>JAKEPQ010000871.1:38667500-39260000 GCA_024500445.1 Entomyzon cyanotis | reverse complement strand
GAATATATAACCTACTCCCCAAGCTATATGAGATCCCAGCAATACACAGACTATTGCTCATTACATAGAATCTGCGAGTCCATATGTTCAAAGGATGATGTGTGATACATTATTCACCCTTGCAGTTACTTTATAATTACATGTATTTGGCTAGCTGGGGCACATAACTGCTCCTAGGTGTCAGTCAGTGTGTTGGAGGCTTCTTGAGAAATTCAAGATACTGGGGTTTTACATAGCCGAGCTGCTCTCTGGGGATATTTGGTACAAAACATAAGCCTTGGCAGAAGTCTGTTGGTGCCCTTGTCTCAGGGGCTTCTTGGCAGATGCCAATTACTGACAATCACAACCATCCATGGCAGAGCTTAGGAAATGACAGGCACGTCTGTGTGTCTACCTCAGGGATTCAGGTATTAAAAACGTGTCTGAGTGTAATGTCCCTTTGCATGAGCACAAAGCACAGCAGGGCATGTGTGGGAGGTGAGGAGTGCAGTGGGACAGAAGGGACCAATATGGTTACGGATTGTGCTCGTGCCCTCTGTGTCCTTGGCTGTTCTGTAGAGTGTTAAGGTCCTTGGCAGTATTTTAGCACTCCCGCGGGGTAATATGGCATCTCCACCAGGCTCTGCCCACAGCATCATAGCAGAGGCCTTTAGTGCTTGGCACAGGCACCTTCTGGTGGTCGCTGCAGCGCTTGTACTAAGGGACTGCTCCAAGAGGAGGGCAAGGGACTCCTGAGACCATGTAGCACCTCGGTAAAAACAGTGGGGAAGGGCAGGAGCAGAGCAGACACCTTCCCTCAAAATCTCACAATGTGTAGCAACTACTGAGAGAAAGGTATATGAAAAGAGAAGGATTTATTTGGATTGGAAATGCATGTGGGAAAGGGAAGGGAAGGGAAGGGAAGGGAAGGGAAGGGAAGGGAAGGGAAGGGAAGGGAAGGGAAGGGAAGGGAAGGGAAGGGAAGGGAAGGGAAGGAAGGAAGGGAAGGGAAGGGAAGGGAAGGGAAGGGAAGGGAAGGAGGAAGGGAAGGGAAGGGAAGGAAGGAAGGGAAGGGAAGGGAAGGAAGGGAAGGGAAGGGAAGGGAAGGGAAGGGAAGGGAAGGGAAGGGAAGGGAAGGGAAGGAAGGAAGGGAAGGGAAGGGAAGGGAAGGGAAGGGAAGGGAAGGGAAGGGAAGGAAGGAAGGGAAGGGAAGGGAAGGGAAGGGAAGGGAAGGGAAGGGAAGGGAAGGGAAGGGAAGGGAGAGAGGAGAGGAGAGGAGAGGAGAGGAGAGGAGAGGAGAGGAGAGAGGAGAGGAGAGGAGAGGAGAGGGAGAGGAGAGGAGAGGAGAGGAGAGGAGAGGAGAGGAGAGGAGAGGAGAGGAGAGGAGAGGAGGAGAGGAGAATTATTAGTGTTCTGCAGCAGTTCTGGCTTCAAACAAGTACTTAATCTCTTTCCCAGACAGGGGACCTGTCTCTCTCCAAAAGGTTCTCTTAATTAACATTTGTCTCTTTCCAAAACCAATAGTGTTATTCTAGTTTTTTTCTTTTCTTTTCTTTTCTTTTCTTTTCTTTTCTTTTCTTTTCTTTTCTTTTCTTTTCTTTTCTTTTCTTTTTCTTTTCTTTTCTTTCTTTTTTTTTTTTTTTTTTGGTAATTTTCTCTTCCAGAATCAGAAGTCCTGGGACTCCTGAAGTTCAGCAGAATTTTGATTTTTGCAAGTTCTATTTGTACTATTGCAAGTCAGCAAAGCATTTTCCTGTAAGCATTTGACCAGGAAGAAATACACCATTACCTTTTGCTGCCATAGTAACTTTCATCCAACACTGATGACTTACAGGCAATATTATCCAAATCTTAATCATTAAAGATAGAGATTAATTGTCTGGTCCAATATCTCAGTAAAAATCAAAATCTATCCCTATGCAGTATCTCTTCAGCAGAGTTAAACCAGACTAGACTTTTTCTGATTTCCTTAAACAGAGGGATAATCATATTTTATCTCTGCAACATCAGAACATGGTCACTTAAAAAAAAGTGTTTGCTGTGCTCTATTATTTCCTTCCTAGTTTATGAAAAGATGGATTTGGGAACTACACAGCAGCTAGCCAGCTCAGCTAAATGATTCCACAGGATTTGTGGTATCTGTTGGTCTGCTTCCACTCTCAGTTCTTTTAGAAATATTGAAGGAAGTGTAATGGATTCATACTACGAATTGATCCATTCTGGTCTGCTCACTGTCATTGTGTCTTCTGTGTCATATTTGAAACTACAGTGCTGCCTAAGTTCTTTCTGAGGTCTGTAATTTAGCACCTTTTTTTAATTGGAGAACGGAAAAACATACCCCTTGCCCATCTCTTGTTTGGGGAAATATGGGATTGCCCTCCAGATTTATACACTTCCAGGTGAATTATCACACTTAAAATAAAGTATTTTGCTCTTGGAAGGACCATACACTGTGGGATTACCAGTTTAAAACATAAGCATTTATTATACTATAGTGGCTTTGGGGGCAAAGTTTAATTCAGTAACTTCATGAGACTTATTAAAACTAATTGGTAGTGGAACCTTATTACTGTGCTATGAATAGGGAAAGGCTCAAGTCTAGAAAAAGATATGGACAAATTCTGGTAACCTAGTACAGGAGTAAGAGCCTGTAGATGCCTCAAATCTTTACGTTTCTTACACCTTTATTCTCTAGGATCTTTAAGTACCTGAGTACCTTACCACAGTTTAGCAACACAGCCTTTATCATGTGCTTAAACCCAGTGACATCCACAAACTATGTATTTTCCTGGTGGTTCTTAGCACAAAGGAGGGATAGAGATAACAGGGTTATATTGTGCTGGCAATGTGGTGAGGGCATTCAGTCTAGCTGTGGCAAATCCAGGCTCAGTTTCCTCTCCTGCCTGCAGAAGTTCAAATCCACGTTTTTCCACCTTCCTGGGAATTACCCTGCTCTTGAATCTTGCCAAAAAAAGAGCCTCTTGCAGCAAGGATTGGCACCCACATCCCCATGCTAGGAGAAAGTAAAATTTAATTAATTTCATATCTTGTTTTGAAGAGTGACCAGTTCTAAGAGGAAGGAGTGGTGATTCAGAGAGAAGGGATTTTTGCTTGGGCTCTCCAGCATTTCAAGTGCTTGTCATGATGATACCGTGCAAGAGAAGGAAGAAGGGAATACCCCAAATGGATTTTGTTCAGAGGTGCAGAGAACTCAGCACCTTCTCTCTGGCTCTGGACTTGACCCCAAGAGCCAAGCACCTCAAAATCCAGCATCAGGATTCATAAATCATCGCAAGCCCTAAGCCTTTGCCTATCTCCAGCAGAGCATGCAACCTGTAAATCAGCCCCCAGGTTCCTGCCAGTGCAAGGCTCTGACTTGCAAGAATCCACAGAAGAGAAACCATGCATGGGCTCAGCTCCAGCACTGCCAGGAAGGGGCAGTCCCTTACATCTGCCTCCCCTTCTTCTAATGCCTGGTTCTCCTCGTGGATAACTAGTTCTGCTTCCCCAGCTACCCAGGAAGGATTTAATAAACTAAACCTGGAGCAGCTGCCAACAGGGCTTGAACCTGTGTTAAGAATATGGGTCAGCTGAAAAGCATGATTACTGAAATGCTATTTAAGGCTTTTCACTACGATACAAAAGCCACATAAGAAAGAAAAGGAATCTGCTAGGTCAAGCCGTGAACTGTCTGTCCATCCATGAAATAAAAAAATCTGTCAGAGTTAGCAGCTGGTGTCAGGAGCCGACAGGCGAGGTGCCATGTGTGAGTGGTGTGTGTGTGGCCGGTCCTGTGTGGGTCTGAGCACTTCCCGGGAGGTGACAAGAGCTGTCAGCACCTGTGAGCTCCTGCAGCACTTGGCAGGTTTGGGTGTGGGGTGCCTGGTGCTATAAACGCCCACTGATGGCAGCTGCAATTGAGGAACTGTGAAGCGTAGGAAGGACTGTGCCATACATCCGCCCCCTCATTTCACCGCTACCCACCAAGCATCCTGCACTCAGACCTGTGGAGCACAGCAGGATCACAGGCAGGATCTCCAGGATAGGGCCCTGGATCAGCAAGCTGCTTCTCCCTCTGCCTGCCTTTGCCTTTGCGGCTGACAGCCTTTCAGAACAACAAATGCCCCTAATTTTGTACCAATTTTTTATGGGGACCCTGCCAAGGTCAACAGGCCTAAAATTTCACAGGCATGTGCTACCCTAAAAACATTTAATTTGGTGTTTGTTCCTTTTTTTCACATCTCTATTATCAAGGGGGAAAAATAACACTTTCCAAAAGGAGGGATGCAGCCGTATTAAAATCCCAGCTGGGTGAACTGCTCACAACAGATTCAGCAGATGCAGGCGTGCTGATGGCAGGGTTTTGCGTGCCAGCTGTGCCCTCTCTTGCCTCTCCATGTCAGCTCTGTCACTGATAGCTGGCAAGGGATGCAGGCCGTCAGGATGCTGTGTGCAGAGTTCGGCACACTCATCTCCAGGCAAGTTTCTGCTGGCTCACATTGGGTGCCAGGGAGGAGAGGACAACCACACTGCCGAGGCTTGTCAGCAGCATAACTGTTTTAACAGAAAACCCAGGCTTCTGAGTTAACTCTTCAGCACCAGGCTGTTAAGATGGAGTTTTTATCCTCCTGCAGCCTCAGTTTCTCTGCATCTTTCAGACCAGAAGGGGATTCTTGCTCCTTCTGCCCCAGCACGCACTTAGAAAAACCCATCAGGTTGAAGGAGGATCAGATTTTGGTCTTGTCAACCTTGCAAATGTTCCTTTAGCTTGTCACCACCCACACGTGCTGCATGTATTCATACACATATGCAAATAAGCAAATGTGGTCATATGTGAGTGCATGCACACAGAAAGACACACACTTGCACCTATATAGGTTTTGCGTAGTAAGCATAACAATGAGGTGCAAAGGACTTGTATAAAACAAGAAAGTCTTTGAGATCTGTGCAAGGGATTTAAACCCTCCAGCCTGCTTTTTGTTATCTTTTCTCCAAATTTTGTCAGAAATTGTGCTGCCATCTTCATTCTTTTTTTTCCCCAAAAAAGTCCTGCAGTTACCTGTGGGGTGGACAGATAATTACAAATATTGACTGACTTTAAGGTAGAGAGCCATAAAACATTGCCTAGGGGATAAAAACCCCTGCTCCTCAAGTTGTCATACATTGCCTGAAGGCAAAGAGCCAGCAGAAAATACACAATCAAAAGGAACTATTTTTATCCGAAGACAATTTCATTTCCCACTCCTATCCTCAGAGACAGTCACTGTTTGTAGTTATTACCTGTAGGTCTGATGTGCCCAAAAGCCCAGTCACATCAGGGATACACTGTTCAAGACACTACAAAATATAGTAATGCTGTTGATTTTCTTTTCTCCGAAGATTACCTCCTAAAGCAGACTCCAGGGAAGAGGGCAAGCCAAGCCATGAGGTCTTATCCATTGCCAGGAACATCCCGTGAGGAGAAGAGGAATTCCTGCATTTATCTAACACTGCCTTCTCACTCCTCTCTCATGTGGATGAAGAGTCTCTGTAGTTGCAAGTTTCCCTGAGGAAGAGAAGGTCAGAGTTTTTGGATCCATTTCAGAAGGGGCAACCCCATCACTCCCACTGTCACAGTTCTGTGCTCCAACTGCAGGGAGAAGAGCTCAAGGGGACCTGCAGAGATGGCAAAAAAAATGTGTTTTCAGTCATCAGTGTCTCTTTTTCCCAGTTCTGGTCTCCCCAGACAGCTGATACTTTGCAGTCCCCCAGAGCTGCTATTTCTTAGCAGCATCTTCTTGCTGCTGGCACCTGCACTTTATGTTCTGAGTCAGACATCCATGCTATATTGGCACACACACTACCATTTTCTATGGCCAATAAAAATGTGTTTGTGCCTGTGTTCTTGGAAATGAGTCCCCATCTCGCCTCGACAGCATTTAGCTTGTGAGTTAGTGCTCAGATGGGAGGTAATTAGGTCCTACTGGGGGTCTGGATTAACCGCTAGCTCTGAAACCAAACAAATGCATGACACAAAGCTCATGTTCTCTGTTCCTGAAAGATGTCTCCAGCATTTACCTCTTCTCCCCTTGGAGCAGGTACCATCAGCCTCTGTGTCTCAGCTGTAGTTAAGGCACCTGGGAGAGCCAGTGAGGAGGATGTTGGCATAGATCTAATATATGTTGTTAGCACAATACACAAGCATATCCCTCAGGCTACTTCACTGCCATCTCTAACACAAGCAGCGAAGTCCCGTATAACAAAAACACCGTGCTCCTTCCCTTAGCCAGGCAGAGGGAGCACGGGTGCATTAGCAAGGTTTGCTTTTTCATCTCCCAGTACAGGTTAAACAGGGACCCTACTGTGCACCTGTGATCCCAGAGCATGGTCTTTGGGATCAGAGAAGTATGGCAAACATTTATGGACTGTAACCCAAATCAGTGGATGCCCACCGTGAGTTCCCAGATACCTCAGAGGAGAGTTTAAGTAGTCTAAGTGTTTGATAGAGAGAGATCACAGTCCAGGCAGCTAAACAATTAAAATCAAATGCAGAGTTATTACTGTGAGCACGTGAGAACATTGTCAGGAGTACTGGATACAAAAGAGCACTCTCGTACACTTTAATTCCTCTTACACTCATGGTTTGTGCCTGTCTGAACTCCAAAAATAAATTCTCATCAGTTGATGCTCAATAGGTTGTGCTGCCCTAACGATGCACATTAACATTTTTTAACCTTTCTGATTCTGCTTTTGTAATTAGCCCAACATTTTGAAGCCTCATTTGCCAATTCTGTCTGATAGGTTGATGAAGTAAACTTAAGGGCTTCCACTATGAATCTGCAGAATGTGGAAACCAGAACTAAACATTGTTTCAGTTTTGTGTACAGCTACTCTCTTTCATTTTCATAATGTATAATTAAAAATATTCACATGTATATTTGTCGCTGTTGAGCTGCTAGCAGAGAAAAAGACCCGGATTCTCAGCGTGGCATAGAAAAGAGAGCTTTTTATTATTTGATTCCAACTTATATAGATTTTTCAGAGGTCACCCAGATTGGTCAGTCAGAAACCTCCCCCTAGGCCTGATTGGCCAGGCCTGAACTGTCCAAATCTCGAGACACTGTTTTTAATACCATCCAAACTTTATCTTTGTTTATAAAACACAAGAAAAATTCTCATGGGAAAGACCTGTGCTAGCCACATATATTTGTGAGCATCCAAGCACATACTCATTTACACATGCATGTGTATATTTGTTAGAGCAAAGGCTGAGGGGTAGATAGACAGATGCTCAGCATACACAGAACCTACTATCCTGAGAAACCCATATTTTTTGAAGTACAGAAACTACTGGCCAGATAACAAGCCTATAATCTCCCTCTTTCCCACTGAAAGTGCTGCAGCTCTGACATAAATGCAAAAAGCAGGAATATTTGAAGTTAAAGCTTCCATTCTCTGGATGTGTGTGGTATATCATACTTTAACCCAAAGACTGCTGCAGTATCTAGGCATGACTACAGAATAAGGTCACAACAGACAGTGAATCTCAGAGGATTTTTGTACTGGGCTGAAGACAAAGAATATTACTCACCTTTCAAAAGCAGAACTAGTGGGAAAAGGTATTTCTGTGTAGATGTCAAAGAGATGCCCCTGTTTCATGTCTCCATTCATATGTGTCAAGACATGCACTCACAGACAGACACACATGGGTTTATGCGCTGCTAACAGAGAGCATATATCTGTATTTTTAGCCTACTGTATTTAAATATGTATTTTTTAATACTATTGTGCATGAGTTGAAAATTTGTTAGCCTATTTTTTAGCGTATTGGTTTTGTGTCTGCAAATTTTAGTGCTACTGTGCATGTATTGAAAATGTGTTCTTAAGGGCCATTCACAGCCTTTTCCCCCCAATCCTACCATTCAAACAATTTCACCTACTTCTGAAATTTTTCCTATGAGGATACAAGTCTCTATCACTAAATTATTTTTTGCATGGTATATTCCAGCATTATACTTTAGTGTCCAATTTGATGTCAGAATATTTAAGTAGCAGGCAGGCATGATGATAAAGGATTGACTCTCCACACCCTAAATCTATCAGGGAGGTCTCATGGGAGCAATACAGCCCCATACATTTTGAAATGTAGCATTTCTTATTCATTTCAATCATTTCACCTTTCAACAGTTGCTAATGATGCTTAATATCACATTCAAACCATTTACCAGCTAACCAAGAATGAAAACAAACATCTTCGGCCACTTTGTTTAAATCTGGGAAACTGGCCACATTTCAAGAATTAAGAGAGAGTCTTGACTGACTGTTCAGCTAGCACAGTGTTGACAAATTGCATGACTAGTGCTGAAAAAAACCCAATCCTCTAGAATCTGCATCCTCTTAAAAATGCAGATATCTTGATGGTTTTTTAATACTGCAATGAAACAGAGAGTTTCCCCTGGAATGTGTTGATTGAGAAATATTAAAGGTTAACTTTCCCCATGCTGCAGAAGGTCAAATGTACCCCCTTCGTGGGGATTAGCTCTCTGGTAATTCAAGCTACAACAAAACATATGCCTTTGCCTCTCTTCTCCTGCAACACTGGCTCTTCTTAGGGTTTCCTGCAGGACTCCCATCTGTTAGACCAGTCATTTTCCTAGTGTGTATATAGCAAGAGCTATAATTATATAGGTACAGATATGTAAAAGATGGATGATACACATAAATGATACAGATACATATATTCATACACACGTACCTCCACATTTGTAATTCTGGACTCTTTGAAGCCTCTGACAGAATCATGTCTGATTTCAACAGAGCCCAGATGTGTGACTTTATTTGCAGGTGCAACTTAGGAGCCTGTTAACAGTAGCATCGATCTGAAATTTTCTAACAGAATATTTTCCTGTTAGAAAATGCCAGTTTGTCCAAAGGGAACTATTTAATGAAAATGTACTAATTACTGTGACATTTCTCTTGCAGACAGAAATTTTAAAAAGCATATTGATTGGGTCAGATGTGACCCTTTTTGGACATATTTGGAATAGAACATACGTCCTCCAAACTATTTTTCATTTAAAGAAGGTAATGTAGCATTTGGTACATTTTTATTAACTAAAATAGAAGGGGATATGGTTAGTTTATAAAAATAAAACTCCAGAGTATTTTTTTTCCTTGTGGAGAAATTTGAGAGAGATTTTTAGCTTTTGCTGTAGCTTAAGACATTTCTCTCTCTCTCTCTTTCTTTTCTTTCTTTTTTTTTTTTTTTAATGGGGCAATTCCTAGTGAAACTCAGTTCCAAAGAAACAATCACAGCCACATCCTACATGGATTTTCCATAAGGTCAGACTTGAAACGTCTGATAGGAAATTGAAAGATGAAGAGGGAGCCATGGTCGTGTTATCATTGGTGCTGCCTGAGGCACTGTTGAGATGCCCTGGCTCTATGCTCTATGCAGCCTTTGGATGCTCTGGGAGCAAACTCCAGAGGACTGCTGACACCAAAGGGAGCTACCTCTGGGTTTCTGCCTCGGCTCACAGTTTCTCTTTACTTGTATCTTATAAAACCTTCAGCATATTTTCAGTGCTTAGCCAATACTCCCTGTGACCAAGGGAGGAAGAAGCTGCCTGCAGTGATTTTTTGAAAATGGTATAATAAAGCAATGGTCACCTTTTCTGAGACAACTGCCAGTAAAAGGCTATTTTTCCTTCTATCCTTTAGAAACCATGTGAATAGATTACTTAAATCTCATTTGCTGTGAAATGTGCTACATGGCCCTTTGTAAGTGGGTTGCATTCGATGCCGAATAAAAGAACAATATGTCATGAACCTCTCATTATTTTAATTTTCAAACCTATAGTAGGTATTTCAAGTTGATGAAAGACATGTGCTATTCACAACAAAATGGTATTGTTTTACTTCATTTTGAAACATTTTTTCAGTGAAAAACATGACCATGAGTCCTCAATTTTCTATTAGAGATAGACAACTTTATTGTCAGGCTGATAGTTGTGGGATTATGTCTCTTCTTGAAATGTTGAAAAACCTGCCACATTGTAGATAAATTTCAATCTTGCAGGCAGCGGAAACTCCAAAATAGACTTCAGGTGATGCTGTTATGAACAGCAGAATCAATCCAGTAGTTCAGAAGGAGGCAAGATTAGGAAAAAAAATTAAAAATAGAAGAGCACTGCTCACATATGGAAATTAAAACAGTCACTGATGACTCCACAAAGAGACAGCTCAAATTATCCTCACAATTATCAGGTAGAAGACTGCAAATTATGCTCCCAGTTCACAAAGAAAAAGCAATCTAGAGGAGAAGTGCTGATTTACATAATCAATATCATCCAAATTCAGGGAGGCTGCCTTTCAGCACACACAAAAAGAGAAAGCAGAGCAGGAGACAGGATTTGCACTAGGCAGATAATGGAAGAAGAACCCTGCCGAGAGAAAACTGAGATAAAAGAAAAAGGACTTTAGAGGGAGAAGGCAGGACAGCACCACCTTGCCTGCATGCCAGTCCAAGCACCAGCTCTAAGAAATCTGAAGTGGAGGGGATGATTTAAGGCAACTTTTAAGTTTCTTAATGTCATCTGAAATGGAGAGTAAGCCCTTGAGCTGGCTTCTTCCAGCCTAAAATGTGACTTCCATGCTGGAAGTCACAAGCATTTAAAGGTTTCCAGGAGTTATAGGCAGATCCTGAGCATGTCTTTTAATTGCAGCATTGAAGTTCTAAATTATATGTTCAATTACAAGTGTAGTATTCAATTACAATTACAATATTCCGAGTGCCTTTGAACTGTGATAATACAATGACTGAAACCTCTTTGTTTCCCACCCACCTCTTTTTTGTGGTGTACAGACTCCAGGAGATGGATTAACAGCTCAAGCAAATGAGAAGTGTGCCACAAACTCAGTCACACTGGAAGAGTCCTTCTTGCCCGAGCATCAGAGGAAAACCCACTGAGCAAAAACCCCACAGTTGTTCTCACGTGGATCTTTCAACCTGCAGCATCCTGCTACTGGGGACAAGCTGAGCATTCACAAACGTCACTGCAGCCAACACCCTTTTGTAGATGTGACCTGCAGAGTTGGTGAAACCCTTCATTTGGGCTTATGGTTGCCAGACCTGTAAATGGAACAGACTCGCTCATATGGATCCTGATCACACTTGGCTTGATCCAAAGGCAGGAGGTGATTCCCATGGGATTGCAAGCATCGATTAGCAGGGAGCTGGTGCTGCAAGATAGGCTTTGGACTCTGTCCACATTCTAAAAAGGGCTTGGACACATTTGTAGCTTTAAGCATATTTCCATGGCTCAGTGGAGTCACTGGGACCTGGTGAGCTCAAAGTTGGGACCAGACCAGAGGAATTTCTGGAAAGCAGTAGTGATGCGAAAGGGTATATCAGAGCGGGGTAACAGTGCCAGGGCTCATCACTTCACTGCTGTGTGTGGCTGGACAGGCTGTAGCCCTTGCAGGGGGCATTCCCAGAGGGAATGCTGCAGGACACAAACTGCAGGGAGTGCAGGCGTGTGCGTGTGCAAATGGATCACTGCAGTCCTGGGAAAGGCACGTGGCAACCGCAAAGGCATCGTTCCCGTCAGGCTTCTTCCTTTGCTCAAAAGCAGCTGAAATGAAGTGCTGGAGTCAATAGATTAGGCTGTGAAAACATATTCCGGTGGATAAACTCCCTCCTGCTTCCATTGGCAAAACTCCTTCTGACTCCCATCAGGGGGTCCCAGCACTCTGGATTGCTGAAGCAGAACTGAGGCAGGCCAAAATCAGCTGCCAGAAAGTTGACCACAGCTCTCTGCTGCTCCAGGCCGCAGTGAATAATGCAATATCCACAACCTTGGAAGAAAACTAAAAATAAATGTGCAGGGAAATAATACATTCTTTCTAATCTGAGTCAAACCTAAAAATTAAACAGCTATAATTATCAAACCTAATTTAATTAAAACTAGCTGCTCACCATCTGGTGTTATTTGTATAAATTTAGAAATCTACTATTTCATATTAAATTCCTCCATTTAACAAATTATGTTAGAGAATATATTTCTCCACTGTAATCATTATGCAATTGATCATTTTACAAATGATATTTCCTTCCACTAGATAGAAATATATTTTGTATAATAACAGGCAAAAGATCAGCTACTTTTTTCATCAAAACTGAATTTAAAATTAAGATTTGCAACATCAATAAAAAATAATTCACTCAAGTAGAAAGATGTAGGATGAAGCAAGATTTTTTTTATTTCTCAGTTTGGTCACGGTGAGTATAAATGAGAACTCCATGGGATTTTTTCAGCAGATACAAGCACATACACAGACCTATAATACTATGTGTCTATTATGTGTATGCATACATTCTATAATAGCTAGTGAAGAACAACAGTTTGATTGGAACAGCACTGTGTACTTTCCTGAGGCAGTGTGGAAATGTACAGTTGTAGACAATTAAAAACATACTGTCAAAAATATATGTATCTTTTTCCCCCCAAGACATGTAATGATCATTTCTACAGTGATAAGTATATCACTGTAGAAACTCATGCTAAAATAATGATGAGAACATCATACGAAGACCATACATTGATTGGCACCTAAATACAAGGGTTTGACAAAGCCAGCATGGGTGTTGTGGGTTTCTCAGTGACTTCTTAAAAAAAATCCCATAATTTTTGACATGTAGGCATTTCAGTAAGAAAGTAGAGCAATGTATAAATATGATGAAAAATAATCCATTGAAATGGCCTGGACTGGATGTGTTTGCAGAATGATACATATAGTGGGCATCCATAGGAAGCCACAGGATGGAGAGGGATCACAGCAAAGTGTTGAGACAGCAGAGTGGGTGCAAGTTTAGGGCATAGGTTACTTAAATCAGATTTGGAAACATGGAGTTTATTCCAGTTTACCTGCTGATCTGCTGTAGGAATTATGTATGGATTAGTTCTGTGAATCATTCACATCAATGCAGATAATAAACACTTATGGGCAGTGGATGGTTCTCCAGTTGCAGTGGGTCAAGAACCAGAGCATCTCAGTGGTGGCCTCAAGACAGCTCTGCAAAAGTAAACAACACCAAAATGCAAACACCAAATAAGTCATTCAAGCTGGATGGTGAGAGAAAGGAAAGGAAGCAATGGAGAGAAAGTGGAGGGAAAAAATCTTCCATGAATCTTAAAAAGACACATTTTTCACAAATATGTTTCCACTCACAGTTTTGGCATTACCTGTGGCTGCAAAAACATGAGTTAATTTGTAAGTCACCTATTTGCAATTCCCTAAAAATAAATGCAGGGAATTCCCTTAAAGTGAAGGCAGGGACACTCCTAAACTATCCACAGTGACCAGAGGCCCTCTTCAGAGTGAAGCATTTGTTAGTAACATGAGCATTTAGAAACAGTAAGGGAAATAGTGCTCATGTTTATCTTGTTTGATAAACAATTATCTTCCCCATAGAAAATTTGGCTGGTCAAGTTTTCTGGGGCTCACCTGCAAGCAAGATGCCTCCACCCATCTTTCACTTAAGCAGCACCCAGGCTTTTTCCTCACCAGTCTGGGCTCTCTGCTCTGGAGCTGCCTCATTGCAGTGGGTCACTCCATTATACAATAACTCTTTTTCACTGACAAATCACTTGCAAAACTTCACCCCCTTTTGACTCATCAGTATTTACAGGTTAGCAGCACCCATTCCATCACATTTGGTATTTTGCTTTTTAACAGGCAAACAAATCCGGCATGGCTGAATTTTGTAGTTTGGCTGCTGCTGGGCTCTACCCTGATGGGAGTCTAAACCCACTGATGCTCTTTGGACCTGAGCTGCTAGGCAGCAGAAGGAGATGAGCGCAGAACAAAGTAGCCCAAACGCAAGATGCTCAGATGTATGTAGAGAATGCAACATGACAAACTGCTAGGTTTGGTTAAATTGGGACTGTTAATTTTAGCAGTTTAAATTGGGTTCTGACTCAGATTTTGAATTTGTAGTGGCAAGATGACAGCCTGGAGAAGGTGGTTGCAAATGGCTGACTCAGAGGATGATGATCAGCACGACAGTGCCTTCTGCCTATGCTAGTACTATGTGTTTATAGGAGAGATGTTATAAGGTGACAGTCGCCAGTTCAGCTCCACCCCTTGATCTGTTCACCAGACATTATGGAGACTGGAAAGACCAAGAGAGCAAATGGAGGAAGGATCATATTAATTGGGTGAGTACAAAATGGCAATCTGCCATCTCTTTGGTGCTCTGTCCTTTTCTTTCCACATGTAATGCTGGTTTTCCAGATTCTTCTCTAGGCATCCAGCTGCTTCTGACCTGAGTTGATGAAATGACTTTTGAGGGAAGAATGACTGGGAGCTTGGTGTCTCCCTGCAGGGGCTGCCAAGAGGATGGACACTTGGGAGAAAAGCTCTCTGGTAAGAGGGTTGGAAAACCTGCTTTAATTTCTGACCAAATTATGCAAAACTTGAACACTGGTCCTGGAAATACCAGATGCTGACAACTCCAGTGTCTCTCCTCTCCCCAAAATGCTTTTTTCTACCAGTTGTCCTTGAAGTTCTTTCAGTCATGTTTTTATGCAAAATGAAAATGTCCAGGTTTCCTTTCCCTGTGTACTGATATGGATTATCTCAACTGTTCAACTGATTGTTGAAATTCATTTGCAAGCATTATAGGTGACTAAGTTTTGTAACTGTAATTTGTGTGTTACAAACAGGGGTCAAAAACCTAATTCCACATGAATAATGTAGCTAACCCATGCTTTGATCTTAGAAATCCTTACACCAGTGCTTGGCTGAGGGCACTGTCAGCCAGCCTCTGAACGGGGAGTGGGGAGGATTTGTTACGAGCTACTTGTGACTGAGCCAGAAGCCAGGAAGTACATGCACTAACATCACTTACAAGTTGCTTGTAGAAATTATATATAGAACCAGGAATTATTGTCTTCAGATCTCTAACTCTGCTCTAATAATTGCTAGAATTGAGAGACTAATATATTCAATAAATTACTTTTTTCATCCATTGAATAGCTGAGAACAGATTGTGATTCCCCGGTCTATTTGGTATTCAAATGAATTCAACAGATACCTTTTCTAATCTTTAACACTGTGGACTGAGAGCAAATATCCACGGCATGTAGTTGCTAGTGCTTTGATAAATCATATGCATCACTGCTGTTTCCTGACAGGAACACTGTGCAGATACCTCGGCTGAATCCTTGTTTATGCAAGCATACAACTGGGTTTTCAGAAGAACTTCCATATGTGGCTTTAAAAACTCTTTCCTCTTGCCTTTTTTTATTGTTGTTATTTTGTTACCAAAGGGCTATTTTCCAAACTATCACTGAAAACAAAAGGAATTTAAATGGAGCCAAAGCAAACTTATTTACTCTTTTTTCCCCCATTGAATATCTATTAACATACAGTGATTGAGGCCCTGATGCAGAAGGGTGATTTATGATAGGCATAGCTTTAAATGTGCTGTCATGCTCCCATTTAATTCAGTGTGACTGTGCCAGCAAAAAATGAAGTATGAGCATTGTCTTGGGAAGATCAGGACCTAAGCAAAGATTATCTGAAAACTTTCTGAATTATTCAGCTCCAATAATCCCTGTTTGAATACTACTCCTGAAAGAACTAAGTCACCCATCACAGTTTCACTGTCCTCCAGACAACCCAAAAAATGGAATGTTGACACTATTTCCCTGTGCAAACAAAACAACAAAGATAACAGTGAGCATCCACAAACATATGCACTCTGTAAGGGGACATGCCCAAGAGACACAGACCTTGGACAAATGAAGAGTCATTGTGGATTTCCCAGAGGTTGCCAATGGGATTTTTTCACAATGTAACTTATTTCACCAAACAATGATTCTTTTTTTTTTTGTTTGTTTGTTTGTTTCACAATAGATTTTTTCTTAAGTAAGCAAGAACATTTCTCAAGGGCTTCCAGAAGGATTTCACAGAGTTTGGACTGCATGTAGCTGAGAGGAGGAGGATGGGCAGAGAGCTATCTGTCTGAGATCATGTCATCCTATTTATTAATCCACAGCAGAAATCCTGCAGGTAACATCAGGAAGCCTGACCACTGGCAAAAAGAAAACACTGATCTTCAAGTGTTAACTGAAGTGTAATTATAATTTCCACAGCGACAACACACAGCTTCCTGGGAACTATTCTGGTGTTCGATGAACTCTTCCTGTTTTTTTCCTGGCTTTTGTGCCACTGTTTTCTGGTCTGGGAGCCCATTCCTACAACTACACAATGATGCCCTGCTTTCAGGTTTATGTGCCTGCTCTGTAGAGAAGCCATACAGATCCATCACACAAACTTAATCTAATTCTCAGTCCCTGCTGAGAAATAGATGTTCTGAAGGTGGGGAGAAACCCTCTAGCAAAGGCATAAAATCAGAGTGGAGTGCTTTCCCCAGACACAAACTTATGCTTAGCCATATGAGAAATGTTCTAACCTACATTTGTGCCTGAAACAACTCAGTTGGAGGAAGGAACAAGGCACAGGTACAGAGATTTGCAGTTTTTTATGTGCTCCAGGGTGGAGATGTAGTGACAGATTGCCCAGTCAGGGAGAAGGCTGGGAAAGATGGAAAGATAAGGCAGGGTATTAGCACCTTCAGATCAGCCTGCAGTCTGGATGAGCAGCTGTTACTGTATATGGCTATTTGTTTATTTTTTTCCTACACATGCTATCCATCCAGTTAAGGTATATCCCACTGGCATATTGTGGTATATCATCTTCGCCTTTCCCCCACCCCTCTGAGTACATTTGTACATTTATCTATGTTTGCACCACAGAAGACACTCATAGGGTATTTAAACCAGGGATAGCCCGGCCGTTCCTCTGGGAAGCTACAATCAACATTACCGAACTCCAAACTGAAATGCTTCCACCACAGTCAGTTGTTTGAAGCAACCTGGGAGTGGTTCCCTGTGCCAGGGTTACTCCTGCCCAAAATCCTGCTCTGGTGGAGAAGGTCCCCATGTGGGAGGCCCTTAGAGAAATCAGCTTCTGACTCCTCACTGTGGTGCAGGGGATAGAGGAGGCTGGGTGGTTGCAGAAGCTGAGTGCTGTTCTGGAGAATAAAAAAAGGCAGGTAGGCAGGGGGCAAATAAAATAAAACAAAAAACCCCAAAACCCGAAAGCACAGGTGGGCAGGAGGCAAATGGGGAGTGAGTGGCAAGAAGGGCTGGCAGGTGCTGCAGGTGGTGTGAGTGAGCTGGAGGGCACATTCTCAGCTTTTTTGTGCTTGTTGCACCTTCTTGGGGCTGATGGGCTGCAGCAAAGCAGCCGTAAAAGCCAGCATTGTTTCAAAGCACTTACTCAGTCATGCTTGAAGGGTTTGTACATGTTTGTTAGAGGTTGGAAGAAAAAATGTGACTGAAAAACATAAGGCAAGCCCTCGGGGTAGATGTACTGTGTGAGACAGTGCAATCTTGTCCTGCTGCTTACCAGCTTTGCACCTGGTTAACTCTAGGTCAGAATGAAACTATATAGTCAGAAGTGATTATTCCTGACCCCAGACAAGAACACGACCTTTCTATCTTTAGACTCCATTGAAATGGCAATACCCTGATTATGGAATATTTCTCAGCTAATTAGGAATGCGAGCTCTACAGGTCACTGGGAGTTCATACTATTCCCTTGGCATTAGCAGATGTCTTCAAGATAAACTTGTACTAAACACATCAACAGCTCCACACTATCTCGTGTGCACTGGGAGGCAAAAAAAAAAAAAAAAATAAAAGAGAGACAGCATCTC
This sequence comes from Entomyzon cyanotis, assembly GCA_024500445.1. Lineage (NCBI taxonomy): Eukaryota > Metazoa > Chordata > Aves > Passeriformes > Meliphagidae > Entomyzon > Entomyzon cyanotis. Next base: position 39,242,254 of record JAKEPQ010000871.1, on the reverse strand, counting down.
ACCAAAGACTAAAGAGCCAGATGACGCCAAGGACTGGATATTAATTTATGACCATTAAGTAAATAATTGCCTTTCAGGTAGTGGCTCCTGGGCTCTACAGCACATGGCTGCCAATATGTAAGCAGGACTCACTGGGGAGGTGCAAAACTGAGGCCAGGAAGCTATTCTGCATAGTCTGTAATTCCTGCAGAGCTGTGCAGGGTTCATGCAGGGCCAATGTGGGCATCTGTACTGTGCTCCCAGCCTGGAAAATTTAGGGAGCACAGCACAAAGGCACTGGGGTAACCATCATCACAAGAGCCTGTGCAAACTTGGTGCAGCAACATCTACATTTTTGTTTCTACCTGCCCTTTATTTTTGTCTTTTTCTTCACTTTATTTCACCTCCAAGACCCACTACAGGCTTCCTGATTGCCTTCCAGCAGCTAGCCATATTCTCCATTCCCTTTTATAGCTCCTTCATCTTTCCTTGCCTACCTTAAGCAAACCCTCACATCTTCTCCAAACTTTATTCTCTACTGCTCTGCTCTTTGTGTGATCTATTTTTCCATTTCTCATTCAGATGGATGCCATATTCCAGTTGCAGTTTGTCCAGGATTCTCTTCTACTCATTGTTCTTGCTATAATTTCCCCTCCTATAGTAAAGGACTCCTTTCCAAAGAAAACTGATCATGTTTCCTGGTGAATGTACCTCTGCCCTCCCATCAATCTTCTCTGTACCAACAACTATGATTCAGCTGGCAAGATCACTCACTCCTAGCAGCCCATTCCTCTCCTCAAATACACGCTCAAGGGAGGAGAGTCCTGCTGGCACTGCAGTGCCAGCAGAGAAGCTGTGTGACAGCCTCTCTTTCTCTGAGCAGCCACTATGGCTGTGCCATCCCAGAACAACACTCTTACTTTCCCAAACAATAACATGTGTTTTATTTTGTTGGCCAAGTAGGAGAGCTGAATCTTTCTCATGCTCATGGCTTATAACTCTTCACTTCACAAGTCATGATGGTGAAGGCATCTGCAACTGAGTTTCATCTGCTGTATTACAGAGTGCTGTTCACCAAGGTAGCTGATGTCAGAGTTGCTGTCCTCGCCATTTTCTGGGAGGATGATAGACGGCCTGTCGCTGTTGAGCCGCTAGCTGAGGAATGAGCCAGGTTCTCAGACAAGGAAAGAGAGAAGAGAGCTTTATTGTTTTGATTTCTATATATATAGAGTTTACAGAGGTGCCCCAGATTGGTCAGCCCGAGACCTCCCCCTAGGCCCAATTGGCCAAGCCCGAACTGACCTAATCCGGACACGTTGTTTGCAAAACATCCAAACTTTATCTTTGTTTATGAAATGTAGCAAAATGTTCCCACGGGAAGGACCTGTGCTAGCCACAGATGGCCCAGCTACCTCTAGCCTGCACAATGAACACTGTAAGCATACCCCTTGAATGGTTTTATCCTGCAGGACACTAAAGCTTTTGCAGCTGATAGAGATGCAGGATAGAATCAGCGATCCTTCAAGTGCTGAGCTGGGATTTTGTCTGCACTGCTGCACAGCCTTTTTCACACAAAAGGAAGTGATAAATAACAGCCCTTTATGTGCCTCTGCCTGGAGATTCATGGGTGAATCCTCCCGTCCTGTCTGTGGCACTAGTAAGACAGAGATATGCAGGGGCATACATGAGAAGCCCCCAAAGGGTAAGATACATACCCAAAGCCAGTATTAGTTGTGTGTAGTGGGCATGGGGCCTGTGAAGTGGGAAAAGATTTGCCATGATGTTGGAATTAACATTGCTGCTTGAGCCATAGAGAAATTAGGACCATATCTTTGTGTGCCCTAACAATGCTAATGCTCCTGGTGGAGCTAGCAGGAGAAGGTAGAGGACTGCAGAGAGTCATGCATTGCTGCCAGAGTTGAGCTCAAGCACCTTTGTGCAGGCTGGTCACCCCAGGATGGATACATGGACTGCTCTTTCCCTTTCCCATGCAGAAAAACAGGTTCCTCTATTGCCATACCTCTTCCTCTGAGAACCCAGCAGATACATCTGCACTAAGCTCGCTGGGAGACAGGAGGCACAGCCAGGGACTTGCTGTGGTACCTGTATTTTCCTTTTCATTAGCAGAAGCACCACCTCTGATTTCTGTTTTATTGCCTCAACTTCCTTAACACCATTGCTTGTGTGAATGATAACATTATAATGCCAGCAGTATTTAGGCACTGCAGTGCTTTAGGGGCATTTTCAACTCTGAGCCCTTTTTCTCTCTTCACTAGGACAGTTTGTGTACTGTTCAAAACAGGAAGACTAAAAACACAGTAGGAAAACAATTTCTCAGTGACACCTGTGATGTCTGTTAAAAATGTGTGTGCTACTGAAGGGGAAACATCTTCTCATCTGCCATGTAAAAGAAATTCAAAGATGTCATCCTCTAAGAAATATGACCCAGGCACTGAACAGGTCTTATTCTATATCCTCAGATATTTACACTATACAGTGTAGGGGCAGGGCTTCCAGTTGTTATATCTACATATGCTACCTTGTTAAATGTAAATACTTTTCTGCAGAAGATGACTATGCCTTTCCTTCTTTACTGTCTGCAAAGATAGAGATATTTGGACTGGTGGAGTCATTCAGGTGGGATGGGACACCAGGATCATCGTGATGGGCTCCTCACATTGGTAGGTGGCTCCTAAGTGCCCCAAAACTGCCTCTTCTCCAGGCTGAAAAAGCACAGGTCCCTCAGCGTATCCTCATGGGGCAAGTGTCCCTAACCATTTTGCTGGCACTCTGAATTTTTTCCCATTTACCTGTGCCTTTCCTATGTATCAGGGAGCTCAAGACTAGATGCAGTAACCTATGTGGTCTAATGAGTAAAGAGAGATAATCCCTTGCCTTCAGCTCCCCAGCAGGGAATCACTCACTGCTATCACCTGCATCACATGGAAATATATTTTCATTATATATGCAAGTAGCAGGCAGATAGATAATGATGTCCCAGTGATTTGTTTGTTCCATTTGTGCCTTCAATGGATTTCCACTTCTCTACATATTTTGGGAGAAAGCATAAATGATTTTTTCCACTGTCGTGTTGGTCTTTTGAAGTCTGACATCACCATGTGGTGTCCTCTGATACAAATGGAAACTGTGTATAAAACATTCCCTCCTTTTTGGTAATAATAGTCTTAAATAGCCTTTGGTATCACAGCACTAGAATGGGTTACAATATTTAATATCATTTACCTTTCATAGTGGACCTGTGAGACAGCAAACTAGTTTCATATTGAATGTATGACTATGTAAATGAGGCATGGAGAAACTAATGGATTTAAATATGGAAGGACTGTCAGAGAATAGGAGCCCAAACCCATACCTGCTCAGCTATTATGCTTTATGTTCTGGCTATTTCCTCTTTCCTGCATCTATTTTGGTATCCTGTTGCCTTCATGGATGAAATTACTTGTATCATTGCACTCTGCTCAGATGTGCAGCAAGATGCAATCTGATCCCACACACCCATGGAAGTGGGAAAGCATTTGGGTTATCTAACAGCTCATCAAAACTGAGAGCCCCAAGGGATGCTGAACTTTGTCATATCTTTTTTTTTTTTTTTTTATTCTGCCTTGAAGTGAGCTGATTTTTTTGTGCTATGAAATGACGATACAAAATAATGCAGCAAGTTAATTCTTCAAATGCTGATCCAGGAGTACTAGTGGAATAAACACAACCTTCCTTTTATCTCTTCTACTTTTCTGTTTGGTTTTGGCACCGAAACTTCTCCATCCCTCTTTGCCTTGTTTCAGTGCACAAATCATACGCGGATCTCTCCAGTCCCCATTCCCCATTTCATTTAAAAAAATGGAATATGAAAGGTGTGCAGAAACCCTGGAGGGAAGAGACACAAACCCAGATGTTGTACGATCTATGTCCCAGCTGCAATGAGCCTGCATGTGGCAGCTGCTTTTGCACAGCCATCAACAACAGCAGCTGGAGGGGCTCTGCTGTTAATGGCTCATCCCCCAGGAAGGAGCTACTGTGAGGAAAACCAGCAGGCTTTATGTACAAGATATCACATCACTATGCTTTATGTTTTGGTTTTGTTATAAAACGAGTGAGAACCTAGAGGAAAAGAAAGCAAAATTAGATATGTTCCCTTGCCCTAAAAGTGCCATGAGATATTACTCCCTGCCCCACAATTATGCCCTTCCCCTTCTGATTCAGTCCATAGGAGATCAAGGTATTTGTTACCGTGTGATCTATTCTAAATACCTTTCCTAAGGTAGTAAAAAATAAAAGGGGCCTAAAAGCAAAATGAAAATGAAAAAAGAATCACGGTCTTTAGAGCCTGTCCAGAGAATGCATATTCCTAGTGGGATTTTTTCTCATCATGAGAGAAAAAGGCATATATTAGGAGAAATAAAACAAAATAGAGGTTTATATCCTCACTAAATAAAAAGTAGTTTCTACCTTCATTGTCACTGTGTTTTGATATATGTTTAGTTGTGTTACATCCTAGGATCATCTAATTTCCATATAAAATGTAGCTACTTTCAGTTTTACTATATAGTGTTCAGGGGAGACTTTGATTTGTGTGCCCTAGGGTAGACCTGAGAAATGCATAATTTTCTTTAAGTCACTTCTGTCATGCACCGTCAGTAAATTCCTGTACAGATTACAACATGGACATTTAGTCAGAGGTCTGCACTCCCACGGAAGAGAGTGGGAGGGATAATAATAAATGTGTGGACCAAAGTGGAAAAAAAAATAAAAGGTAAAAGAAAAGAGAGGAAGAGAGAGAGAAATTCCATTAAGAAAGGTTACTGAATCAAGAAGAATTTATCAAAAGTAGACTGGTGAGAGTGGCTCTTGAATTTTTATGAATCTGTGGGGCACACAAGTCAGTCTGCTTTGGACTGTAATTTCAGGTAATAGCAGAATTGGGACCACTAGGGCATAGTCTGTCACTGTTTCTAATCTCCACTGCTCTGGAACAACAGTTACGCATCAATTCAATTAATCATTGGTGATAACAAAAGTTGTTTTTTTCCCATTTTAGAAATGTTCTTTCTTCTTAATTTTTTTTAGTGCAGAACTTTATCAGACACAATTTCCTTTTCCCTTGCGAAGAAAAGCTTATGAAGTTCATTTATACAGAGAGCATAAATCCTACCTCCTACTGTTTTCCCCTGTAACCTAACATGAAATATGGCTTATAGCTCAATTAATTCTCAACATTTAGTGTGAACTGATGAAAGTAGTTCATCACTCACAGGGATGCACCAGGCTTACAGCAGCACATACAGACCAGGGAAGGTGCATACAGCAGTGTCATGGCATGACACATACAGTCTCAGATATACCAAAGCACCCAGGTGTCTTTATGATGCTCGTTGGGGATACAGAGCATTAAAAAAATGAGTGCTTCCCATTTTACAGCAACAGTCTCTCTTCCTTGTCACTCTTCCCCCTCCCCAGATTTATCTCCTTCTCTTAATGACTCCCTTTTTTCAATTTGTGTCTCTCTCTGACAGATAATACTTTGTCTTCTTGTTCTCCTGGCTTGGTTTGTGTCTTGCCTTATTTGCTGCTCATTATTTGCACTATTTATTTGCAGGACGTAGATACAAGAACTTGCCCATAATCAGTTCAATAATTCCACTTCAAAACAAGTCATTCTGCTGCCACATATAATCCTGAAAACTCATTATCCACCAGCCTGGGTAGGTCTGGCTATTGCATATTAGCTGTGCTAGGACCTCAGCCTCTTTCCCTTGCCTCCTACACTTTAATTCACTATTAAATTCCCCTTGCCAAGTTTTACCCTCAGTTGCATCACTGCAATGGGAAGGAAAAGAGCGCAGCAATGCGGCAGGGATACTCAGCTCTTCCTAACTCCCCAAATGCCACTTTTCCTGGTGAGAACACTTGAAACTGTATTACCAACCTGTGACATAGAAATTATTATCTCCTGTATGAAGCCTAAAAGATAACATTTGCCAGCCTGCAGACAGGCAGGTGTGATCACTCTGTGTAATGGAAGAGTAAAATGAGGCATAGGGTGAGGACATGAACTTGGCAAAGAAAGTCAGCCCTCACCTTAGATTATCATGTGCAGCTCCCCTGTCAGGTGAATGAATGAGATAAACCTCTGTTGAGACACAGATGCACCCCAGTGCCACAGCCCCGGTGCCAGCCAGTGATGCCAGCAGAGCAGGCAGTGCAATGGTTTATACTCTCCAGGGGCTGCCCTGGGGGACTGACTAGGAGCAGAGCAGTGTGATGGCCTCAGGGACCCCCAGACACTCCACAGGATGGGGAAGTTTCCTTGCTTCTGCATGCAGGAGGATCTCATCTTGATAGATGAGGCAGGGGATGGTCTCCGTGGCAAACAGGAGTATCTTGCTATGTACCAAGATACAGGAAAGTCAGTTGTTTAGTAAGGTAGACAAGGACCTAACCACATCCTTCATAGAGAGCAGGAGCATACGTGTACAGTTACTGTATCAGGGTGAAAGAAAAAGGTTGAATATGAAGTTTATTAGGCAGTAATTAGGTCTGTCTTATATCTCCCTCTCTCCTTCTGTTAGGAAAGAACATATCTATTTCTAGTCATGGATACCCTATATATAACTAACCAGGATATTTCTTCTTGTGGAGGACAAGGAAAATTTCACAGCCCGATTGCTCTCAGATGGTTTGTGTAAGAGTCAAGCGTGTGTTTGAAGCTGAGCATTCATGTATAGCTCAGAAGATGAATCAGGGTTTGGCTCTGGCTCCTCTGCAGAGACAGCAGCCCCAGTGATGACCAGTGTGGTGGCTCTTGCATCAGCTCCTCAAAGTGACAAATGTCTCTGACTCAGTGTTTGTGCCAGGCCATACTGCACCACCTGGCTCAGCCTTTCAGGTACTGTCACAGCACAAACAATCGAAAGAGGCTCTCAGTTTTGGACACTCAGTGGAGCAGTCAGGAAAGGTCAGCTACCCCTGCCCTGAGATGGCTGGGAAGGTCACAATCAGGTGTTTTGCCCTCAGGGAAGGTCACAATCAGGTGTTTTGCCCTCAAGCACCAACAAACATTCAGTGCACAGCAAACTGCTCCATTTTGTAGCACTGCTCTGTGAGTCCCCTCCACATCAGGCATTCACTATCCTGCCCTGTATAAAGGACATGCTGTTCATTCAGCACCATTCCTCACCATCCCCAAAAGTGCAGTCTGCGGAAGCTGAGGCAGCACTAAGACTACCATTTCCAGTCCATCACTGATATGTGACCCCTGCAGCAGTGCCCAGGATGACAGGAAACCTCAACACTTCTGACAGGCCAGTTCTGTGCAATCCTGGGCAAGGTAAGGCAAGCTCCCCACTTGCTCCAGCCTGTCCTTCAGCACACACAGCTGGAAAGGTGGGAAAGAGCTACCACAGCAGTGAAAGTCTAGCTTCCATTAGGACACAAGTCCTATCATGAGCTGCACACATATAATTAGCATGATCTTTCCTAGAAGGGCCCTGCAGTGATTAGTCCATTTAAGCAGAAGCTGCAGTTATTCAGGTCCAGGGCAGTCACTACGTCAGCTTTCACTAACCTGCATGTACCTCTTGGTGGCTTCAAGAGCCTTTGCAGCTCTGACAGCCCTCAACCAGTATTTTACAGAAGCTGCAGGTGCCTGCTCCAGACAGTGTCCCAGGCAGACAGGTCTCAGGAGAAAAAAGGTGATATTTGCTCTGTAGTCCTTATTTTTAAGGGCTAGAACTAAGTAGACTGATGCACTGGTGATTGGAAGCATTGAGGCACCCATACCAAGACACAAGGCTGGGGACAGTACTGCCTGTTTGGAGACAAGCCTGTTGGCTTTGGGAGAGTGGAAGCAGATGGCTTTAGGAGACCTGTTCACACCTCTTTTATACATTTGAGTTCAGTTTGTTGGGTGCTTTTGGCTGGGTTTGGTGTGAATGCTTCAGTCAGAGATGACCTGCTCTGGCTGAAGCAATGTTCTCAACTCTTTGCAGTGATTCAATTCCCAGCCGATGCCCCTAGGATGGGAGGGTCTGAGGGCACAATAAAATTGATAAAGCTTGAACAACTGGGCAAGGTTGTGCCTGCTCTCAGAATGCTCTCAGAGGACAACAATATCTCTCCATGCTTTTCTGCTTCTTGTCCATCTTAATCTTTTTGCTCCATGGGGCTTTTATTCTTTGCTCTAATCACCTTCCTAAGCTGTGCCAACTGACTGCAATTTTCTCCATATCTTCCGTCAGATTCATAAACCATGATTTCCTGGGTCTCTCTTATGGTTGCTCTTGCATGACCCTTACAGAAAATTTATGCAACAAGAGAGGGCTTTACACAGTAAAAGAGCTGCTCACAGCAAAGGGCAGAGAGTCAGAAGGCCTTGGGTGGTCAGTGATCAGCTTCACATGAAAGCCAAAGAGGGATATTAAGCAAAGTAGAGAGCAGCAGCCACAGCTGCCTGCAATGACTGTAGCAGGGCTAACCGCAGAGTGGGGGCTGTGGCTGTGGCAGAGCACCAGGCAGGCTGAGAGAATTTCACTGTGAGCTGCCATCCTTGCTCCCTGTCCCAGCCTCACCTCTCCCACAGGAGCACTGCTTTGTCCCACCCTCCATTTATTCTGTGGGGTGAGCTCAGCTGTGATCCCTCCCCAGAGGGACAGGGCTCATCACAGCACCAAGGCACGAACCTGATTATGTGGTTTGGGACTTGCTGGCACTGTGCAGCTCCAAGGCTGACCAGACCTACCTTTCACAACCAGCAGCTTTTTTGACATTTTTGTTCTTGTCAAGACAATGAAATGTATTTTTTATGTAAGGGTCGGAATAGTTCTGATGAACACCCTTTGTGTATTCAGCTTGCTGTATCTCTCTTTATCTCCTCAATACTACCTCTGTGAAAGTGGTTTCACTAACCTTAATGTCTGATTGACTCTCTCAATAACTATTATTGCCTCTGCCTTCCCCATGCCCCATCCCTGCCTGAGGGCTAGGCTTCACAGAGTCCTGATGTCTCTTAAGATATTTGAGAGAAATCTATAGGAAGGAATGGAAGAAATGTAAGTACAGAGATGACCTTACACTCTGGAATAGTAATTAATAATCTAGGATCTACTGCAATGACCTGGATGAATTAGGGGGTCTGTCAGGAAGGAATGAAATATTACAAGTATAGGCTCAGCACAGTTAAGAGAATTGCAGATGCAAATACAGACCAGGGTATCCATGAGTGGACAAGAGCAGTGCAGGGAAAGACCTGGGGTAATCAGTCATGGAGAAATAAGGATGAGTAGTTAATGAAAAGCCATAATTAAGAAAAGGCAAATACAGTCTTGGGATGTATGAGAAGGGAAATATTATGAAAAATATTACCCAGAGTGTTTTGTCAGAGCATCTACCATCAGCTGAGATGCAGCTACTGCTGGGTTTGTACCTCTGGAAGGTGAGGATGGGAATCCATCTCCAAGCTGAGAAACTATACTCAAGAGCTCACTTCCCTCCCTGGGCCAGCAGAGCCTCTGTTTATTAACTAACACACACACGTGCAAGGTCAGTCAATTTTCAGGCTGTTTTGGGGGCTGAAAGAGGGGAGAGCTTAAACCTTCCTTTCTGGATCAGATGGCAGTTTTCACATATTTCTATTTGATGTTCATTTTTTAAATCTCTTGTTAGTACACAGTGTGGTGAGTCCTAAAGCTATAGCAAACACATGTGTGGATGAAGAGTTTATCTCCTGCTCACAGCATGCTCCTGTACACACTGCAGAAATTATGCACAGTGGTGGGCAATGCAAAAGGAGATGTGACATTGCTGAAATGCAGGTGAGAGAGAGTTTGCTGAGCTGCAACCAGGCAGCATCTAATGGCTGACTAAAATCACGTGGTGACCTCTCCAATTTTCCTGAAATTGCTGCTTCCGACAGCTCCCATGCTCTATGACCAGCAGCATGAGGAGAGACAGGAGGACAGCTGGCAGTAGGCAGGTTGTTGAGCCTCTGAAGAGAGCTGATGGCTGGAGGAATTACAAGACTCAAAGGTAGGATGTCCAAATCTCATAGTGGACTCATTGCAAGTGCTTGCCTGCCTCAAATATTTTGGAAATTTTCTCCACCCACAGGAAGAGTTACCCACCTGGGCTACCCAAGTCAGGACTCTGGGATGGTGGGAGACTAACCCATAGCAGACAGAAAAATGTGACTCAGAAGAAGACAGCTGCTAACCAAAAAATTATGAGTTTATGATGAAATACAAATCACTTGAGCTAAAATAGAAGTAGAATGTGTTACAGAGAATGGGTAATTGGCAAGACAGGCACTGGCTGGGTCCTAAACATGAATAAACAAGGTAGTCTAAGAATGCAACAGAAATGGAAATGCCAGCAAACAAATGAACGAAGCAGGAGTCTGCTGTGGTTCTTAATAATGTCAACAGAAAACTATTGCTGCCATCAGAGGGGATGAGAACATTTCCCAAATGTAACCACATTGAGCTGTGCATCCCTTACTGTTTTCCATCATGGTGGAAAGATGAACCCTCTCAGCCCTGTTCCCTGGGGACCCTGCCCTGGTCTGTCTGTGTCTTGACCATCTGTCCATCACTTGCACTGGAGCTAGAGGTGCACTGGGGCACTCTGATGAAGAGGAAGGGCAAGGATGCCTCAAACCAGCTTGCAGAGAGGCCTGTGGGACTGTTTTCACTCGTTCTCTTCCTTCTCCCTGTGTTTGCTGTGTCAGGGGACCATCCTCTGAGGAGACTGATGAATTATATGTTGGGATAGGAGATGAAATGAGGAGAAAAGTATTCAGTGCTCATGAGAAGATGGAAATTATGAGGAAGACAAGGTGACTGTCTACCTACCCAACTTCCTTAATCCTATAGAGGCAAGAAGCTACTTTAAAAGTCAATATTCCCTCTGTTTCCTCACCTAGCTGTCTTTGAAGTGAGCTCTTGCCTGAGTTCTTTAAATCCTAAGAGGAAAGGGAAAGGAATAGGGGCTGTCTTACCTCAGGAAAAACATCCATGCTGATAACTGTCTGACTTCTCTTTGATGTAGTAAAACTTGAGTATCTAAGTACCACCACAGGAGGACTGGACATGTTGGGCTGTGTGTCCATTTTAGTGCCTTGGTTTGCCTGGAGCTGTAAAGCAACTTCTATGAGAAAATTTTGCTGCTAATAGACAGGAAGTCAGTCCTGTCCTTGCTGTCACAGCTGAGCTGCAGCAGCTGACATTGCCATCGTAGTGGCTTTTTCCTCTTTGGATACAGTGAGTCCCTACCCCCTCTGACACACAGGAGGGAAAACTCAAGTGAAGGGTTTGCACATCTGGAAAGCAAATGTGATTCATTATTAATACAGGCCTGTTAAAAATGTGTTGCACTTTAGAGACATTAACTGATTGACAGGTCCCTGAACTAAGGAGATTTCTTCCTATGTGTAAGCATCACAGGAGAGGTAAGCATGGCAAAAAAAGGAAAGGTTGGGTGGAAGAGGTCAAAGTGTCACAAAATTAATATTACATGCTAGCATGGCTCGTTACACATAAGTCTTACACATGCTAGAACATTGCTGACACTAAGAAGTCTGTAAGGTTCAGCAAAGAATTTTGTATTTTACTGCTGAGGAAGTTTGAATGGTTTCTAGGGAGCCTGCCTAACCCCAAAACCTCACTGAAACCACTGCAAAAAGCAGCAGTTTTCCATGAGGAGGTGTTGAGTAAGTGCTCCTTTACTCAACAGTAGCTGACCAAAAGTATGGGCTCATGTGAAGGTCAAGACACATAGCGTGGGGGTTTTCATGCAAGTTTTTGAGTGCCTACTCTGGGGCTGTGAGTCAGAGGTAAAAAGATGACAAGAAATCCTTTAAGAAGCTAGAGTCTAGAAACAGCAAGTGGAGCAAACCACTACATGGCCTGGGGAGAAGCCTACAAGAAAGGCAACCTCTTTGACCAGTATTCTGGCTGAAAAAAGAGGTTTCAAATTTTGCTAAGGGAAATGCTTCCTGTGTTCCTGGTGTCTAAATAAAAAAGGTTCCTTCAAAGAAATATCTGATCATGTACTGATAAAAGGCACAGTAAAGCAGATCATCTGCAGAAAATACAAGTGCAGAAGCTGCAGGAATTAACCAAGGAGATATCCAGCTAGCAAGGCAATAAAGTCTGCCTGAAGTTATCACCACGCTGCAGCCCCACCTAGGGCTCTTAATCATGCTTTAGCTCCAAATTCCCTATTATTCATATACAAAATCCTTTGAAATCTGACTTGAGCTCTTAGGCTTTCCATGGCTAAGGATATGGCTTAAAGGTGTTGGGATGCCTCAAACAACTGGCTTTGAAGTGGGGTAACATCTCCTGTCCGTATCGCAGACTTTTTGTAATGATTGGTGGGGTAACATCAAGTGTGATCCTTTCAGTTCTTTTACACCCCTACCTTGGAATAGGTGAACCAACCTCTGGAGTGGCTTCTCTTCATAGTGAGACCCTTGGGTGCTCAGCTCCAGTGTACAATTAACCTTTACTAATTTGCTGACCTCTCAGTCAAGCAAAGCAAATCCCACTGGAGCTTGGCTGGTAGTGGTCAGGAAGCCTTAGCGAATCTGCTGAAGAGGATGTCATGCACAGGGGTGCTCTCTTTCACCCCATTCCGTACATTTTCTGGTCTATTTAGTCTTCTGAGACACACATGGACATATTTTGTTTTCATAAGCACAAACCACTTTTATTCCAAGAAGAAATTTACCTTTTATTTATGCGCTAGATAAATATTGTCCTGATTGCCTTCATAAGAAGTACAAATATTTCTTCTCTGCTTGTTTTGTTTAATTTTGGTTCATTTTTTCTTTTCCACATGCCTATATTACAGGGAAAGACTGAGCCTATACAATGTATGCAAAAACAATTTGTGGTTTGAGCAAGAGGAATCACAGTTGGGTCACATTCTGTAACTCATCAAGAGGTCTGACACTGTGTTTTGAAAAGACACTTTTCTGTATTTTTGAAAACATTTTTCCCAACAAACATTCAAGTGCATTGTTTGATCAAGCAATAATGACAACACTTTACCTTGTGTATTCTCTTCAAAATAAGAGGTCAGAGAGTAATAGTTCTCTCTGGTTTTAAAATGAATCCTTTAACAAATGCTTTTAGATGCAAAGATCTGGTGAAAGAAGTTCTCTTCCTTGGAGAATTTAACATTTTGCTGGAAGAAAAACCATGTCCATGGAGTCCAAGATGACAGATAGTGGGACATATTCTTTTGGTGTCACAGATAGGTATCCCACACACATGTACTGCTCCCCTGTTCTTCAGCAGAATCCCTTTCTAATCAAGGTCGGATGCAGTTACTTCAAACTTCTCCACTGATATGAATGGCCTCTGGATTAGACCTTCAGAGGATAAAGGAAGAAGTATCTGAATCTGACTGTTTATTTGCATCCTTACCCCTGATTGAGTATGAAGAAAAGCAGACTTGGCACATGGTGCCAGAAACTCAGTACCTTATGTAGAGGGAGTGACACAACTGGGAGGTGGGTAAGACAGGTGTAGATCAGCTGAAGCAATACGGAGTGCACCAAACTTAGTCTCATTCACAGCTTAACAAAACCAGGTGGGTGTGGGAGGAGACCTTGATCAAACTGGTACAGGATTCTCCTATTCCTCACCTACATGTTCAGCTCCTGAACATGATTGCCACAAAATATTACTGTTCTCAAGCACTGATTTAGGACCACTTCAAATACCTGGATGTTTCTATCAAAAGCAAACAACCTTGAGCCTTTGTTTCTTTTTTTTCATCAAAAATTAAATCAGCGCTGGGATTCATTTCTCCCAGATTCACCACTGAAAAGACAAGTCCCAGTTCTATCCTAGCTCTCCTGGATATCTTCTTTTGCTACCAGGCAGAAATGGATACTGCCACAGGCCAATCCATCCTACACATCTTCCATACCTTCTACAAGAATGTAAAGTACTGGTTAAGCTTTTAGGTGGGCAACAGTGGGTAATATTAATGTCTCCTACAGGTAATATGAATGTCTCCTACAAGGGCATGGGTATTATCCTGCTTGATCAGGATTTTGTTTACTGTATACTGTTAGACCCAAAACTGCATAGCAAAATTCTTTTCTCTCTTGGCTCTTCCTTTGAAAGAGATTAGATGCCTGGCTGCTTTCAAATTCATTTAAAAGTCTAGAATGCAGCCAGATAACACAACAGTCAATCATGACTGTTTTTATCAGGACCTCATCTGTTTCAGGATGTCTGTGGAAGTTCTGCTTAACCAACCAGGACAGAAGTTGCCCTAGGCATTCCCCCCTCCCTCTGGCTATTATGTTTCTTTGCCAGAAGTTCCTCTATTTAATCTACAGTTTTAGGAACACCTTTTGCTGGAAGTTAAAAAAGTGAAAGCAAAAACTGGAAAGTTAAATTCAAGAATAAGTTAATAAGGATAATTCAGCAATAGCGTCTGAAAGAAAAGCCCTGGATATGTATGGCCATGTTAAAAAAGGCAACAGTCAAAATAACATAATAAGGAATTCTGTAAAGCTAAGGGGTCAAAGTGGAGAGCCAATATGATCTTTTTCCACCTGCAATTTTTAAGCATGTCTAATGGCACAGGATTTTTGAAAGAGATGGGGAAAAAGTATCTTTCAAGTTTGCCCATTTGGCAGAAATTAATTCAGCTGAGCTAAGCTGCCTGCAAAATGGAGCTGACAAATGCCACTATCTTCAGTGATATGGTTTTTTCTCCTTTATTTTTAATGAACACAAGAAGGACCCAAAATTTTTCCCACAGAAGACCATATCTGGAGATTTGCCAGAAAACTCAGGGTCATTGATTTGTTTAAGATGAAGCAAAATAGAGCTACCTAAATTTTTAATGAAGAAGTAAGACCTGCCCAGAACACAGCTCCAATATGCCATGCTAAGCTTCTGCCAAGGCTGGCCATCTTGAGGAGCTGCAGCCATGAGTTAAACTTCTGTGAGTCTTCAGGACTCAACAGTACAGGCACAGCAGGACCATAAAACATGGGCCTTGGCTGATCCAAAAGCTATTTTCACCCAAAAAGTTCTTTAAGGAAAAACCTGACTCTGCAAAACTATTTTTCTCTTCATATCTTTTAATAGAGATGAGCAGCATCCTTTTTTTTTTTTTTCCCACTCAAATAAACAGCCATAATTCTAGATTCTATGCAGCATTTCAGGTAAATTTCCATCCCTTCCTTATTATGGAATACATAGTTCTGGAAGGACCAAGTGGAGATAATCTAAATAAGTATCATGAAGAATTTTATGAAGCCAAAGGTGATTAAAAAACAAGTCCCAAATGTTTGTTAACCTTAGACTAATTTCCACCTCACTGATGCTGATGCTGCACATTGCCATTCTGAGATGGCCTCTCATGTCTCCCTGATGTTATTGATTGGAGAAGGTGCAGAGATGAGAACTGAGCTCTGCATTTTGCATTTTAAGGTGACTTTTAACAAGTGAGCTCATTTCACACCAAGCTATCCTAGAGCATCTTACCATAACAAACATAACTAACAAGCCCCCTTGAGGCTTGCATAATGAGCAAGCCCTCTTGAGTAGTTTTCAGGCATGGGACAGTTGACCTTTTGTAGGAACTTCATGCCTCTCGCTAGCCCATCCCTGAGGGTCTGCCATGGCCAACTCTGCCCACAGCCCTGCTGAGAAACCTGCTTCTCTTCTTCTGCCTTATGCTGCCCTGGGCTGCATCCACTTCCTGCTAGCCAGGCATCCCGCAGGTGTCAGGAAAAGGAGAGCACTGAGCCACCATCTGAAGTTGATCTCAAAGCTCATAAAGCTTCCCCACATGTGCAGGGTCTGGGTAATCACACACAACCCCACATGCAGATGGTGCAAAGCAACAGGCATTTGGAAAAGCCCAATAGCACCCAAGGAAAACCAGTTTTGGTTTTGGTTTTTTTTTTATTTCAATTAGTTTATAAGAGCACATGCATTTTTGAAACTTCATGAATGATGAAGTAATTTGCATTTAACTCAATTATTATGTTGTGGGATTCACCAGAGCTCTGCAATTCAGGTTACAAACTGTATTTTCCTAAACAACCAGGACAGGCAGAGTGTTAGTCACCCGTTTGTCTCATAGATGCTTCAGCCTGGCTGGAAAAGGAGGGGATCTGCACAGTAGTCCCATTACAAAGAACATTGCCAGCACATTGAGGGAGGTGATCCCTCCTCGCTGTGTAGCCCTGGTGTGATGTCTGGAGTGCTAGGTCCAGGTCTGGGCTAACCAGTACACAAGAGACATTGACATACTCAGTGAGTCTGGGAATCATCTTTGTGTCCCTCTTCTGGACTCACTCCTGTGAAGCCTGGAGAAAGAAAAACATCTCACCAGCTGGAGAATCCAGCTTCTGCTACAGGGAGGGGAAAGCTTAGCTTGAATGTCAATGCAGTTTTCTAGAGAGCATGGGCCCTTGAAAGTTGTTTGGTAACATGAACACAATCCATATTTCCCAGATGGATAGTAAAGATAGAAACATTACTGTCACCTAAGGAATTTAAATTTTTAGAGCTAAAGGGTTGGGAGAAATCTACCCCTCCACACTCAGTCCTCAATGATGCTCCAACTTGCCCAGGAGAGCCTGGCTGACAGCAAGAGCACTGCTGCTTCTGCCATCCTGAAATGATGGCCTTCTTCCAGTGCCAAGAGGTCCCTAAGCTAGCAATCATTCAGCTGGGTCTTCCCAGCAAATCAGAACCTCTGAGGCATCCCAAAGCTGCAATGGCTACAAAAAACTTTCAGAGAAAACCTCTTGGATGTCAGCAGAAGATAGAGCAATATCCATAAAGTGCTGAGACAATTTTACCACTTAATTGTAATTCTTTCCATGCCCATAACTGCTGGTATAGTGGGATGATGGGGTCACTGTCAGGTCTGGGTAGTGACATGTAATCTGAACACATGACAAGTGTTGCCTTATTTGCCTTTAGTTAGAAATTATGATGATCTCTGTATTTGCTGTATCACAATGACCTTGTGTCCCAGTTTCCACTTCAGAAGATGGTCAGTCAGCTGCACTTAAAACTCACCAGTCATCCTTAGTTTAAGAAGAAAAATTTCACTGCTGCATTACTACTAACATGTCCTTTCTTATTAGAGTTTTCGCTATTTACTTGTATTTCTTAAAATTTCACTTCTCTTATCATTGGAATTATTATAAAAATCTTAAGTGTATTTGATATTCTCCAGTTTGGCAATATTAAATTATAGCTGTGGAACAATATATAACCCCTCATTTATAAACCTAGAATCTTGCATCTAGGCAATGTATCATCCAATAAATTTATTTGTTTGTTTTTTCCCAGAGATGAATCACTTTCTTCACACAACTGTACTCTAACCTCATAATGGCATTCATTATCATAACATATTCAAAGCCTCTGCTTGTGAATGAGTAAGTAGTGGTTCTTATAATAAAGATAAATAGGATGGGAAATCTGATAGTTAGTGCTAAGCTAAGTTACTAACACTCTTTAGAATAAGAATTCTGCATTCTTTTGTCCAGTAGAAGTTAATACATAGCTTGGGTTAAAACCAGATGTTAGCATCTGGGCTTTCCCAATTCTATTCTGAAAGACTGCATAGAATCATTGAATCATAGAAGTGTTTGGGTCAGAAGGCACTTTTAAAGGTTATCTAGTCCAACCTCCCATGCAGTAAGCAGGGACATCTTCAACTAGATCAGGTTTCTCAGAGCTCCATCCTGCCTATACTTAAGGGTTTCCAGGGATGGGACATCAACAACTTCTGTGGTCAACTTGTTCCAGTGTTTCACCACCTTCATCATAAAAAATTTCTTCCTTGTATCTAGTCTGAATCTACTCTCTTTTGGTTTAAAAACATTGCTCCTTGTCCTATTGCTACAGGCCCTACTATAGAGTCTTTCCCCATCTTTCTTATAAGCTCCTTTTAAGTATTGAAAAGCCACAGTAACATCTCCCTGAAGGCTTCTCTTCTCCAGGCTGAACAATTCCAACTCTCCCAGCCTGTCTTCATAGGATAATTTTTGTGACCCTGTAGCATGCTGCCCTCAGCAAAGATTTTTTCATCCCAAACTCAAACTTTTCTCTGTCCTGGGCTTTGAGATGTGCCCTACCCTGTTACAATGATCTCTGTATTTGCCATACCATGATAGCCTCATTTCAGAGGCTGACATGTCTTCCCTGCTGCAGATGTTTACAATCTTGTGATTTTTGGCAATGTAATAATGAAAATAAAGGCAAATCAGACTGCTGAGAGGCCCAGTTAAGTAGGAGGGGTTGGTTTTGCATTTAATGTAAGGAATTGGCATATGCTGAAGATGGTACATGGAGTAATTTGTTCTCTACCCAGAAAGGATTAACAGCTTTATTTCAGCAGAGAAGTTCAAGCCATCTTTGTTTTAGCTGGGAAACAGATTATAAAAGATATCAATGCTTAGTAGTTTGGGATGTGTACAGAGTAAGTTCTGAGATCATTTTGCTTTAGGGATTTTTGGTAAGACATCTGCAACAGTAATATAGCAACACATGCATACAGTAATGATGATAAGGTAACCATGGCAATGGAGATAAGACAGAACTGATTCCAACATACACATGTAAGCCATAGAGGAGAGATCCATGAAAATAGACAGTTTAAGAAAATGAGTAGGTCAAATGCATATGATCAGTCCCAAAAGCCACTTGTGCAAAGGGTAGTTGCTTTCCCCATTAAAACATCTTCTACCCTCTTGTTCCTTTTTTTTCTTGCTAAACCAGAGCCATGATGGACCTGGAGGGTATAAAAGGCTGTTAGAAAGCTTTGCTATCTCAATTTTAGCGATAGGGTGAGTTAATGCAGATTTTGGCTTCTGAGGCAGCCATACAAATACCACAGTAGTAATTTCTGTTTGATTGGACAGGTGAAACAAATACAGGACAAAACGTTTCAGCATTTCCACTTTTATCTCAGAGTAAACCTGTAGTCAGACCCAGAATTTCTTTGAAAATTAGAGGCAGCAGTTTCTGTCCAAGATACCTGTATTATCATCAGAGGCTGACAAGAGAGAGGCAGGTCTGGAAATGGGGATGATGGTAGAGCCATGTGCTGTGCAGGCCAAGTTCAGGCACAAGAGCAGCTTCTTACTTGTGCAGTCACGAGAGCCCAACCAGGCTTTACAGCTACCCTGTTGAGTCCCAATCTCTCAGTCACACACACAGCATGTCATCATCTGGGCAGCACAGTGACCTCATAGATGTGAAGAAGAGAAGCAGGTAAAGAAGAGGAGCCCATCAGGGAAAGTCTTTAGAGATGAACAACAGTAGTTCTTCAAGCAGTAACCAATCCCATAAACCTGATTAAGAAAAAGTTCCCATCGACTTTAGCAGGATTTCTCTTGTGTTAGACTCACAATATTCAGCCCACTGCAATGTATTTCCTAAGCCTTGGATTGCAAATATGTTTCACAGATCCATAGGCTTGGATTAGCATTGTTAAAGACACCGAAGTTTCCACTCCTCTGTCTTTCAGCCTTGCAGCTTCATGGCAGTATCAACTGTTGCTTTTTTCCTCCTTGAAACAGAAAGGAAAAATACAAATTTGCAACATTACAAATCTGTTTTGCATAAGTCCTTGGGCCAAAGCCATCTCTGATGGAACTCTGTTGCCTGGAGTTGTGTATATTTTCTTCCTGCATTTCACTCCAGAAGTGTCATCACTGTAGGCAGTAAGATGATTTGGGGAGAACAATTGCAGAGATTATCACAAAGAGATCCTGATCTCAAATCTAATCCAAATCTCTGTCTAGTACTCTTCACTTTAATTCCAAGTTCAAAGTACCATGCACTAAAATGATGCACTTGGCATCTCTTGGACCAGGCAGCCGAAGCTGGAGATGAATGCATAAAACAGGAAGTGGACCAAGGCCAATTAGCGGTGCAGAAACCACGGCAGGTTATTTCCAAAATAACAAATGAGCCTGGCAGGTTGGCACGTCTTTGTGCAGTGACCTGGATCAGGCAACAGTTGAAGATCTTATCTGCATGGGCTGCTTTTGGTGTTGTAAGATGGGTTTAGGAGGCTGTGCTAGTCTGCAGGCACAGAGCGGCTGGGTTAAGAAAAGAACAAGAAGAACTTGAGATATAAGTCAAACTTGTCACTACAAGACATTTACAAATCATCTGAACTATGGTCCCCATTACTCAGAGCCTGATTCTGTCCAAGAGGGATATCTATCCAGCAGAGAGGAGGGGAGGAAAGTCAAAGTGCAGATCTTAGCCAATTCCTTTCACTGAATTTTTTTCCCCTTCAGTTTTCAGCAGGAAAAAAAAGCATCTCAGGAGCTGGGAAGATCTAGTCAGGTCATTAGAGGTCCGTGATCCCAGCTGAGCACAGAGCCCACCAGGGCAGCCAAAACACAAACAAAGCATACAAGATGTTCCCTGCTGCAGTGGGGCTGCAGCGCAAAGAAGGGAAAGGGTAGAAGGGGCAGAGAAAGATGACGGGATTTGTCTTGGTTTGCTGTTGACCACAGTGACCTCCTAGGAAGAGGATGGTGAGACAACATGATTCCTCCAGATAATGGCCAAAACACTCCAGTGAAAACACTGGTGGGCACCCACTGGTTGGTAAGGGTGGACCCCCAACATACAGAAAGAAGAACCTGTTCTCATGTGGAGAAAAACCACCTGGTAACACTAGGGTTTTGATGTTTACAGATGTCACTGTTTAATGAGAATGATCAAATTAGTTCATTGCCACTTGATGTCAAGGTGAAATAGAATAAAGCATGAAGGGACCAGAAGGTCTTTTATTGTGAAACAAGAGAGCACATACAAGAGAGGCAAAAAATGTAAAAAAGAGAACAGGGAATAAAGACACTAGAAAAGCTTTTCCTCACAGCTTTTGTTTAAAAGAGACCTGTCTATTTATATGTACTTAGTATTTCTTTCTTGTTTTTCAGGCAAAGAAAAGGTGAGAACTCGAAAGAGTTGCTACCTAAGTCCTATCATATTTTCTTTCTGTTTTTTAACCTTACCAGTTTTGTTATGTGGCTCAAAAACATCTTATGTCACTTGTGCTTTAGATTTCTTTCCATCATCAAGGCCTTCAGCAAATAATTTTTTCCACAGAAACACTTGAGGGCTGGAAATTAAAAACTTTGATTTCAAGAACCTGATACATTAATTGATGAGCTATGGGTAAAAATGAAGAGAAAGGCAACTTTCTTGCAAAAGAAGCAATTGGAATCGCAGCCTGGAATTAGGCTGTACAACACGTATTCCTGACACCAGACAAGTTTTACTCATTCTTCTTTCTGAGCTTGTTACTGATGCTATTACAGATAAATATGTTGACAGCTCATCTTAGGAAAAGAAACATCTCATCTCTGTAGAGAACCACCTGCAGGATGGG
The DNA here is from genome assembly GCA_024500445.1 of Entomyzon cyanotis. Taxonomy (NCBI): domain Eukaryota; kingdom Metazoa; phylum Chordata; class Aves; order Passeriformes; family Meliphagidae; genus Entomyzon; species Entomyzon cyanotis. Next base: position 39,220,852 of record JAKEPQ010000871.1, on the reverse strand, counting down.
GTGTGTGGCTGCATAATCTACACAAATCCTAAGGCAGAAAACTGCATCTGTCTAGACAGACAGGCAGAAAAATCTTCAATATTATTGTCTAGATCTTCAAGTCTTTGGTAAGAAACCAACCCAGTACTAGCTACGGTGGGCTGTGCAGAATTTTTGAGCACTTTTGTGTTGAGTTTGAAGCTGTACAGAGAAAAGAAAATCTAATTAATGTCAATTTTCAAGACCTTCATGTAAATTTTCACCACAAAACTCTTTTGCTTCAAAATTCTCCACAAAAACGTTTTGAAGATTTAAGCTGCTCAAAATATATTTCAGCAATGATACTTAATTTTTACTTATTTCTCAGAAATGTTGCAATATAAAATAGAATACACAATTAAACAATTTAAAGGAACACAATGTCTTCAAAACCAGAAACCTTGATGTTTAATTCCAAAAATGGCAAAACAGGATAGTCTGATATCAGAACTACTTTTGCTGTTCAGACTGAAATTTGGCAAAAACAACATGGTTATATAATAGAAAGTGGTACTGCTAGGTTTTTTGCTGTCCAGTCCTCATGTACATCTGCTAAAAGGGGTACAAATTATTAACTATTTATCAATATTAACATTTTTACTTGCTGTAAACAAAGTTTATCAAACAAGTAATGTAACTGGCTCAATGACATACTTTTAACAGAAAGCAGCACTTTGTTTTAAACAAAATTATAAACTGTTTAAAAAGGACTTTTTTATTTTACAAGCACACTTTGTAAAATTGCACTCAAGGCAGCAAAGGATTGGGAAAGAACACAAAACCACCAAATTGTATCAATAATCAAATTATTTATTTAAAGACCACACATATTCAATAGGAGATTGATTACAATTCTGTAATAGGGTCATAACACTATTGAGCTTATGGTACAATGGGGAAGTGACACTGTCACATTTCACCACCAGCCTTGGACATGATAGCTGTGTAGATAGGGTGAACAGAAGCTTTAAGAGGTAAAAAAAACCCTTAAGAGTTCAAAAAGAAATTTATTCAGAAACCCAAAGGGTTGCCCTTCAGTAGGTAAACCCAAGACACTGCTGCTTATGACCAATGAATTTACAGGCACAAAGGAAGTCTGGGAATCCCTCATGAAAGCAGCTTTCTGAACTTGAGATGGGCATGAACTGGACCTGTACAAAGGCACTGAACTCCAGAATAATACAAAATACAAACACTGGAGGAAACAGGAAATTGAGTAAGTCAAGGGAAATAGGAGGGGATATCAGAAGCTAGGAGGCATCACCCTAGGAATGAGGACCAGGTCAGCCTTCCAAAGGAGGGGAAGACCTGTGTTAACTCATGGGCTCGATGAACAGAAACAGAAAGAGGTGCAATAGCAAAACATATGAGTTTATCCACTTAAAAAAAACAAACAAAAAAAAACCCACCAAAAACCAGCTGTGAGTTTGCTAACTAGAAATTACAGAGAAGAAAGAGCTGGGTGGACACAGTCGGTTGACCATAGCTATGACATTTCCATAGGTAAGATAGGCCAACTGAGCTATTTCCATTTGATACATGAAATGTATCAAATAGCACAGTACAAACTGTTTTGGAGACTTAATCTGGACTTTTGCATGTGACTGTAATTATTCATGTTTCAGAAGGCAGTTCAAAACTCGACCAGGCAAATGAAGGGCTGTTAGTAAAAATCCAGGGAATGGAAACAGCTACACAAGCAAAGTTTAAAAGAAGTTATATTTATGCTGCAGTGAACCATAAATTCAGGTACTTACAGTTATGACAACATGATGTTTTCCTGAAAAGATTATCCTGCAAGGAAGCTGTATGAATCATCCCATGCAAAACTCCATGCTCAGGACAGCTTGCTAAAACCGAATGCATCTGTTTTTACACTGCCCTTTATCAGCCAGTTTGTGGCAGAGTTTGACATGTATAAACTCAGAAAGCAAATGCTGAGACAGAATCTGATTGCAGAATCATAAATATGCTGAAGGTGGGAGAGGGAAAGCAGTAGAAAGAAACAAGGGCTTATGAAGCTCAAGGACTACACTGTCACCTGGACAAATGATAAAAACTGGTCGTAAGCAAATTAAGTCTGGAATTCCAAAGAAGGATTTTAACTGTCCAAGCAGGATAGCTTGAGGATGGCTGTGTAGTAGAAAAAGCAGGAGCAGAAAACTTAATTGATTTTACAGTTTCATCAAACTGGAACTCAATTAATATTTTAAAGGGATTTCATGGCATAGCTCTCTGAAATAATTGAGATCAGGATTCAGTGATCCAGAACATTCCTTCTAATTCTATCTTACTAAAATACAGCTGTAAATAATATGCCCAGAAAACATGAAAGACCACAAAAAAAATCCTCAGAAAAAAGCATAATGAGGAAAATAGAAAACAGGTACAAAGGGCAGCATCATGGTTTGAGGAGAAGAATCTGAACTGGAAAGCAAAAGATGCATAGAGAAGGGAGAAAGCACTAGACAACACATCAGAGTCATCTAGTGAAAAAAATCCACAGCAACATTGTTTGTGTCAGAAACACTGTGATTTAGTGTCCTTATTAATAATATAGGAAATATGAGCTGCACACAAAGGGCTCTCACAGATGACCCTGGCCTGGGAGGAACTGAAAAGTGAATCAGAATATGTAAATAACACAGAGAGATCTACTGAGTCTGGGGACATTACAAGAGAAAATAACAAGATGAGTTTCCACTTGTAAGCATGAAAATATACCTGAGGCAAAATCCTTCAAAACACTTGTAGTCAATGGCAAACTGCTAGCAGGAATACTGAAACACTTTGCAATGAGAGTGGGTGGCCAATTGAACATAAGTGCACATTACAGTTTGGCTGCAAAAATGCTGATGCAATTTTAGGGTGAAGTTCCCTTGATATTTGAATCAAAGGCAATAGAGATCTATTTTCTACATCATTTTAATGCAAATGTATCTGGACTAATACACCCAGTTGGGGGAGTTACTGTGCATGGGCAAATTGGAATGAGGAGGGTGGAAAACAATAAAAAATATCAGGAATCTAGACAGACAGCCTTACAAAGCAGATTTAAAAGCTCTGTGTGTATGAACAACAAAGGTCCTTTCAGCCCTGTTTTTCTGTGACTCCATGCTAAGCAGGTATAGATTTTGAAGATAGGAATGCCAAAGGGGAGGGAACACTTTAGACTACTGCATAGAAACAGAAGTACCAAATGGGGTGAAACTAGCAGCATGAAACCACAGGCTGAGTAGCAGAAAAATCTTTCAAGATGTATGCAGCTGTAGAAAAGCTGGTGGGGGATCTGGTGGAAGCCTGGTCACTCAGGATTTTTGCAACAAGGCTGGACAAAACATTAGAAAATATACCGTAGGGAGCAATTCTCCACTGGCAAAGAGCAATGGAGCAGATGATCTAATAGGTTTCTTGCATCTCTAACCTCTACAGTTTTATTATTTCTTACTGTAAAGCACAATATTTCAAGAGGAATGAGAAATAAATACAAGGTAAAATATTAGATGGTAAAAAAACCCAACAAACAAACACAAAACAGCTGGAGAATGAATGGAGTTCTGTCCTTTTGCCTTTCTGTATCTAAAGGAGTTGCTTCTGGCACATTGTTTTCTTGTCAGAGGCACTTCATTTTCTTTCTCTCACTTACCATTTTCTCTCTCGCTACAAAAGCAGAAATAGCCACTTGGGACTGCTGATGTCTTTCTAAGGAAGGATGCTGCTCTCATGCTGTGGAACAGCATCAAGGCTTTGGTCAGTCAAAACATAAAAATCTCATTGTTTTCTTTGGGAACAGATTTCATTTTAAGTCAAGCCCCATGCAAATACATGCATCATGGTATATTCCCCAGCACAGCAGTCCTGCTCCTCTTCTGCATTTTCTTCCTTCCCCCTTCCAGTACAGACTCGCATTTTACCACCTTGTTCACCCATTGGTTTTTGTGGAAGATGAGCATTTACAAATCCATACAACCTTCAGGGAGAATTACGTATGAGCAGCATGTCCGAAAAAAACAGGGACAGTAGTTCAGGTTTTTCGATGTGTATTCATTTGTCCCGTTCATCATTAGTGGGAATTGTGAGACCTCTGGTGACTTTGAAATCTTGATCAGCACGTAGGTCCTGATGACAGGCAAATGCACTTTCAAAGGGAATAATAAACTGAATTCCAGAAGTCATGGCAGCTTTGACATACAAACATGTCAGCTAGATAGATATGTAACACAAGACTATGCACTTCAGTCTGCCCTGGGGCACTTTCACAGCACGTGGTCCTCCTCAAACACCAGGGCACCATCCACACGAGATCAACAGCGTTACTGAAACCTTGAGGCATTGTTTCAAAATGCTGTTTGAGCAGGAGCTTCTTTGCTGAGGTTTGGTTGTTGGGAATTTTTGTAGAGAACGAGCAGTAGAGGTGGCAAATGTAAGAGGGCAGTTTGTAATTGTGTGTGTCAGAAAGTTTCCCGAAGTGGAAGCTTCAGCAACACTTCCTAGAGACAGACTCATAATATTGCTTCCTCAAAACCTACTTTTGGATAGCAGTAATTATCTAACTGTAGTTTTGGTCATGAAAATACCTTTAAATTGGGTGGGGTTTTTATATAGGTAAAAACTGTTTCTATGTCTTATGCAAATCACACTTACATTCTCTATATAGAGTAGAAGTACTTTATCTACCAACAAACTGCAGCCAGCTTCTCGTGAGTAGCTGTGATTTACCACAGAGCAAGGCTGCACTTGCACTGAGTGAGAAGGGAGCTATTCAGCTTAGAGACTGAATCCAGGATCTTAGAGCTTCTACCTTAAAGTGCCAAGCACGTGCTGGGATAGTTAGCCTGTCAGGACCAGGCAGTTCCTAGGGAAATGTCCTCCGATACATGGCTAGTTTTCAGAAGATAAGCAAACCCAGCACCGATGCTGTTGAGTAGCAGGAGGTCTGAGGATGCTTTGGATTCCAGTTTCATTCTTCTTCCCTTTGCAATGAGTCAGTCCTTCCCAACCTGCTTCAATCCTTTAACATTTTGACGTCTGGAGCTGATGCCAGCCCCGCTGCAGCTCAGGACATGCTGGGAAGGAAAAAAAAGAAAAAGAAGATAATTAAAATCAAGCTGAAGCTTGAAGTAGCCTTATTACAGGCTGTGGGAGAGTAGAGCCTCTTTGGTGGCAAGCTTGTGGTCAAAGTGTTGCCTGGGGTAACTGGGGGAAGCGGATCTGCCTGAAACAGCTGTCTTACAAGACATGGGGGAGAAGAGATTCCTATTTACATTATAAAACTACTGGCAGCACATACAGATTTGTCACGGTTTGTGATATTAATGATAGCAATGGGATGTGGGACTTTCAGATTTTACATCTCAGCTTCACATCAGTGCCTTGCTGATAGCTCACTGCTCAGCGGTTCCAGTTTGGGGATCTTCTCATCTATTTTCACTTACCCAAAGAGCTGGCATATGGTCTGAGCTTGTCATTTGCCTTCTCTTTAGAATCAGTAGAGAGGGCCATGACTGGTGTGTTGTCCCATCCCATCCTGCATCACTCAAGCAGATTCTGAGCTTGAGTGGGGATGCCACATTAGGGACAGCAGCACTCACTGATCTACAGGCAAAGGTGCTTGAAACAGACTGAGAAAATGGCTTTGCCCAGGCCATTAGGAAATCTGGTTTTGTGCTCAGCTGTATGTCAGTGAGGGAAGATATGAGCCATGTCTTCACTCTCATGTTTGCCCAGTTTCTTTAGAAATTACAATAAGGTAGCTGATATTTTTATCTCGGCATGCCAGTGCATGAACACCGTTTTTTACATAAGGTAATCACAGGGACATAAAAAACAATACAAGACAGGAAGATAAAAACACTTGCAAACACCTTTTCAGTCAAAATGGAAAAGTCACTGTACTGAGCCCTGCCTGACTTTTAAAACCCTCATTTCCTCACTCCTGACAGGTATGAACAGGACACCATCCTGTTTGGTGACTGTCTTCTAAAGGAAATACGTGCAGTAAATGAACCTTGATTTTAAGTTAGAGAAGGACATGAATACAAACCATCTAGCTTGTGATAAACCTCCAGCCTCCCCCTTTTACAAAACTAAGGTTCAGCCTTTTCATATTGCTTGGAGCACTGTCCTTTGCTCCTCTTCAGGCTATGTGGTCCTTGTGTTCATACAGCCCCAGCAAAACAACTCAAAATTTAAACCAAAGCAAAACAACTCAAAATTCATCAAGGGGATAAAAGGAATATGTTGGTGACTCGTTACACCACACAGAGTGCCCATTACTTTTGTTGACTTCAAGGCCGTAGTCACTCACAGAGAACAGGGCGATAGTATTTACACTGGGATTTCAAGGAAGACTGCTCCTATAAATTAGTAAAAGGCATGAGTCATCCCAGCACAGTGTTTGATCCAAGAGACGCAGTTATCAGCCCAGCATAACACTCTAGCATCTGTCCAAAACACTGCACACCCTCATTAGCCCACTATTCCTGGGAGCTAAGCAGGCTGAAGGTTGAAAAGAGGTGCTATTGTTATACCAGGAGTAATTCTTATGTTTTATTGATACCCAATAAACTGTGTGTTAGCCTGAAAGCACAGAGAGAGAGAGAGAGAGAGAGAGAGAGGAGGGCTGGAATAGTCTGTTATATAACACTCAAACACAGGGAGTGGAACTGGCCAAATCCTTTTCAATTACTTTTTTTCAATAAATGTCAGGTTTGGGGAGGAGGACCATCTGAGCGATTTAATAAGTAATAAGAATGCATTCATCCTGCTGTACAGCTGGACACATCACCTGTGAATAAATCCCCCAGATAATATACTTGTGGATCTTCATAATATTTTTTCATTCTGCTTTTTTCACCAATTTCTTTTTTTTTTTTTTTTTGTGTCAGTCTAGTCCCAATTGCCCGAGGATTTTCCTGGAAATCAACCAGAGAGATAACCACTTGGGGGAAAGGGAACAAGTGTGTGGACCTCAGGCGCTTGCCTGTTCAGCAGCAGAAGTGATGTTTGCAATGATTAGGGCTCATGGCAGTGCAGGGAACCTGACTGGTGAGCTGCACAGATAAGGTGATGTGATGGGACTCCAGGAAAGACAGACAAATATGGGTGCTGTATGCAAGCTGGGAATGACTGTGGGTGTCAATTAACCTAGGAGATCACAGGGTTTATTAGGCTGAATTATTTATCCCAAAGATAAAACACTGAAAGAAAGTAAGGCATCATTAAACAGCACAGCCTTGCACAGAGTTTAGGCAGTGAACCAAGTTTCCGAACAATTTAATTTATTAAGGACCTAAATTGTACTAGATTATCAAATCAAGTGGAATAGAGGGAGGCAATGCATTTTATGTTCAGTGCCCAAAATGTAATAAGTGTGTTATTCCATTCATGCCATGTCTCAGCCTGAGTTATGAAGAGAAAGAGATGTTTCCTCTGTAGGGTAACTTTCAATTTTATATCTATTTTTAAAAACTGTCAAACAGTTGTCATGAAGGAAAAACATTTCTAGTTTATCACTGAAGCTTGAAACCTGTTAAATGTTAATGTAAAATAGAGCACTACATATAGTCCCAATACAATGGGAAGAAGCTTAACTGTTTGAAGTCTGTCTTTGTGAAGATTATACCCTGGCAGAAAAAGACAATAGGAGAGTTTTGCCTTGGGAAAAGAGAGATTGACAGGTCTGCATGTTTTTCTGCAATCAATATTGTAGACAGAGCTCCTCTTACACGGTGGGGTTCAATTAAAGAAAAAAACACGAGAATTTGGGGGAATTCCCTAAAGAGTTCAAATCCTTTCAGGGAGGAGAGAATGTTTTTTTCAAGATGAGCTTGCATGAAAAATTCATGCAGTGGATGGATACATTCATACAAAAAGAAATTTGATAAATAAATAATTGTTTTAATACTGAGTCACATAGCAATTGCACATCCATATTGACCACTTTAGTTTGCAAAACTAGTCCTTAGTGTAAACATGTGTAAAATTAAATCATCCAGAAAAACAAAATAAGGCAAAAGGTCATACATGTTAACTGAAGCAAGTAGTTCATACTAAAGTCTCTTGCAACATCCAGGAAATAAGAAATTGCCACATGCAGCCAAGAAGCCGGTACAGGGCTGAACACAAAGAGACAGACAAAACACAGCATGAAAATGGGTGATAAGCAGAGATTTGCAGCCATCAGGAAGGAGAGAAGAGGAGGCAGCTGCAAAGACAGGAGGCCGGAAAAGATAGACGAATTGAGCTGGAAATATATACAGTTATGATAGCGGCTATGAAAGCGATTACATGAAGCTGCAATTAGCTAGCTGTACTCGACTGCTATTCAGTCATACTTGCAGCCCTCTCCTCATTTTCCCCCGTATTGACTGCATGAGAGTCAGTTATCTTTGTTGGAGAAGAGTTATGTACAGAACACTCATGATGGGCAAGTAAAGCCCCAGCCTGGTCTAGGGTCTCTGCAACTCCAAGCCATGGAGAAATCCAAGAGGACAGAAGCTCAGGGAAAGCTCATCACCAAGCACAGCTTACATTTCTACCGCACTCCTTCTCCACTAGGAAAGCAAAATCAAAGAGGAAAAGCTGCAATGCTTTTTTTTCTAATAATTTCTATGTTTTTGGTCCCTGTCAGTTCTTCTCCCTCACTTTTTTCCACTTTTGCATTGTTTTCTGTGTTGTCTCACATAATTTTCTTTCCTCAGCCAGTTCTTTCCTCAGCCAGTTCTTCCCTCAGATATCTACAGCTCAGTGCACAGTCCTGTAAACCTGTTTCCTTTCCCTTTCTGCACCTTTCTCCACCTGCATTCTCCCCTACCCATGCCCCTTGCTAAAAGAAACCTTCCTTCGTGTTTCTTTCACAATCTCTCTCTTCACGGTCATATTCTTTGGCTATGTGATTTTGTCTGCATCAAGGAAAGCCCTAGAACATAAGATTGAAATGGTCTTTTCTTCAGTCACAAAGTGAGCAGCTCCAGTGCTGGCATGATCCTGACAAATTACTATGAAGAGGCAGATTAAATATTCTGTAAGAAGCTAGGAAAAGTCTCCCAATCACTGGCCCTTGTTCTCACAGAGGACTTCAACTTATCAGATGTCTGCTGGAAAAGTGAAACAGCACAAAGGAAGCAGTCTAGGAGGTTCCTGACACAACTGGTGAGTGAGGCAACTAGGGAAGGCCATCATGAAATGACAGGTTTTAATTGTTGGAGAAGTAAGGAGGGTGATAAGCAGAACTTCTAGCTTGGACTTCTGCAGGACAGACATTGGCCTGTTTAGGAGCCTGGTTGAGAGTGTCCCTTGGGCAGCAATACTGAGAGCAAAGGAGTCCAGGAAAGCTGGACAGCCTTCAAGAAGGAAATCTTAGAGGTGCAGAAGCAGACCATCCCCATGTGCCAGAAGATAAGCTGGTCTCCACCAGCCTGGCTGAACAGAGAGCTCTGGCTCAACAGAGAGCTCTGGCTGAAATTAAAGAGAAAAATTACCTTTGGAAGAAGGGGCAACAACTTAGCAGGACTACAGGGACATCACATGAGGTTGTGCAGTGACAAAATTGAGGGGCCAAAACCCAACTAGAATTTCAGGCTATGGTTTACCAGTAGACCTGGTGGTGCGGGGTTAATGGTTGGGCACAATGATCTTAAAGGTCTTTTCCAGCCTAAATTATTCCATGATTCATCTTCTTTTCCCTTCTCCAAAGGGGTCTCCCAAGGACTTGCTCTGAGCGTTTCTCTTGAGCTCCTCCCCAATGACAATGAGCTTGGCTTCCTAAGCAGACCAAATAAACATGAGGAAAAGTCATGCCTCCCCTGCTTCTCCCCATAACAGGAATTACCTCTAGAAAGAGAAATTTTTTCCTATTTTATTTTTAACACAAGACAGAATTAACTCCCCCTCAGCCTATGATACTACAGTAGTCCGTGCTCTGGTTTGACTCATGACTGGGTTAGTCACCTTCAAGTGAGAGAATAGCACTATGCAGTAGAAAATTCTAGTTTTTAAAGAGCTACCTAAAAACTAGAGGCTGATCATTGTGTTTAGTTATAGGATACATTAAAACAGCATTGCTTAATCCCAAACTGTGTCCCTTACTAAACTACATGGTTCACCACAAAAGAGTCCCTCTGGGAAGGAGGCTGGTGAGTAGGATACCTACATGGTCATTGCAATGGTGAAGACAGGTTTTGGCAAATAGTGCTTGGGCATGCAGCTAGGTTTATGCAAAATAACCTGAATCTCCGGTTTATAAATCTCTAAAATTCATCCTTGCAGTAAAAGGAGAAAACTCATGTGCCTGTGCATTTTTAAGGTCTTGTCCAAAAGACCCTACTACAGAAAACTAATTTAATCTACCTTAGAGGGATGAAGGGCTGAGTCAACCCTGCTAGGATTTGAACCTATCACTCCAGGGAGCCTAATTATTGCAAATGTGGCGCTTAAACCACTAAACCCTTCCCTCCTGCTCTAATCACTTCTCAAAGAGTCCCTTTTGATCCCTGAAGTTTACGCAGCACCTGTGATAAAGGCAAAGTATTTAACAAAGTCTCTGTAAACTGAGTATATCCTTATTCATATTACAGCAGGTTTAAAAGAGCTGGGCAAGGATGAGAACATTGTGCTGCAACAAAGATTACAGAAGCAGCTCTGTGAATTGCTTCTCGGCTCCACTCTCTTTTCCTTCCACTACCCAATAGAAAAACGCAGTGAGAGGAGAGCTGAGACAAATTGTGCAAGCTCATGCACCCTCTGTGCTGCACCCCTAGCCATGGGTTTACTTGAAGGAGGTTTCATGTCATGTATCTCAGCCAGTGAGGGTGCCAGCTGAGTGAGCCTTGTTGCCCTCTGTATCCACGCCAAGAGTCTCCAGGAACCATGCAGCTGGGAATGTTCCTGATAGGGGCATGACTGTGCTGCAGGAGCATGGGAGGCTTGGTGTGTGGGCATTGGGGAGCACATAAGTGCTGCAGGGTAGCAGCTGATAAAATATCTGTAACAGGGGCTGCTAATGACAGCTCCTTGAGTTTCTTTGCTTATCTCAGGATGCTGGTAATATTTCTGCACAGTTTAGAAGGCAGAAGTGAAAGCTGATGAGAATCTCTTGACAAGGCTCCTGGTTGGAGGTGGAAGGAAAAGCAGGGCTGAAGAATAAAAGGAAGAGTGTTTTTTCAAACTCCAAGCTTTAAAAAAAACATATCCCATGTTCCTCCTCAGAGATAACATTGCAGCTAATAATTTTGCCTTTTATTCCCTGGGAGAAAGGGAATTTTTGTCCCTCCCTTCCTCCTTCCATTACCTGGAGGGGATGCACTTTTTCTATGACATGCAGATAGACTAAATCTGAAATGCTAATGGACTGGCAGTGTTTGCAGTGGGGTGAACAGTTTTCTGCTGGAAGGCTGGTTGGCAGGATACCGTCCTGCAGTCATTGAATCATTGCACTGAATCACAGCCATGTTGGCAGGATCCCATTCTGAGGAAGTTCACAGTACTGTCAAACACCTGCTGTTGCCATTGAATGGTATTATGCAAGATCTGAAATTCTATTTATCGAGATCCCTATTTGATTTTTTTTCCCCCCTCCTTTTCAGTCACTAGTCTCAAACGACTGCAGCAAAACCTATTCCCAAGAGCATTTTAATTCAGCCTGATGCCAGGATACCAGTTCTCATAGGGTGAAAATCTGCTCTTCTTTGTGCTGATGCAGAGATGCCAAGGTAGTGCAGGATACAAAGACACGCAATCATTCCTACAGCATGTGCTCTGCAGAGTTACTCAGGTAAGAAGATCAAACAGACTTTGACTCACAGAAGGAAAACCACCTTTTATATCCCTTGAAAGCCCTAGTTGTCCAGCCTGGTGTGAGAGCATACTACTATAAATAGGTTTTATTTCCTAGTTTCCTTAGAGATAGTGGTCATTCCAAGTTTGAGCCACCATGATGGGAAGCTTGGATTACACACACCTAGGAAGTGAAAATGCCAGGTTACGAAAGTTAGAGAGCAAGCATATTCTTCTTTCTATCAGCTTCTAAGAATAGTAATTTAAAGTGGTATTTCACTGATGTAATCCATACCTTCTGTCCTGCCATACAGTCCATTGCACCTTGATGTGTTGGGCAGGAGCTCCAGTCTGTCTCTTTGGCTTTACTCACAGCCCAGCTGGCAGCAAGCACCTCTGGCACACCCCTGCCCCAGGGCAGCCCCAGCCATCCCAACTCTCCAGCCACCTGCATTGTGACCAAATCTTCTCCTTTTTTTTGTTTCTACGGACCTGCCATCCTCTTTCCTGCAATCCTCTAATTTTGGATATTCTATTCTGCAAACAGATCTCCCTGACTGACTCTTTCCTCAACCAATGAGTCTGATCTCTGCACAAAAATGGTCTCTTCCTGTCCAAACTAAAATATCTATTGAGTTAGCAATTCATTAAGAGATGGCAGCAAGTTATGCCAGACTGCAGAGGTCTTTCTGTCAAAGCCCAATCTTTCCTGCTGTTTTTTTCTTAAGCCATTGAATAACACTGTTACCTTGCATCAAGCTCACAGTCTGTGTGAGCTTCTCTTTAGCTTCTCGCACTCATCCCCTAGCCTAAAATTTCCCCTATTTTTTTGAAGAAAAAGTAAAATCTAGACTTGCTTATCCAGTTACACAACAAAACCCTCAACCAGGAGCTCATTAACTTGGGTCTCAGTTCTTGCAGCATCCTTTACTTTAGCACTAACACAATCTTGCCTTGCCAATATTCCTCTGAGCACCACTGCAAAGGTCATTTTTGTAGCCTGTCTGTTTGCCCATGTCACCTCTCATTGTGAATCCCTCCACTGGCTGCCTTTTCTCTGTTGTGTAAAGACATTGCTTGTCCCTGTGCTGTCATTTTCTTTTTAACACTTAAAAGGTGATTTCTGCCTCCCATTTGCCTGTGGCTCTCATCTCTGCTGCCCCCGTTGAATCTCAGACAAGTCCCTCTTCTTTCATACCGTGTTCTCCCCCCGTGATAACACTTGGAGTTTCAAACACCATGTCCCCAAACAGGTGTAAAAAATGCCTTATTTTTGTCCTTGAAATCCTTTCTCTACACGTGCCTTGTATGGGAGAGTTACAAAAGCGTTCATATAGTTATGCTCGCAACAAGTTCTTAATGATGACCAAGAATTACCCCACTCAGCTGTTTATTTCCCCTTTCCTTCCTCTCACAAGAAGTCAACATCTCTTCAGCAGCTTGGGACACAACAGGATTTAACAACAACAACAAAAAAATTCAAGTATCTTTAAAAGAAACCAAACCAATCAACAATCACACAACAACAAAAAGAAAAAAAAAAATAAATACTGCAAGCCCCCCACACAATTTTGCACATGTATTTTAGAACAGAGCCCCAAAATTAGTTTATATTTGTAGGAGGGATGTGACAGAACCTGCAACTGGGGTACCAGAGATCGGTTGCTGGGATATCAGCAACTAGGATATCAGCAATGCAGGGCTGTGTCCTAAGCCACTTGCTCCCCCCAGTCACGTGTAGAGCCTGTGGCAGTGCAAGGGCCTGGACCCCTCTCTCAGATCCCCAGTTAGTGCCAAGCACTCAGGCATTAATCATCTGCACACTTGCTGTCTTCAAGCTGATACAAGCTATTCACTCCTAAACTAAGAGCTTGGAAACAATGGCTTTTCAAACCAGGAAGCAAGGTAGTAATTAACATGACCTGTCTATCACTCAGATTATTAACTGCACTATAAATGTTTTGTTGCTGAAGATTAATTATGTAAATCTTCACAGGAGTCTCACACAACTGAAGGAAATATTAATGTTTGTTCATCAGCTCCGATTTTTAGCTCTCAGCTGCTTCCTAAAGATTGTTGGAGTTCAGTCTGCTATCAACATCACACAATTACCATTAGCAATAGCCCCAGTGCTTTGTGCTGCACATAGCTAATAGCTCTGCACGCATGTGGTTGACTAGAGCTTGTAACAGAGATTCAGACAAACACTGTGTGAATCTACAGACATGGCAGGTCAGGAGCTGCAGCTCCGGCTGTGCTCACATCCACTGTAACCTGCTCCTAATTCTGTGACCAACAATTGCCAGGTGATTCATGGGAAAATATTGCTTAGTGAAAAATAAAAGAAGCTGAATTTTCAAGACCATTGGAACATTAAAATATTTTTTATTACTTTTTCACTGTGTAACACTGATGCCATTCAGAAAAGCAACTTTTAAGGCTTGCATGGACTTCTTAGAGCTTTTTATGTGCTGCTGGCAAGCAGAATCAGCTGAGAAGTATTATTTGTGCTGAAACTTTCATGAAGTTCAATGCAATTTCTTTCAGCATGTGCAAAACTCATAGGCTCAATAGAAAAAATGTTTTGGCAAGATGGTGTTTTGCCAATAGCAAAGAGCTAACATGAACCTGTGTTTTGAGGACTTTGTGGAAATGTAATAACGTGTTCAAGCTCCAGCTTCAGTTTTTGCCACCAGCATCTCCACTGCTCAAAGTCACAGGATTTTGCAACTCAACAGCTCTTCTGGACAGAAAGGAAGCTGTGGTGCAGGTGGAATACCCCATTACAATAGTACAGTAAGAAACCAGGAAAAGAAGTTTAAACTAGGAGCAACTCTGCATTTTAAGTTACAAGGGAAGGTGAGCATAGTTGGCCACACAATTTCAGATTCAGGATTTCTCTTTTGTACTCTGGGCCTCACAGCCATTTATCTTGCTGCAGAATTGATATTTTCTTTAAAAAAAGGAATCACATTTACTACAGCTAAACCAAAGGAAAATTATATGACAAACCTTATCTTGTTGATACCACATATCTTAGTACATTGTTGACCCTGAAACATAAAGGCAGAAATAAAAGGTATCATTGATTTTCAGTCCTTCCCTAATGATCATGTTAACAGAAAAACCCAGCTATCTTGTTTGTTTTATATGATCTCCAAGCACCTCTGTGCCTCCTCAGGTGCCAAACCCAGCACTTATTAACACCCTGTTCCCCTGGGCTCCTTGTGGAACACTTGGTTGCTGCTGCTAGTGGCTTTCAGTCATAACTGTACAAAATTAAAAAGCAAGCGTGTTAAAAAAAAAGCATGCAAAATTAACATGCGAAAAACAACAGGGGCCACTCAACTGATTATATTTTCACTGTCATGTTGTATTAATTAAAGCTTCCCATCCCTTAATTAAAATGAAGCAGACAGAGAAACTCCACCATGTTAAGCAGGGTGGCTGAATGAAAGGGTTGCTCTGAGGGCTTTACAATTATGCTGCCAGGTAGTACCCAGGGCTTTGAGTGACGAGATCATCCTGATCAATGGCATTCAGAGTTTGGATCCAAATTTCCACAAAGCAGAGGCTTGTGACCCAAAGTTTTTTCCTGGCCCCATCTTTAATTAGAACCTGCTTTGGCTTTCCCTAACTCAGCTGCAATACTTGGCATGGACCTCCTGCATATTTCGATGACAACTAATGAGGATTTTTATTAAACTTGAGCCTTGGCTGGGTGGGAAAAGGGAAAAGCTTTTTAGCATCAGATGGAAATGACTTTTGCCTCTGGAATATTTCTCAGCACGGAGCAAAGAACCGGGGGAGGAGATAGCGATAGGAATGCTGTCAGTGCTGCCACTAATGGGGCCTGCCTGGGGCACACTGTTCAGTATCCCTTGGAAGGTGACCTTGACTGCTAACATTTACATTTTAGCAGCCATTTGGCATATTTGATTGTGTCTACAGCAAAAAACCACACAATTCTCTGAGAGACATGTAGCTCAGATCGATGTCTTCAATGCCACTCTCCCTCTTTGTCCTGCAGTTCCCTGATGTTTGCTATTTAGTCTGAAAGTGCAGGCTACAAGAACACCACGGCACTGCCCCTTCTTATTAATGTGGGGAATCGATTCGTCAAGCGCCGTCCATACAGGCTGACTCAAGGTACAATCTGCAAATTAAAGGCCTTCTCAAAATAATTAAGTAATTGAAATTGGTAAGAAAAGTGCTCGTTGTCCAATGAACCAAACAGCTGGCCATTATTATTTGCCTTTGGTGTTATTTATCAGCCTTGGACATGTGGGAGAGACTGTACGTGTCTGCCAGAGGTATTGCTGGGTCAGATCCCAGAAAGCTTTGTGACTGCAGCTCCTGTCATTTCCTTACCCCACAGGATCTGTCTTGCAGAAGGTGGAGATTTGACAATAACTCCCAGTCCTTCCTGCCACATGTTTCAGAAGCTCAGCAGATGGCTGTGTGCTCCTACCACCTGGCCAAAGGGTGCTGTCACCCTTCCAAACAAATGGCATTAGCACCTCTGAGGGACAGGCCAACCCACTGATGCTGATGTGCTTTAATTCATGGTATCAGGATGTCTAAGAGCACTCATGGGGCTAGATGGGATGGTTTACCAGATGGGTGGTAATTTGTTAAGCTGCAAAAGCTTTCAATTGAGTAATCATAAGCTAAGGTCTTCAGCCAACATAAGAGTCATCTGGTTTGTCTTTAACATAATTGTAAAAAAATAGGGAATTAAAATTTTGGGCCCTAGTGTGTGCCAATCCATTTATTTACTTTGGAAATAAGAATCTCCTTCTGCCTTCCCTCTCTGCTGCTGAAAGTTCAATCACTTATCAAAACAGTGATGCTCTTTGTCCTTGTATATTGCTATAATGCTAAAACATATGTTATATTAAATATTAACCAACTAATAATTGCAGCATCATTTGGCCAAGGAAAGAGATGGCTTCATATTGTCAATGGTTGTTTTCAGTCTTCTCAGTACTTTGCTCTACAGTTAGTGTATCCTCTTATTCCATCAGCCTTGAGCTTGAGAAGCATTGTGTCATCTCCTGAAATCAGTTTTGTGCTCCCTTTTGCACCCCTGTTTATGTACATTGGAAGTCTCCATTGTGGACAATATCACCCAGCTGATGGACTGAACTCTGGATTTCAGTTCAGTTTGCCTCCCATGTGAACACAGGAAAATCACTTAATTTACCCCATGCTTCTGTTTCTGAGGTATAAACTACAGGAGGAATAACATGGATGTTTAAGTTATTAAGGTTGTCCTCTCACTGCAGGTCATAGGAAGAAACACACATTGTAAAATCCCATGCTGGAAAATCTTTGTCAAAATCATTGCATCCAGTTATACTGTTGACAAATTCTTAAATATGAGATTGGATCATTCAACATACCTGGAGATGATGAGTGGCTTACAGGCTACAATTACAGTGTGAGATGAATAACTGTCTGATTAATTGAAAGGCAGTGATTTTTCAGAACAAGATGTGTAACACACCTTCATTTGCATGGCAGCAACCTCAGGTCTTAAAATATTTTCCAGATTCCTGAGCAAGATTGTCTTTTCACCGAGACCTGCAGCTGGGGCAGCTGCAGGGAGGGACCAGTTGGAAGATCTACATAGCTTAAGGAATGACAGAAGTCCAACCTGCTAGGGGAAAGGACAGTGCACACTAGAAACTCTGACCATGCTGCAGTCTGGTCACTCTTCATCCTTCCTGATGCTAGTAGGGACAAGATATAAAAGTCAGCAGTTGAATCAATAATTAACATTCCCCAGCCTTCGTGGTTGTGATCCTGCTTTTGCAGCTCCAGGTATACCAAACTGGGAAACCTCTAGTCTCACAGATTTGGCCCTATGGCCCATGTTTCCCCAAAATCCTCATGGTACTGGTAAAAACTCTGAGGCTTCAGAGCAGAACTCAATCATTGGCAACTCAAGTTTGGAAAGAAACTATCTCAATAAACTGTTTGTCCCCAGACTGAGAGTTCTCCTTAAAGCACTAGATATCTGTCCTACTGAGATCACTGAGTAGGGTGGATGAGGGTTTTCTGTCCCTGTGCTCTTCAACACCTTCAGAAATGCCTTGGATCCAGGACCGGAAGAGATATTAAGCAAGTTCACAGATGATACAAAACTGGGAGGAGCTGCCAACTCCCTTGAAGGCAGGGAGGCCCTGCACAGAGACAAATTAGAGAACTGGGCAATCACCAACCACATGGAGTTCAACAAGGCAAAGAGCTGGATCCTGCACCTAGGATGGGGCAGCCCTGGGTGTATAGACAGACAGGGGAATGAGATGCTGGAAAGCAGCACTGTGGAAAGGGACCTGGGGGTCCTGGCCAATGGCAAGTTGAACATGAGCCAGCAGTGCCTTGGCAGCCAGGAGGGCCAAGTGTGTCCTGGGGGGGAAGAGGCACAGCATCACCAGCCAGGCAAGGGAGGGGATTGTCCTGCTCTGCTCTGCACTGGGGCAGCTTCACCTGAGTGCTGGGGGCAGTTTTGGGCACCACAATGTAAGAAAGACATTAAACTATTAGACAGAGTCCAAAGGAGGGCAGCAAGGATGGTGAAGGTTCTGGAGTGGAAGTCAGATGAGGAGCAGCTGAGGTCACTTGGTGTGTCCAGCCTGGAGGTGACTGAGGAGAGACCTCACTGCAGTTACAAGTTCCTCATGAGGGGAAGAGGAGGGACAGATGTCTCCTCTGTGGTGACCAGGGACAGGACCCAAAGCAACGGCCTGAAGTTGTGTCAGGGGAGATTTAGGTTGGATATCAGGAAAAGGTTCGTCACCTAGAGGGCCACTGGGCACTGGAACAGGCTCCCCAGGGCAGCAGTCACAGCACAGCCTGATGGAGTTCAAGAAGAATTTGGACAGTACTTTTGGGCACATGGTGTGACTCTTGGGGATGGTGCTGTGCAGGTCTAGGAGTAGGACTCGATGATCTTTGTGGGTCCCTTCCAACTCATCATATGCTCTGATTTTGTGCAAAGTCCTCTACTGCTGAATTAGAAAGAACAGGCATCAGCTGAGCCTCTTTGCCTTCACTTCCCTTCTTGCTGTCCTAAATCATGGAAGAGAGAAGAACCTCTGAGGCACCTGTTTGGGGCAGGAGCCTGGACTGACTCTCATGGCCATTTAGCAAGGCTTGGCTATCGGTGTCAGAGCTGAGCCAAGGAAAAATGCAGTCAGGAAACAGTGAGGCAGAATGGTCTGAAGAGTTATCCCAAAGTTAGAGTCACGGAGGAGCAACCTAATCCAAACAACCTGTGTGTCCAGATCCACCACTAGCACAGCTTGGATTTGCTTACTCAACATCAGTTATAGGAGGGAGACATTAACAATTAATCTGGACATTTCAATGTCTAGAAGACAGGATTTTTTCTTCTCTTAAAGAACTCAAAGGTCCTGTTTGTTTTGCAAAGAGTTAATTCTCTGTTAAGAAAAATAATGCATTAAAAAATATTTCCATTGTGCAGGCCCCAGGTTTTTGAGATGCTTCAGTGGGCTACTGGGAAATCTCTTTAGGACAGAGTCTGGCTGAGCTGTCAGATTGACTGCTAGAGGCACAGCTGAGTTTCAAATGGACGAACAGTGTGCGTGCGAGACACATCCCAGAAAAGGAAGATGTTTGACAAGTGAAGTGTTTTTATTTTATGATGGAGAACGAGCAGGAACATCAGACAGGTAAATCGGCCTGCCAAGCATGAGAGTTGCTGACTGACAGGCTCATAACCAGCCCTGACTGCACAAGAGGATCCAGCATTCATTCTACTGAAAAGCAACTGTTTAAATTGTTATTTGCTGACTTTTCATTACTGATTATAATTGCCATGTGCAGGTTCAGAAGAGCAAAGCGAAGCCTTTGTTTTGCAGGCAGGGGAGAATGGGAAGTGATTCCTCTTGAACCAAACAGAAATGAAGGAATCTGGAGCAAGTGAAAAAAAGCCTGCAAATGGTCAGAATAAAAACCAAACAATCTCAGGCAGAGAAGCAGGACTAACACTGATGCTTATCAAATTTTAGTCATTAAAATCATAAAATACCAATTAGAATATATGTCAAGGATTGATTTCTACTAACATGCACTAGCAATGCAAGCATCTTTATATTAGAAATTTTGAAAACATAGCACTGTAATTTGAGATTATTTACTGCTATGTTACCATACAAACATGTCTATAATTAAGCATTTTGCTGAGTGCTAGGATACTGATGTCCAAATAAACAAACAGACTAGAAGGAGAGTGTGAGGACATTGGATAGTGTGACATAAATTCTTTATGCATTTGAATGTGAAATGCCTTCTTCAGTCACAAGTGCCAAAGCCAGTAGTAAATGTGTCCTTTCATCCCTGAATGGGTGAAGGAAAAACCTTGCAGTACAACATCATGTATTTTGTATGGACTGTGTTCAGCAAAGTGTTTAAACATGTGCTTTAATCTATTACTATTCAGCAGTTAAGTACTTAACTTGTACTAAAATCCAGGAGAAAAGATGCGCTGAATCAGACACTATACACTGAATATTTTAAAGCAAAACTGCTTCGGTAATGCTTGCAAACACTTTTAAAACTTTATTGGGACCATTTTGAGATCTCTGTACTTTTCAAGCTCTGGTTACTGTAAAGTGAACTGTACACAGCTCAGAAGGAAAAAGAATAAACTTAATTAGTCCAAAGTGATTCAGAAAATGTCCAAAATAACTTTCCTGTACTTAGGAAAAGGTCTCAGCTTTGAAGACTGCTATTTGGAGAACATTCAGGGCTAAAGACAAAAGCTAAATATCTTGGCAGAAGTCTTTGATGTTCCCCTTTCCACCACTATTATAAAGTTCACATTTCTAATCAGTAAAATTATAAGGTGTTTGATCCCCAAGCAAGGCTTGGCACAAAACTGAGCCCTGCATGCAGCAGCAGTGAAAACAGAATAACCCCAGGGGTGAGAGCAGGGAGGACCTTTGGAAAGAAATAAATAGGCAGGATATCCAAAATGGCAGCAGCTGGAAGCTGCTCCGAGGTGGGATGTCAGGATGAACCCCCTGGGAGATGCGATACCGCACACAGGGCAGGGGAGGAGGTCAAATGTGCAAGGCCCTGTAATTTGTCAGACGGCTAACACCATCATTACCTGTGTGTGTGTGCAGGGGGCATGCTTGACGATAAATTACACTCACAAATTTCCAGGCTAAATGTCCTCTTATTGGCAGCACAGAGCACTGCACCACCCCCCCTCCCCATTAGGAGATATTGTTTTATAATGGGCAATAAAAGTTAGTTCTCACAGCGTGAGCCTGAAAAAGAGTCACTGCTGAAATTAGCAGCAATGTCAATAGTTTGGATTTTTCTGCATATTACATATTTTTCCTTTTTCTGACATCACTGGGAGGAAGAGCATATGAAGAAGTGTGGGCTTGAAAATGGACGTAGAAGTGGAGAAGGGGTCTGAGGGTGGAGCAAGGGAGACAAAAAGGGGAGAAGAAAAGGTCCCTTGTTATACTGTTACCCAATATCATGTTCAGGAGGGAGATGTTCAAGAGCCAGATGCTTTTGAACACTCTTTGGCAGGCAAACTTCTGTACTGCCTGCACTCATGCTGGACCTGTCCAGTATTGTCCTTTTTTGAAAGAGCCCTGCTAGTGGAGAGGAGCAGCTCTCCATGCATCAGGAGCACAGGCACACCAGCCTCTAACAGCAGGCATCACTGGCAGAAGCCAACTTAGCAACATCAGTGAAAGAAAGGAGTTGGGAGAGCACAGAAAAGGGAAAATTAGAGTCTTCGTGTTCCCAGTGGAGACAGGATCAGGCTTGCAAGGAAGGAAAACCAGCAGCCACTTCCATAAGGTGACTGCAGGGAGACCTGTCCCATCGCCCTGCTGGGTCTAAGAACAGCACGTGACTTTTCATGGTTGTATTGCCCTGGCTTTCCTGCAGCCATACCGGGCTCAGGGTGAAGACTCTCTTTTGCAGCTGACTGCTGCCACTCCCAAAACTTTCAGGACTGGGAACCAAGGAATTGCAGAAGATGCCACTTGTCCAAATTAGATAAAGCCAGAAGCATTGGCAGTGGCATTGTCACTCCTTATGCATGCTGTTGTGCCTCAGTCACAGGGAACGTGCCCAGAGTGGGAAGAGGAGAGGGTGGCAAACACAGCAAAAATAATAACACTGTGAAATTTAAATACGTTTAAATTTTCCTACATAAGCTGTGCCTAGTGCTTTCCTAAGTGTCCAATACTCCTGTTTCTCTAGACCCCTGGCTTGTTAGTCCCAGAAGGGCCCTGTCTTTATACCCTGTTGAAAAACATCAGCTGCATTGGTACCTCCTCTGATAACCAGTGAAGAGAGCTGGAATCGGGATGGCAGAGAACAACTGCAAGGTAATGTAGGCTGATACCCATATGCATTGATGGGTTCTGAATTAACTCTAACCATTTAGAAAAAGAAAAGGCCCAGGCAGCTCACTGAAAACTTTGCTATTTTATGCTGGTCATTGTCTCAGATTCTGTGGGGGAGAATTTTCAGTATAATTTTTGTGCCATTATATAAATTGAAGACCTTTGTTCCATTCTGGTTATTTCAGATCGAAAAAGAGATACGGTAAAAATAACAGGGGCCTGGGGACAGGTGACAAAGAGGATTAGAGGGATGGAAAAGCCAGTGTGTAGAAAAGATTGAGATGTAGGATTTGTCACAGTTCCAGGGTTAGCTGCTCCTCTGACCTCTTTCTAGTATAGAGGCATGCTCTGCTTCTTCAGGCCCCTGTGGGAGTCTGTCTATCTGCCTGTCCTTTCCCTGCTAACAGCTCCCTGACAGCTTAGTGAACATGTCTTTCAAGGAACTTGCTTTTTAATGTCCAGCATTCTTGGGATCTTTTGACTCCTGGCCTTGGCAAAAGAAATCTATAACTGGACTGTGAAAATAGCATCCTCCCAACTCTGGTTGTTTGTCATGACCCCTGCCATGTTAATTGCAAATCTGGAGGCACTGTGCAGCCTTCCAGCTAGTTTCCTGCTATTAAACTAAACCAATGTTTACATAGAGAGGTATCCACTGCCACTCCATCATATACCTTACTCTTATTGACTGACAGAGCAGCCCAGTATCCTTCACACTGTGGTTCAGTGATGGTGACCCACACTTGACGTTTTTTTTCCTTTTTAGAAATGGGGGTTATGTTTCTGCATTTCCAGTCAGGGGGGACTTTGCTGGACTCCTATGGCTTCTCAAATATGATGGACAGTGACTTGGCAACTTCCTCCACCAGTTACTTTAGGATTCATGGGTGCATCTCATCAGGTAATGGAATAAATCATAGAATCATAGACTGGTCACTTTTTGAAGGGACCTCAAAGATCACCTAGTTCCAACCCCATGCCATGGGCAGGGATGCCATTCACTAGATCGAGTTGCTCAAGGCTCCACCCAGCCTGGCCTCGAACACTTCCAGGGATGGAGCATCCACAGCTTCTCTGGGCAGCCTGTTCCAGTGCTTCACCACCCTCTGAGTAAAACATTTCTCCTAACACTTTACCTACTCTTCCTTTAATCACTGATGTACCCATAGAAGATTTCCTTGATGTTGCCCTTGATGTCCCTGGCCAGAATCAATTCTATCAGAGTTTTAGTTTTCATAAACTGATCTTTGGCTGTTTGGACAATTTCTTCCATTCCTCCCAGCCTACCTGTACTCACTTCCTGTTTTCTCTTTGAGTTTGTTCAGGAGCAAATTGTTATCATTTGAATGTGGTACATTCAGACCTCCTTGGCATTTTTGTCTGACTTCCTCATTGTTGGGATGCATTCCTCCTGAGCTCAGAGGAGGTGATTCTTGAGTATCAACCAGCTCTATTGGACCCTTCTTCCTTCCAAGGCTTTATCCCACATTGCTCTATCAAGCAGACCCCTGAAGAGGCCAAAGTCTGTCCTCTGGAAGTCCAGAGTAATGACAGGCATTAGCAGGCAAGGGAAATTGCTTTGCTCTTCCACACTCAAAGCTGCATGGCCGAATGACCATGATGAGGAGAAACTCACCTGAGGCTATTCTGGTCCACAGGGAAGGTGGACTTAGTAACTCCTGAGACACTGACAGAAAGCCACTAGGCTTGTTTCAAGCAAACCTAGAGGGCTGAGTCAAACCACCTCGTGTCTCTTATTTACCAGGATGTTCTAGATTAGCTTGCTGCTAAGGTAAAGCAGGCACTGAAGAGTGAAGAAATGATCAGCAATTTTGCCAATATATAAACCTTCTAGTCCTAAATGCCCTGGTCTGTGAATGATTTTGTACCCTGACTTGGTGTCAGTTGGTCTCTCATCCACCCAAGAGAAAAAGCAAAGTGGCATAGGTCCACTTTGGGCTCCCAGTTGCTTACACATGTCAAACATCAACCTGCTGCCACTGAGGTGTGAGTGACTCTATTCCTAGGAAAGCAACTAAGAAAAAAATCAAAAAATCTCAATGTAGGGGCAACCAACCCTTGTGAAGAGTTAATGGAAAGAGCTGTTTCTGTAAAAAATAAAGAATGAGTTGTGCCTCCAAATCTTCTCAACTATGGAACTATAAAAATCTCCTCATTTTTCCTTTTTTGTATTTATAAGCCTGTTTTGCAGAACTGCCCTTCTTTTATACAAACACTTACCACAGTGCATACCCTTCCTTCCTTTGCTGTCATAAATTATCTTGTGGGTACGCTCTGTGAAGTTACTAACTGTACTTTTGCTATTAATCTTGGCTCTAACTTTTTCTAGACTGTGTCTCCTTGCCAATCCATCTTAGCCAAGAAAGACAGAGCTTTGGTCAGGGCTTCTCTCCCCTCAGGGGAGCACCACTCTGTAAAGTGTCTGTAACAATGCACCTTTTAATGATGCTCTCCTTCAGCTTTTACTGGGCTCATTGCAAGGCTTGTACTCCATTTTCCTGTAATAACTCAACTGCCACCAGGTTGGTGCTCCTGACAGTTACATCCTTCCCGAGACTTTTCTGACTTGCCCCATCTGGAGCAAGGAGATGCAAAGCGACTGCTGTGCTCTGGGGAGGTGATAAGGGCTCACCTCTTCAGTGACCTGGAGTATTTCCACTGGGGATACGATCAGCAGCAGCTAGCAGAAGAGCACATGAATTAATGCTCCCTGCAGCTCCCTGGGGTGGTGTTATTCACTCGTTTCCCTGCACATCTTTCTGCAGACCTGAGCACATGTATAGTTTGTGCCATGTTTACCACCTTAACTTCTTCCTTTGGTGGATTGTATCAAAATAGAGTCAAAGAAAATTCATTCCCTATAATAGATGCTCATACAAATGAGAGAACTCTTCAGCTGAGTGATTTCAGATGGTAAAATAATTGGTGTAACTATACTCAAGATGAATATATGCATGCAGGATGCAGTCAAAACGTTTATGCCCTTTACCTCCAAAGCACAGAATTCTACCCAATAATCTACAAGAGCATTTTTGCAGGCTCAGCCAGTGGAAAGAACATAAACACTTGGGCGACCCTCATGTATATTTAGGTAGGTAAATATATATTCTGTATATAAAATATATATTCATGTATATTCTGGTAGGCTAGGGTGATGGGTGCACACACACACACAAACACATATGTACCTTCTTCCATTGCCATATAGTACTTCTGACGTATTTTAAGATATTAGAGACCCTACAAGCACCTCCTAACCTTGCATACCAGTACAGGAGGGGCAGGGAGGAGCAGCATGATAAGAAAAAGGGCCATGTGTGAAAATGTGGTATCTGGGATTCTGTTTTATTTTTACAGGTCAGTACCTGATTTTGGTAAAATATGTTAGGTGGTCAGGGTCCTCCCACACCCAGGTGGGCTCAAGCATGCCTGTTTCAGAGATGGAGGCAATGCCTGCAGGGTAGGATGGAATTCAACAGTAGCCACATCAAGAACAGAAACCAGTATTTTGTTGAAAACAGAATAAAGAAAAACAAAACATCCTTCTCTGTACAGCAGGACACAGAAATATGAGAATATCCCTTCCTGGGAATCTTTCCCTTCCCTTCCCTTCCCTTCCCTTCCCTTCCCTTCCCTTCCTTCCCTTCCTTCCCTTCCCTTCCCTTCCCTTCCCTTCCCTTCCTTCCTTCCCTTCCCTTCCCTTCCCTTCCCTTCCCTTCCTTCCCTTCCCTTCCCTTCCCTTCCTTCCCTTCCCTTCCTTCCTTCCCTTCCCTTCCCTTCCTTCCTTCCCTTCCCTTCCCTTCCCTTCCCTTCCCTTCCCTTCCTTCCCTTCCCTTCCCTTCCCTTCCCTTCCCTTCCCTTCCCTTCCCTTCCCTTCCCTTCCCTTTCCAGTCCAGGACTCTTGTCATCACCCTGAAAATTCCAGAATCCACAAGTTTAGCACTAGCAGCCTTTCTACCCACTCTTTTCCTCTCCATCACTTTATATAACAATTAATCACCTATATTGCAGGGCATGATACATCTGGCATGATGATATTATATATATTGATAAAACAGGCAAGACCACATCAGTAGATGATATTATATATATTGATAAAGCAGGCAAGACCACATCAATATTTCACCCCTTCCTGTTTCCTTAAATATGAGCTCTCAAAAAAATCTTGAAAATTAAAGTGGTGGGCTTAGACTGTAAGACCACCATGGCTGATACAGAAGTGCCATGACTGACTGAAGTCAGAGTCTCCCTTGGCCCAGGCACCACCCTCCCCTACAGCACCCTACTAAGCAAGGAAGGTGGTCAGCCATAAGTGAAATCCAGGACCTAAAAACTTAGGACAGAACATTGTTTATGCTAGGGACGCTGCACTATGATCCTGAGATTTAGCTGAAAGAAAAAGATTGAGCTTCTTCCTTTGGACATGGTCAGTGGAGGGACGGCCCTGGTGAGACTACTTTCACTGGCCTACTTGACTACTTTCTACACTACTTACTACACTACTACTACTTGACTACTTTCCCCGGTGACATTGTCAACTCAAGATATGTAGAGAAGGGCAATAGTAGTTCCTGACTTGTGAGTGATTACAATTCTTGTCAAGCTTGATAAATCTTAGGGCAAAATTTTCCACTAGTAACAGGTGAGTGCATGCAAAGCTGGTAGCCTCCAAAACTAGGGGTGGGTATCCCTCCTACCAAGACTCAGTTGGCAGCTGCAGACACAAAGTGCAAATTTTAGGGAAGTGCACCCCAGACAGTCTAGGAAAACTGTAGTGCACTTCCTCATGCTTGAATAGCTGAATCCATTGCAAACAGGGATCAAATTGCTGATATGCAATATTCTTACTTAAGGGAGAAAAAACCACTCTGACAAGGTAGAGTTGCAATAAATAATTGGTAAAATACATCTCCAGCTCGAACAAATTTCAGTCTTCGGGAGGAGGCTGGTGGATTGCTTTTCCCATCATGCTGTAACCTTCCCTCTCAGTCTGAGACTATTAACTTTTGACAAGGTGTGAGGCCTGATTTAGACTGATCTGATCTGATGGAGTGACCTATTTCTATTACCCACTTCCTCGCTCCTTCTGCTGCTCACCTCTCTGATGGCCACTCCAGCTAACTCCCACAGCTCTGCTAGCAGATTTTATTTCAGCTCTTGGAAGAGTAACTATAATGATGGGCATAGTTTCTCAGCTCACAGGAATTTTTAAAGCCATTTCTCTTGTCTCACCCACCTCACAGGAAACTCTTACACAATCCCTTTCTCTTTCTTCGCTTAATCTTATCACTCCCAGTGTAGCAGAAATGCCCCTCAAACATGTAAAACAATCCAGCTGCATGCTAGCCCACCATTTCTTGACA
This sequence comes from Entomyzon cyanotis, assembly GCA_024500445.1. Lineage (NCBI taxonomy): Eukaryota > Metazoa > Chordata > Aves > Passeriformes > Meliphagidae > Entomyzon > Entomyzon cyanotis. The sequence goes on along the minus strand of JAKEPQ010000871.1, from coordinate 39,193,266 downwards.
CTTTTCCTCCCTTCCCTCCACCTGATGCCAGCTGAGGGTAACTTCTACTGTGGGATCTGCACCCTGGGAACATGGAGGAAGCAGAGTGGGATGTCTTCACTCTTGACTACAGAATTCTGCACATATCTGGGTAAGTCTTTCTCTAGAACGACTATGCAGCACCCTGTCAGGCTGTGAACTTGTCAAGATCTGTCCATTCTTGGACTTCTTTTATGACTCACTGTGAGGAACAAGCCAAAAGCTCCAGAATTTTGGGGATTGTGCAAATCTCCTTTCTTTTTTTTTCTCTCGGGATTAATCTTCTTCTTTTATTTGTTTGTTGGTGGGGTTTTTTTTGTCTGTGCTCAGCAAGCTACTGCCCTTTTCAAACTGCTTGACAGAACACTGCTTCATGACACAATGTCGACAAGCAAAATATTGAATGGTTAAATGCTATTTTCTAAAACAATATGGGACAGCTTACCACCAAGAAATGGACCATGGCCAGAGACACCAGGAGAAAAACCATCACCACCTCAAATCAATGCTGGCACTTGATATAACATTAGGACTTAGGGTTCTAATTGTCTTAAACCAGGATTTTGTGACCTAAGAGATATAATGAAAAGGTTTATAATTTTTACAGCCAGTCTTTATACTAGGACAAGCTGATAGAGCTTTGAGTTTTGCTATTGACTCTGACCTAAAGGGATATTGATATGAATTTTAAATGCTGCGTGTAGATAAAAAGGGTGCAATGATCAGTTCAAATATAGTCTATTAGTGCTTGTTCAGGCAATTTTGTATTGTATGACATGATAAAAATTGGACAAGACTTTTTTTTGGTTTCTGTGTGAGGCTTTATCAGGTATGCCCTTTTTATGTTCTCACACCTAATCAATACATCCTGGTTTTTTGGATGGGTCCCAGAGTCACTGCCTAAAAACTGATGGAGCTTAAATGCTAGGACTTTACTTCCTAGTGCTCTTTCCCCTTCCATTTCTGTATAATCATTGTCATTCTGGAGAAATGAGGTTTTGTATATTGAGGAGCATATTCACCAGGCCTTTTGTGTTTGTCTTCATCATGATAATAACAAAAGCACTGGTGGTAGCAATAGTACAAGCAGTAATAAAAATATAAATGCTTGTCCTGAATTGGACCCTATTGTGTTTGTGCTCTAATCTTTGTAAATGCTGATCATCTTTTGTCTTCCTAGAGCTAGGAGATGCTTTACTGTTTCAAGTTTCTCTGCAGAGAAACTCCTTTCAAGGTTGAGGCATTGTTGGAAGCTAACAACAGTGGCTTTGAAATAAATCATTTGAGCTGGAGAGTGACAAACACCCTACCCTACTCCTGGGAGAGTAGCTGTGCTTTCACTTAATGAGGTAGCTGAAGACATCTCTGGTCCTTTTCCCACTTTGAGCCCAAATGCCAGAGGCAAAAGGGTGAGCTTTCCTTGCATGTGTGCAAAGATTTCAAGCTCTGTGTCTCTATGCACTTGCAGCTCTTGTCACCTTTCTGGAAAGGTCATTTTGACTTGCATAGTTATTAAATCCTGTCTCCTTTGTTCTACCCAGATCAATCCTAGGCCAATGCATAGAGGAAGCGATGTCTGATTCTTTGTAAAATGGAGCTTGATGGCAAATATTGTTGGTAGGCAAAGGCAATTTAAGCTTGACTGTATTCTGCTTCCTTTTGAGAGCATGGCATCCCTTGGTGGCAGGGTAGCTGTGTCTCTGTGACCATTATCCCTCTTAGTACCACATAGAGCAGCAAAGTAAGAGTGCAGCTGTATGATAACTACCTGGTTCAGTGGCACTGAAGAGGCAGACAAAGAAGCATTCCATGGAGATTTTTGCATGCATGGTAGCAAGAAACTCTCCATCTATCCCAAAAGATGCCTTGACTTGAAAAGCTCATTTCCTTCATAACCATGACTGTGTCTTCTGCACTACTTTCTTTACAATACACACTTCAAAAAGGCTCCTGAAAAGGCCCTATGTAGCACCTCTGTCTGTTATATTCAGAGCACATGCTTGAAGAAAATTCTTATAAAGTCTTCTTAATGTAGCATTTGGATAATGAGCATGCCCGAAATTCTAAATATAGGGTAAATGTCATATGCACATGGAAGAATTCATCCATGAGATTCATTACAGATTTATGATGCTCAACTCATTAGGTTTTGTTATCTGATTCACCAAGTTTTCAATGAAGACAGATTGCCATACAGGAAAAGAGGCAAAGAAAATCCAGTCAATTTATTCTGAAGGATCCATTCTTTCCATAGGACAATGTTTTGGGAGAACTCTGCTTTGTTTGATGGTACTTGGTTTTCCTTATCAAATGGTATGTATTTCATCAAAGCAAAGGATACAGAAACTTGACCAGAAATTGGAAGCCTCCCTCATTAATCTAATGAGAGCTGGTTTTAGTTCCCATTTCACTTTCATGCCTGTTGGGGACAAGAAGGCTGCTCGTTTTATCATTGTTGTCCATGCAGCGATCCTGCACCGCAGAATCCATGATGACTGCATTTTCGAAAGAGTGTCTCCCCAGGGACTGTAATTATTCATCTTTCAGGAGACACAAGATCTATAATACACAAGTGCTGCAGACAAGAACTAGTTTACAGGTTTATCTCATGACTGAAAGTATAATCCATCTTCCCTGGCATGATTTAGGATGTGCTACATAAGAGAAGAAAGAAAGTGGGTCAACCCCATTTCAACTGGTATTCCCCTGTTCTCATAGGTCTTATTATTTTAATTTCTCATTGAAGAGGATTAATGCTTGAGCAAGCAGAAGAAATGGGCCCCATTTCCTGTATCCTGTAACACACCTTGTAGCCATTAGGGTTGTGCCTGCACCAGCTTTGGACTCCCTGTGAGCTTTCTTGCCCCAGCAGCGACCCAGCCTGGCATGCTCTTTGTTATGAGAAAGCAGAACAAGGAAGCTCTGTTTCTGGTGGAGATAGTGGCTTGGGATCTTGAAACCTTGACAACTTCATGAGGTAAGAATCAAGCTATTAAAAGAGAACTTGAGTGTATTAATGAAATTTTCCTAATGTTTACATGGTTGGTCTAAGACTCTGAACAGGAATTCCAGAATTTCCCACGTTTCCTCTAATGAATGACACCTTAAGGCACTTTCTTGTGTCTCATCCTTCCTCTTTGGCCAACAAGTCAGTCATTTCCCACTATCACCGCAGAATAGCCCTGTAGCTATCATTACAACTCCATTCCCAGGAAAGTTTATTCTAAAGATGGGACTTCAGGTACTTTAAGCTTCTTGGAATGCAATTTAGTGTCTAAAAACACTGAAGACACAACACTGCCATATGTTCATGCATCTGTTTGGAAGTCCAGGTTGGGTGTTCAAAAGAAAACCTGAATGGAAAGGGCTCCAAACTGAGAATTTGCATAATAATATGTAATGTGTGACGATGTTGCCTCCTAAGTGCTTATTTTTTTACCTTCATCCCCACATATTTGAAATTTCCATGGATGCTAAAATCCCCATTGGAAACAACCCATTCCTCTGTGTTTGTTCTCCCCACACCCTACAATAACCATCTGTTATTCCTAAAGGGTAAACATAGCTTGTCTTTTTCATTGCTACATAAAATGTTATTCAACAGCCCTAAAATATTTGCATTTTCTATAAAAACCTTGGCCAAATCTACTTTCTGTGGTCTTACACAGAGCCTTGCCTGCTCAGAGGGCACCAAGTACAAAAAAACCTACTAAAGGATTGTTAACAGAAAGAGCACAGGGTACATCTAGCACTGGCTACATTAGAAAGCAGACATCAGTCCTGGGTGTTCACATTGCAAAGTATTTCAAATACCAGAGTAAGACAGGAACAGCTAAACTGTGCTCCAGACATCTAAATTTAAGGATTTACGTTTCTTCTGATGCAGTGGATGACATTATCGATTCTGAAAGCAACAGAAGGAGCTGCCTTGCTTTTGCCATTAGAGATTAAATCAGCTCTGCTGGGTCTTTGCAGATAAAAAACCCAAAAAACTCTTAACAAACCAATTCAAAATTCAGCAGCCATCTTAAAGGGCCTAAATCCAACCATCTCAATTTTAGCTGTGGTTTGTAAATACCTCTAAAATATACTAAGATGGGTGGAAACCCTAAATCTAGGGTTATTTGGACATATAAATCCAAACATCATTGTTGCTACTTGAGGCTATCTCTGATTTGGAACCTCTTCCCTGATTAAAGGCATTCCAAGTAGACAATGTAGATAATGCTGGTATATCAAGCCACCAGCTGTTTGTCAGGCAGAATTACTGATTTTAGTAAGGAGCCATCCTTTGAATCAATATCATGGTCTGGCCAATATTTAGGAAAAACATCCTCATCTCTAATATTTATACTCATTCAGTTGTTACCATCTGAAGTGAACTAAGTTAAAAATAAGTCTTATTTATTTTTTTCCACTTTACATCAGTGAGAAAGCTGGCTGATTTATATGATCATTGATATCATCACAGTGTCTAGAAGAACTTGCTTACAATTACCTTAACTTTCCTGGCTCATATATTTCTGTGCAGACACTGGGAGGCTGCAGACACTGCAAGGAAACAATCATAAGCAAAAAAAATCCCAATAAATGAATTTGATAGTTTTCATAAGTCCCAAGTCATGCAACACAAAGAAAAAACCCACAACCAAATGAAAATTTGGGCTTCACCTACTCAGTCCATGTCCATTAAACAATATAGTTCTTCCAAAATCTTACTCATTTATTTATTGCAAAAGCCTTTTAGGTTTTCAGCTCATCTTCATTTTCATGCAATTTTAGGATGGTAAACTGCAGCGGGAATTGATTTGTCTGGACTTTGCTAATTCTCTGTATCTGCCTCCCATGTTACTATAGTTTCTCCCTGACACCTGCCCTTCTCTGGCATTTTTCTGGGAAGCTGACCACTGTGCTTCAATTTATTAAGCCCTCCACATGAAGATATCAATTGCCTCCTGGCAACTGGAGCATTCATTATATGTCTTTGGGGGACAGGCATTTTCAAGAAAATTTTCTGAGTGAGGGATGCCACTTGCTGTTAGCTCTTTAGAAAGGAGGATACTTTTACCCTTTCTTTCATCAAAATTATTCAAAGGCAGAAATACTGACATTTCTGTCAAAATGCTCACTCACCAAGAGGTGAATAAACAGTTTTAGAAATGACATGTACAACAGTTGTGCCTTGGCTTTTCGGAACAAAAAAAGTCTCTTGAAGGGGAAAAGCATATATACATGACTCTGTGTCTCTGATACTTGCTGGGTTTGGCTGTGAGATTTGCTTGAAGCCCAGATGAAGCCCAGACTCCCAGACCCCAGGGGCATGCTTGCTGGTTCCTACATTCTATCACTTGTTTGCATGAAGGAAAAGAGCAAATGTAGTCTTACCAATGATTTTAAACAACTGAACTGGGGTGTTTGGCATATTATTACAGGGTACTAATTAGACACTAATTCATAGACATGCATGCTCTTGATGCAAATCTGTTAGTGACAAAAGGGTCCAATCATTGCAGGGCTCAACAAATGCATTCAGATGACTGTAAATTATAAAATATAATTTTTAAAAGAATATACATTGTAAAATTGACTGTAACAGGACACCTCCCTTTCTGGGCACCAGGACACAGAATGAGGAACTGACAAGCAGGAGACAGAAGGTCAGTAACAAGACAAAATTATGTGACATTGCATCTGGAGAATTTATAATCTAGATTTGGAGTCATATAAAAGCTTAAATATAAAGAGAGAAAACTGAGACAGAAAATGCCCTGGCAGACATTAACTTGTGAAGCCACCAGACTGCTTGTGCCAACACTCCCAGACCTACTCCTTTAGAACCCTTTGCACACAAAACCTACCTCACAGCGGCCTCCATTGTCCCCTTACTGCCCTGATCCCCAGGATATCTGGCAAAGAGCAGATCCTTGTCTGTGCAGGGTGTTGGTCACATGGTTTCCCCACTCCTGTGCAGCTTGAAATCAAAATTCATAGAGAAATCAAGGTTGTTGTAATGAACAATACTGGGGAGACAACAAAGGTAAGTTGTAATACACCCATGCTTTTAGTGCCCAATGCCAAAAGTTTCTTCCCATAGCATGTTCCTACAGCATTGAGCAGGATGATGCCTGGGATGAGGATAGGATATTCTGCTAAGGAGGTTGTGATAGTGGGCAGCAGCCAAGAGAGGCTTGTCCTGGCTGTCAGGTGAGGTGAAACCCCTGGAGAAGCAACAGGAAGGAAACTATTTATTTGGCAGCAATGCAGCATTGCAAAGACCGTGAGCACAGAGTGGGCAGCACCGCAGGGCAGATGAGGAAATGTCTGGCTGGACAACAAGGACTGCCTGTAGCAGGAAGCAAAGGTTTGGGCTTGCAGAAGAAAGGAGATTTTCCAAAGAATCTAGAGAGGACCATAAGGAATTCATGGATCTTGAGAAAAAACCTGAAAGTTGCTGGACAGAGTGAAGAGTGAGGACCCTTCTATTAATCAATTTTGCTTTCAAGCTTTTTATTTAATTTGTCTCACCCATCAGTATCCTGGTTTGTTCCACTGCTCTGTTCTTGTGTTTCAATTTGTTTTAGTGAGTTGTTTTATTTATTTGTGGACATCTGTGTAATAAAGCACGGCTGTAGATCTTGGATACCTTTCTTCTCTATTTATATGTTTGCTTAAAAGAAAATGAGGGGTGGGTCCTTCTGTAAGTGTCAGCTATTTTTTTGGGTCAAGCCAATGATACAACTGATAGAACCAAAAACAAAACCAAATCAAACCACCTTTGCAAGTCTGTACATCAAAGAGCACAGAGTAACAGATAGGTAAAGCTTTTCAGCAACTTGCCACTATGCATTAACCCACTGATACACCAGATCTAGAAATACCTGCCATTTCACAGACTGTTGGATCTGCTTTAAACAACTGATAACTGGGGAAAAAAAAAAAGTAAGATGGGATGAGCTGTCCATTCATGCATTCTTGGAAGGGATCAGTCCAAGGGTATTAAGTCAAAGGCCATATGTGTGATGGTACTGTGAAAGTGATTTCTTAAGACAAAATATGGTCTTAGATACCTTGCTGACCACCCATTTGTGGTTAAGTGAAAGGACATACATCACTGGAAAATATTAATAGCTAGTCTTCAGGGAAAAACAGTGGAATAGAGTCAGCATTAATCACATCCCTGACTCTATCTCAGGAGCCAAGAAGAGGTCATTTTTTTTTCCATCAGGAACATCTTGGTACTTAAAAGAAAAAATGCATTCACACTTAAAGGTTTCTGTGGTGTAACCATAGAGATGTGTTAATGTAATAATCACACACAGCCATGTAGGGGCTTGTGCTGTTTTGTGCAAAGGGAGTTAGCAAAGTCCAACCTTTCCCTACACAAATGCACCCTTTTATAAGTAAAGATAAGGAAATATGCAAGTTTTACAAAAACAAAGGTTTTATTAAAATTTAATAAACTTAGTTCCCCTAATTATTTTCTTCGTGGTCTCAAATTGTGACAGAATCTCCACAAGGTGCAAATCAGTGCACCCAGGGTAGCTCCGGGGGTTTGCTCCTGCTAAGAAACCAGTCCATCACTTCCTCGAGGCTCTGACATTTTGAGGCCCGTGTTACAACACAGAACAGCAATTCAAAAAAGGCCAGAGCAATCCCACTTTATCACCACATGATCCTGCTGAGTAAAGTAACAAAGCTCAGTTTCTCGGTGCAGTGTACATTTCAGCATGCAAGTTTATTTTTCTGTAATGACAGTTTTCTTCCTCCTCTAATTTTGCCAGGAATCACTATGGGCCTGCACAGTCCTTACTAGCTCAGCAAACTGATTTGTTACAGCTTCTGGACAGAACCAAAATTCATTACACTAACCAGGTTCTTTACAGATATCTACAGATAATTCTGTAGAGTACTGCTCTCAGGCATGGTGTGGAAACACAAATACAAATATTCTTAGTGTCCAGTAGCTTTATAATCTCTTAAGTGAGATACCTTAATGGACGGTTTCTCTGCTGGTATGTGCACATGTACTGTTAACATTATACTGAGCCATACTGAGCAGGCATAGTAAAACCCACCAGAATGTGCTATTTTCCATATTTGTAAGAAGTGAACTCACCTTTGTGGGAATCCATCCCCAGCACAGTACAGAGACATCTGGTAGTTAATAGCAAAGCCACAAATCATCTCTAAACTCGCCTAAACAAAGCCACAAATGATCCAATTTATTGCTAGTGACAGTCCTGCTTTGAGTTGCTGTAAGTAGCCCCTAGCAGCCCTCTAGCAGTTAACAGGAAAAAACCATTCCTTCTGGACTTGAAATGAATGGAGGGTATTTGGGAAGGGGGGTGGAAGAGAAGCTTAAGATTTTTTAAATTACACAAACGTTTCCAATTTGACCAGGAATTTGTCCCCTTTAATATTGAAAACATATTTCATTTTCAGCATGCTGATGTATGCAAAAGCATTATTTCTGTAAAAAGTGAGAGGATAATTGCCTGCCTCAGAATGGAAATGTATTGTGATACCTTTAGCTGGTTTCCATTCCACACATCCACAATATTCCTTTGAGTTTGCTATTGCTGATATACACAATGTACCATACAAAATGTCATCTTGTTTTTGTGCTACTGAAGGGGTTGTTAGCTGTTTCTTTCCTGAACTGTGGCACCACAATATACATATTGTACTCACTGGCAGGCAGTTCTCTGACTGCTTCCATCTTCCAGTAGCACTATTGGCTTATGTCTATATTTCAGCACTGCACAGACATGCACTGATGAGTACTGAGCTCTGTATCTGGACCTGTCCAGCAAAGGGCAACAAGGCCAGTGAGAGGTCTAGAAAACAAGTCTTATAAGGAGCAGCTGAGGGAGCTGGGGTTGTTTAGTTTCGAGTAGAAGAGGCTCAGGGTGAACCTCATTGCTCTCTGCAAGTCCTTGAAAAGTTTTTTGAGCCAGTCTCTCCTGCCACGCCTGCAGTGACAGAACTGGTGACAGAGAGAGAATGGCCTTAAAACGAGACAGAGGATGTTCAGATTAGACACTAGAAAACATTTTTCACTCTTAGGGTCATCAGGCATTGGAATAGGTTGCCCAGGGTGGTGGTGGAGTTGCCAGCCCTGGAGGGGTTCAAGAGGTATCTGGGTCTGACGCTGGGTGACATGGTTTAGGGATTACAGTGGTAGTGCCGGGTGGATGGTTGGACCAGACAATCCTAAAGGTCTCTTCCAACCTTGATGATTCTGTAATTCTATGTGTGCAGGACTGCACTTCTACATGGTTCCAACTTGCTTGCCCTGGCAGTTGCTGCTACATGGCTCTGAAGCTTACTTGCTTGCCCAGCAGGGTTGCAGAATGAGGAAAATGTGGACAGTTTTCCAGACACCAAGAACAACCCCTACATAGGGGTTTGCCAAGTTAATCCTCTCTAACCCATATTGCTATGTCCCGTCCAGAAACTTCATTTAATCAAAGCAACTGTCATAAAGGGTAGGGAACAGTCAGAGCTCTGACTGAGCTGCAGTAGAACATGCTTTGAGCAGTTAGAAGAAATAAGGAAAATCCTACTGAGTGCTCAAGCAGGGAATTAATTTTTTCCAAGCTATATTTTCACAAAGGTACATGCACTCCTGATAGTGGCTTCTGAACGACTGAAAAACAGAGAACTTGCTGCAAACTAGACGTATTTGGGAACTTTGTACAGTCACATTGTTTCAAGACAACTGTTTGACAAATGAGAGCACAGTGAGTGCTAAACAAAGGTGATCTGTTCAAATAATGTCACAGCCTGAAAGAAAATACCACTCTCAGAACTAGTCAAGTGTGCGTCCGTCACGACTAATAGCTGTTGTCAGTCCCCCCTGAGTGACAAGCCCTGTGCTCTGGGGCAGGCAGAGCAGAGCCCCAGCCCAGCAGGGCTGAGGTGGCAGCACACCAGCTGGGACCCTCCAGCTGGCCAGGGGCTGCGGTGGCCCCAGGGCTGCGCACAGGGAGCCACAGGAGCAGGGCTGGGCGACTCAGAGAGCTGGCAAGGAGGCAGATAAAGCATCCTGGAAAATATAGGTCACTAGGCAATGCTAAACTAACATGAGGAATCAGTTCATTTATTGCCTGACAGCTGTAATGGGTGGGGTTGGGGGAGAATGAATGTACGGGTCCCTGAAGAGCTTGCACTGGTGCTGTCCACAACAGCATGGATGGTATCAACAAACATGCAAGTATTAATGGCACTGCAACTCTGCTAATTTTCTTTTAAAACCCTGAAAACAATCAAGCCATCAAACAAAACCAAAGGTAAAACCTTAGCTGAAAAAGGTCCAGTGGAGAACAGAGAATTTCCTTCCTTTTCTTGGTTTAAATCATGTCCAGTTCAAGTTATGTGAACACATGTATCTTGAATCTGTAAAGGTTTTGTTGTGGTTACCAGGAAAATAGGAAGAAATTACTCTGCTGGTGATTTCTTTTTCAATTATGAAATGAAAGGTAAATGACTATAAAATATGAGCAACTTGTACAGAGGATATATGATATCTTTTCTTCTTGTCCTGACTACTGCCCCTGTAATCATATAAGTAATTGAGAAGAGATTGCAGCCAGCCTTTATAATTCCCCTTCAAGGCACTTAGAAAGGATGGGAATTCATTCTGTTTCATTTGCAGACAAACTTTGCAATTCTGAAGGTACCTATCCCAGAAAATCAGATTTTTGAGGTAAAACAACCATAGGGGGAATGTGAGTCTGATGGAGGAAAAAGGCTGATTAGGTTATTGGTGTGTCCACAGTAGTAATCATGTTTAAACTGGAACTGGAACATGGCAATGTCCTTAACAGGCCTCCTTGATCCATCCTTCTAGAAAGAAAGGGGAAGGAAGGGAAAAAGTAAATCCAAAAAAGGAACATGGTAGAAGTAGTGTAGAGCAAGGAATATGGGAAGAAAATGCTTCACCAAAAAGCCAGCAATGAGCTGCACGATTTCCCACGTATCAGGGATCACTCAACACAGCTCGTGGTTTGTTCTTACACACTTCTTAATGGCACAGGGTGCCTGTTCAGTGTGATACAAAATGAGATGTATTTCTGTACTTTAGGTGAGTTTTTTAAGTTCAAACCACCTTTCAAGTGCATCAGCAATCCTGTAACACCTGACAAAGAGGAAAGGCTGGGTACAGTTCTTCCTCCCCAATACACCCAGTCTTCTGTGCCACACTCTCTGCCCCCAGAAAAAACATGGTAAGAAAGAGGTATTCTAATCTTTACGGACCATTGACTTCAATGGGTTTGCATTGCTTGAGCCCTTCACTTTTGTATTCTAAAGAAACCAAGAGAAAGCTCATGAAGATCAGAGGCAGCTGAATGTCTTTATGTGTAAAATAACTTGAAAGGTTGGGCTTAACCCAGCAAAAGAGAGCAAAATTCACAGTTCACCTACTCTATCCAGTCATATATTTGTAATTTTGACGCTTGTGATAAAACAAAAAGAAAAAATGTTAAAATTACATGGGGAAGGGAGAAGGGTCATGAGTCTAAACTAAAAGCCTAAAAAAAATAATTTCAGGACTTCAATTGCCCCTACATATTTCCTCTAAAGACTGACAGCATGTGGCACTATCTTACTCTAATTTTCTCCAAAGGGAAAATGTGAGACTCTATTAACATTGAATTAATCAGAGGAGCCCAAATACATCTGTATGCACAACATATCTGTATCTCCCTATCTCAGAAAACTTTCTACCCCAACTGAGCACCAGCTGGAAGAGAAATTCTTGCAATGGAGCCCTTTCAGTTTAATCCCTTAATCTTCTCAACAGTAGGGATTCTCTCTTAAACCCGACTGGAAAGTAACATCTGCACTGCTGAAAGAGAGAAGCACCAGAAGGCAAGCCACAGAGGTCTCAGCTCCCTCTCTCCCACTCGGTAGTTTTCTCTTGAAGATGCCTGTTTAAGGACAGTTTACATTTAATGGCAATGACACAGATCAGGCAGAACCCCAGAGACTGAAATATTTTCTACTTCTGAGCAGTTATGTCTCCCCATATGCTGTGGCAAAGGCAGGAGAACTTTAAATGACACGGAGACCACAGAGACGGATTAACCTGCAGAGACAGATTAACCTGTAAGTGTTGTCATGCCCTGAAAGTTACTAGCTTTCCTCCCTTCAGCCATCCCTTCTTATTATTCATGGTTAGTATTTTGACAGCTTAGACCACCATGATGTTCCTATCTGTAACATGTCCTGACTGCCAGTCCTGGGGTTTTATTATGGGTTTCAATGTCTCTTCTAGATTCGAGGTTAAGCAAAGCACAGATTAGCTCAGGGGCTGCCTCCCAAATATTAGGTCTCAATTTCATGGGTCTCCTGGTTAACCCAGCCTTACAAAATCCCATCAAAAGTCAGGCAGAGAATTTACAATCTGGCTATGTCTTCCTACAATCTAATAGAATGGGGAAAACAACCCTCTCTAACTATAATTAAATGTAGAATGCATATTAATGTATGGAACTACCATGTATTAATGTCTTTGGAATGTTAAACCACTCTGAACTCAGGTGACCAGATGGGTCACTAATGTCACTCCATTCTGTTCTCTCTTTGAATATCTGTCCTGTTTCCTCTCTGTCCCTCTCCCCCCCCCACCTTTTTTAAATTCCTATAATGCTGCAGTACAAGTACCTATTGCAGAAAGGAGAGGTGATGGTAGCTATTCTCATGCTGTTAGACTGGCCTGTCTCTGAAACAGCACTCACAGCCAATTAAAGCAAACTTTTTACCAATGGCCAAGAGAAGTGTCACAGAAATTATTCACACTTACTTTTTTAGTAACCCTTCAACTTTATAATAGTAATCACTTGCTCTGGAGAACAGAGCCTGGCCCATGCCATATGTTAGGTTAAAAGCTACTTTTTGGAAGAAATACTGACTTGTGAGTCAAAATCAGGCATATGCTGACAAAAGCAGGTGCACAGTGATAAGAATGCACCTTTTTTTTGTCTTTGGCACTTTCATTCTTCCATCTGAAGCCTGTAATTTATCATAGCTTGTACTGGATATTCTGTGACTTCTGGTGAGGATCACACATAAAGAATGCTCTAGTTTAACTTCCTGGGCTCAAAATCTGTGATTTGGTTTATGGTTGCAGAAAAATTAGTGCACAGGCCCAGAGCTTCCTTCAGCCTCAGCTGGAAGCTTCTGGTTCCTTACCAGGGTGAGATCTGCCCAGGACCCAGTGGGTTACTGAGCTGTGACACCACAGAAAAGGTCCCAGCTGAAAAATTTGGATGGCACTGCAGTGGTGGTCCAGAAGGATATCCAAGGGACTGGGGACCTAAATTTACAAGCAGCCCCAAAGCCCTGTGAGCTTATGTAGGGCATCATCCCTCTGGGTATTCTCTTCATTCAAGTGATGCTGATAATAACAAACACCTCCCCTACTGAACACACCACACTTTCCAGGCTGTGTGTGTCCAAAACAGACTAGAGACTTGAGGCAGACCTTCTGATCTCTCTCTTCCAGTTGGATCCATTACACAGAAGACATGAGAGAGTTCCAGACTCTCATAGAATCAGGTCTTAATAAAACATATAACTAATCACTTAAAGATAGGTAAATTATTTCAATGGGGAAAATTTAGGTAGAGTGACTGAAAAAGATGATCTAGAAAGGCTGGTAAACAACCTTCCTTCTATCCACTGGGTCCTGGAAAGGTAGGCACATTCCTCCAGTCCTTGTTCAACTTTCAGTGCCTTCCTGAGCCAAAAGTACCCCACTAACACTTGGCGGTAAGGCTGCTCCCCTGTCAGACAGGCCTCTTTCTTCTTTCACATACTTCTCAGTCTGTTCCTCGCTTGTTGCCCCTTTTGCCCACTGCCCACCCCATGCTTAATTTGTGAAAGCTGCCCCATGCCCACCTTTTCTTAGGGGAAAAAAAATCATCCTCCCTTCAACTCCTCCCCCAAGGTTTTGGCTTGACCCAGAAGGCAGCAGTGGGGACCTTCTTACTCTCATAACCTCTGCAACATGATGTACAATACACAAGAGTGGGCCACAAATCAATTAGAGAAAGAATACTTACGTTCCAAGGTTGTGGTATACTCTGCTGGTTTTATGTCTGCAGTGTTTCTGGTGGGGCCCTTTGGAAAGCCAGAGTTAATGCAATGGCCCATGAGAAACAGAGTGCAATTAGTGAAGGCTCCTGGAATCATGCAAGGCAGGAAAATCGATCTTTGCAAACCTTGGCCTTAGTCTGGAAAGAAGCGGTTTATGATCATGGTGCTTTTTGACCTGTCAGCATCATGGCAGTATATTACAAAGGCTGTTGCTGTTCCTTCCTGGAGCTGCATTGGAAACAAAAGAGGACTAAGGGGCAGAGGGCACTGTACTGTCCCCTCAGCTATCCAAATGCAAAAAGAGATATATTGCGTGGCCAAGAAGCGTTTGTAATGTAACAGCTTAATACTGCTGTTGGCACACCAGGCCAGTAAGAATCCCCATGTTGTTGCATTCAGAAGGTCAGGTGCCTCCCCTCTCTGTATCTTCATCAGGAGGCTCAGTGGTGAGCTCTGATTTGTGGTCAGCATCTTTTCATTTCTATCCTGACCCAGATTCTGAGCCTTTGCTCCAAACTGGCATGAGACTGCAGGGATCAGAGGCCATTTACTCCAGGGAGAGGTGGAGTGGAGGCACTGAAAAAAGACAAGTCTCAAAAATAGACACTTTTACCTGGCAAATACTAAAATGCCACTGTGTAATCAGGTGATGCCAGGGATATGCAATACACCTCCCTTAGGAGCCAACAGCTCTGCTTTGCTGAGGACTTTAGTGGAATAGCAGTCGGGTGGTGATGTAAGCACATACACCTCTCGCTTCCAGTCCTCTTGATCCCATTGCTTTGACTTGCAGATTCAGTACCTTGAGGCTGAGGAGACAAAAGAACATGCTGTGAGAATATCTTTCTTTCTTTTTCTTTCTTTCTTTCTTTCTGTCTTTCTGTCTGTCTTTCTGTCTGTCTTTCTGTCTGTCTTTGTCTGTCTTTCTGTCTGTCTGTCTTTCTGTCTGTCTCTCTCTCTCTCTCTTTCTCTCTCTCTTTCTCTCTTTCTCTCTCTCTTTCTCTCTTTCTCTCTCTTTCTCTCTTTCTTTCTTTCTTTCTTTCTTTCTTTCTTTCTTTCTTTCTTTCTTTTTTTCTCTTATCAAAATCTCTGCAAGTGTGCTGAGAAGGGGTGGGAGGGTGTCTGCTGCAAGATTGTTACTGAGACCACTTGTGACACTTTCTCATTAGCCTCTGTAATGGGAAGCCAATCTGCTGCTCAGGAAGCAGCACTGCAAATTATTTTCAGCCACAGATGATGCAGCCTGGCTCTGAACTGCTTAGGCCTTGTTGTAACAGAAGCACCAGCAATATTCATTCAATGTGCATTGACCTTTCCCTGACCTGGGAGACAGAGACAGCTCCTGTTCTGGCCTTTTTCTATCACCATGCCTTTTTCTGTAAAGGTTTCTGCTTGGCAGACTATCAGGAGGAAAATACTAAATTCTGTCTGCAAAAAGGTGCAAAGTTTGTTTGGCTTCAGTTCAGCTGGGGGAGAGAAACAAACTTGTTTATCTTTCCCCTCCTGTAGCCATGCTGAGGACACATGGCAACTTTTGAACCTCAAAGGGCAGTGATTTGGGGTGAGGACAAAGACGTAATCTGGACAAAGGGTGCCCCTAGGGCATTAAAAATAACTATTCCCCTCACCTTCTGTTGCTGCAGTATGCTCACACCACTTGCCACTCAGCAGGAGATCTGTATCAAACAGGATGAAACTGGGGATGACAGGAAGTTCCTGAAAGTAGACAAATCCATCAAGTCTCATGCTTTGGACATGAAACTCTGAACCACTGCCTGCTCCTAAAATGATAACACTTTCATATGTAGTTGTAGATGCACAAGCTTTTCATTTTCTGTGACAGCAGAAAAGAGATTTGGGATGATGCCCTAACCCCAAAGCTTGATATACTACAAAGCAGCAGGCCAGCACAGCCATAGGACCCACAGCACCAAAATTGGAGCACACCCACAACACAGTCATAAATGAGGAGAAGGGGAAATAGATGAGACAGATGTGGAAGGACATGAAGAAAACACCTCTTCCTTGAAAATCAACAAGAGCTCAAGGGAAGAGATCATGAAGAAATAGAATACAAGATAAGAGATTACTGCTTGGTCAAAAGCATGAGACTTCATGCTTGAGTTTGATGAGCCTTTACTGACAACACTACACAACCATCACAGTGCCCAGCTGGGCCAACCATGCCTCAAGACTTGATTGCAGAATCACAGAATTGTTAGGGTTGGAACGAGTCTCTGGAGATCATCCAATCCAACATCCCTGCCAAGGCAGGGTCACATAGAGCAGGCTACGCTGGAATACATCCAGGCAGGTTTGGAATGTCTCCAGAGAGGTAGATCCATGACCTCCCCTCTTCCAGGGCTCTGCCACCCTCAATGTAAGAAAATTCTTCCTCATGTTGAAGTAGAACTTCTTGCGTTTTAGTTTATGGCCATGGCTCCTCATCCTGTCACTGGGCACCACTGAAAAGAGTCTGGCACCATCCTCCTGACCCCTGCCTTAGAGATGTTTGTATGTAATGATGAGGGCCCCTCTCAGTCTTCTCTTCTCCAAACTCAACAGGCCCAGCTCCCTCAGTCTCTCATCATAACAGAGATGCTCCTGTCCCTTAATCATCTTTGTAGCCTCTGCTGGACACTTTCCAGGAGCTCCTTGTCTTTCTTGTACTGAGGAGTCCAGAACTGGACACTGCACTCCAGAGGTGGACTCACCAGGGCCAAGTAGAGGGACAGGATCATCTCCCTCAGCCTGCTGGCCACACTCTCCCTGATGCACCCCAGGATCCCATTGGCCCTTCTGGCTGTAAGGACACACTGCTGGCTCACTGTCAACTTGTCATCCAACAAGGCTCCCAGGTCCTTCTCCACACAGCTGGTCTCCATCAGGTCAGCCCCCAGCCTCTACTGGTACTTGGGGTTATTCCTTCCCACATGCAGGACCCTACATTTGCCCTTGTTGAACCTCATTAGGTTTCTCTCTGCTCAATTCTCCAGTCTATCAAAATCCCACTGAATGGCAGCACACTCTTTGGGTGTATCCCTAATGCTACATTTTTATATCATCTGCCACCAGAAGGCAATTTTTGTTCTATTTATTCCCACTCCATGTTGTTTTCTTTGCTCTACAGAATATCCCAAAAGCTGAGAAAAATTTAATGCAGTTTCAATTGCCTCATTGGAAGAAGGTCATTATATTTCCTTCTTGGCCTTTCTTGCTTCTCTGGTTTATGGATTGCTGACGTACTCACGTGGCCTTTGTTTTGATCTCTGCACTATATGCCAGGGCTTGAGAGAACTTATCCAAGGAGCAAATGGGCATTTGTCAGAAATATTTATGCAAAGATAGAGCAGTGATGTCTCAGAGAGCCTGCCCTGGATGCAAAAGGGTTGTGCCATGTTGACCTGTTCCGACATCAGTTGTCACCTTGGCCAATCATGCAAGCAAACATTGGACTGGTGCCCACTTTAAAGGAGCTGTGCTGAAAGATCTCACTTTTCCAAAGTGTTGGCCGATTAACTGCAAGGCTGTGAATTCTTCCTCTAACATGTTTGCACAAACTGTGAGGTTTAGAAGGGGTAAAGGATCCATTCCAGCTATTTATCCCATGAAAAACCAGAAACCCAAAAAGATACAGCTGAATGAATTTCTGGCAATAGAGGAGTTTAAACAAATTGCAGAGTCACGGGACAAAGCCTTGCTGCATAGAAAGGCCAAGAGGGAACAATACTAGAGGCAATTGCAATTACCTGCTAACGCTGGCACTTCTAAAGCTCACCTCTCATTGCTATTGCTGGCTGCCTATTTTTTACAGCAATCTTGAATGTTTGCATTGAATTAATAAAACCCAAACATTTGTGCCATTAACTTCTGGGCTTGGTAATTCTGACATTTCTGGTGTTTCTTCACCACTGTGCAGAAAGCGCTCCCCCTTCCCTCCCTCCCCTGCAGTTCTGTAAAGGCTCCAAGTAGCTCAGTATAATCTCTGCCCTCTGTTCCAGTATTCCCTCATGGGTCCTTGCCCTGATTTGGGATCAATCTGAACATATCCTCTGACAAAATGACTATACCCCATCTCAGCACATTCCTGCTCCACATTCTCCTAAGTTGATTATAGAGCTAATTGGACACAGGGAACAGAGCAATTTAACTTCCCTGGAAGATGACAGCACTTAAATGCCCAGAGCCATTGAGAGTATCTCTATGCAGGAGCTAATTTTTCCACCTCACTTACCACAGGCAGCTTTCATGCACTGGAAGTTTTAGGGCAATACTTTTCATCAGAAAAGAAACCAAGTGTTCAGAAGCACACTGCATCAGCCCAGGACATTAATTTGCTCATTCTCTACTCTGTGTTGAGGTGTGCCCCAAATGGCCCTTTTCCCCACTGGGACACATAAGAGCCAGCAGCATTACAGCTCCTAGAAAAAATGATGCAGATGATGGAGTGAGCTTGCTGCTGTTCACTGAAGAGAGCTGAGGAAAATGGGATGAGAATGGGGGAAAAAAAAGTAAAGACTGAACATTTGGAGAAAATTAAGCAGAGGAACAGAGAAAGAAAGGCAGACAGGAGGAAAGAGGACTCTCCTTCACTGGAGTTGCTCCTTCCTGGACATGTAAAGCTATGGTACTGAACAACTTTGGGAAAGTCTTTCTGGTCACCTGGAAAGCAGCTGCTGAGAAAAAGAGCCAAAGGCTGCTCCTGATACCCCTTATGGTTTGGAAGCCTTTCAAAGGAATAGTTTCCTCCTGGTATTCATCAGTGCTGGCTTCCCATGGGTGTGATAGGGAGGGGATCCCCTTTTAAAAGGTCACCTCTTGAAGATGACCTCAAACACCACTCTGAAGACAATGACACAGTAAACACTTCAGCCTCACTTATGCTCCAGCAGAAAGAGCAGAAACCTTGCTGTTTTCTGTGGTACCAAAGTGTTCCCTTGTGAAAACAAGAGCCCATCTATCCATACATCTCAGGTTATCATGTGGCTTGAGCCCCACCACACACCTAAGCTCTGTTCACAGCCATCCTTCCACAATGGGTTCAGGGCTCTGTGCTGGGGACACACAAGCACTGCCCTTGGAAATGCAACCTGTTGTGCAACAGCATGTCACCCCCTTTCTCAAACAAAAAGCAGCTGGAAGAAAACATCTACCCCTAAATGTAGATTTATTAACACTCAGCACCAGGAAAGTCAAGGTCAAGGGTTAAAGCTTGCCTTTATCCATCACCTCTTGATATGACCTTGGTGAGGCTTTTTGCAAAGGGCAGGGACAGTTGACGCCGTAATGAGCTGCTCTTCCCAGGAGACCCAGCATGATGAAACAGTACAGAACATCCACTTTCACGTATCAGTGCAAGAATACAGGTTTGATTGGTAATAAGTTTCCCATTAAAAATACATGGGAATTTACCTCAGAGAAACAGAGAGTAGACCCCACAGGATAAAGTCTTTTCAGCCAGCTTTTAATGAAGACAATTATATCCATGTATTCAAGGCTTTCCTTCCTCATTCTTCTCCAAAGAAAACAGGCTCATTTCATGGAGCAAAACTAGAATGAAAAATAAATTCACAACTGTTGTTCTTTTACTGGGTCAATTACTGGTCAATTTTGAAATCTGAATGACTGTGGTTTTAATACAACTAAGATGGTGCATAATAATATTAGCTTGCATGAATGTGTAATAGCTACTTTTCAGAACAGTTTTTAAATTTGAGGAAATTATCAGTTTCTAAAGAAACAAGAAAAATACAACTTGGGTGGTCACTGAGACCATTCATTTTAATGAGTTAGCCAGTACATTGAATCATACAAGGAAGGATCTAATGCTGTTTTATTCTGAGGACCTATTGAGGCATTCATTCATCTCTGAATCAAGACTGGATGTCATAAGCTTTGTCATTTGTTTAAACTTATGTTCCAAACACAGTAAACAAAGTGCTCTTCAGTGCTCTCTTTCACTTTTCCCCATTTTCTCCCTCTCTCTCCAGGCACACATGGAGAACCTGTAGCAGTTTGCTCGGTGAATTTGTGGATTTTACCCAGTGGACTACAGAGTTTGTTCCATGTACCTGCATTTCTGAACTTGAACTCCAATCTCATATTCATAACTGATGTATCTTGAAGCATGGAAATTCACAGCACACAAAACATCCTCTTCTGCTCTGTTACTACTGACACTAACACAGGGCCATTATTTTTATGCAGGTAAGGACAGGGAAGAAGGCCACTCAGTCACCAATCCATATTGGAACAATGCCAAAAATTACTGGTGTTTCACATGGAATAAAGGCAGAAAGATGATGCACATAGACCAGTTTACACCTCTGTTCACTAGCCGATCCAATCCATCAGGATTAAATTGTTCTCATCTATGAACATTTTACCTTCCATGCAGTACAGCATCTTCTGAGGTTCTGAGGTGAAGTTAGGGCTGTAGATGGAGTTCAAGCATCAGTCTTAGAAAAGAGAGGTGCTTTCAAGTACTCAGCTCACGATGCCTTTAAAGGGGCCCCAGAAGTTCAGAGCAGACACTGTAAAGAGCACCTCTTTTAAAATTCTCTCCAGCTGTGAATCAGAAGGCAATGAACCGTGGTCACCAGCATTTTTTAAAACTTTGGTCTTGGTTTAAAGAGCTGAACCATGAACATGGTGTTGTGTCAATGGTAACAGCCTCATAAACTTAAAGCAGACCTGGACCTGCAAGACCCTTAGAATGGCCAGGACACAGGGCCAGTCCTCCTCCACCCACCTCCAGCAGCAGCACTGGGGAAAACAGAGGCACAAACATCTGCCAAACACACACACTCTCCCATCTCAGGAGCCATCATACCAGATGGTATAAAATACCCATCAGACAGGCCAGGAGAGAGCCCATGGCCAACAGGGACTACAGCAGCACTGAATCTTGGCCAACTCTAAAGCTGGATAGATTGAGACAAAAGGTTCTTCTGCTCACTCTGCCTTGCACTCTGCCCTTCTGTAAAGCAGCCATGGTGGGCCAACATCACAGCACTGGGCTGTGTTCCCCTCCATCCCCAGAAGCTGTAAGGAACTCACACGGGGGAGCACCCTATATCAAACTGCCCAGCCCTGACAGGACAGGCTTCGGGTTCAAATGACATTAATGTTTAGGCAAAGTGCCTCTCTTAGAGCACTCTATTTTTTTCTCAATATTGCATTTATAAGAGGAATTTCCTTATCCAGAACAAGCAGATACTCCCCATGCTCCACCCTCCCCTATCTTTGGCCCTGTCCCCATAAAATTATTATTTAAAAATGGGGAAAAGTACTCTGGCAAATGATCTTCCCTCCACCCTCCCTGCTATCTGTTTAAATATCCTTGACTGCAAGACATTCAGTACAGAACAGTCATCAATTTTTAATTCATTTAATCTCTTGGTAACAGTGTTCTCGTGAACTGAAGGGCCCCCGAGGAAACTTCAGAGAAACCTCAGATGCTGGATCCAGGAATGAAATTTTGAGGATAGAGTGGACTGTGTGACACTGTATGGGTTAATATGGGAAAAAGATACTTAATACTGAGAACCTTTCACCCCCAGCCAAATCAAAACACATTGTAAACCAGAGCTCTGTACCCTAACACAGCACAGATTGAAACAAGCACCAGGGAGAGAATTCCCTGCGTCAGAGTTGTTCATGATTCAGCAAACTTGGGAAGGAGCCCTCTGAGTAAACATGTGGGTTGTCTGCGCTCCTAGTCCTGCTACTGCTTCTCCATTCTTGTGCCAAGAAGCTCCGAGAACATCCTAATATGCTGTCAGTAATTAAATTCTGCCTGCTTAAATGCCCTGGAAGTCTCATGAGAGGACAGTTTTTCTCCTTGAGTCTGTAAATGTGGGGGAACCTAATGCTGTGTGCATCTGCATTGTTCTCCAAAGAACTGTCACTCAGAAATGGACAAAATGCTACCTGGGTACAGCATGAATGTTAATAGGCTCTGCAGGCATTTTAGGGCAGGGACCAAGAGGATTCTTGGTTATATTCAATCACTTCATCTAATGGTAGCACTCACATGTCCCAGTTGTGCTGCAGTGTTGCATGAAAGCAGGGAACGAGCAAAAACCCATCCCAGTATTTTATCATCTCATGAAATAGGTTAAAAATAACCTATAGGTCCAGTTCTGTGGCTGCCAGAAATTATGTATCTTATCTGAACCTGAGCTTTCTCATCATGGGATGTATAGGAACCACATTTCTCTGAGGAGGCTTTTGGAAGGAGAAAAAGGTTTGATCACACACTGTATGATACTGAACTTAATGCACACATAGGGCCACATCAGCTCTACAGCAGCCAGGCAGCACAAAGTGCACATGCACCCACAGCTCCAGATATCCAATGTGTCTGGATGCCACTGGCTAGCACAGAGAAATACAACACTAACAAGGGTGGCAGCAGAAAGAAGCCTAAAGCCTTCAGCCACCCTTCTCACCTTCCTCAGCCCTCCTTCCTAGTAGAGATCCCTGCCCAATGTTTCCTTACCTACAATACCTGGCAAGCTGCTCTGTAGGGATGGGCATGGCCCAGTCCTGCTTGGCTACTAGAGGCTGATGCTGAGCAGCTACTTCAAGCAGACTCAGCTGTAAAGAGACTGCGACTTTTTACACTAAATCACACAGCATGATTTTCCATCTTTCCACATGCACCTTAACGTAACAGGCAGGCTGCTGCTGTAATGACAGGCAGCACAAGAACACAAGGCCTTACACTACAGAGCTACTCAGTAAATTAATATTTTTTTTAAAAATTATGCAATATATAGGACATTTAGGGGTCTATTTTTCAAAAAATGGTGACTAGAAAACCGTGATGTAAAACATGGCCTCGATGTTTAGTGCTAAAGCCCTTTCCATGACACTCACGAGCAGAACTGCACAGACACAGAGATGCTGGGACAATTTGCATAGTTAGTCTTCCTGGCAGAGACTTCCCCTATTTTTGGTGCCTTTTTTTAACCAAGTTATTTGTCATTTACCAGCAGCAACCTCTGATTCTTTGCCTGTGTACCTCCTGTTCTCTTTCACACTATTAAGAGCATTATTTTCTATTCCTCTGTCAGTGGAGAATGCTGGTGATTAGCACTGCAATATCTGGTCCCCTTTATTGAAAATGTTAATCCTTCCTTTTTGCAGGGTTTCTTTAGCCAGGGGTGTTAATACTTGGTTAATAGAATCAGGCTGCCTTTTTCTTCATCTTTTGTGCTGCATGTGTTTTAGGAAGGGAATTCTTTTTTATCTTTTGGTCAGAATTTATTATAGTCTCTCTTTTGGTTCTTTTTCTCTTTTTTTTCCAGAGGGGCTGCTTTGACTTTTCTTGCTTTTTTTTTTTTTTGCTGTGATTTTCTTCTAACATTTAGCACCCAGGACACTCATTGTTCTGTGTCTTTTTTGGTTCCTGTAGTCTGTAAAGGGAACTTAAGAGTCCATCAAGGAGGAGTTACCTGTGTTCATAACCCAGAAGATGACTGAGACCTGAGAGTCTCCCTTCATCCACTCCAGAGGTAAGGTTTTCTTTGGCATTCCACAAACTTCCCTTCAACCTGAAGATCCTTTCAGCATTTGGACAGTAAATAGCATCAAAGATGACCACCCACTGCTCATAAGATATTTTTTTCCACAGAGAGAGCATGATGTGAAGCATGGGTCACCTGTTGTAACTTCAGGAATCACAGATCCTGGCCCAGGGTAAAGGTGAGGTTGCCAAGATTCAAATGCAAACCAGAGATGGCTGCAGAACGAAGTGCAGGTAACTTCAGTGGTATGATCATCTAATGCTGATCAGTTCAGTGAAAACTCCTCTTGTTTTGATGTGAAAAGCACAGACCTTAGATCCCCCAAATTGCTGTTGTGATGATTTCCTTTAAAAGGAAAGACATCACCTGGAGAAATGCAGTCACCCAAGGAAGAAAAGTGCCAAGTCATCTGAAGATTTGTCTCTCTTGATTGCAATCATATTTTATTCTTGAATAAAGAGAAACAGCTTTGGCAATGAAGATAGGAAGCAGTGGATGTTCAACACGTGGCTACTGTGGATATGGGACTCCAAGAGCATTTCCAAGGTTGCCCCAACACACAGATATGCTCCCACTGGCGATGGTTTCAGCAGGCACACCTAGAGCTGGATGGAGCTATGGGAACTGGTTGACTCTCTCCAGCCAGCCAGCCAGCCAGCCAGCCACTCAGCCAGCTGAAGAGACCGGGAGCAATGGGGGCTCTCCGGGGAGACTTGCGTCCTGTACGAGTCAAACCGTGAGGCTGGCAGAGCTCTCCTTCCCAGCCTTTCGTTTCTAACCACCCATGACCTAGCCTGTCCTACATCCCCCAGGCACAGGCGGGCCGGGAGGAGCCGCTCCCGGAGCGCCCCGGGATCAGGATCGGGACGGGATCGGGACAGGATGGGGACAGGATGGGGACAGGATCGGGACGGGATCGGGACAGGATCGGGACAGGATCGGGACGGGATCGGGACAGGATCGGGACAGGATGGGGACAGGATGGGGACAGGATGGGGACAGGATGGGGACAGGATCGGGGACAGGATCGGGACAGGATGGGGACAGCATCGGGACAAGATCGGGAACAGCCCCGCCCGGCGCCCGACGCCGCCCAGCGGCAGCAGCGCGGCATTGCACCGCCAGCGAACCCAACCCGCCTGGGGCTGCGGCGCGGGTTTGACTGACAGCCGTCCCTAATTATGTTAATTGCACTGCTGCTTTTTTTTTTAAATTTTTTTTTCCTCTCCAGAAACCCTCAGGCTTTTGTTTGCAGGGAATAAATAAAGAGGGATTAGTTACGTTTATCTGTGTTTTCCCAAGTCTTTACAGAATAACTGTTACATGTAATTAAGTAATTTGTCTGTCCTTGACCAAGCTGATAGCAAATTACCAGACATTACTGATGAGGTTCCATTACATTTTAAGAATAGATTACATGGATCTGGGATTTATTGATTTTTATTTCTTATTTTAGACAGGATCACTGGAAATAATGGCTTTATGAAGGTGAAAATGCGATATGTTTTGGCAAGTCACCTTTATCTAGCAGTATTGTTTGGCTACATGTGGATATAGGATTCAAAAACCATTTTCAAGGTTGCTTGAATACAGAGATATCCTCCCACCAGAGAGCTTCAGCAGGCACACCTGGAGTTATAGAACTGGTTGAATCCTTCCCATCCATCCAGCTGAGGAGCTGTTGTCTTCTCCACAAAGGATCTGCATTGAATCAGCTGCAGAGCAAGTTTTCCATTCACAGCTTTCCCTTGCCCAGTGTCAAACATGCTGATGGGATATATCCAGGCAACTTTTGTTAAGAGCAATATCATCCTGGATTTGTCCCCTGTGATCCTGTTAATTGATATTTAAATAATTCACACTCTTCAAGGATCCAGCCTAGCTGCTTCCCCTATGCTTTGCTGCATCTCAAATCATGAATCCATATACCCTTTCCTTGAAATCTGCTTCCTGTGAGGTTTCCCATATAATTGTCACCACAGACTGAGGAGTTTCTCTTCAGGAACCATGAAGCATTGATGTGCAGAGAGAATGTCGAAACACCATGTCTAAAAATATATTCTCTTATCCAAGATACAGATACCTTTTCACTTATGTACCTTGAAAGTACTTTATTGAGCATGCCATATTCCCAGGGAATATGTTCTCCTCAAAACTGAGACTGGATACTTCACCTTAAAATGTACTAATCTTATTACACTTTTGGTTTTTAGGTATATATTAACTCACTATAATCACTCAAACATACTTCATACTAAACATATGCACCTCTCGGCCAACAGAAGGCTTGGAAGCATGTGCGCAGCTCCCGACAAATTGCAAAGAGGAAAAAATCTTCCAAGGAGGCACTGCACTGAAGCATTTGCCAAGAGGCCTGGCCAGAATTGATTACAGCCCACCACTGAGCTCTAGAAAGTGTGGCATCAAGGCTAGGTCGTCAAAACTGAAAGGGAGCAACTGATCATAATTAAAGGGTGGGGTTGTTTTTTTCCATCCCCTGGGAACAAGCGCTCGGGGTAGGAAATGAAACTCTTTCACTAAACCCCATTGTGTGGCTTTGTCTTCCAAACACACTGGGGAAAATAAGGGGAGGAGATTCAATAAGTGCATCCAGGAGAAACTTGGGATACAGCCAAGAGTCGTGATCTGGACAGTGCCAAGACTGTCAGCAGCATAGAGAGGAGGGGTCGCTTCCAAAAGACTTTTTGCAGAGATTTTATCCCTGCCAAACCCTCCTCCCAAGCCTGTAAGTAAGCCATGGTGGTTATGCCTTTTTTTAGTACATGCAAAACCTCTTTTACCAGAAATTAGAACGTCATTGTGATGCTTCTGTTTCTTGAGGAAATGTAAGCGGTTTCCTCAGAGAAGTAAGAAGCACTCAAGGACAGATGCCAATGCACAGATAATATTTTTGGTCACAGTCAGCATGGATCAGCCCATGCCTGTGGACACACGAAATAAACTGGTCTAGTTTCCTGGGCCATGGGATTTTGGGGTTTGCTTCCCTGCTGACCTGACCTGGCACACAGGCAGCAGAGCATGCTCCAGGGAAGGCAGCTATTTTCAACAACAGAAGTGTGAGAAGGTGGGAGTCCAGTCTGGGGCAGCCCCAGCAGCCAGCTGGGCTGAAGCTTTGGCTACCCACTGCTTTGGGTGAGGTTACCATGAGCTGACTCTACTGCTCACTGGCATGGCTAAAGGGCAATCCTTCTCCTTACTCCTCTTCCCCTCTCTCCCCTGCATGCATTTGGATTCTCAAACCAGCTCTTGCTCTCAGTCTGCCCTTGGTGAACTGATTCAGCTCATTAAACTGGCTGAAAGGTTATTAACCATGCCTGTGCAGGAAAAAAAAAGGGGCAGGACACATTCCTCAGGGACAGGAGAGGTAGTCCCAGAGACATTTCTCCAGGCTGTGAGTGGCTAGTCTTGACCAATCCTCCCTTTCAGGTAGGCCAAGGAGGGACAAGCAATCACAATTTTTGCACAGGCTACCCCCTCTTGCAGGTAGAGGGATGTGCCCTGTCCCCCTACCTGCATCCAGGCTGGCAGCTGGAAGCCTCCAGGGAGCTTCACAGGCCCCTCACACACTACACAGACCACATTCAGCAGAAAGGTACCTCCTCTCTTTCACCTCCCACATGCAGCATCATCAGTCCTTAGAGCTTGCCAGAAGTCCACCAGTAGCAGCTGTGGTTGTGCCACCTTAGCCTGAACAGAAATGTCCAAGTTTTATTCCCACTGAGAAATATGTGAGGGTTTTATATGTGCTCCTGAGGAAGGATGCTAATTATTTTGCTTATTTTAGGAGGTTTTGTAATAACTGACCTCTCTGTTGTCAAAACCACAAGTCCCATAGATGAGAATATTAGATACATTGTCATTTTTAATCAAAGGGAGCACAAACTTCGCTCAGTTTCTTTCTTCTCCTCCATGGGGAGAAGCAAAACTTGTTTTTTTCAGTAGACCAGTCATTGCCCCTTTGTTCTGTTTGTATAAAGCAAAATACAAAGAAACCTGAAGAAGCAACCAACCACATTGAACCATTTTTGTATTCTTATTACAAAGAACAAGCATGTCAGAAATCTTTTGGTTTTCCCTTGGAACCTGTCTTTTATGCAGGCACTTTTTGAAACATCTTAAAAAATAGTAAGTCCTTACTGAAGTAAGGACTTTTCCCTTTCCATTTGGAATTGGTGGAGAATCACACAACAGAAAAGGACAGTTCATTTTCCTAAGTGGTTTTTTTACAACCAACAGGATGGTGACTTAGAGCTGACACCATCTCTTCAGGTCTTTGGGTCTTGGCCAGGTCACTGAGGAGAAAAAAAGCCCAACATGTCTGGATTGCTTGCAACAGCTTTTCTAAGTGGCTGCTCCTGCTGTTCTGCGGCTGCTGCCCCACGCTTCGCTGGAGAGCACTGACATCCCATGAGCTGCTCATCTGCTCCCTGCCCTGCCTGCTCCGCTGGCAGCCTGGCAAGAGACCTGGCAGTGCTGCGAGTGCTCTGCAGTGCTCTGCTCTCCTGTGTGCATCCTGCCCCAGCATGGCAGGCTGGCCTCCCCCAGCAGGCTGGGCAGGGGCTCTGTGCTCAGCTGTGGGTCCCCTGCACAGTGTCCTTTCCCCTCTGACCCCAGCCAGTTGCTCCCCTGGGTCAGCAGTCTCATCTGCAGTGATGTGCATGGGGTGTCACTATCGGCTGGCTCGGGCTCTGCTCAGCACTGGCTTGGCCATTTCTCCCTGGGCAGCATTTTGCCAGGTGACAATCCTTCCTGACCCCACCCTGCTCCCTCCACGTGGGGAAAAGATCACTGAAGCACAGCTCTGTGTGAACTTGAGCACAGATGGAGCTTGTTACCCTGGTCAGAAGCACTCCAAACCACCTCACTGTGTGTCTCATTCTTGTCACACAGACCCTTTTCCCCCTGGCTGCCCAAGAGCCTTGCAGCAGTCAGTCTTTAGTTAGTCCTTGTGTCTTCACACTGTCTCTGGAAAGATGCTGTGGAGCAGCTCTTTCTCTCCAGACATCTAACCCGGGTCTCTTTACCTCATTATCTGAGGAATAGAGGCCATCTATAACAGATTTTTCTTACATCTGATTGCTGACCATGTGGAAATTCTTGCTGTAATACTTTCTCCCCATTCAATTTTTAGCAGATTTGGACAAAATTCCACTTTATTCAGAGATGTATCATCATTCTTTCTGAAATCCTGGAGTATTTGGGGATAGCTTTTAATTTGGAGTGCTGTGGAAAGCATTGGCTCTCTCCTGGTTTCAAGTTTTCAGCTAATGCAGGGAAGCAGGAACAAAAAAATAGACAAACACTGAGTTATGTGCTTGCTGACTGATACTCTCACCTATTTAGAAACAGTTTCATCTTTGGAAAGGTTTTTCCTCTTGACAGAGATTCTTTAACACTTGTAATGAGAATTTATTACAACAGTTGCATTTGTCAGTCTCTTGTATGCACTGGGCTCTGTGGAGATTTAGTGTAGAGAAATGAGACAATGGACTAGATTCCTGGTGAAATATCAGATACTTGTAGTCTCTTTAAGAAAAAAACCCTTTCATTTAGTTTTTCAGCTTTTCTTACAAGACAGCACCCATTTTGTTTCACATGGTGCCTACAAGACACTTTAGAATTTCCTGGACATAATAACCCCTTCTACCTTGGCAGCTCAGCAAGAACAGCTTTCTCTGAAACCTCCCTAATCAATTGACTTCGCCAAGCCTTTTGCTTAACAAATCCTGCAATTGCTTCCAGCTTTTTCCCACAAGTGATACCAAATTAATGGATTTGTAGTCTCCTGGTGAGTCTCTTGGCCTTTTATTGTCTGATTAGGCACACTCTGGTCTGCTGGGAGAAATGTACTGAATTGATAAAGATGCTGGATGAGGTTCATTTCATGTCCCACTTTCCTTTTGCATTCTTGGATTCAAGCATGTCAAAATGTTACAAGGAACATGGATGGATGAGATTTAAAAGCTCAAAGTCCCTCAATATGGGCACATCTAACATCATGATTAAACTAGTGTCCTAGGTGTCCTAGGAAGTCATGCATGCTATTCCAAATCTGACTTGTATTTAAGAATTTGATAGGAGTGTATCCTTAAAATATATTTGGGGCTTAACTGTACATGCAAATAAAAGGCTCATCCATGTAACCTAAGGAACCAGCAAATCTAACTTTATGCCTCTGTCAAACGATCCAAAACAAAGCAGTATATGAAATCACTACATTTTAAGCAAGGATATTTTGAGCACACAATTGCTTTCCAAATGCTATCTTCTCTGTCATATGTTTAGAATCACCATCCTTAAACAACAGACTTTTCTTAGAAAGAAAAACAGCAAACAGGATTTTGTTCTTTTCCTAACCAGTTTCAGCTCCATTTCTGCCTTGTACCAGAAATTGTTTCTTTTCCAGATAATTCAGTAAATCCCAGAAGAAGCTAACAATTGTGCCCCTACTACACATGAAAATGCTCACACTTCAGTTTCCACACTCTTCCTTTGGCCACCAGTCCTGTTGCACATATGACAGGGTTCATGTCTTCTTTCACAGAATCTGTATTCAGACTGCTAATAAATTCCAGTTCCCTAACTGCCTCCTTTGAGCTCGCAGGTTCCTCTGACCTTAGGCTTCTCCTGAGGACAGATACTGATTGTTGGGCTGGAGAGGTGCTCTAGGACTTGAGGATTATGAAACAACCCTCTTCATTATCCATGGACAGGAATCCCACCACCAAGCCATTGCACGGCCTGGGCAGGAAAGCTCTGCACAGCTTCTGCTGGCACTGGATCACTTCACAGCCAGGAATAGAGCCACAGCCCAGTGAGACAGAAGGGCAGGCAGAAGGTACTTTGGTCAGCCTAGCTACTGAGGTACCAGCCTGGGAGGGGAGAGATACAAAAGTTCTGCATTGTTTCTGTTTGATTTCTTTCTGACAATAGTCCAATTTGTACACAAGAACACAGAACTGGTGCTTTAGTTCTGGTCCTCAGTGTGGATGTCACCTGCTCAAGACAGTCTTGGAAAAGATGGGAGCTATAAACCATGACATGTTTGGCTTTGCATGCTAATTATACATTCACAGAATATAAGCTCCAATTTTAGCAGTCCTGTTCTGCAGCATTTTTCAGTCAGCAAATTAATTCTTCCCCCCTAAACTGTTGGACTGGAGAAAAGGGACTTGAAGGATTCTCACTTTAGGCAGAGTAATTGAGGAAAATCTCCCTATTCAGTCAAGAGCTCCTATAAACCTGATCACCCTTCTTTGTTTCTGGGGGTTGGTAACACTGGTATATCTCAGCAGCTCTTGATATTGTTATAATATTTTTTGGAGGGTTCTTGGGGCTTTTTTTGTTGTTCTTGTTTTTTGTTTTTTGTTTTTCTTCTGAAAGGCTTATTTCTCCTGTTCTTACCCCATCAGTGAGTATTAGACCAATGCACCTTCCTTCCATTCCTTTTTTTTACCTGAAGGTGAAGGTAACATTTGCTGGAGTGACAATCCAGGGGATTCTCAACATTTTATCTAATAGTGAGCAGTAGGATAAATGTCACTTAATCTCTTGGAAGATGTCCTCAAACGCTTCTCACTAGTTTTGATCCACAGCCACTCCAGTAATGCTGTCCCTTAAAAGGGACTCAACCCTTGATGCATATTACCTCCAACTATTATCATCAATACATTTCTCACATTTTATAACTTACTCTTACACCTGTCTCCAATAAAACCTCAGTGGGAATAAAATTTATCCTTTTCCTGACAGTGCATTTGAAAATTTCTCTCTGTGCCAGTAACAGTGTGTGTGCAATGCCTGTGTCCTTGTTCCCAGCAGGCTGTCTAGGACATTCTTGGTACAGCACTTGGTTTCATGTCAACCCATTTAGCATGTCCTCCAACACTATGAAGAAGAGCACCTCTGAGCAAATGGAACCTGACACCATTCTCTGTTGACATCATTTACATTCATGCATGGGCAGTGACAGTGTTCAGAAATCACAGCCATGTCCACAAAAATGTCTGGCACCACTGAAGAGCAGCATCAACCCTGGAAGTTCCTATGGCATCGAGACTTAACAGGTATGCAACCAGGACAAGAGACATCACTCAGTCCTTCTAGTGATGTGTATGTCTCCATCCTGTTGTGTTTCACCATCCAGGATACTAGGGTTTGCTTCTGGCACCAGGGCAAAAGAAAACAGGTTCACCAGAAACTTCTCCTCCCCCCTCACATGTGTGAAGGAGAAAGGAAAGAATAGAGCAAAAAGGAATCCCTCAGAAAGCATCCAAATGCTCTTTCTGTTGACATGACTTCTGAAGCCTGTACTTTCTTGCAAGACAAGAAAGTCATTGCAGCTCCTGGATATTTCTTTTCAGTCTCTGGCTATTAGTTATGCCTTGTACTTTTTCTGTACTTCAGGCAGCTCCATGATCTGGTTTTATAGCCTTTGGGTGTGGGACTTGCTTTTTTCTTTTCTGCTAAGATATTTCAGATAATCTATAAGTCAACACTGTGGGAGTATTAACATTTGCCCTAGGCTTCAATGTGAGCTAGGCAGCTGTCCTTTGTGCAATAAATTTTTGTTTTGTTGTCAAGGGTTAATTATATTTACTGTAGTACTTTTTTGTTTCCCACTCTTACTGTCTTGGAAATTTAAGGGTTTGGGGTAAATTTTTTTGTTACAGATCACAGGCTGCTGTTTTACCATCCCTGAAATTGCAAGTCTGACTCAGAAACTTTAGATCAATCACAAACTATGTCAGGCCTTCATCTTCTCTTTACACTACCAGTTTAAAAACATTCTGCTCATTTCAAGGGCAGTGCAACACTTTTCAAATATTTGTAGCAGTTTCACAGATGACTCTCTGTCTGAGTGGATGGAAAATGATTAAAAACATCTTCGGGATCACTTATTGTCAAAAATAAAACTGCCTACTGTGTTCTTTTTCCTCTGTGGAGTTGACCTAAAGCTGACTTTTTACTTTCCTCTCTTACCTGATTCCATTTTTCTGGATAATTCAACACTGGCAGTTCTTCTCTCTGCCTTGTAATGCCGAAAGCTCTGGCCTGATGCAGCTTACCCATGGCATTGTGTGCTGTCTGTCCAGCATTTAGAGCCACGAAGTATCCCAGAGAAAGCTCTCTCTGGCATCTCAAGCTCTAGCTGGTCAGTGTGGGGTTAACCTGAGAGACTGAAGCACATCACACCTTGGCCCAGCTGGTTCTTGGTAGACTCTTTCAAAGCCATAATTTCCTCTTGCTTTTTGTGATCATTCCCTCATCAGATTGAATGGTTGCTGCCACCTCCAGACATACTTTTCTGGTATTAACCTCCTCTCAGTTAGTACCATTCACAATTATGCCAATGGAAGTCAGCTTGCTGGTGGAGTAAGTTGGTTGATTCATAGCACTGAAGGACATTGTGTTAATGGAGACCTTGCTGAAGAAGATCCATGGTTAAAAAATAGCAGGAAATCTTTAACAGCTGTCTTCCTGCATTTGAGTTTTGCTAATAAAGATTTCCTGGTATTTTTTTGCCCTGTCCATAATCTTTGATCCAAGGTATAAAATATCTATGAGTTTGCCCATTGATCCCAGTTGGAGTTACATTTTCAGCCTGACTACAAGAGGTTATGAAATGGAAAACTTGAGCAGGCAGCTATGGATATTCCAGATATAAATCCCAAATGGATTTTCCCCAGCATATTCCCCTTAGTATGAAGTGACGCTCTCTCCTACAGCTGCTTATGTGCTGCTCCACCAAAGAAAAACATAAGTGGATGTTACTGTGAGTGGAGACCATTTAGCTCATTACCAGTTAATCATACATACATGTATGTCACCTGTAGAAGCAGGACTGGGATAATACTAGCAGGCTGGGGAGAACCAAACAGAACATTTGGAGCATTACAGCAGACTTCCAAAGTAAGAATCAGACTTTCAATTATCAGCTTTTCCCTTACCCAAAACATCAGAACATTGGGTGTTGAAACAGGCAGCAGCTACATTGGTGAAGGCTATGTGCCTCTGAACAGGTTGCTTTGCTAGCTGTTGTGATGCCCACCAGCAAGGTCTTAGCATAGTCTCTGCCCTGTTCTGGATCCCAAATGCCAGCTGAGGCTGGTCAATGAATGACCAAGGATGGACCTGATGCACATTGTCACAGAGCAGTGAAAAGTCCCAGTCTTCAGCTGCAAATGAATGAGAAGCAGGTTTGCCTATCATCCAGCAAAGTTCAGAGCCAGCTGTGTGATGCTCATGTCCACCTCAAGAGATTTTCTCATTACTGAGATAAAGTACAGTACCTCAATAGACTTCTGAAGAAAAGAATCAACAGCACTTTGGGTTAGATCAGCTCAAACAATGTTACAGGACTTCTACACAAAAAACCCACTGGAGCATCTAGTGATAATGGTTTGTACACCTGACTTGAAACCTACATTTCTGAATATTTCCTTGCATGGTTTCATTGCAGTTCCAGAGAGCTGCAGCACCAGAAAAATCTTATGCACATTAGTGTCAGGTTTACAATACTACAAGTCCCAGCTGTTGAAGAGGCCAGAGAAATGCAACTTCCAAATGCAACTGCAGGTCCAGTTCAGCTGGACACTGCGAGCAAGCGAAATGAAAAAATCCCAACCGCATCACCCCAACATATTGTTTGCTAGGCACTGTAATATATCACCTTCTCCTATAAACGTCTGGAATTGCCGAGTCTCATCTATAGGAAAGGAATAGTTGGAAAAGTACCACAGCTTCTTCTAATAAGATACCATTGTGGTTTTAGTGAACTTCAATATCAGGAAGCATTTTTCAAGTGTGTCACCGGAAATTAGCTTCTTGCAATATTCCTTAATTGAATTGCATTTTAATCTGCCATTTGACCAATAATGCGAGACATTTATATTTTGTGATTTTCTGTCTCAAAACCACTCTTTCTCACAGATCCCACTTTTTCATAGCTGTGACATCACATGAATCATGACATCACAGTCATTTCCATGGAAAGATATTTACCTCACAATCTTTATTGTGTTATCAAACAGAAGCAGCTGGGTAATGTGGGTGAATAATGTATATTCATTATTCTGTATATAATGTGTTCTGTATATTCAGCAATAGCAAAATGAATACCAAAAATTGCTACCAAACTAAATAGCTACTTCTATAAATACTCCCCTTGCAAAAGTTCACCCTATTTTAAAAGCCACTTGTTAAATGCTATTTAGTATATATGTAAAGACTGGTGAATGAAGACCAAAGTCCTTGAAACAGACAGGAAAAATACCTCATAGCTAAGTGTAAAGTGAACTTCTCTATCTGTTTCCCTTATCTGTATGACTTTTCTGTCCCCATCAGCCATAAAGAGGCATTTTGCTTGCTGTGATTACCAACTTCTTGGCCATTTTTGGTTTAAAAAAAAAAAAAGTAAACAACTGTCTTGTACATCAGTTACCATAGCACTTTCCACCACTGCATTTCATTCTTCTCAATGTTGAGAGGTGACAGTAAACCCCTACTTGGATTTAGAACCACCAGCTTTCTCCACAGTAAAAGGAGACAAGTAGGTAAGTGAGAAGTAGTGAGTGATGAGCACAAAAAGTCTATTCTGGAAAGTCAAAGAACTCTGTTTAATCAGTATCAGTGGAAAAGGAAGTAAGGTATATTTGGAAACTATACACACAACAGTTTCAAACCAACCTAAGTTGGGCAAAATTTAAAGCCAATACCAGAGAGCAAAGCACCTTGAAAGGAAGCAGATTTCAGCACCCCATGATCTGAATTGCTTGGGTGCTCAGCAGGATGACCCAGTGACCCACCATGTTGCTATGACTGATGATAGCACTGTCAATGAAAGAAAAGAGCTCTGGTCAGCAGGATGCCACTCGTTCTTAGAAAAGGCATTCTGCCCTACAAGCGGACAAATTTTGTGCTACAGAGACTCATCCTGTCCTTGTGCTTAGATGATGAAGCAATACTTTCTGCATTGCACATAAAATCCAAGCCACAGCCCAATGAGTTGTCACTGAAGGCAGATCTGTCTGCATGTGGAGAGAAATGTGCCCCAAGTAGCACTGAAAGCTCCAGAGGAGATTTTGGATAATAGAGCTGTTCCCTTTCCTTTACACCGAAACAAGTAAATGGGATCTTTTTCCCCTCTTCTCTCTCTAAAATACTATAAATCATTACCAAAGCTTGGCTATTATATTCCCTGTGCTTAAAAGCCCCTGTTTTCTCCCTCATGTGAAAGGAATGTTGAATGCATCACATTTGTCACTGAACAAATGCATTTGCCAGTTCTCTTAAATGCCAGCACAATTGCTTTAACAGAATTAATAAGGGGAGGTGGTAATGTGAACAGCCTTATTTTTGTCCTTAGTGCCCCAAAAGGAAATGTGTTTCTTACTAATAATAGTGTGTGTGACAGAAAATACCAAGTACATGCAACTGTTCTCATTCACTTGCCAAAACGGATAATTCACATCAGGGCTTAAAAAAGTAAAACAAAACAGAAAAACAGCCCAAGTAAACAAATTAACCCTTCCCCTCCTACCAGCAATTTCCCTAAACCCGAAGCTTGAATCTACATTATTTTGCAAGTGACCAAAGGGTGAATTAAAGGGAAGAAGAACAGAGCTCATGTTTAAATTCCCTGAGGAGCTTGTAAGAAACCATCCTGTCTGTCACTTTTTTTTTTCTCCAGTCAACCGTTAAGCACACCCTGCCAGTGTAAACCAGACCTGTGGAGGAAACAGCTTATTCACACCCAAATTTATTTCTAGCCATCCATTTTTTTGTAGTACTCAATACAATTCTGACAGGCTCAAACATTCAACAGTCATAAATCCGCTTTCCTCCTGCTTCCCCCCGGAGAAATTGTGTAACTGGGCTTGAAACCAGGAAGACTTAACTGAAATTTATTAATAAATGTTGCATGGTTTTGTTTGTTTCAGTTCCTGATCTTTGAAGCTACATATACTCTCAGTTGCATTTCCAGGGTTTTCTGTAATCACAATGACAAGGAATGACATTCTTTACACCCCCTTATTTCCAGTGGCTGAAGCTTTAGGGGGAAAATAAAAGTGAATATAAAGTGAATAAAGAAGTAAATAAAAGTGAATCAGTATCATACAACTCCAGATGGAACAGATGCAGCAGTGCTGCTGCCTTGTTAGTTCAAGCCCAGTATGCTTAGACCCCAAACCCCAGCACATTCTCTTCAGGGGTGCTGGAAGTGAATGCCACACCTAATTCCAGGGAACAAAATGGTACAAGATAGTTGGATGAGAATATATGCCTGCATCTCATTAGCAACTTGTCTCAAATTAGCAACAAGCTCTTTGAGCAAAGTCTTCTGTTTGAAGTTTAACGGATGATAGCATTCCCTCTGCAACCTAACCAGGTATCTCTTCCCTGACTTGGGAGATTTCAGCACAGCCAGCAGAACTGTGATGACAGAAAGTCGCTGGGGGACCCTGCACCTGAGAAGTCACTTGCAGGGTGTTCACTGTTTACCAGGAGCCTCTTCTCAGGCTGGGACGTGCAGCTGCAGAGCAGCTTGGCTCAGAGGGCCCATGGCCAGCAGGGCAGGGCTGTGGGGAGCTGGAGAGTGACCCTGCTGCAGTGCTGATGGGGCAGGGGCTGATGGCCCCAAGGGATGACATGGGGTCCAGGGCCTGGGGCAGTGAGGGGAGCCTCAGGGCTTGGGCAGGGACAGGCAGGGCTGGCAGTGTCAGGATGTGCCATGGCAGGGCTGTGACATAGTCTGGGGCAGCCTTGAGTGGGTCTTCTCTCCAACATGGGCTCTTTCCCCATCAGGAGGAAGGGGATGTTTTGGGGTTTTACCACATGCACACAGATATCTGCAGATCTATAAAGCCTTCCCCAAAGCCACTAGAGATACCCCTGTGCAAAAGATAAATTCCTTCCTAAATTAACCCTGGGTTCATAGAGGGACCAGAGGCTTATAACAAGTACACTAGAAACCTGCTGTCTGCTACAGGCAAACCACTCTGTGTCTTTCACTCACACTCTGGCCGCAGTGAACCAATGAGAAATTGTAGTGAGCATTTTCCTCCATGGAGAAAGGGCTCTCTAAGCCCTCAAAAGCCTCTGGTTGAATCCACTTAAGATCAAGCAGTAGCTTAGCAGTCAGGTCCTGAAAATCCATTTGTGACAGCCCAGGACCTGAGGACAGATCCTTCCTTTCCTCCCTGTTGGTGCTCTTTGGAGGCCAGCACACCCCTGAGACCAGGCATCCCCTGCCATCTGCCCTGAGAGTGTCAGTGCATCCCTCCTTCCCCATCCAGGGCTGCGGCACAGCAGGTTCACAGTCAGACCCAGGCCCATCTCAGCTCCCCTCTGTCTGGCAGCTGGACACAAAATCCACACTATTCCACACAAATAAAAGACTTCTTTTATTTGTGAAGCATGACCCCAAAGGCTGACCAGGTCTGAAGCCTTTCTAGTTTCTGGTTCCTATGATGTATTTATTCCCTGTAGGAACACTGCTTTATAGTTTAATCTTCCAGGAAAAAACATATGAAAATAAAGGAGTAAAGGCTTACTAAATAAAACTCTTAACCCTGCCACATTAATCCTCAATAGTAAGAAAGCATCACCAAGCAGTGCTGGGAAAAGACCTGACCCACATCCTTCCTCCTCTCTTTGCTTGGACAGAGACAGTCCAGGCAGTGCTGAAGCCTTCTCTTCTTTCCAGGCCAGTTCAGAAACACTTGGCTGTGATTTAATAAAGACAGGTTTAAAAGAAACTTGTTCTACAGCTTATTTTACATCTGCCTTACAAAGTATGGATCTTTGGGCTCTCTTGGCATGGCACGCTTGGATCTACTCTGCTACAAGGTCAAAAGGCATAGCCTGTGATGGCACAATCCCTCTGAGGTCTCTTTGGGGCATCCCACACATCATTTTTAGTGTACAATGGACAGAAGGAACTGACACCATGTAGACTGGCTTAGCACTTAGATAGAGGCAGCCTTGCAAACCCAGCACTGCCATCAAAATAGCATTAATAGTCCAGCAGAGAAGCATCTCCCATCTGTCACAAATGGACTCTTTTATTTATTCACCCTTCAATAAGCAGCAAGAATTTAAAAAAACCAGCTGATCTCCACAGCTGTCTAGATTTTGGGGGAGGTGGTGAAGATCTGGGATCCACAGGGCTGGAGATGTGCCTATGGGCTTCTGCACAGTGTTAACAGCCCTCCTACCAAAAGCATGGGGCATCAAAATTCTGCAGTGAAAAAAAGCCCTTTTATGTATTTGGAGTAACAATCCAGCACAACCAACAGCTTTCTGGGTGCCCATCTTACACCAGCCCTGGTGCCTGGATGATTTCCCACTGTTTATTAGTAATGAAACAAACTTATGGCCAACATGGTAAGAGAGAAGTAGTTCCTTTTAAAATCATTCATATAAAGCAGACACAGGTTAAAACCTAAATATTAAGGGTGTTCCTAGCCTCATTAGGCTTACAGTCATTCCCAGTTCATGTGTAATACTAACTAGTCTAATAATTTTTATTGTCAAGTGTGAAAATGCAGTATTCAAGGCCACCTGCATATTTAAGACTGAGAGTGTGAAATGGGGAAAGTGCTAAGAAAAATAAAACAAAACAAAACAAAACAAAACAAACAAAAAAAAACCCCAAAACCCAAAACCAGAAAGGAAATTAAATCTCTGTATGGCTTTTTATTATTATTATTTATTTTCAGTTGCTGAGAATTTTATAGACTCTCTTTCATCTTTTTTCCCTTTAAAGATGAGTCTATTTTTTGCTGCATTCTGAAGACACTCCTTCAGTGTGAAGCAGTGGCATGGCTCCCTGGGCAGAAAGCTGTCAGCAAGCCCAAAGATCTGCCATGCAAACGAGACCCACATCAAAACTTGCCACATGTCTCAGGAAGCTGTCTCGGAGAGAGCCATTTTCCGAGAAGAATGTTTCCTCCTTTCCCCATTACTTTCACCATCCATATTTTTATGGGAGCCCTTTTAGCACAGTATTTATTTCTGAGTCATACAAATCAGCTCCAGAGCCTGGGTAATGCCAAAAATGGGCTATTCATATTCATTCACGCTCTTGTACGCATCTCTGCTCTCATAAAATGGAACATGTGTCTGATGAGCTTATTTACTTTCTAAATGTGTGGCAGGGAAGGATAGAGAGCGTGCAAGAGATAATGGTAGAAGCACTGGAATAACATCAATAAGGCATTTGCAAATAGAAACTTCACAGTTTGCCTAATCTCTGCCAAACTCTGTGAAGTTTGGTTATAATGGTGTCGATTTTATTGTTCTGCCTTTTAAAATACACAGCCACGTGCTTCCACCAGTTAATACCCAAAATAATGATGCTGCTCAGTACAGCGATGACTCATTCATTCCAAGATGCCACTTGACTGGTTGCTGCTCACTTCCACAGGCAAGAAAACTGTTCAGGTCATCACCTGTGCTGTCACGGAGAGCCTCTTGGGGGCCAGGGCTTTTTGAGTATCCCCATCTGCAGCAGGTTGAGTCTGCTGTGACTCATCCTGCACACAAAACTCCGGTCAGCTCCCACACCACATCTCTGATGGATAATGCAATACAGAAAATGCTCAGGGAGCAAATTTCTCCACTCCCTGGTGCACACACTACATAACAAACCTTGCAGCACTGACAGACTATTCCAGTGACCATGGGGAGTGCTCACGATGCTGGCCTGCGGCGTCTCTTTCTCGTAAGAGAAAAAGGCATTATTTTCACTCTAGGATTTTGGTGCCCCCTAATTACACCCCATGCTAAAAAGGAACATGCTCTCCACGCAGCTGTCTTGTGCACAAGGCAATGGTTAACAGATCAGCTCTCTCTTTGGCAATAAGCGAGCAACCTAGATGAGCCTATATCTACCTAGTTACTACAGCAGAAAATGAGATTCCTGTCCTTCTTCCAAAAGTATTGAACATAATTTCAGGTTTTGCAGCTGTGTTTCTTACACACATTGCTGACATGATAGCCCGTGTGTCACAGACTTTCTTATATTTGTGCTAAAAGTATGATGGAATTAAAGAGCAGGATTCCAAAATGTACTTAAGGAATAATTTTGTAAATATATATTCAGTGCTATGAGTCCACTTCAACAGTAAAAACGAAGGGAAAAAAAAATAAAGGAAAGGAGAAAAAAAAACCTCTCAGCTCTTCAGAAGTATTTTTATGAACCTCAGGGATGAGTCATCTCTGGCAGAGGAGATTTAACAGGATGCAAAGAAGGGCTGATTACCCACCGAAGCAGGGAAATCACCATTCCTGCAGTTCGGTGGCTGATTTTTTTAACTAGTACTTCCCTTACCACCACAAAGAGCCCCCAGCTCCTCATACACGCCAGACAGACGGTCCTCTGTCTCCACATTGTGCATGGACCACCTTGCCCATAACCTGTGCTGGGGGTGTGAAATAACAGGGACAAGAATCCTCTGCTACCTTGAGAAAGATCCAGAAGGGCTGCTTCCTTTTTTCTTTTTATTTCCCCAGAAAAATGCATCTACACAATAAACACCCTCACCTTTCTTCACCAGGCATGGGAATTCAGTATCAGACAGAGCCATCTCTAATCTCCCAAGTACCTTTCAATTTTACTTGCTACCAGGGCACTAAGATTATCCTCTCTCTCTGTGGCAGTTAAAATGAGCTCGAAATTATGCTTTCAGGGGTGGAGGTCAGTTCTCTGATATATCTAGACAGAAGCCTCTAATCACTTGAGTTTTTGTCCAAGCGAGAGTTGCGAACACGCTGCATTTCTAAAATCTACTTAACATGATAACTAATCTA
Source organism: Entomyzon cyanotis (assembly GCA_024500445.1). Lineage (NCBI taxonomy): Eukaryota > Metazoa > Chordata > Aves > Passeriformes > Meliphagidae > Entomyzon > Entomyzon cyanotis. The sequence continues at coordinate 39,151,777 of JAKEPQ010000871.1, read as the reverse complement.
ATGGATGCCTTCAGATGCTTGAAAGCTGAAGGCAGAAGCAAGCGTGCATACACATCAGGACAGCTTCTACATTTTTAAGCCAATTTGCTACTTGCCTAGAATTAAAAAGAGGGTGACAAGTTCAGATCTGCAGTGTTTAATGGGAGCTAACAAACTCTAACTATGGCTGACAGGGCAGAGATGGATGATGTCTTCTCTACTGTAAATAGGATTTTATTTTGTGTTCTCAAATCTTTTGAGTCTAAATTTTAAATACTGTATTGCTCTCTGCTATTTTGATGTTTGCATACAGATTCCTGTAACAGAGTTGTAAAAATCCATTCTGGATCATTTTTCAATCAGCAGGTTAAAGAAAAGACAGAGTGCTCCTAGCTACTCTTCCAATGTATCTAGCATTGGAAACAGCCAAAAGTACATTGTAGGAGAAGCCCTGGTTGTGGTGTGCACTCAACAAATTTTTCCAACATCTCACTCAAAACCAATTGGTAAGAGGAGTTTGCCAAACAAAGAGTAGAACAGTCTCACCCATTTTGGTGGAAGCACCCTTTCCAAATGCAAGTCAGGAACAGCTTTTCCACTGTTGTCAGCACTGAATGGAAGTCATCCACTTGGCTTCCCACAAGTCCTGGCCCAGAGTCAACACTGGACTGTTACCTGCATGACACACTCAATTCTTCTGGAAGAGAAGAGCAAAGATCCTTCCGAACACAAATAACACATACTCTTTTAAATAAACATGTGGGTTTAGTTATTAACTCCATGCCTGGAATGCAAAAAAGGGTCCTCAGTTTCCTAAGTCTTCTCAGTTTTAGGTCACATTGCTACTTCTGGGGGTAGAAGTTGTGTCTTTCCTGCCCCAAGCACAGCTATACAGTGCCATATGAATAAACAACAGAGCAAGGCAAGAGATCAGAGAAATATAACAGTGCTCTGACACCTCGAGTTTGGATTGCTTACAAACTGCATCAATTCCTGGCAAGGCTGACCTAACTTGTGATCCTGAGAGCTCGATAAATTGAATTCCATGTATTGGTTTTTTGATGAAAACTTTAAAACCCAGTGTTTCTTGGGTTTTTTTCCCCTCCACAGCAGTATAGTTCTAACAGTGTTTCATAAGCATCGTGACTTCTCTTTCTGCTTTGAGACAAGTTTCTTTCCATGCTATGCAGTTTTCATTGGGTTTTTCTGTCCACCCCAGAGGATGCTGTGTTTCCATGATGTATTATTAAAGTGTGTATGTTGTTTATGAGCTACCCTGGTATCCTTCAGTAGGGAGACACACTCTAAATGTAAAATAGCATTACTGTGATAAATAAGGAGAATTCAAAGCTCTGGCATCTTTACTACATGTGCTTGGATGCTAAAAGCTATCCTCTTTTTCATGTAAAACACTAATACTTTGAGGTTTCTTCACTGAGATCTGTAAGTACAGAAACAAAGTCTGACTTCTAAATGACTAACTGCTCTGCAGACCTGAGAAGTTGCCTCCGCAGCCACCTGAAAATGACTGACTGGTTCATAGCAAGCAGGATGGAATGGCAAGAAGAAAAGTCTGAAGTGGGAAATGATCCTGCCCCATCAGTTGACAGGAAGTTTATGAGGTGTTTTGTTGATTCATAGCACACAAAATGTGCGAACTGGGAGAGACAGAGGCACAAAAGCTAGAATGTTTCACTGGCATTAGCCAGGCTTCTCACGGAGCAATGGGTATAATTCCCTCCCCGAGAGAGTTCTTTGGGGACTGTGTACGAGAGCCACCAAAAGTGAGGCAGCAATGACCCCACTCTGCAGCACTCTTTTGACTTAATAGGAACAGCTGGTCAGTGAAGTGTTTGCTAGAAATTTAACAAGGCTCAAACAGTGAGAAACGTCTGCCAATAAATCAAAAGGGAGCACCGAGCTAAATGAGGTTTAATTTAAATTCGTACCTAGGGCTGACAGATGAGAGCTTCATGGCTCTTCTGCATTGCATTAGCACACACAGGTCTGTGCCCACAGCAGCAGCAGCAGCCTGGGGAAGATGTTTCTGCATGGCAGCCTGAGGTCTAGGGTTAAGTGTGTTGCAATGGTGCGAAAGAGTGGATCGAACCAAGGGGAGCTGTGGGGAGAGGCAACGGGGAAGTCATTTCTCCCTAATGGCACACTTTCCAAGCCATTTGAACACGATGAAAGCCACCTTGGCCACAAATATTTTGGGCTCTGCTGTGCCCCATAGCTGCCACCAGCTTGATTCCCCCATTCCCTGGCAGAGCAAGCTGCCACATCAGAAAAGGCTGTGGCCAGAGGGGGAGTGTTCCTCCAAATGGTAGCTGGGGATAACGAGGGAAGAGAAGTTGTCGCTGTTGAGCGGCTAGCTGAGGAATGACCCAAGGTCTCAGACAAGGAAAGAGAGAAGAGAGCTTTATTGTTTTGAATTCCATATATATAGAGTTTACAGAGGTGCCCCAGATTGGTCAGCCCGAGACCTCCCCCTAGGCCCAACTGGCCAAGCCCGAACTGACCCAATCCAGAGAAGTTGTTTGCAAAACATCCAAACTTTATCTTGTTTATGAAATATAGCAAAATGTTCCCACGGGAAGGACCTGTGCTAGCCACAAGAAGTCAACTAAAATTTCTGTTCCCTTGCCTGAAGAAGCCTTCACAACCTGCAGTGAAAGGCCAGCTTTCCCTGAATGCTCAGGATATGGTGGGTGTGGGAGGAAGCCTCCAGAAGGTCACCTCACAGTGACCAAGGCCATCACAGGCACAGGGAATCCATGCATCCCTCCTGCTTCCCTGGGCAGTTTTCAGTCTGGCTGCAAGGACTGGATTTCAACTTGAGATGCCCTCAGGCAGACTGGGTGCCTTCGATCCCCTGGGAGATCAGGAGAGTCATGCCAAGGGAAACATGGATGTTTGCTGATTGTGCCTGCATATCACTCTGCACTACCGTGAGCAAAGCTGACTTATTTTCAGGGAAATGTTCGGTTGTACTTATGTGACTTTGGAGAAAATCTCCATGGTTGCTCATGGGCAACTTCAGCATTCACAACTGTGGTGATTCCACTGCAGACTCGTGATATAGTCGAGCCCATTTGGCACCCATGCCTGGTGGCTTGTCTGAAAGAGGCTGGCATCTGATTTACAGCTGTGCTGTGCCATGTCACACATGTTTCTATGCCCTGGGGGAAACTGAATCTGCTGCTGAAGCAGCATTTGCTTTGCCAGGAGGTCTTGTGGTGCCATCAGTGGAAAATAATAATTTTTCAACCTGTTCGGGTAACGCAAGCAGCCTGTCAAAACTGCACAAACATGACCAGCAAGTGGGATGTTGCTGCCTCAGGGATATGAGAGCACAGCCAGGTGCCAAGGTGCTGCCCGTGTGTCTCCATGATGCAGAGTCCTGGAGCCACTGCAGGGCCAGGTGCCCCCAGGGGCCTCTCCCTACCCTCCTGGGCCTCTGCCCATGGCTGGAAAGCACTGCAGAGGTACATGGACAGCACACTGTGCCTCAAAACATCATTGTGCTGCCCAGTGTGGCTGGCTTTGAATCTCACAGAGCTGCTGGATTGTTTGCTCACAAGTTCATGGTCCAAGACACAGGGCTGATTGTCCCTTCATCTGGGATGTGTCATAACTGGAGAGGCAGAGGGGAGAGTGAGGGTGGGAAGGGCTGAAGGATGAGCTACAAGGTGAATTTCTCTAGGCCAGGCTGTCACTGAATTCTCATGGCTACTCCTTGCTTGAGTTGGGGAATCCGTTTGGCTGCTTTTTTTTTTTTTTCTCCCCTAAATGAAATTAGAGATATGCAAAGCATGACATACCACAAAATGTACCAGGGGGTATTTCTGATCTATGAACAAATCTAAATAAATGCATCTGTAAGGAAAAAATTGTGATCATTGCCTCTTATACTCACTGATGCTCTGACTGCAAGAAACCTCAACAAACTTCCTTTTTGTAATGTTTTCCAAAAGTTTCAAACAAAAGAGACTCAAAATACCGCACAAAATGCAAAAATAAAAAGGGGACTTACACAGATATACTGGTATATTCACATTCCAGTTAGCTTTTCATATACAAACTTCCATGCATGCACACACACATAAGCACACATAAAATGGATTGGATTAGTTCTGAAGCTTTTGAAAACAGCAACCACACTTTTTAGAAGCCAGAGGCAGCCATATTCCCTTCAGAAATCATCTGGTAAGAAAATATCACAAGCAGAATGTGCAGGATTTTAAAAAAATGTGTAGGAGCAAAACGAGCTTATTTCTGTTTTAATCCAAATTGAATCATATGTCTTATGTCAAAGCTATAAAAAACAAGGAAGGTAAAAGAGGTAATTCATGTATTACAAACTTTTAAAAATTTTTGTATTACATTATTTCCTCCTCTTTACACAAAAGAATCCAAAAAAAAGTACCAATTCCTAGCAAGAAAACTTCATCCCCTTCCTACCATTAAGAAGAAACTAAGGAAACACATCCTCTTCTGGTATAGTCTGTTACAGCTCCTTGGGATTCAAAGGAAGTAGGACAGTTTCCAACAATGGAGGACATGATCCTCAGATCTTTAGTAAGCGAAAAAGCATTCTGTCTGGAACTATTTGGGAGAGGAAGCTTATCCAGAGATAGCTAATAACATGCTTTCGGTGCTCTGTAAAGGAGATCAGTTGACCCTGAGTAAAAGCCTCTGCCACTGACTGCCGGTCGGGAGCAGCGCGGTGTCCCCTGGCCCTTTTGCTAAGCCCCAGAGGAGCAGTGTGCAGGTCAGATGGGATGTCCGGCTGGCAGAGCTGCCATCTGTCCCCTTGGACACTGCTGCCATTACGTAATGGCCCAGATATGGCCAACTGACCAGGAGGCCCTGCAGAAGGAGGGCTCCCAGATGGCAGGCTGCTGCCACCACAGATTCTTAGTGCACTGCTCCCTCCTCAGGTCTGGGGAGTGTGGGGGAAGCACAGCATCCAGAACGGGGCTGCACAGAGTCCTTAGCTACCAGGAGCCTGCTTCTTCCCTCTATTTTTTCACAGGATCCTCAGATCCTGCTGGAGCAAGGGCTGTGCAACAGACTTGGCTCTGAAAAGTTACAGTGAGCCAGGTAGTTCTGGAAAGCACAGCACACTCTGCATGCACATCCTGTCTGCATGGGCTCCACAAGCCCAGCCAGGACAGTCAGACACCACACAAATGACCATGAGACTGGGCTAGGACACAAGGAGGATAAAGGATCTCCTGGCAAGCTGAAAAGCTTCTAGTAGCCTTGGACCCATATTCAGCTGAACCTTAGGCACTGATGCAACCAAAAGATGATATCTGGTCCAGAGAGTATTTAGAGTGTGTAAATCAGGAACCTGTAGGACACAAACCTCCCACTGGTATTACAGACAGCTTCAGAGCACCCAAAAAGCTGAAGACTCCATCGAGGAGCCACAACCATCCAAACAATATAGACTCCCAGCACTCCCTGCTGCCTGCTCAGTACTTGCCTTGGTACATGAAGCAGGACCTGCCATCTCTCCCTCCATTGCTGCAAATCAGGGTGTATTGGCTCATTTCTCTTGACATAGTGTGGTGGAAGGTAATGTCATTCCAATGGCACCACTGCTTTTTACCTACCCTCCTTCCCTTCTCAGGGCAGACTGAAAGCTCTTCACAGCATGACTCCTATCAATGGGTCCTGGGCTACAGTGGGGGCTCCTAGACACAAGATCAGAAATGAATAAAGTAATAAAAAAACAGTAACAGTTCTTGCAACTACCTCCTCCAGCTTCTTGCTTTCTCATCCCCCTCACTCTTGGGTTCTGCAGCAATAACAGCAGCAGCAGAATTTCTGTGAACAGAATAATACTGCAAAATTCAGGTTGTCTGTGGAAAATCTTCCCAGAACAGCCTGAAGTGGCCACATGATTTTAGAGAAAGTGGGAGGATGTCACTTTCACTCAGAGGCCAAGACTAATTGCTGAGCTGGATCCATTAATCCTGTCTGAGCTGCACAGGTCTCCAAATCGCCTGCCTCTTCTGGGAACATTGAAATATTAGCAAACTAATACAAAAACTATCATCACCCCAAGCTGTGTTCATCCAGCACTAAGAAACTATTCAATGCCTTTGCACAAATTATGTTGGCCTCTTACACCACCAAAGTAGCCTTATTAAAGAGATTTAATCAGGTTCAGAACAAATAAAAGATCATTTGGAAGACCAGAAAGCTGTATAAAATCACTGCCATAAAGAGAAAGACATTTCTGAGCTGCTCTCTATGTATTTATTTTCTGCATGTGGAATCAGTCAATCATTTTGAATGCTTGATAAAATCAAGGACAATTAAACTAAATTGAGCTTTAATTTCAGACTGTGACATATGTCTATGGCTAAGTATTTCCTTCTGCAATGTCTGGAATTACTAACCAGCAGCACAAGCTAAGTTCAAATATCAGTCAAGGTGGGAAGAAGTTCTTCACTCATCAAAAAGCAGACAATAAAAGTGCTGGGATACTTTGCATAACTCTCAGAACAGAAGAGTAGAAAAAAGGTCTGTATTCCAGTCTGGTATTCATAGAATGAGAACGTTTCAGGACAAGGTCAAGCAGCAATGACCCAGCTAATGAGGAATCCCGACATTCTGTGCAAGAGGATAAATGAGCCCCATTGAGGGCTGAGCCATGAGCATTCAAGAACAGCACCACTACCTGTGCTCTCAGCTTCCTGCACATTCAACACCACCTCTCTGAGCTCCATCACTGAAGATGTGTGGTGAAACAATCCTTTACTGGCAGAAGCCCAACTGCAACAATTGTTTTTAATCCCAGTCTCAAGTCAAACTTTCATATCTTGTAAAATCAAAACCAATTTTCTCTGCTTCTTATGATGTCTATTGTATTTGCCTGTTAGAGGGTCTGGCTCTTTTTCTCTGAGCAACTGGAGCTTCCCTGTGAACTGACCAGACAATTGATCCTCCTGACAAAGTTTGCTCGTGCAGCAGACTTTATTTCCATCCCACATTAGCTCTGAGTTTGACTCCTGCCCCTGCATCTTTGATGGCAGATCTGGGCTGGTTGTTAGCCTGGCATAAAGTGCTGTGCCTGCATGATTTTGATCATGTTCTTTCCTCTCAAATCCTCAGATGACCTATGAGAAGAACAAAGCTTTTCCAGGCTGAGCAGATGGCTTGCAAGGGGATACATGTTCAGGAAGGGCAGGCTGTGTTAATGACTTTTTCAAAGTTCCACTGTCCCATTGCCAACAATGTCATTTAAAGAAAGTGAATCCTTTTTGAAGACAGCAAGGAAAGATGATTTTAACAACACTGCACTATCCTCAGCCTATGTGAAAAAGTTGTAAAAACTTTTTGGCCACACAGACAGTGATCCAGATGAGTTTTCTGTAGGTTCTGGATGGCTGAAGTCCTACAGAGGGGAGCTGAAGGGAGATGACTTGTACTTTCTGGAAAAGTGAAGTCAATTGAAACCAAAGAGACTAACTGAATCATTTAAATAGAGACCACATGGAGTCAGGAAAGGATTTTGATTCCATCCAAACCTCCTCAATCACAGGAAGCTACAGAGTAGGATATTACACAGACTAGGGAGAAAAAAATAATATCCAACTCTTTATAAAGATGCTGATTTGTGAAAAATCTATCCAACTCAGTCTCTAAGGCACAATGGCTGGCCTCTCAGCAAGTCACTATTCAAATCCTCCCTGTCCTGTGACAGCTCCCTTATAGCAAAGGAGGTGTTAGATGTCTTACTAGAGGCTGGCAGAGCAACTTAGACAGGGAACCATGGGTCTTCCCATTTCCCCCTCAGCCCTAATGAGCACTCATGTCTAGAACAATAAAATCTCCTCTTCTCAGTGATGACTTTGAGAGAAAAATCATCTATGGAACTGATTAAGATACATCTTGGGTACAGTAAAACCTTCTAATGTCTATTTCCATCTACCTTTGAAATGCAGACTGCTACACAGAGGCAACCAAATGTCCTAGTTTAACCTCTTACATGCTTATCAAATCAAAAAGAAGAACAGTGAGAAACTCAGCAAATCAAAGGCTTCACAAGAGGGTTCAGGGACTTCAAAACAGCCTCTTCTCACATGCAACACTTGTGTGGGAGAATAGGGGGAGGAAACGTTGCATTCAGATCTCCAGTCAGTTTAAGGAGTTACTCCTATAACTCTCTGACATCTTCTTCTTATAACAAAATTTGATCCACTTCACAGGAGTGATTTATTACCAGTTCTGTTTACAGCACAAAGTGCCAAGCAAAAAACCTTCTGCAATAACCAAAGTTACCAACTCAAAGAAAATCTCTTGACAGCAAGAATCTCTTTTTTTCTATTCTTTATTTCTTGGAAAGATATAGAAATGCTATTTGAGTGATCAGCTGCCCAAGTACATCAGAGAACAGCATATAAATAGGATTCACTTGAAAACAGAGGCAGAGCCAGACCCATGGAATAAGTCAAAGGGGAGCTTAATTATGCTCTGTTTTTAATGGGTGACAAACCCATGCCACTGAAATCTATAACCCAGGGATCACAGAAATTCGCAACTCAGTGAAGTTGCAACAAATATTTAATTCTGCAGTATGCCCAGTTGTGGTTGAGAAATTACCCAAAGATTTCTCTAAGAAACATCAAAGCAGTTAACTTCAATCACATTTTGCTCAGGCTGATATTCTCTTTCATTTTCAGAAAGTTAAGGGAATTAACAATGGTCTTGGCAAACATTTATTCTGACAAAGTTAGTATGCAGTCCTTCTAGCTATAACAAGCATACTTATTCCCTGAATCTCAGCTTAGACATCATTCTATCTACCCACCAGCATTTTGGAACAGAGCCCTGTGTGTTGAGGAAGTTACAGCAATAGAAAATGCTACCCCCATATCCAGTCACATGGATGTCATGAAACTGAATTCCTCTTTATCCAGGGGAATAGAGGAGGAACCAAAAAAGCTAGACCATCTCAACTGAATGTCCATGAGGTCACTCTGATCCTGTCTGGATATTACACCTTGAACCTTGTTGACTGATCTTCCTTTCAACAGGACCCATCACAGTCACCTTGTTTGTGACAGGCTGTCCTCCTTGAGGCCATGGAAGCCCTGGTCCAAAACATGGCAACAGAAGGTCTTGCCTTGACATCACTGTATTTTGATTTTAGATTGTTTGCTACATCTGGAGCAATTGATTTTTCCTCAATACTGAGCCAAACAGGAACAGGAGGACTTTGTGAGCCACCAGAAGCTTTGGGTTCCCATTCAGGGAAAGTCAGATGTGGCGATGATTTAGGCATCACAGATATGAAGGAATGAGACTGGGCTCCTATTTGGGAAATTACAGTGTTTTAAATATAAGGCTGAGATTGGAGATATTTTTAGCCAAATCATCTTCTAATTACTCCAGGCTTTATGCATTTGTGGGTACTTCAGTCCTTGCGTCCTTGGGAAAATGCAGGAGAAGATTTTGGGTTGTCACGGAGGGTAATTTTGTACTCTGTCACAGGACCATGGCTCAACAGAGAGAAGCTGTAGGCTTTGCCATGGAAGTGGCATTCCAAATAGCACCTCCTCTGATTTTTTATCCCTATTCACAAAACAGGACAAGAACCATCTTGCAAGAGCATAATCCAATGTCAGTGGCTGTGACTACCTTTGTGACCCCAGGAGGGGAGATACTTCAGAAACACAGACTATTGCTTTAAGCATTATTGCCAATGAATGTATTTGTGACACCAATTAAAAATCTCTAAAAGATCATTTTGTTGTAGAACTTTGAGGTGCAATGGACACTCACAATGGGCTTGCACAGATGCCATGTTTCTGATTTAATCTGCATGTGCTTCACGTGCACATGAGACACTGCACAACAGCCATTCACTCACGTTAGAATGTAATTGTGGTGCTCTGGATGATGATTTGTTGACTAGTTAATGGCTGTCACTGAACATACTGTATGTACATTAGCTGTCCTGTTTTAATGAGAAACAGAACTCTTTAATGTTCCACTTCTGACATTTTTTCATTTTTAACATGCAATTAAAAAATGACAAATGCAACCAACAGAAGGGGTTGGACTAGACAATCTCTAGAGGTCTCTTCCAATCTCAGCCATTTTGTGACTCTGTGAAAATATCTTGGAGTCTTTACACAGCATTAGTGGGAATATCATCACGTGTGTGTGAACAGATAGCTGAGACACCAGCATGGCTGGTAGCACAAACAAGACTGTAGTGGGTTGCTTTTATCTCACACTGCAGCAGAAATGCCTTCATTTCACTACAAAATGTGAATGTGAGAGCTCACTGAGTGCCCTTTCAGACGGCTGCTTGTCCCATGTAATTTGTTAATATTTCTCCTGAAAACAGATATCAAAAGCCATTATCTGGCTACATTTCAGCTGGTCCCATCTTTCTGTGCTTTACTCAACACCAGCACAACGAATGTGTGTCTCTGTAAATTGGAAACATGGAAAGAAAATTCCACATTGCCATCAAAAAGTGCACAAGGACTGAAAGAAAATTCCACATTGCAATCAAAAAGTGCACAAGGCTGGGCCTTAGTCATGTGTATCCCTGGGTAAGTGTACACACACGTTGCTGCCTGACGTCGTGAGCCCTTGGACTTGTGTGACTTGTCACCACGACAGTGGTGGCACAAGTTGGGGTCTGCATCTGTGAGTTTAGGTTTGGTGTGCCATTTGCCATGGCTGATGCTGACCTCCTGCTCCATAAAAGAAAAAACAATATCCCTCTCTCCCCTATGGTTTCAAGAGGACCACATCTACCTGAAAGTTACCTCGGTTGTTGCCCACCCAAACATTTGCCATGCTGTAACTTTATGTCAACATGATCATCTGTGTTTCAGGGAGTTTGTTCCGAATAAGTCTGAACCAAACCTTCCATTATATCTGCCAAACAAAATTGCAGGTTTCTGATTCAAAATGGCTTGGCTGGCATCCCATGGCCTAGCACAATACCTGCAATCTCGTGTTGTAGGTCACCTTTAGCCAGAGTCGTGGCAGTGATCGCTCACCTAAATGTCAGGATGACTCTTGCCACTAAAGTACCTGCAGCTGGGTACGACAGAGGTGATGTGACACGTCTGATACCTCCTCTTTTAACAAACAACAGGCACTCTTTGGATGTGAATTGAGTTCCATTGTCACTTGGAATCTGTTCAGGAACTTGAAAACGAGAGTCTTAGCACTTCCCATCTCTGGGCTGAAGTAATTTGCAGAGTATCGCAAGACATTTTCAAGGCACATCTAACAAAACTGAAAAAATACAGTTTATGAAAAGTGCAGAAAAGGTTTTCTGAATTCTACCTGCTGACTGCTGTACTGAAGAGCACATGGTGTTTGTGGATAATGTTGGCATTGCATTGCCGTTGCCAGTCACCACTTACCCCACAGACCACCTGCCAGCATCTGGTAGGCAAAGAATCCTCATGTGCTTTTTGTAGCACAACAAACCTAGACTCGATGATCTTAGAGGTCCTTTCCAACCTTAATAGTTTTATGATTCTAAGATACATCACAAGAGGTAAGAGCCCCTTCAGCTGTGAGTCCATTTGCTCTAGCAGAGTGGAGAGAGGATAAAGGACTAGCATCAGTTCACTCGGGAAATGAAGCCCTGCTGCTGTGATGGGGAAGGAATCCATAGAAGAAATTACTTTTCGAGAAAAGAGCATAATTGTGAGACATTTTGTAGTTGTAATGCCTCATGGATAGATTTGCATTTGCATATTACACACTAACCAGTCCCCTGTGCATCATTTAAACTCTCTTCACACAGGCAATGCTCTGTCAGTTTTCATAACCCAGCTGCCTGTACAGGAATTGTTCTATTTTCCCTCCTAAAGCTGTGTGTGAAAGCAGAAACATTCTGTGCTCACAACTGGCTTCGTGGAATGGGTATTTTTGTCAAATCTCCACAAACTCAGAAAATATTTTGCCTGTGGATTGAACAGGAGCTGCTACATAATGCAGTAAATTTTGCATTTCGTATTTAGTGAGAGCTGATCTTTTTCCTCCTTGAAGCTATCATTAACAGATGTTGCAGGCTTTTGGTATCTGCTGCACAGTCCTCTGCAGAGACACAGGCACACAGACTCAGCTCTTTTCTCCATCAATATGGTGAGGAGTCCCAGTGTCACAGGCTGCTCTTCTCATTCCATTTCTGCAAGCCTCATGATCACTCCCTGTTCCTTCGCAGCTCTGAGCCAGCATGACCAGGTCTTAATGAGTATCTGTAATCTTCTGCCAAGCATTAAGAAGCCTCAGTGGCACAGACAGACTTCAAAAGGACAACAGTTATTATACACAAATCCGCAAGGCCTTAGTACTTGCACAGCCACTCCATGTCAAGGGCTTTGTGGCTCCTGTAAATTGAAGACATAGAAGAGTTGAAGGAGTTAGTAACTACAAAGATGTAGCTAAAAGTGACCTCCTTTTGCTTCAGACCTGTGTTCCTGCATATTTGCCACTGATGGGCTGTTGCCCATTTCCACTAGACAGGATGACCCAGCCATGCACTTCACCTCTCATTGGAGCTAATCAGCTTCCCCTGCTGCCCTGGGACAAACTTCCCTTCCCTGCTGATGAAGTGGTGCCATGGAGGGAAAGGGAGAGGGATATTTTACCAACCCATCAGACCAAAGCACCTCGTTCAGACATCTGTGCCTTTCTCCTGTAAGGCCTTGAGTCCCAGTCTGGGGGGCTGAAGAGCATTACCAAGCCATGCTGTCCAAGCTGTGCAGTGTGGAAACATACATGAGCCTGTCAGTATCCAAATGTCTCTGCTCACCTCCATGGAGCAACACTCTTCCAAGGCCATGATAGAAAAAGCCAATTTGTACTTTTACTGCTACTCATGCTGAAGGAGATTGAGCTGGAAAGGAGGATGCAAAACCAGCCTTTTCCCTAACCCAGTCACAGTGCTCTCACTGTGCCTGGGGACAGCACCAGGCAGCTTGTCCCACATGGAGGGAGAGTCCCTCACCCCTTCTAATGGGTGCACCAGGCTCAGCAACAGGAAATCACCATCCTCATTTAGCTACATGCATTTTTGAGAAATGACTTGGCTGTGACACCAGAACCAAAGGAGGTTGTGTTTTTCTGCTTGACGTTTGTAAGAGGAAGCGAAAGGCCAGCTGCTGGTTACACTGGCTGGCACAGGCTCCTCTTAGTTTCAGGGATAAAACACACGGCTTTGATGAAAGCAGCAAATGGGGAAAAGCTAAAAGCCAACCGTGACTGCTCCAAACTACAGCATTTGCCTGCTGTAGATGATTTTTGCAGAATACCAGCAGGTCACTGACTCACACAGATATTACCTGGCAGCAGAATTATCATTGATTTCATACGATTGATTTCTCAGCTGAAGAGTAACATACTAAATCTTTTCTGTTAAGAGAACAAACTGCCATGGCAGGAGAAAGTGAATTATTCTGGGAGCCCACGGTTTAAAGACCAGAAAACCTTTCAGAGATGCTTTTCACTGCCTGATGGAGGAAAGAGACTTGTTTTGCTCCTTAGTGCTTTCCAAGCAGTTACTTATGGGTCTCAAACCTCCATGTTGTCAAACCAGAATTCTTCATTAAAAAGATCTTGCATACAATAGTCTATAAGCCAAACTAAAGGAGATTATAAGTACTAGAATATACAATGAAACAGCACTGACTGCCAAGCAAACTGACAGGGGGAATTCAAACTAAGATTGTTTTTCTGTTCTTATCTTACTTCATTATAAGTCAGGGTTTTTGTCTACCCTGGAGAGAGACATGTTTCTGGTTTTGCACTTCTGCTATGCTACTCTGAATGTGTCCCCTCATTCCCGTAATGCCAGGGCTCTCAGCAGACTTGCTTTTCTCCTGGTCCACTTGATCAGAAATACTACATAGTCATATTGCTGGCCCATTTGTGATGCTTCTTATTTTGGAGCTCATCAGAACAGTATTTGGCAAAGACAGCTGCCTGGTATTTATCTTTTACCTCTCCAGTCCAGGGGTCTGCTCAATCATTTAGCTTAAATTGATACAATCACTGGTAAAATGTGTGTATTTCTATTGACAGGATTTGAGGTAAGAGGAAAGTGGAGCATGTAATGCCCTGGCCCTATATGCCACAACTCAGAGTCCAATTTGCCTTTCCCATGCAGCCAGGGTAGGCAGCAGGAAGGCCAAGGGCATGCCCAGCTGCTGCAACAATAAAATCTGTAACCAGTTCTACTGGCTCTGCACACGGGTTTGTATAGCACTGATTTACCTAAAATGGGCTCAAAAGTGTCTCCATGCCCCTGTGCTGTGATCCAGGATGTGTCTCACATTCATGCTACTCCCAGTGCTCTGGGAGCAGGCACATGCCCAAGGATATAATTGTACCCCCAAGCTTTTGGAGCTCAGGAATAGCACGGCTGCTAGGAGAAGAAAAATGTCTTACCTGTAACTCTGCCCTTTTAGGACCTCATCACACACGTTGGCTCTTGATCCTCCATCACTGCTGCTGGCCCTCTCTTGAGGCAGTGCACCAGTCTCCTGGCTCAAGGTAGGTCCTCAGCCCTCACACCAGCCCTTGTTGCCTTCTCTTGCCTTCTTCTTACCCACCCACCAGCTTCTTTTCCTGTGTAAAATCCTCTTTTCTCAATGTCACCGATGCCTGCTCTTATCTTTCCGCTGGAGTTCCCTGTTCCCAGTGCCATCTCACCATTATTCTACCTCTTCCCTTACTCTTCGGTACATGAGATACCACCAGCCCTGGCTGCCTTTCATTCCCTTTCCTTCACAAGGCCAAACTTGTAGCATCTCTACAGGGACCTCTGTGCTGTTGCCTGGTCTCCAGTTGCTCCCACTGCAATGCACTGATTTTCTGGCCATGGAATCACTCAGCACTCCCTCCCGCACCTACAGCAGAGTCTGTGGAAATCTGGACTCTTCTTCCAAGCTTTCTCTGTGGAATCATCCTACCTTTTGGAATAGATTTTTTTACCATTTGGATTAAAGTTTCCCATCCATTGATGACCAAATTAGTTCAGAAACTCTTTGAAGTATGTTTTGATAATAGCAAAACACTGTTTCTCCAGTGTTACCTACTTGGCATTTTACAGACCTATTTAATATGATGTTATCATCTTCCGACATTAGAGGAAGTTCTGAGTAGAAGAGTTAATAAAAACTTAATTTTCTCAAAGTATCATAGATGAATGCTCCTGAACCCAATTTGTGTGCTTTCTGCAAGTCAAATAGATGCAAAGATACTGAAGATGGAGGAGGGATAAAGGTGAGATGAAGAGTATTTCTGATGAAATAAATTCCTATAATGGGAGTTGATTTGACTATTTGTTTTTTAAAATATCCATTTTTTTTATATCCAGTGTTTTCTATGAGAAATGGAAGTAGTTTGCACCTAATTTTACTCTAGGTTTCTTTGTAACACCAAAAGGAAGTATTATTACTGTTCCCTCATCAAGTTCACTGCCTTCCATATTCTCACTTCTGGATGCACAAATATCACTGAAAGGTTCATGCTCATGTGCTCCCCCCTATTGCTGACTATGGATTGAAATAAACCAGATTAAAATGAGCCCCGACTGAGGGAAAACTGTTTTGTAAATGTCTCAATCAACCTCCAACCTCAGCCCTACAGATCTCTGCAGAAGCTCAGCAGACTCTCACCAGGGAAGCAGAAAGAGTGCTAACCTATACTCCCACTGCAAATATTAACTAATTTATCCAGATGTCAGTGCAAAGAGTATGTCTTACCTTTGTTTGTACATGAAATAGGGAGACGGGGTCATGAGGGAGGGAAGGGGAAAAGGCTCCTTGCTCATACAATGAATACTGTCACAGCTGGTAAATGCTGCTTTGATTCCCTTGTGCAAGAGTGACTGACAGGGACTGTACTGCCCTACTACTCCATCCTCATCCTGGATTATACAGGGATGAGCATACAGGCTTGGAGTGGAGCACTGCCCTCAAAGAGAATGAGTGGGGGGTCAGTCACAGGGCAGTCAGTCACAGGTTTGTCTCAGTCTCACACCTGATGTGGGACACCTGGAAAAGCAGGTAGGTAGGTGTAACAGAGGAACACAAGCTCAGGGAGCTATGCCAGAAGCAGAGCGTAGAAATTTAACACTGAAAACAAAGGGGTGCAGGTGAAATCTAACCCCTGCAGGGCTTGTGAGCCTTGGAAGCTGCAGCAGGCAGGCTGCAAGGTGAGAGCAAACCTTGTGCTGTAACATAGGAGGGCAGACGTGGTCTGGCTATTTAAGGCATTTCATCCAAGTGTTACTCCCATTCAAGTTAACAGGACTGATTGGATTCAGCAGCAGCTGTGTGGGGCTTGGCTGCTGGCTGGGGTTAAACCATGACAGAGGACTAAAGGAAAGCAATATATTCTCTTGAAAAGAAATAATTCTTGACCAACTAATTGGATATTTTTAATAGCTTTATAAATTTAACTGACACTGCAAGGGTTTCCATGCTATGAAATAAAAATATTTAACATTTTGTTCACAAAATCCTAATAACAGAGGGGAGTAACATAAAATGGTGCACATCATACTGATGGAGAAAGAATTGAGAGGAAGCATTGAAGAGACAGAAATCTGCAGGAGAGATGCAAGAGGAACAAACCTGACTTCAGCTCTCTTTGCTGAGTATAGATGAATCCTAGGAAATTACCTTGCTATGCTATCACCCTTGAGAATACTCTGAGGTCGTAAGAGAAAATGATGCCTTACACATTATGCAAATATAAAGTCACACCTCTTAGGCACAGAAATGAGGAGCTACCATGCAGAGGAGCAGGGATCCTGAAGACTGGTCCTGAAGGACTGCTCCAGTGACCAACCAAGCCAACACAAACTACACAGTGTGATGTGCTGACCTGGGCACATCAATCCCCTTCCTTAATGCATACAGAGCAGAGGAGTGAGCAGGGGACAGAGGAGTTACCATATCTCTCCTGGTGTGCACAAATGCCAGATCTGGTTTGGCATTCGCACTGAAACACTGCAAAGTCAGAAATGGTTGAGAGAAGCACCACAAGAATTGCACACGTAACGAGAACATAACATCAGTAGAGGGAGGATCTTAATTAGAAGGAAATAATAAAAATCAAGATTGGCTTTTTAGTTCCTGAAAAATGCCACCTAGACAGCTGCAACCTGAAAAAGGAAACTGCCTGTGGTGGTTTTGATTGGCCCAAAACATCAGTGAAGTGTTTTTAACATCTAGGAGAAATTTGCACCCCTCAGAAGCTGTTGTGGTAGGCCTGGGGAGGTGTCTGAGGGATGGGGAGTGGCACAAAGATGGCTCCTGTGTGTCCTGAGTGCAAGTTCTGGAAGTTTTTACATCAAGTCCAGCAGAGCCAATCTCTGATGGCTCTGAAGGTGATGGACATGCTGCTGGCCAAGTTTGGGCCAATTGGAGGTGCTGGTTACGCCTCTGTGAAAACATATTTAAGAAAAATTCAAAACAAAGCAGGCACGCACTTCTTTCACTTCTTTGTAGTTGGAGGAGGAGGAGGTGGAGGTGAAAATATGTGAGGGAGAACAGCATGGAGACGCCAAGGTCAGTGAAGAAGGTGGGGGAGGAGGGGCTCCCAGTGCTGGAGCTGAAAACCCTCTGCTAGCCACAGTGAAGGCCATGGGGGGGCAGGAGGTCCCCTGCAGCCCATGGAGTCCACAGGAGTGCAGAAAATCACCCACAGCCCACGCCAGAAGAGCAGGTGGATGCCTGGAAAAGACTGTGAACCAGTGGGAGTCTCATCTAAGAGTTAAAACTGCAAAGGCCTTGCAAAGGAGAGAAAGGCCTTGCTCCTGGCATGGAAGCAGCCTGGCCTCGGCTTGGGAGAGTCTGCACAGCACCCTATGGACAAAAAGACTCATGTTGCAGCAGAATTTCGGGCAGGATGTTGCTCGTGAGATTGGACCCACGCCAAAGAAGTTCTCAAAGAACTGTCTCTCGTGGGAAGGACCCCTGGCTAAGTAGAGAACCTCTTTTCCTGATTGGACTAACCAGAGAACCCCCCAACCTGCCCCCTGTCTGTGTTGCTGGTTTGGAAAGAGGGAAGGGGGGTGAGTGCAGAGACTGCTTCTTAAGAGGGTGGGGGTGAGAGCAGAAAGGAAACTGTCTGGAGAGAGAGAGAAATAAGTAGAGATAAAGAGTATTTGTAGTAGAAGAATTGTGGTGATGAGTAAATTTGAGAATCTGCTCTGTGGACTGAAAAGAGACCCCACACCCTGCCCCCCCCCACCACCCGGCTTGTTGACTGTAAAGGAGGAAAGGGGGTGAATACTATGGGTTCGTAAGAGGGAGGGGGGAGTGAACCAAAACTGTATGAAAAGTTTATTTTTGCCTGCATTTATCCTCCAACTCTGTTAGGTAATTAAACACTTTTTGCAACTTTAAGCTTGGAGCCTGGTTGCCCTCTTTTCGTGCGTCCTCCTGGCAATGTCCTGTCGAAAAAACCATGACACTGCCTTATTACAATACAAGTCCAGGAGCTGATCCAAGTAGGTGGGCTACCAGCTGTAGGGTCATGCTGAATGAGAAATCATCCGGGAAGACTCCTGCAGACCTCTTGCATAACTTTTCATGCAGCTGCACTCAACACTGAATGGGTAAACTACATAACATTAGCCTGTCATAAAATATGTACTTCAGGCACCAGTTGGTTTCTTTCTGGTTCTATTTGCAGGAAGAGCGAATTACACTAAAAAAGGGCACAGTGGATTGTGGCCACCACTGAGCTGGGGGTCTCCTACCTCAGAGAAAAGCCTCTGACCTCTGAAAAATGTGGATCATTTTATTGGAGGACTGAACAACAGTAACACCAAGGTATCCTTGTACTTTGCACTGGTACCAGGAAAGCACAGGCGTTAAAAGTAAACATATCTTTAGGAAAAGTATTTTAAACCATTGACTTTATTAAAATACTTAATACACGGTTTTTAGAGGAATGTACTTACATTTTCTGGAAACTCCACTGAACCCAAATTTTAATTATATATCTAACAAATGACAAAACAGTGGATGAATTCATGCTGTACACCAAAGAATAGACAAGTTAGGGTACTGTTCTTCATCATCATCATCATTATTTTCCTGGCACAGACTCTTCTTTGCTTTTTAGCTTCAATCTCTTGAGTATCTAGTAGCAGAGAAAGGAGGCCCACCTTTCTCATGACATTAAACCCATCTGGTCCAAATGAAAGTCCATTTGTTTTCACCACCTTCCTTCAACCCTTCCCCAGGAGCCTCCTCTTCCAGAAAAGCAAAGGTAATTGACCTCTCTGAAAAGCTACAGGTCACAATGCAAGGAGAGTTTGACAGTCAAATGTGAACATGGAGCTCTGAGCTCTTCTCAGAATCATTACTCTTTCAAAATATCCATTTCAAACTGAGAGTGGAAAAAAAAGACACTTTCAAAATACAAGGGCCAAAACACATTCATGGACTTAGTGGAATGCACATGGTAGACAGCCTGCAGTGCTGCAGCTCTGAAGTGAAAGGTAAATCAGAAGCCAGGTCTTGTTGAAATACAAGATGCAGAAGCTGGGAAGGAGAAAGACAGAAATAACCTGGACACATTCTTAAAAAAAATGAAATGTCCTAACCTCATGGAGAAGGCTGTAATCATCATACACGTTGCAATTGCCACGAACCATGGAGACCAGTGACAAAGTGTATGTTATGACAATCTCAATGACAAGTATAATCTGGGGGAAATTATTCATACCAAGTAAAGAAATAATTAACTGTGTGTTTCAATGCAAGATGCACAGAGGATGCATAGGTTTTCACATCAAATTAATAAGGCTCTTTTTAAGAGATCATTTTGCAACCTTGCATAGGTGATATTATATCTTTTCAATAGATAATGTGCAGAAATTATGTACATTTGAAAAAGAACTTTGATGAAAGCATTTTTCCCCCTCAAATTTTACCATAGTATAAAAGTAACTTATATAACTCCTTCAGTTCTCTAAAACACATATGGAATATCCCAGAAAGAGAAATCAGGAATGCCATCTAAATGATGCCGTGTGCATTTATACAACAGGTTGAAACAACTAGAGAAGCCACCACAAAGCATAGTCATAACATTTTTATATAGAAAAAGAAATGCAGGAGTAAATTTTGCTTACAAACATGAAAACTCATTTAAACAGAAACGCATTTTAGTTATACCAAATTAACGACCTTCACTAATCAGACTGCTGAATGGATGGATGACTCACACACTAAGCAAACGATAGAAAGAGCCAATTCAATCCCTGCTTGATAAATGGACAGTAAACTTTAAAATCTGCATTTGGTTTCCAATTAATCCCAGCTCAGAACATCTCCTCCCTTAGACAGCCAGACGGCAGCTTCTCAAAACTAATATTATGAACATCTGCCAGTCTGCTGCAACAAAAGCCATTAGGGCATTCATGTGCTTCTTCATTTGGTAAGAAAGAAAGTCAGCCAGAGGATGAGCACAGTGCCACAGTACAGTGAACCCCGCCTTTGAAAATGAGCGTCCTGTTCCCTGGGACACTCATCCACCACCCCAAAATGACTTATTTTTGCCCTTCAATTATCTAGATCAGGATGTCTGATGTGGCTCTCTTCCACTGAAACTACCTTCTCTTTTACACAGGAGCTGCCTGGCATTTGTTTTGCCATTTTGTGCCTGGATGTAAGAATTCATTATTAGCGCTGCTTATTACTCTTGCATATCACAGTGATGTGTACTTTTTAGTAGTATTTACAATGGTATCACTGTGGAGAACTAAGCCCTGTACTAGAAACAGTCTCTTTAACAGAGACCTTAATACTAAGGATTTGGTACATTTCTGATCTACAGATAAAAAGGCAAAGCTAAAATCAGCCCACTATACATTTGGCATTAGGTTCAAACATGGGGAAAAAGCAAACACCCAGCACATTCCCTTGTTTCAAAGGGATGCTATTTACAAGAAGAATTCGCTTTTTTAATATTTCAACAACAAAAACCCAGCTAATTTCGAAATTAGAGTAATCTAAGGCGGCTTAGTTTTTAATCAACAGAGAACACAAACAACATTGCTGTTTGCTGTTAAACACAAGTCTCAGAAATGCGGGGAAACTATGATCAGTTATACTATGGGTGACAAACCACAGCCAGTTTAATAACAACAGTAAAAAAAACACTTCTGCTTTTTTTAAACACAGCTTCTAAAAAGTACGGCATCCCAATATTTCCTCAGTTCCAGATTGCTGACGTTATAAATTAAAGGTGAAAAGAGATCCGTATATAAACAAGGCAGCTTTCCACTGACTTCATTGTACTCAGTTCTTGTCTAAACCTTTGGAAATTTAATCTTCAAATACCACAAGGTAAGGTTGAATTCATCAGTTACAAAACCATGTCCATTTGTATGCGGAACTTGGAAAAACAAAACAAAATGAAAACCAAACTCAAAAAACACACACAAGTATTTACAGCAATTCAAATCTCTGTTTTCCCAGCCTTCACACTTGCGTGTCACCTTCTGCAGAACTGTACACACACGATGCACTGAGGCCAAGGCCCTATGTGATGGTACGTGGCCTTTTGGGCGGTGGGGGTGGCATGAGTTCAGTGTCAGGGTCGAGGTGGTGTTTCCGCGTCTGTCCTTGGGAAGCTGCTGCACATCTGTCAATGAACTCAAACAGCATCTCCTTCGTGACTGGATTCTGGATGCTGTTGCAGACAGCTGGGAACAAAGAACAAATTCTCATGTAACAAAACCGATTTGCTGTAGTCGGCACTTCAATAACTTCACCCCCTCTTGGCAAAATAACAGCATATTCTGGCTCAAGTATTCAGCCATAAACACGCTCCTTGACAAGGCGGTTGTGTCTGGAGTCACGAATCTCTGCTCTGCCCCCCAGAGAGCAAAGCACTGCCGAGGGCTCCTGCTCTCATGGGAGTCTCTCTTTCTAAAACAAACAAAAGGCATGTGTGTGTAAGGCTTCCTGGGGCAACTACAAAACCACCAAGAACTGACATCTTATTGAGGCAAGAAACAGCAACAAAGACCTTGTGAGACACAACTTTGAAGCACACATCAAATCCAAGTAGCTGGAAATACGACTGGCCTAATATTGAAAAACTCCGAATTATGGTAACTTATTTTTTTCACCAGTAAGTACTATAAATAACAGAACCTGTAATGTTCTGTTAATTTACTATAAATTTACTATAATAAACAGGACCTGTAATGCAGGTCCCTTTTTTTTTTTCTTTTTAACCCATATACCTTTTGGGGCAGAACGCCTTGACACCAAGCAAATGGAAGGTCAAGAACACCAGACCACTTGATGGACGAGCAGCCATGGTGCTGCATGGTGGCCAAGGCACACATGTAAAAGCATCCTTGGAGTACTTAACACGACTCCCCAGATCACAGTTTGTAAGTTATTGCCCATGGGATTTTATGGAACAAATAAACAGGCTTATTTCACTTTAAACAAATGAAATATTTTTTAATACTTTCCTACGTAACTTTATATTCTCCTAATTAATCCTCCTGAGAGACTTAGAGAAGAAGAGAAAAAAAAAAAGGAGCATGAAATTAAGTGGGATTCCTACAACTATCTTGGAAGAAAGCACAAAATGATTAGAGGGTAATTGATAGCATGTAAGGGCTGACCACAGTACAGATGCAATTTCCATGCAAAATGACCTACTGACCCTCTAGAGTACTAAACAATGTTAGGAGTCCTTAAAATGTACTTGCAATATAGCACTGTTACAAATAACAATGATTCTCAAAAATGCTCCTTTCTTTCCTGCATAGTTCCAGAACCAATCAAAGGATTACTTCACAATTAATAAAGTACCTTCTAGCATTATTTTTTAATTATCTCATTATTTTTGGTGAAAAGGTCCTTTAAGAGTTGTACAGTATTTGACTTTAGCATTTGGGAAGCATTATGATTACAGTATCTAGGAACGGAATTCGAGTCACAAAGCAACTGGTGTAACTCTGTATCAACTTTTTAGGGCTGCCTTAGCTTAATCACTCAAAAAGCTCTTCTATTTTCAATTTGAAAGGTATCAAAGTCCAAATGCAAGATGCAGACAGGTGCTTATTTTGTTGCTATTTCAACCATGGGGACAAATAAATTGAATTCTTCATCAAGAAACAGCTAATAGAGGAGAGATGATGTGGGGAAAGAAGTCTCAAATGATAAAGTATAACTTTTGGAAATTTTGAAGAACAGTCAAAAGTGAAAACTCAAAGCTCAAAGAAAGCTTTCTGTTCTGAAAATTCCCATAGAATACATGAAATACATCTTACAAATTCTTCCTGTAGCATGTAATTTTCTTTAAATTCTAATTTTTAGGAAGCTCACTATGTTTTGGGAGAAAAAAGGTCAGGAATAACAAAACTGCTCTACAAGTGGAGAAAATGAGAAGAAGGGCAAAGACATATGCTCCTAAGAATGAAAGAAAGAAGAATATGCTACTCATCAAAAAAGAGAAAACTCCAAGGCAAACTAACTATTGAAACACTAAGGTAAACCAGAGAAGAAAAATTTAGGTCACAGTCACAAATAGATGTCGTTGTACTTGTATGGCTTTTGTGGTCCATTCCTCTTTCCTGACAGGACTACTCAGCAAGTATTTCAGCTACATTCTGTGCTGGTTCCCTAAGGTGCCAACAGATTTATTATCTGCTGGCAAAATGACCACATTGTGTTTATTCAAGAAAATCTACTCACTGCTCAGGCAGAAATACAAGTAGAAGGGTTTAGAGAAAATCCTACATCAGCCCTAGTAATTAGCATGGTCTTAAATATGATTAAACTTCATTTTGGCACTTAATAAAAGTCAGTATCAATATGTTTATCATTATTCAGCCTTGCAAACACTTCTATTCAAATTCTTACACTCCACCTGACAGTAAATATCATCATTTAATTTACAATATTTGGCAAAATATTTTTTGGTAGAGGAAAATAAAAGTCTCAGAACTCTGCAGATATATCCCCACCTTTTGTTTGTTTTCCCACTTCATTGTTTGTATAGCTATTGTTGAAACCTAAGATGACATTTTTCTCCTATTAATTTTCTAGCCCATCTGCCAAATAATGGTTTTGGCATTTTTAATGGGTTTTTTGTTCAACAAGTTCCACTTATAATGTGCCAGTTTGCATTACATCCCAGCAAGCCAACACAACGCTAGGCACTGATGTTGGCTGAAGCAATGCTATTGTAAATAAAAACTTTCTTGGCTATGACTTGAAAGGTATGACCTGTCATTTTAAGTAATTTTTGCACAAGTGTTTGCAATTCTACAAAGACTTACCCACTTGCTTCTGCGTTACCTGTTAAACTCTGCATCAGAGTATTGGTTTGACTAACTTCATCAAATAACCCTGCAGTCAGACGATTTGTGCTATCTAAAAACTAGTGACAACACAAGCCTTGGCAAGATGAGTCATTACTATAATAAGTTAGGGAAGTCAGGACTCAGACTAGAAATGAGAACACAGAGTGCCTCTCCTCCTTAAACCAGAACTGAGGCAAAACATTAGAATTTTAGCCTGAGAAACTTTTAAAGCAAATTGTTCTACTCACCCATGGCAGTGCTGTAGGCATTTGGAAAGCTTTTGTCTATCCTCTGTCTCATGAAGACCCAGCTGTTGTTCTCAAATTTGCACTCTATAATTTTGTTGTCATACTGTTTGAGTTCTTTTGTCACCTGTATAAAAAAAAAGAATTGTTTAGGATAAACAGATTTTAATAGACATTTTTTCCTTTCTTTTAGGCATAAATAATAGAAGATCAAAGTTGCTCTGCATTTTTCAGCAACATGCCTCCATCCTACACAGAAAAATTGCACAGAATACATCTCCAGGATACATATGCTCAGCTACTCAACATTTTACTAGTACTTTTCAAATTTGCTGTCAATATTCAGCAATTATATTATGCTAAAACATCAGCAGTGCTAAGAGAGGGGGAAATAAGTCACTTCTGGCCCAAATGCAAATAGGTTGCCATGGGAATAAACTGCTTCCAGTTTAAGTGCTACTGCCAGCCTAAGTGCACGAAATGTATTATCCATGTTTCATCAACCTTCTTTGTTGAAGGTCTCACATGATAGGTCAGATTTCAATACAGGAAAAAGCTTACAAAAAATCATTCTACTCTTTATGTGACTGAGATTTTTTTCTTTTCCTCTTTTTTCCTTCATTTGTCTTCAAAAATTAAGTTTGTAACTTCAAAAT
This sequence comes from Entomyzon cyanotis, assembly GCA_024500445.1. Taxonomy (NCBI): domain Eukaryota; kingdom Metazoa; phylum Chordata; class Aves; order Passeriformes; family Meliphagidae; genus Entomyzon; species Entomyzon cyanotis. The sequence goes on along the minus strand of JAKEPQ010000871.1, from coordinate 39,126,539 downwards.
AATGCGGGTTTTCAAACGACATATATTCTGAATCTCCTTCAGGCCTCTCTTTATTGATTCATAGATTTGTCAGCAGCCAATATCCTGAGTTATTTGTCTTTCTATTTGGCAATGTTGTGTGGTTTGAAAATGTCGTTTATATGCATTGGACTTTGTAGTTGTTTTGGCTACTTCATCCTATGCATCCTAATCTATGATACAATGCAAAATTTTCAAGTAACCATGGTAACGTGAGAACCTTTTCTAACACTTCAACAATTTTACCCATATACTCCACTTTGTTCCAAAGGGCCTCTTCAGCAGTATAAAGCTGTATTTAACTGCTAGCTGTGTTTAGTTGCTATAGTTTAGCAATAAAAAGCTGTACAAGGTAATATAACACTTTGGATTCAGGATCTTATGCATAAGCGCTCTCATAAAAAGGAGGTGGTTATTGCAATTCATTAGCATAATTTCTCACCTCTGTTGTCTACTTGTGCCTGAGCAGTGACATGGGAATTTACTACTGTCAGAGAGATGCAGATTTGAAAAAGGCCATAGCTGTCTTCAGACAACTTAATAGCACACACAGTGGAAAAACCCATGAACCCCTTTTCCATTAATTCCCAGATAAAGACAATTTATTAATGAAATGGTCCTGAGCATGGATCAAGTCCTGCTATACTGCACAGCACAGGATTTGAATAAGCAGAATCCTAACATTCTTGGTATTTACCCTGAATATTTGTGTTCACTCCTGGACAGGGAACCCTAGAATTTTACTTGTCAAGTGAACATGGAATTGTAAAAAAAATTTAACTTGCTTACAATTGAGTCCTGTCCTGCTGCAGGACTGACAGATTTTGAGTTGGATTTTCATGTCACACGCTAGTCTTTACCATTCCAGCACCTGCAAATAGCTTTTTCCTCAAATCATTTACGCCTTAAGTGAAGTTTGTGTCTTCTGTTGATGGTCAGATTGCTCAGAATAGCAATCTCTTCCTTTGCAGAATGCTCTGCACAGCATTGCCCTTCTTCCACCGGCACTGAAAAGCTACATACAGTCCAGAGGTTTGACTGATACAGGTTTATGGATGCATTATGTTTCGTTAGGTGTATGCTGGAAAACACAACATCCTTTTCCAGTGCACTATGGATACATAAACCCAGGAAGAAACTCCTGGCTGTGCAGTGCCTTGGGAAGATATATTATCTTGAAAACAGCTGCCTAGTGGAAGTGGGGGCAGCAGGGGGTATGGACACATGTCTGATTTTCTGCCAAAGCAGGGAAATGTCAGATCACCTGCTAGAGAAAGAAATGTGTAAAATTGCAGGCAATGACTTCAACTAACCACCCACCTCATAAGGCTTTCTCATGGCTTATCATTCTTCTAGTGTTCAGATGCTCAGAATAGCAATAAATTAGATGGCAGCTTCATCTGACTGTGGCAATTAAGCAATATTATTAACTATCGAGAGATTTGCTTGGCCATTCATTAGCAATCTGGAAGATGGATCTTTCCACAAAATATGAACACCTGCCAAAGCATTGACTTAAATGAGTTTTCCCATTAGAAAACTGGTGATCACAGCCTTTAACAACTGCAAGTTGTAGTAATTACTTTACAAAGGAAGAAATATAGCACCTACTCTTCCCTGTACTTTGTTAAGTGACCTTAGTCTTACAAAGGTACTTATTCCAATATAAAAGAACCTTTTAGGAACTGCTGGGCATCTGATTAAAACTAGAAGTACTCTGAGAAAAACACATTTCCAGCATTAAAAACATTCTTCCACTGGTGCATCTTAGTAGACTTCTAAATGGGTATTGTTTACACAAAGGACTGAACAAGGCCACAGTGATTCTTGTATCTGTAATTCACACTTTACATCTACCTATCATGCACATGCTGCTTTCTGGTATTTCAGCTTCACAGTGGGACAGGGAAACCATCAAGTGTATCTGTTTACAAATTCCTTCCCTTTGGGAATTCATTCTGAGCTGCTCAGCAGTGTCTTCTCAATTCTCCCTTTGAAGTATGGAGTTCATTCCTCCTACTCCTTAAGTATTACAGTCCATAGCAGTATTTGAATAATGCACCATCACTTCTCTTCCTGAGAGGTACTTCTAGGTTCTAGTGCGTCACAGAAGGTGAATTAGGAATGATGTCAGTTCTCAGCGAAAATGCTTATCCTCAGTGCTGGTACAGTGCCAGTGCTTCTGCCATACTGCTCATAAAATGCCTTGAACCAGCATTCAGCAATTTCAAGACAGAACCTCCCACCACGCTAAGGACTCCATGGAGCCTGCCTTAATTAAACATTTATTCCTTAGCCTATTTTCAGACAGCCAGTCAGAATTAGAATCCCAAATGTTCGAGTCTTGGACACAGGGCTGTCAGAGGTGGTGTGCATAGGAACAGTGGTACTGGTCTGGGCAACAACTGTGTCCTGGACAAGGACAAACACTAACCTTTACATTACTTTCTTTCCAAGAGGAAGGAAATTGTTCAGCAGCAGCAATGTTCACTGTTCCTGCCTGTACTTGATCTAATTATCAGTAACCAACCTATTTGCCCAACAGAAATAATTTCCAACAACACACAGGAGCATCCCTTTGGAAGCTGATTCACTACATTACTGCTAGTCTGCAAGGTGTGACTGACAAAAATGGGCTTGAGCTGCATGCCCATTTCAGCAACAGTTCATTATCAAATCAGACTGATGTAACACAAGACCATTGCCTAAGAACGTCAGATTACATTATTATATCTTTCTCTCCCTGCTGAGACAGGTTTCCCCCTGCCATCATCATCTGGGCCATTCACCACGAAGATCTTCAGTGGGGTAAGCTTATTATTTCTTTTTCTACAAATGAAGACAGTTAAGGCTGAGGAAATCTCATTTTCCAGTCTCCTTCTATTCCCTATGTTCTGAAAGGAATTCAATACATTATTTTAAAAATGTAAAATATTGAACCCATTTCAAATTATCTTGCCTGGCTGAATAATGGAGTTATTTTGAGATGAGTAATAACATGCAGCCGTATTTTACGTTAATTTAGAACAAAATGTGAAAAAACCCACAATATATCCAGGTGAAAAAGAGAAGAAGCCATTTAAATTGAATGTAGTTAGCTCTAGTCCCATGAAGATGCCTTCACTATCTCTGCTGACTACCAGTAGCCAATGCTTTTCTATGTCTCTCCACAGTGCACCTGACTATCACATTGGTCCATCATTCCACTTAAACATCACCTTTAATCCTGAAGGAGAATGAAATTTCTGGGTAAGCTCCTACTCTACATAAGAGGCACTAACAATGAAAATTTAGATTTTAATGTAATTAAATTAGTATTTCAGATAGCATGTTTACAATGGACAAGCTTAAACATTACAAATGCATCTAACTTCCCCATTTTCAAGTTCTTTAGAAAGAAAAAAGGAGGTAAGCTTTTAGATAAATGGAGACTTGGCTGAAAGAATCCTTATGTTTCCATATGCATGTTTTTTTCAAGGCAATTGAAATTATTTCAGCTTAGTAAATAATCCCCTCTATAGAAAGTGATGTTTGTAAGCAAAATCTTAAAACATTCCATTTCAAATCCTTTCTCTCTTTAAATGCCATTTTGCTGCACTTTCCCCCCTATTACCAAACAGTTATAGAAAAAAACCAAACATTCGACAATTCACCTATTTCTATTCTTATTCCACATCCCTAGTCATCAGCCAATTTCTAAGGTCCCAGAAGAAAAGATCATAATAGTAGATGCAGAAAATGTTAACTTCCACGAGAGAACAAATGAGCAAAAGCAGCAGTTGAAATCTTACAAAAACATCTTTATTTCGAAATACAGAATTAAAAAAATATAAGGAACCACAACATAAAGGCAAGATGGATTCTAAATGCAATGGGTTTCTAGTTTCTCAGAAGAATCTGCCTTTTCTTTTTATAGCTAGCATGTGCCATGAAGGCATTTCTTTTTGATATGCTCAAGTACACAAACTGTTTGTTTTCTTTTTTTAAACATAGGTTCCAACGCCTGGAGGGGAGAAAAGTTTAGAGCTGCTACACAAGGCCCAGAAAGTAATTCCTTCCCTCACTGGTATCATAACTACATTTTCTCCATTAGGACACATTCTCACAGCCAAAGCAAACAAACAAGTCAAAGAGGCACATCCCAAAATAAATGATTGCTGTGTGGTCATTATGGAGAAACCTTTTGGTTGCTTCCAAGTCTCCGACTGCAGGAGAACTGGAGTCCTGCACCACCCTTAGGAGGTCACCCTGACAAAATAAACCACATTTTTTAAAGAATTGTTCAAAGCCATAGCATTTGCAAGCTCCTTGTCCTGAGGGTATTGGGATATATTGAGCCACAAATGACAGTCTAGGAAATAAAACCTCTGTAGCAAAACAGTGCATCTCAAATCCTGATTTCGTCTCCAAGGCTATGACTGCCCACAACTGTAAAGCACTATAGACTTTATTTCCAAACTTCTCTAGAGATGTGGAATGTCCAAGACAACATGGAGAATTAAGCTGCCTACTTGTACTATGACTCCACAGCAGTAGGGCAATATCTGAAATCAGGGAGATGCAACAACAACAGTCAGGGAACAAAAAGAAGAATTACATGGGAATTTGAGGAAAAAAGGAGGGGTCAAGACTTCCTGAAGGAATAGGACAGAGACAGAAAAAAATAAGAAGCAGCAGCAACAAAATAAAACAGCTTCTGAAGATAGAAAGAAAAGCCAAACTCAAAGCAAAATCTTTTTGAAGACCAAATACTTAAAGGTGACAAACTCCAAGGACATTCGTGTCAAACCAAGGCAGTTGAGAGGAAACAATGTGGGAGAAACAGGGATCCTGGGAAAGCACTCTTTCACGTGATTACTGGTGAGGTCATGAATATAAGAAATTCTAACAATTTGAGGAAGAACATGGAGACAGTCAGTAGCCATGCAGTTATGAGAGCCCCCAGCACTCACTGGGCACAGTGCAACACCTAACACAGATCCCTAGCTGTTCATTCAGGGCTTCTTCCTAATTCCTGGACCATTTGTTCAGATGCTTTTAGAGAACTTTTTTCCCCATTCACATAAAATACCTCATGATTTTCACAGTCAAACTTCTCAAAGAACAAAAAATTTGAAAGATGGTTATTAAATGCCTGTTCACATAATTCATGTATACTGAACTACAAATATGAATACTGTCTGTCGCTGTTGAGCGGCTAGCTGAGGACTGACCCAAGTTCTCAGACAAGGAAAGAGAGGAGAAAAGGAACTTTATTGTTTTGAATTCCATATATATAGAGTCTACAGAAGTGCCCCAGATTGGTCAGCCCGAGACCTCCCCCTAGGCCCAATTGGCCAAGCCTGAACTGACTCAATCCGGAGAAACTGTTTGCAAAACATCCAAACTTTATCTTGTTTATGAAATATAGCAAAATGTTCCCACGGGAAGAACCTGTGCTAGCCACAACTGTCTGTTGGAAAAAGTTAATCAGTTAATCTGCCTTGCATTTTTGCTCAAGCCCAAACAGATTTTGTAATGCAGCTTAATATCTATGTCATTATATGATTCAAGAGATTATTTTATAAAAACCATAGATTTCTTGCTAAACTAAACATAATGATTGTGTTTCCTTTTAAGGAATATATTACCCAACAAATGGTTATCAGGTTGGGTATATACAATGCAGTTGATATGATTATTTAACATTAATAAAGCCTTTTAAGTGTAGCTACGCTGCTTCTTATTACATAGGAAATGGAAATGCTCCAATTTTGAGGTGTCATTCCTGGAAAGGAATATAAAGGAATATAAAAATTTTAATACTTTTGTTCATGCCTAATTAAATCACAGTGCTACCACCAAGCACTGGAAAGTCATGGGGAAAGCCAAAAAGAAAAATGTTTCAAAATTACAAGAATGAGGCTTTTTAAAATTGGGGGGATTTTGTTTGTTTTTGACTTCCAGTTTCTAGCACTCTTAGTTCATGATTTAGTCTTTAACATATAATATTTTCTCAAAGAATCTCTAATTCTTACATGTAGTAATTTAAAATAAGGATGCTGTTTTCTGATACGGAGAATGGGTTGGAATCCTGGGGTTTTCCTGACAACTGAGGGACAGAAACATCAGAAATAAAATGCCTTCCTCTTATCAGTGATATTACAAGTTTAGTGACTTTCAGTGCTAGCTGAAAATAGGTTTTTTAATGCATCCTGGAAGGTCTCCTGTATACCTGACCTTGCCACACCATTTGGAACATCTGTAAGAAACTGATGTTTTCCCAAGCTTTGTTTTTGGCTTTCAGAGGAGCACCAATATCCACGACAAAGCAGGTAACTGGTAACTGCTTAGATCAAGATGTGGAAGTATACATATGTTTGCACAAATGTTGTGCTTAAAGACCACTCTTCTAGATTTTCTTTTTCATACTTTCATACTCCTCATTTTACTCAATGGTAAAGCCATTTGCCACAGCAAACCAATAAACTCCTTGAACACTTTTGGGCATTATGATTCGGGCATCTACATTACTCAAAGAGCAGCTGGCCTTCCTGCTAGACATTGCTATCTCCACCTAACTCCTGAGGAACTTTAAAGCTAAAAAAAATCTTATTTTCTCTTAATCATCATCAAGAATGGGAAGCAGAGACTTGGGTGTCCATACACATCTTGAACAGCTAAATGAAACAAAGTAATAAACTATTGTCCTCCTAGCTTGATATCCCTTGCCCAGGCACTCTCATCACCACAGGGCTCTGGATTAAAGAAAAAAAGATCTCTCTGTACATCTCCTGTAAAAACTGAGAAACAGAAGAATTCTGTGCTGAGGATTTGTGAACTTGGCATAGCTCTGCTGTGACGAGTTCTTAAATAAAGTCTTATTAAAAAAGCAGCTCATATAATTCTGACCCTCAGCATGCTGATGAAAGAGCAAGAAACTCTCGGGGGAATTGCAGAAACACCCAGGCAGTAAGAGAGCAGCAACAGAGCTCTCAAAGCAAGTTGTCAGTGTGACCTTACTGCAGAGAGGATGTGTGTTTGGTGCAAACAGAGCTTCACTTGCTCTACTGCTCATGAATTTGTAGGAAGAGGTAAGAACAATGCTTCTCTGAAAGCACCTGCGATAACTTTGCAGAGGCCAAAGATAGCCACCTTGGATTTGGCACATCATAAATAATTGTGCTAATAATAATCCTTGGACTCAGTACTGAAACTTGAGAGCATTTACATTCCAAAGGAAAACAGGCAGATGCAAGCATAGTAGTAAAATGCCACAGCAAACCACAGAACTGTTCAGTGGGTTATGCAAAAAACAAATTTTAAAAAATCCTTGCAGTGAAGGACAAGGAATTCACAGTAGGTTTCTGAAGAAAAAGCCACCCCATCAGAAATGTAAGCAACTGTACAGGAGGAAAAGAGAACAAGGATATACAGTGCAATCTGGCAAAAAAAGCTGAAATAATAATATAGAAATGATTCTGTGAGGAAATATTTCACTCACAGCCTGAAACATTTAAGGACTGTGCCTCCACTTGCCATGAACTGGCTTGTGAAAGCCACTCTTAGCCCTTGTTTGTGCTTTATTCACTCAGACTGCTTTTGAAAAAGAGAGTCAGGCCCAAACAGAGAGTTCTGCATAATGAGACACAAAGATCCAGGAGACAAGAGTTATACATTACTGGTAAAGAATATAGTTTGAAAACACCACTTAGCTCTTTCATAAATTATTAATTTCTTAAGGCTTATGATTCTCAGTTTGCAAATGGCAAGAAAGAGATAGTTTGTGGTCACACCACAGGGAAAGCATTTACCCCCCATTAGGTTCTCTAAACCCAATCTTAATTACCCCTCAGGTACCTACACTCATGCTACCAAGAAGTCTTGTGACACAGGGCAGCTGAGATCTTGTTAATAATTTATCAGTAGAAACCCAAACAAGTCTTCCAGAGACAAAGCAATGCTATCACTATTTTATAACCTTTGGCAACACTATTCCTATATCTCAAAACAAATGAAAAAGAACCTAGATGATTGTGTCAGAACAGGATGAGGAGTTTTTCTGACATTTGCTGCCTTCCACATGCTGGAATTCACCTCAAATAGGATGGATTTCCTGACAAATGTTTATGTTTCTCATACATAGATGTACTTTCTCATATAACTGCTTTTCATCTGCTCTCCATACCTAAGCTCTTGCTATTGTAGGAGTCTATATTAATCTTGTTCTACCTGTACTTCTTACACAGTCCAAGGAACTCTGTCACTTGCTGTCACAGTGCTGGGGATGGGTTAGAGGGAGACTCCACAGGGCTATCAGGAGCTTCCCAGCACACTTTCTATGGAAGGAAAAACTACATTTACAAGTTCAGACCCTATCTGATGGCTATTCATGTGAGATCCAGCTCTACAAACTCTTATCCTTGTAAGTTATACACCTTTGAGCAGCTTCAAAAGATCAATTAGCCCACACTCGTGTTACCAGGATTGGGCCCTAAACCTGATTCTAGTAATTGCTTATCCAGCTTCTGAAATGTTCTTAGAAACTGTGGGTCTATACTCTTTCAGAAAGATGCCAAATTATATCAGAATAAACTGAAAGAAATTTAAACTAGAATCTAAAGTACCAAGTAATTGCAAGCGAGTCTTTTAAACCCACTTTTACTCGTAACAACACAGAGCTTTCGAATTACAGCTATTAAGAATCATATTCTTTTCTTCCATTTAGATCCCAAACAACCACTTTGATACACTTAAAGGTTTTTTCCCCATAAATCAAAATTCACCACTGAAAACAACTGTGTCAACACCATGAGGAAATTTGTTTGCTGTGTTAAATTGAGCTTTAAAAGCATGACCTGAACTTACATTGGTGATCACAAGTAATGCCTCTTCTTATATCCATTCAAAGTGTTTACCTTATTACAGCTTATTATACATGTACTGTCTAAAATGCAGCAGCATGACTGTTCAATTTCCAGGCCATAATTTTATGATAATCATATGTAATATATTCATATGTCTGCTTCACTGCCTAACAAAGCCCAAGCTGGTTTCTTAGCAGATCTGCTTCCCCCACGGTTCAAATTTCTTTGCCTCAGAACATTACTAAAAAACAACATTAAAAAATATATAATCAAAATTTTACTTTGTATTTTGCACTACAGTAGACAAACAAAGGAATATAACATTGGAGGCTGAATTTGGCATACTGATTTTATCAAATACTGGTATCTAAGTGATATGTAAATTATTAAACATGCTATGCAAGCATTATTAGAAAAATGGGGGTAGGGAGCAAGATTATAAACTTATAAATGTTTTTAACATCTAGAAATCCTATTAATACTTGAAAATGTTGAGATTGTACAAAGAGAATGTGCAGATAAACAAAGACCACAAATAAGCAAACTTGCTTTTAATCTCCTATATTTAACATGAGTTTCGGGTTTTGCCTAGAACATATTTACAAAAAAGAGTAGCTTTTTTTCTTCATAAATTTCAGAGGCAATTCGTAGTTATTCATATCTGACACTAAAATATACAGAGATTTACAGGACTTGTAGGAAAAAGAAATGATCCCCATCTACTCCACTAGACTGAATGGTTTATCATCAGCCAAGTCTCCTAAGAACCAAAGGGTTGAGCCAGAGAGGAGAGCTCAGTCTTATCACTGCAGCTCTTACGCCGTATGTGTAGTAGTGTTTTTATAAGAATGTCAGATCTTGAAATCACACAAGTCTCTTACAGTAGAATAACATCTTATTTTTAAATGAAATTTTCAGGTTTTGAATTTGTATTATATATTTGTATTATATATTTGTACCAGTTTCTTCACAGTGGCTGGTACAGGGTTGTGTTTTGGATTTGTGCTGAACACAGGGTTGATAATACAGAGATGTTTTTGTTATTGCTGAGCACGGCTTACACAGAGCCAAGGCCTTTTCTGATTTTTGTACTGCCATGCTGGGGAGGAGGCTGGGGGTGCACGGAGGGTTGGGATGAAACACAGCTGGGACAGGTGACCCAAACTGACCAAAGGAATATTCCAGACTATATGGGATCATGTGTATTATTAAAGTGGGGAGAAGAAGGAGGAAGAAGGGGGCATTTGGAGTGACAGCATTTGTCTTCCCAAGTCACCATTATGTGTGATGGGGCTCTGCTCTCCTGAAGATGGTTGAACACCTGCCTGCCTATGGGAAGCAGTGAATTCATTCCTTGCTTTGTTTGTATGCACAACTTTTGTTTTCCCTATCCAACTGTCTCTATCTCAGCCCATGAGTTTTCTACCTTTATCCTCCTGATTCTCTCCCAGGTTCCACTGCTGGGGGAGTGAGTGAATGGCTGAGTAGGCCTTGGCTGCTGGATGGACTTAAACCATGACAATAATAAAGCACAAACTTTTATTTTTCTAATACATGACCAAAAAGTTCAAACTACAATGATTTTTAAAACCCTGCCATTTTGAGGAGGCATTCTCACACCTGATTTCTGAGGTTGGACTTCACAACCTTCTAATTCAGCCTTCATTTTTATAGATAATGAGTTTTAATAGGATGAGTTGTAGGTGACTGTTAGAACCACTTGAATGAGGGAACTGATAAATGCCTTGATGAAACACTGCAATAATATAAAAGACAAAGCCAAGACAAGCCAAACAAAAATAACAACAACAACAGCAAAAATCATCTCAGCACTGCTATGACATCAAAATAATAAAGCAATGATGTGTTGAGAAAAAAGCTGCAAAAGTCATGTTAGGGATTTTTCATCCTTCTAAGATTTCAATTAGAAGGAAAATAATCTTTTTTTCCCATTACTGATAATACACCACAACAAAAAGATTAACAGCTGCTGACTTAACGCAGACTTTCAAAAATTAGCTTTGATCAAAGGAAGTGCTGTAGCGAAAGTCAACTGCCCTAACCCACTTCTCAACTGCCTTTATAGCGTTGAGCTGGCATGAACTCCCTCCCCTTTCCTGAACGGTTTCCTTTAAACTTCAAAGCCTAACTGGCTTTGAGGCTTAAGACATAGAAAGCTTTTTCCTTCTTCTTCAAAAGCAATTAAAGACATGAAGTATAATCTGACCTATAATCTAAAATCTAAGCACACAGGTCTTCTTGATCATCGTGGGGCTACAGAATGTAAAGGGCTCGACAAAGCAGTTAATTGAGGCTCAGTAACTGCAAATGGTTTTTACAGTGCCTGCCAGCTGATGAGGTTAGTCTGCTGAAAGAATGGTAAGCAAGGGCTAATCTATCAATGGCACAAATTTGTCAATAAGTAAAGCTATAGAGTGATTTTTACTGCTTTACCTTTCATTGCAAGCCCCTCCTTCCTTTCCATACCTTGTTATTCATGAGTCTGCAGAGTTAGGAAGCCAGATTTCCCAGGACACCACGGTACTGGATGTGGGGTGGGGTGACACAGACTGCAGTATTCACGAGGCAGAGGAATGGACAATATTCATGGACTTGGAAGAGTCACAACTGTCTTCAGAGGATATAATGGATTTTGCAAGATGTGGTCTGAGAAACCTACAAACTTCTTGGTCTCTTTGGGCAGCAGTGCTTCCAGACAAATTAATAAGGACTGTACCTGAGTTTTTATTTTACTATCAGCTAAAGAGGATTGCAACTTTGAATGGTGAGTTCTGATAACAGGAAATAATTAATGGTTTGATAGCTGGTCCTGCCAAAGCCCTGAAAGATGGAAAATCTGGGAAAGCCCACTGTACATGAGCACTCTTTTCATGGCTTTGTCCATACACTTTGTTATTATGTGTGGGATCAATAACAAAATTGTTATATTTAGTCTTCATTCTTATTTCACAAAATTACTTCACCCACATAGACTGCTAAGGCAAGCAAGCTAAGGCAAGCAAAGCCAAGGAAAGTCTCTTGAGTTTTCTAACCATATGACGTCTCCAAGAAATCCCTTGGCATAAAGCTGTGGCCTGCAAAGACCCATGTATGGGCCAATTCTTAAATCCCCCAGAATTCTGAGCCTAATTTGAGTGCTCTGCTCAAGTGCTACACTCGTATTTGAGCTGCTGTCCTCCCCTACCTGATGCCCAGGACTAAAACAGCTTTAGTTCCCTAACAAATACAGCTAAAAACATTGGGTTTGCTTTTCACATAATGTAATAGCATTTCAAGTAACATCATAACCCCATTCTAAGGACAGCCAGTGACACGAACAACTCCATCCAGGAAAAAAGAAATCCTTAAAGGCTCTCCTCTAAAAGAATAGAGATAAGAAATGGGAAAGAAAAATGAGGTAACAACAATGGCAACTCTGTAAACCTGTTGTCCAATAACCTAAAAGTTTATTCTTATACATTAAATTCATTTCATTAGCATGCTTTAGGTAAAACAGTTGTATGTACATAATTCTGCAGTTGAGAAGCCCAAGGTAAAAAGGAGTTGATTTGTCAGGCAAGAGTGCACACACTGGGGAAATTCATGAACTGAAACAGAAAGCCTTGGTTTGTAGTTTCCTGCTGTAACTACTAGCACTAATTACTAATTAGTAATTAGCTAGTACAGATTTTACCTTAAAGTTCGGAATGAAATATTAACAAGCTAGTAATTAAGTAATTCAGGGTCTGTTTGCTTTAGTTTGCATTAGCATTAACTTTAGTATTGTAAATCCAAAACCCGACTCACTGATCTGTAAACGTCCTTCTAAATTAATCAGAGACCTCCTTTGCTTTCCTTCTATTGAAGTTCAATTATTCTGAAACCACTTCCTATGTGTTAATAGTATCCAAAGTGTAACAGGTAGAAAGAGAATGTAATGATGTAGTAAAATGCAGTAATTGTACCTTGCATTATTTTCTAAAAGAACAAACACATTCTTGTCTCTAATTCTGTTTTTGCATATTCCTTTATATTGCTTCTACTACTGACCAGCCTCTTCCGGAACTACACCCCACAAAGATTTCAAAGAAATGCTGCAACACGTAGTTAATCTGCTCCCGCAGTGATCACCAATCAAGCATGGCTAACCATGACCCACTAATGAAATGAAGCAGAAGCTGGGTTGCACTTGTGTGTATTACTGTTAAGTTACACCTGGGTAGGTTAATGTATGACACTAATGGGGTGTTTTATTTGTTGTGTGTGCAGCAGTATCACGCAGGCAGAGGGCAGCTCCTCGGGGCAGTGAGGACCGTGGTCAGTATTAACCATCTCTGGAAGACTGCCTGAGTTCTGGGCTGGGTCAAGAGGCTCAAGAGCTCTGTTTGGCTGTGGCCTCACTCCCTCCCACTTAAAGCACTGTCAGGGTCTTGGCTGACCCAGTGGGAGTCTGTGGATGACTTCTGCAGAATTTTAAGTGAGACAACTGTCTTCCAGCAGAAACCAGGTCATTAATTCTGTTCTGAAACAATGCTGACTTTACTACTTCATGCATGAAAAATAGACAAAAATCTCACATCACTGCTGTTACAGAATCCAGCATGGCATCTCATGAATCTACCACTGAGAACATACTCAAATATTTTTTATTACAACACATTAAGCTAAAATCAATAGATTCATTTACTGAAATGGATTTAGTACTTCAGCTAACCAAGGGAAAGTAACACTTTTTAAAAAGAAGTGACATTTCATTATAGCATTCAGTTGTAAACTCACTGGCAGAAATTTTTCTGTATACCAATTAAACAGTAACTCACTGAAGTTAGTAACATAAAAAGCAATATTGAGTAGTTACATTCCCTTCCCAGTAAATGAAAACATCTACAGTTCTCAGAAATACAAATAAGGTCTCTGCACAATGGTTCTAACAATACTGCCACATTTCTGATATTTTCAAATCTTTCTAAACTATTTTCCCCAAAGATATAACATGCTATTGTCTCTACAATCAACCTTTTTCTCATTTGAAGAGAAACAGAAGTGGCATTTTGAATACTTCAATCTGCTGAAATATAATAGCACTACTGAGTTGGGTTGTTCTTCACTTTTATTCTCACTTTATGCTAGAAAGATAAAACTGCCATGGTTTTACTATTGTTAAAAAAAAAAGTAAATAAATAATGGTTTTGTTGACTATTACATAACAAGATACTGCATCACTATTAGTTAATTGAGTTTTAATATATATTCCTCTCTCAAATGCGAAACTTTACCAATACTATAATCATTCTGGAATATTGCCAAGCAGAAGTGTATGTGACCCTTGCAATGAGAATTGTGAAACCAAATTTGATTAAGAAATCATTTAAGTATTTTACTGTAAATTATACAGAGAAACAAATTAGGAATTCAAAAAGAAATAATCTTACCTGATTTGCTGTTTATGTACAGCTTCATTTTCCCATAGGATTACTGCTCTGTAGGTATCAAGGACACTCTTTGAATTGTACAGGTGCTATTTATTATTTCCTTGGGTAGGAGATCAGCATCCTTCTCCTTTTACTAGTATGAAATCTCATCCTTTTCCCTACAGGCCAGCCTTTCATGGGCGTAATCTAGTTTAGTTACATCTTCCACATTTGCTAACCTTCTTTAAGAGCCACCAACTTTCTCATCAGAGGCCTAACAGACCCTAAGCTTACAAGACTTACCTAGTTTTGAAGATTTTTTTTTAGGATAGAAATAGTGGAAAAAATAGATATCTGAAAATCAATTACCAGCAGCTGAAGAGACAATTAAGCTACAGCACTTGTCTATGGGGAATACTATACTGGAAATGCTCACTTGGAGTCAAAACTGCTGTACAATAAGAATTTGGTTTTACTCCAGCCTTTAATCTCATACTTAGAAAAGTCCAGAGAGAAAGGCAAGATGCGTATTTGCACCATTATAGTAGTTACTTAATATTTAGGAGCTAGTTTCTGTATGTTATCCACAGAGAGAGACTGGCACCTCTAGAAAGCAATTTGAAAGACTCAGAGAGGCAACCATCAGGCACTTTTCTTAGAGGATCCCTGATTCACCCCTGGATTCCACTGTTTTCCACCACCTACACAAGGAGCCTGTGGGGTCTATGGTGGTTGAAATTAGGTCATGTGAC
The DNA here is from genome assembly GCA_024500445.1 of Entomyzon cyanotis. Lineage (NCBI taxonomy): Eukaryota > Metazoa > Chordata > Aves > Passeriformes > Meliphagidae > Entomyzon > Entomyzon cyanotis. The sequence goes on along the minus strand of JAKEPQ010000871.1, from coordinate 39,111,512 downwards.
CTTCTTTATAGGTATTCTAATTAGACAGGATATTATCTACAACCCCTTTTTCTTTCAAAGCTGATATCCTGCATAATTACCTCATTTGATATTTCTTCTACCTTCTGTGTTATTGTTTGCAACCCTATTCTTTTTCATTTATCTAAATTTAATCTGCATTTGCCTTTTACTAGCCCTAAACCGTCACAGTACCTCTCAGTATGGTAATTTTTGCCATCAACTGTTTTTTCTCCAATCTTATCAGTATCTGACATTTAAAATATTTCTCATTCATGATATTCACTATTCATTTTATATATATTATAAAGAAAGGTCTCAGAAACAATTTCCTAGTCAAAGAATTTCCCTATTATACCATCTCTCACCCTCTGCAACTTCAACATCTTGATTTATTCATGAGTAATTTATTTTAAAGACATTATCATCTGCATTTCGTGAAGGTACTACAAGTTCAAGCTCATTTATCAAGTTCAACCTCATTTGTTCAGTTCAGATTCAAAATAATTCACCTCTAAAAAGCTTAATAAATTTAGATACTCTCTGCCTATAAACTGTGTACAATAACAATTTGCTTTCTTTTCCCCCCTCAAGCCTGATCTTGGATGATGTTCTCTTTCTCTAAAAAAATACAACTAAGAAATGGTAAAAAAAAATGCCCAAAATATCTTTTGTTGTCTCTTTCAATTAGAATTAATTTTTAATTGGGTCTGATTTTTATAATTTTACTTTGAATCTATTTTTTATTTATTCTTTTTTCTTGACTGTTATCCATCCTACTGCCTTTATTTCACTTGCCTCCACTACCAACAAAAGCCTCTAATACAGAAAAAAAAGATGAAAAACTTATTTCAAAAATCAGAACCGATTAATGAAGAACAATTAGGATCACAAACATGACAGGAAACAAGTATTTTCTAAAGTAAACAATTAAGGCACACAAATTTAGGATACTACTTTCTGTGAGAAGACAATTATCTAAAAGAAGTTTCCTAAATTGTCTAAAACTCCAAGCAACTTGAGCACACTGCCATACTGTCTGAGTATTATATTCTAGTCAAAAGAAAATGCAAATGCAATCACATTTATGGAAACTAAGCGTGGGGATGTCTACATCAAAGGAAAAAACAGTCCCTACTGCCACTCAGTCAAGCATATGAGCTGGCCCCATAAACAGCTGTTGTCATCAAGGTATCCTCAATTATTCAGAACAAATTACACTCTCTATGTGCAGAGGCACACCCAAACCAGGTTTGACAATGCAGCTATAAGAGAAGAACAGCTGCAGCAACAAATTACCATGTTCAAGAGCTTAAAATCATCATGGACAAATCATTCTCTCTCCAGATGATTTTTGTAAAACATAAGAAAGCCAAACAAAAGATGGTGCCAGCCCCAAATCACCCATGTATGGGAGCCAGAACACTCTCAAACACTGAAGCTTGTGAAAGAACAATGTGACAAAGAGGACAAGGACAATAGCAAAGCACAACTTGCACTACAGCACGAGAAATCTGGCAGTTTTACAATGACCTGATCAGTTATTCCACTGTGACAAGTATGAAGGCTCAACGCAAAGCAGATGAGAAATATCTGCAATATCTATGCTCATCTGTTGCTAAAACAAGCCTTTCATTTCCAGGAGCATTCCCAGCAATTTTTAGTTGGTAGTGAGCAATAACTTTATGGTTCAGAAACAGAGCTTAAGCCTTTTGTTTTGCATCTTTTTGAAATGGAAAATAAACTGTCTATTAATGTGTTATTGTAATGAGACATAATCTGCATGTCCTAATGCTCACATTTATCACAGTATGTTTCCATACCACTGGGCATAGGAAAGCTACCCTAAGCACAATCTGCTTACTGCTTTGAAAATCCAGTTTTCTGTATGACTGTACCTCTCAGAATAGTATCTGTAGGGGGTCAATGGTAAATACTTGCAAAATTACCAGTAAAGTAAGAAAGCAAATAAATTCAAGAAGAACTCCAAATCAACCATCTCTAATGTGATAAAAAACTGCTTTTTGGCTTAATCTCGTGGGTAGTATGACAGAAATATTCAAAAAAAATGAACTAAAGAAGCAAATACTGATGATCTCAGGGATTCATTTTGGAGGCTTTTTTTAAGAGTCAGTGTTGCTGCTGGAACAGGGTCTGCAGACAAGACTGTAGGGGAAGGGAAGGTGTGAATGTTAGACAGTGTGACTGTGACTTCCCAGCATATATGCAAGTGTTGTTTTGTCAGGTATCCTGTGTTAGTTACCCTCTTCCCTTACTAATGCACAACAGTTCCATCCCATTTCACACATTTATGAAGTCTCTTGGCTTGTTTATATCCAACAGCTACTCACCGGCTGCTCTTCTTCCAGCCTGTTACTCCTGAGCTTTGCTGCTAATCTAGCCACTGCTGCCACTTCCAATTTCTTTTCTTCTTAGCTACATTTGTTTTAAAATTATTTATATGGCTCTGAACAATCTATAAACCTCTCGAGTTTTAGAGATATTCTAGAGAACACCAGCTTCTCTCAGCTCCAGTTGGACTCACAAATTTTTTAGATTAAGCCAGAGATGCTTTATTTTCAACATATACCGCATACTCCATTAAAAAATCCATACTGTATCATTACAGGAAAACAGCTGCAGAATGACTTCAAAGAAAACACCCCATCTTTCTTCTAAATAAACATTTTAGTGAAGAAAACACAACATGTGCTTTGAAAGAGGACCATAGGATCTCTGGAATATAATGCAATTCTACCTCTTAATGGATAAAAGGTGCATCTTTTCATATTTTTTGTATTATGAAAAAAACCAGATGCTTTCAAGGTAAACATGTAACAAGAAAAATCCCAAGATACTAAAAATGGAAGTACTGAAAGCCTTGTATAATGCAAGCTGCGGTCACAGCCATCGGAAAAGATAAGAAGGAAGAACTTACAGGAATACTGTATGTTCATATTACAGACGGAAATGAAGCTCTATTCAATCACTACCAGCAGAGGTTCAGAAACATCCAACTGTAAAATTTCCCACTAGACACAATGAATTATGCCATTTTTTACACCCTTATGAAGTAGTTAGTTTCACAGCAGTGATTGCTTGTAGTCCAAAATGGCACAGAACCTGAAAAATTCAGGTCAGAAGCCAACACCCCAGCTGACACCCAATCCAGCCTCCTGCTCTAGGTGGGGTTAACTTCAAGGATGAGTCAGATTGCTCAGGGTCTCTCCAGTTAAACTTTAAAAATCTCCATAGACAGAGATTTTACAGGGTCTTCAGAAAACCTGCTGCTGTTCCCAACCAACTTCCATGTGAAATTTTTCTTGCATTCAACTGGAGTTTTCCTGTTTGTCTTTACCCAAGTATCTCTGAGAAATACCTGGCTCTCTTCCTTTCTGCAATCTCACTTTAGGTGATGGAGGACTGCAATTAATCCCTCCTCTACCCTTCTCTTCCTAACAAACCCATTTTCTTTAACCTCTCCACATAAGGCCACATGCTCTTCCCTTTGCCATGACCCCCACAGGGGTCTGTCCAGCAGGGTGGATTCTCCTGCCCCAGAACAGCACACAGATGTCTCTCATGAATGCTTGAGCAGAGAACAGGGACCTTCCTCGACCTGCTGGCAACACCCTGGCTAAAACAATTCAAGGTGTGGTTGGCCTTTCCCAGTGCCAGGGCACGTGGCTAGCTCAGCTCAACTTGTGGCCACTGGGAGCTTGGGGTGCCTCTCTGCAGAGCTGCACTGCAGCCACTCGAGGCTCAAGGTTGCTCTGCCCCTGATGCACAGCCCTGAATTTGCTCCTCCTGAACTTGTCGAGGTTCCTTTGTCAGCACTTGTTTTTCTAAGCCTTTTAAGAAATGAAGTATGATCATACTGATTTTGTATTGCTAAGATGCATTTGTAAGCCCAGGAATGGAAGGCTCACAAAAACCTGCAATCTGTTCAATTTACAATGCTCATGAAAAGCATTTGAAGCTTTTTTTCTCTACATAGTTAATATAGAGGTAAATAGAAAGCAACAACCCCCCCCCCAATAATTTAAGATGTACAATCAGTTAGCTATTATTTTAACCTTTCCAGAAGGCTTAATTTACCCAATGCTTGCCAAGAACAAACTTGCATTGATTTAAAAAAAAAAACCTAATAGGAGCTGAAATAACAAAACCTGACCCCCCCACCCCCCCCAAAAACCCCAAAACCACCAGCAAAAATCATAGTCCAAAACCAAGCACCAATTCTACCTGTTTGTCAGTAACAAGAGAAAACTGCAGAGGTAATATTCCTAATTCTGTGGACTTCTGTGGAACACTGCATGCTTTAAAGAGAACCATTTTTTTAAACTAAATTCGTAGCTACAATCATGACAAAAAGCAAAATGGGGCCTGATCCATCAGAAGAGAGTGAATTTATAAATTACAGCTCATTAACATTTTGTTCTTAGGGGCAGCAATTGTGACAGCATACAAAATCACTGCTTCAGTTTTTGCAGGGCTAATGCAGATTTTGTAGTTATTCTCTTTCTGTTTACATCACCAGTTCTAAAGCTAGATTTTTTTAAAGTATTTTAGTTTTGTCCCTTAATAGGTCTACAGAAAATAAATATACCCACTGTATGCTGGCTTTTACTGTAATATAAATGCGCATATATATATTATATTACTATTTATTTATATTATTGGTGCCTAACATTCCCAGGCAGGACTGAGGGCTCTAATATTCCAGGGTCTACAGAAACACACAAGCAGTCAGGACACCTTGCCCTCAGAGTAGCAAGCATGATTGAGAAAAGCTGCAACAAACAATGTCAAGATGTAGAGAAATGTAAGGAGGAAGTCAAGGGATAAAGAATTAAGCCATATGCCTTTTGTCTTTCCTAGTTAATTCTCAAAGCACTGGTTCAAAAGTGCCTTTTTTTCAAAATGAGCTAAATTTGTTACCTTTAACAAACATATAATCTAGGAATGAGCAGTTGGTGATTTTTTTGCTAGCACCTTACATTTTCTAACTTGCAGTTTGTTCAGTAAATTCTCCCTAGCACCTCCCCCACCTTCTTTACAAGCTATCAACTGTGTGGGTAGGGCAGAACCTCCCAGAGATTCTGTTACTGCTCTCATGAATGCAGAATTTAGTTATTGAATATGTTCGGATTATTGTTAGGAAACAAAGAAAGGCACCTTGAGCTTCGGATAGAAGATTCCAAGATGTCTAAGCACTCTAGATTCCATCAGGTTCATTTCAAGTCCTGGGGTGTTCTTCTGAAAACCCTCTCACTGCTGAGAATCAACTTTATTTTTAATGTAAAACTTCCCAGCATTCCTGCCAAAGGCAAACACAGTCTGTAACCCTATGTCAGGTAACTTCTCATGTATCTCAGCAAACCCTGAAGATAAAAAATGAGATGTTGAATTTGACTCAGTACTGTGGAATGAAAGGAATGAGTGCAGAAGAAAGGAATGAGTGGAAAAGGACAGGCTCAAGCTCCAGAAGGCATTATCTCAGCATTGTATGTCCTCCCAGGAGAAGACTGTACATTGCCATCTTGTACCAATAAACACTAGGAACAAAGCCTAAATTCCCACAACATTGAGAAATTTATTTTAAAATAATACCTCTCAATAAGCCCTTTAAAAAAAAAAATGCTGCTGAAACTGTTTCCATGTATTGACTTCTGCATGACACGCAAGTATAGGCGGTTTCCACAAAAGACAGAATAACAAAAACAAAGAGAAGGATTTCCTTATGCAGTTTCTCAACAGCCCAATACTAGCAATTCCAGTGATGGCCAGTACAGTTTCTACATGTTGCAAGAGGATATGAAAATCCTGCTGTAACATCCCACAAAACTCTATAAAACATAAGAGACATCTATCAGTTCTCTTGGAAGACAGCTAACAATAGTAGTTGTATATAATTAGCATTGATTACTTTATCCTAAAGATGCAGTTTGAACTTCAGAAGAGGTAGATTATACAGCTTTATCCTCATTTTGTGTGTTTTAATTTAGAGTGACTGTGTTTAATGAAATGTAGGGACTCAGATTACCTGGATTTATCTTCTTTCACAATCATCAAATCATATAATTACCACATTCCTTCTCAATACTGTCAAGGTATTTGTTTCTAGTGAAAGCTGGATACAGATCTGTAGCTCTCAAAGCATTCTTCAGCTTTCAGAATAAAACTATTTCTGTCCAGCATAACCCATTTGTTATTCTATCATTACTTTCCTAGCTAAAAATCATCTTCTCCTGTTTTCCTTCCCCTCACTGTTCATGTTAACTCATGTTAACATAACATGAAGTTAACATGTTCATGTTAACTTCATGTTAACATAACATGAAGATGAAACAATCCTTCTCTGACACTACCTTGCTAAGCTAACCAAGCAGGTTACAACTATTTGTCTTTCATTTGAAAGGCACCTGTTCAAACCAATGGTGTCTCTGTCAGTTTGAAATTACTTGTCTTCAATGTGAACAACCAGAACCAAACACTTACAGATAAATCTGTATTTCTGTTTTCTCAGGAACATCTCACTTCAGAGATTCTAGGGCTGTACCATCTTCAAGCTGAAGACATGATTTCCCTGTCATACACTATGGCATTTCACATCACATAAAATACAGTAACAGCACAAAACAGTAAGAAAGGGAGATAGGCAACAAAAACAAAATTCAGGTTATGACTTGACCATGATAAATGAGAAATTATTTTGCTCTACTATTTGCCCTAGCAGTGAATACAAAAACTTCTGTGATTATGTATGAAAGTCCAGTAAGCAAAGCATCAAATAACTAAGGCACCAACATACTCTTGGTGGCTGTCAACAGGCACAAAGGGAAAACTTTCAAACATTTTTTGCTAAAAGACTGTACAGACCACACTGCTACTGTGGAGTTCTGTCAGGAGAGCAAATGAATGTATGGCAAAAGTTGGACTAATTCTCCCCCTAAACTTGGAGTGGTCTGAAGAGCTGTACCCTAGACAAACGTATCCCAAGATTTGGGATCACTAACTGGTAGTAGAAGTAATTATCACTCAGGGAAGAAAAACATGCTAGCTTCAGCTGAGAAATCAGCAGCTTATCCTAGCTTAAAAAATAAGCTCTTAAAAGCAGCAAGATCATAAATTCATTCCTTTTCTCTCTTCTTTCAGGAAAAGATTGATAAATTGTGGCCAATCATTTCAGTAATCAACTACAGATATTTGACATTGCTGAAAGAGTCATGAATGATGTCTCACCTGGTTCTCAGACATCAGATCAGCCTGTGTGTTTGGACAAAGTTAAGGCAAGGACAAAGGTAATGTTTATGAAGTTTCAGCTTTTGGGAACATTACAGTAAATTCTCTGAGGTGCTGAGAAGTTGCCTGCAGATCTTAGAGTAAAGGTGGATGGATTTGTATCTGGAGAGTCTACAGGTTTTGATGTGATATGGTTGAAGAAATTATTTTGGGGTGATTGCCTGCTGCAAGGCCTCTCTCTAGCAGAACTTCACTATACTTTATCATGTTTTAACTTAAAACTGTATTTGCTGAGGGAAAATGAGGCAGTTGGGCAAATAATAGCTTAGAACCAAACTGAATTCCCAGAGTGTAGGTGGTCAGCTTAGCTGCCTCAGCAATCAGCAACACTGTTCTCAAGTTTAATAAAATCACAGATTATGGCTACTGAGGTGCAAGTCAAAGCAGAGAGCTTGATTGCTTGCTAGTCCTTGACAGCAAGACTGCTGTAACTACAGCAGCAAATTCCCCAGAAGCAAATTTAAAGCTCAGAATCTTTCTACTGGGCTCCTATCATAGAAACAAAATACTAAGAACACATTATTCTTTTCAAAATATTCTTTTCAATTTATGTATCCTCATATTCTATTAAATCGAACAACTCTATTTTGAACAAAGCAGTAGTTACTATGAAACTTTTTAATAACTACTCTTTAAATACTAAAAATAAAATAGTAGTAATTAATCTTTATTAAAATGGTAATTTAATGTGCTAAGAAAGCCAAAAAATGAAACCAGTCATTAGCTCATAGTAAAGACTGCCAGAAGCTTCATTACTTATTAATAATGGAGAACACAGTGTACTGAACCATTTCCCCTAACCCCAGAAGTTACCAGGAACTGAACGGCAAAAACTGATAATCCTAATAAATTGATTAAGAAATATTATTTCCTTTAGAGATACAATTACTGCATACAGTGTAGCTAAGTTTTCATTGTAATCTACATTGATCAAATCTCAAGTTTAAAAACAATGTTTCACAAAACGCCATTAACACACCCTTCCATTGGGCAACTATTATGTATGCTGGGACAATGGATTTAGTTACTTCTAATAAACACAAAATTTCTACCATAAAGTTTTTGCTTTAATAGATTCATTGTTAGCAAAAGAATACTAAAAATATTTAGGAAGAAAAGCTTAAAGAAAGCTTGACAGTTAATTCCAGCTGATGACAATACTTTATCTTCTTGATCAAGATTATCACTTATAGCAACTTTTTAAATTTAATCTAATTTCCAAGAGTTATTTAATAAATACAACCATTTAAGATCCAAAGAAAGCTGCAAATCATCACATTGTTCCAAAGTTCTTTGAAAGAAAGCAGAAGTGTACAAGAGTAACTACTACTATTATTACTACTGACATAATTTAAATGGGAAAAGATACTGAAAGCAAACATTTATGGTGAAACTGTTCTACAGCGCCTTTGAATGGATATTAGAATTAAACAATAATTTAGAATAATTTTATTTAGGAACAAAATTAAATTATTAGAAGTGACTACCTGCTATTAAATTGATACCTTCAATATAACCTTAAAGAATAATCCCCTGGAAAAAAAATGAGAAACCATTACCATAGCGGAATTTTCAAATAATTAATTAATGAGTCTCAGAAGCTAACTGAAACAACCATCATTTATATGTCACTGAACTTACCTAAACTCACTAAGTATTACCCTAGAACAAGAGCAATCACAAACACTATGCAAAAACTTAAAAGTTCTATAATAAACTGTTCAAAGTAGCAACATCCAAAATCTTGCAGTACCTATGAATTAGCACATTATTAGAAAAGTTAAGAGTTCCAGGCAGATCCCTCTAGCCAGGAATACACTCTTTTTTTCCGTTTCTTGTATCTATCTTCTACCAGATGCAGGATTCAAAAGCTTGAGGAATGAATGCTTCACATTTCTCTTGAATAATATAGTATAGATATCCAACACCTATCATGCACAACCACCGATACCACTAAAAACAAGTTGAGGAGGAAGATGAAGTAATTTCAGTTAATCTTAACGGTTCAGCTATGTCTCAGAAACATTATAAATATTAATATATATTAATGAAATATTGATATAAGAAAGAAAGACATAGAAAAATCATCCTAGAAGAGACATTAGTATTTCAAACTCTTTTCCCAGAATTGTCATCTACAGTTCTTCATCATCAAAGACATTGGTGCAATTATCTGCTGCACAGTTTTGGAAAAGCAAACTTGTTTGCTTTTGGGAAGGGATACTTTGATCAGGAGTTTTCTTTTTGCAGTTTTGCAAATGGACATAAATTGAAACATGAATTTGTGAGTAATAGCATGGCAGTTTATATGTTTACTATGAATATTTCAAAGACCTGGTAACATTCCTACTGGTCCAAGTGAAAGTGCACTAAAATGCACTGAAGTACTGCTGTCTAATAATGGTCCACTTTGAGTAATAAATCTACACTGGCAGAGGACTGTAGTGGTTTGGGACATTCCTTAATGCACACGTTTAGCAAAAAATGCTGTATCTTAACAGACTACGTAATACTTGGGACGTTTGCAAATGAACATGAGATGGTAATTTATATAACAAGAGAGACCAATATATCACACAGTGTGTAAAAGCATTTCTGAACTAAAAGGTTATAAAGACTCTGCCTTATATCTATTCCAGGACCATATGTAGCTCACTGGTCTTTTAACTGACGGAATCATTAGCAAATGCATATTAAACACCTGAAGAAGTGCTGGGGGAAGAATGAAAAAAACCTGTGTCAACAGTTACGAAAGACCATTGTACATCTCTAGAGTACATAAACGTCTTTCTGCAGCACCAAATCTCAACGTGAATTATTATTCCCCCTTTTTTTTTTTTTTTGATGCTGAGGATCCCTATGAAGTTGTGACCCCATCACTCTATACCAGTTCCTCTGACTGCCGTGCAGCAAACATCCCTGTAGAATCTCAAGCAATCAGAGAGGAGCCTCAATTTCAGAAGCTTTTTGTCTTTGCTAACTACATGCCATTTCCCTGTTGAAGATAATAACAAGCCACACCAACCAGCTCACCACTTCAGCATTGCCTTTAGCACCAGGAGAAAAGCAAAGCAAAGCAAAGCAAAACAAAGCAACAGTGTGCAAACACACTCCCATATAAATGCCTATGGCTCCAAAAATAAAAATTATATTTTATAGAGTACAGCTTGTGGAATTAGCTTATTCAAACATATCAATGTAATCTACAGTAATTAAGTGGAAAATAGGCTTTGTTTTCCAAAGGTAGCAACTGAAATTTATTTTGATTATCCATATTACCTATTCTGTGGCAAACACAACATTTAGGATGAGACTACACCAGAGATATATTACCAGAAAGTCCAGTATTAACTTCCTCAAATTACCTGATGTCAGGTATTTACCAAGCATTGTACCATATACAAAGAAAGAACTGCTGACACAACAGAAAACGCGGTTGTGCCCATATCTTCAATACTATGCCATCCCCTCCCCCACAAAAGGCAACAATAGTAATACAGAAGGGTATGTAGAACAGAAAAAAATGGTATTGATTGGAGTTACAGGTTGGATTCCAGAAGCAATTACATAGATTTCGTTTCTGTGGTTTGGAAGATGCAAGATGGGGTAATGTGGAGGGGAAAATAAAAATCAGGAATAGAGAATGACTGCTCACCACTTTTCTTGACATAAGGCCTAGGTTGAACCAAAAAGAATAATTTCGCAATGTTTAAGTTATAAAAAGTATTTGCTAGATACCGTTGGGAATACTGTTTAGTAACATAATTAGGGATAGCAAAAGAACACATTTTAGTTTTAGAAATTCAGTTTCATTTTGATGTAAAAACAAAACCAAGGCTTTTAAAATTCTGAGGCACAAGCATCTGCCCAGTATGGAGGGAACAATGCAGTCAAGAGTGCAGAATATGTAATAATTACAGGTATCATCTGGGACATGGGAACACTTCAGCATTCTAAAACAGATGCCACATTTCCACATTGCAAAGTAATAGCTGAAATGCTAATGCCTCCCTCTCTTTGTTCTAATGAAAATACTAATGACATTCATCAGAATCAGTCCATATATTCTTGTAAAACATTTTTGTTTGCAAGTGACATGACAGTAGCTAATTAGCAACTAGCAATTAGAAACATGAAACTATTATAGTTTCACTGAAGAAAAAGAAACAATAAGTCATAAAAGACAAATTATTTTCCAGCAATTGTATGAGTCTTTCATAATAAATCTAATAATACTGGGAAAACAATCTGTGCTTTTTACTGCAGTGTCTTCCCTGTCAAGGATCACTAAAAGAACTACAGGGCTCCAAAAGTGACTTTGCTTTGAAATGTCTCTGACATGAAACCTTCTGATAATTAAATCAGAGTTAAAATTAATCAAAAGAGGATTGGAAAAAGCTTCTTTGACAAGTTAAGAGCAAATATTAAACCAAAAGCAAACCCAGAATATGGTAAACATAACCAAAGCAGCACTAATTCCCCTTGTTTTTCCTGAAGCCATATTGATAACTTGAAGTTCTCTAAATCATACAGAAATGCAATGATTGAAATAGCCCCCTCCCCCCCCAGCTTATTAATCGTACCTTAATTTGTGCAAAAGGTCTGTCAAAGTTTCCAACATAAAGAAGACCAACATTCTGGGTGAGTAGCCTAAAAAAAGGAAAAAATCTTTTAAGATATCACTTTACATCCAGAAGTTTTTCTGCATCTGCAGTAATTGTTACCAAACCCTAGCAGGGTAACAATCTTCACCATGATAGCATGAGCTACCCTTGCGAGTCTGATTACACAATTGTATTTGAACTACTATAAAAAAGGAAAGACGTGCATTAAAGATGGATGCACCCCAGTAATTCGTGTTTATGTTGCAAGCAGCTATTCAACAAAATCATTTCACAGGTTTCTTTGTGATGGATGTCACTCAGCAATGTGAAGAATGGCAGGTATGTGCCTTTTCTATTTATTAGAGACCATTAGAGACAAAGAGACAGCAAGAGAAAAGAATAATAAACACACATTCAGAGGAGCAAGCCCAAGAGTTAAAACAGATTAGGGTACATAAAAGTATGCACAGTAATACAAAAATGACATCACTAGGAGTAGAGAAATAATAGAGAATCTCTGTAATATCATCTAATGGCTTGCTAAATAGAAAGAGCCCCAGACAGAGCTTGTGCTTGCAGTTCTCTTCAAGTCTCAATGAAGTTGTTGCATACACCACTGAGATGCAGAGGGACAGTGGGGTAAGTTGTCTCAAATGACTGCTCATACTTCTGGAAAAGAGTTTGGTTTCTGCAGATACTGTGCAAGTCAATTCTATCAGTACACAAACTCCAAATCCCAGAGGAGCATTAGGGCACTGCTATTACAAACAGCATTGCTAAGGAAAGGCCCAGCAGTCATTCCCTCCAGTTTAGAGCCTCATAAGCATTGCACTGAAAAACAGATTGTTCATAATAATGAGAACTTTTTTGATGACAAACCCTGGAAAGAGTTTCTGTTTTGATTAAAAGGGACATTGAAACCCCATCATAGTCTTCCATAGCTCCAAGTTTTCTTTAAGTGTTTCCTATTTTATATTTTCTTTCAATTTTACATCCCATTCCCTTTAGCAACAAGACCTCACATATGAATTAAATAGCCAGAAATAAGTACAAATATAGGCATCACTCAGCTTAAGCAATGACACTGAGGTGTCTCTTTCTTACATTATTAAACATATATAAATATATGTATATATACACTTATAATTCATACCGAGTGAATTTTTTTTTAATAACTAAGCCACCTGTAATTTTCAACTCATTTCTCACCATTGCCAGGCCTGTTTTCATAAACAAAAGAAACAGAAACTTAGATGGCAGTCAATAATTTTGACCCCACAGAATGTACACATCTTAGTATGATCTTGATTCTCCCCAGTTCTGACAACAGTATGACATATATGAATTTAAACTGGTTCACCAACCATGGGAATTGGTGGAACTCAGCAAAATCACAAAGTCAAAACATTCACATATATAAAACAGTTAAGTAAGAAGAGGTATTGAACTATCACTCTTCAAAAAACCCTTCTGCAATTAGATATGGTACATAAAAATGTCCAGTGCACCAACAGAAATACCCAAAGGAAGGAAAGAGCAATAAGGACCAGACCACATCAGCCACAGTACGGACAGGCAAGGGGACTCTTCCCTTTCCCTATCAGTGTGCCAGACTCCATTGGGAAGACTTGTACTGTTTCACAATGGCTCAGTAGTATATGTAAGTCAGGATAAGCATATCAAACTCATTTTCAGTCACAATAAGTCAAATTTATTCAGAACTCAGGTGTCTGGAACTGGAAAATACAGCATATTGATCAAATTTTCTCCTAAGGCTATAAAGCAAAATTAGAAAATATTTAAGGGTTTTTTAAATGGAAAGAAACATATGGGAAGTAATTAGCAAAGAAGGTTTAAAGAGACTGCAAAAAGGATTCAAGGTAGGTCACCATATTTCAGAGGAAGACACCTTAAAGCAACAAAGTATTCTTAAAAAGAACAACACATAATTACTGTAAGACAGAAAAGAAAAACAAAATAAATCACTAGCGTATTTCTAGTAAGGGACCTTAAAAAAGAGAAAACATACAGTGTGATTATTCCCATGTGGTTATTATTCATGTTTTCTTTATCAGATAAAGATGTAGTACCATTAAAAATCTAAGTCTTTAGGATTGCTTTAGTTAGAAGTAACAAACATCCAGGGAACCTTAAGACTGGTCTTTCCAGGACACTGCCCAGTTGTCTATCACTGAAGCTATCTATGTCTATCTATGAAGCTGTCTATCTATGAAGCTCCAAACAAACGTCAAGAATTGACTTCCTTAACAAGACTGATACTGACACAGTACAAGCTGATTACTATTTATTAATCTTTCACTGCCTCTGCTAAAAAGTATTTGAATTATAACTTTTTATTTGCATTCACATGGCACTTCAAAAAGCAATGTTAATACAATGCAGTGTTTGGGAAAATATTAGGGAACAGAGTTATTTGTAGCTCTCCCTTCCTTAAATAAGAGGTTGCATTCTATATTTCTCTAGTTTACACATTCCTCTTGAGTTCTGTAATTCAAAATTGTATCACCAACATGTAGTCAGTTTCCATTTAAGAACTCAAGAAGGTTGAAATGAGTACCCTAATACAATCATAATGTTCTGAAATAGGGGGTTTATGCCCCTAAATGGTCTGAGCAATTAAAAAAATATCCAACCTCATCACTTGTCTAAACTCTTTTACTCCAGGTCTTTCTTATAGCATAATCTTTGTATTTCAGAGACTGAGCCCATACAGAAGAGCCTGGAGAGGCAAGCAGACTGTGACAAGAGTCATTGCTGAGACTCTGGAACAAGCCAAGCTACTGCAAGAGTGTTACCATCTCCTCAGCAGCCACCAGTAGCAGCACCAAAAAGCCATGTGCCGTTGAGGGGTGAGACAGAGGAGTATGTGCCAAACTCGATCTCATCCATAGAAACTCAGCATAACTGACCTCTAAATGGCCACTAAGATGTACCTCTCGCTAGTCAGAAAGTTCAAATTATACATATCTGGTTTTGGGGTTCTTCTTTACCACAAGACCAATGTATTTTTAAGTACCTAAAATTAACCTTCTATCATAAACTTCAATGTGTCTACATTGATACAGATATTCTCTTCTAATACTCTCAACTAATTACCATTTGCCTTTAAAGACTTTCCAATGGTAAGCAAGTTTGATTTTAAGCACTTACGTGCCAATGTTGTCTTTTAAATGACAATCTACTATTTCTTACTTACACTTGTGCAGGTCTGCTCTTAAAACACCATCAGCAGTACTCAACAGCAAACTGTGATAAAAGCTAGATATCACTTGTAAGTGGCAAAAATCAATACCAGGCTACGAAACGGTGGTGACCGTTTCACAGCACAATTATCATCTTTAAATTTCACTTCAAATAATTACCTTGAAATTATGAGAAACAGTCATCAAAAATCTGAATGCCTACTGGCATTTCAACACATAGATTTATTTTTATTTAAGAATATATAGCAATATACAAAGTTGCCTAGCTTACAGACTGACATGTATTTTATTTGTAGTCTCTTCAATTCAATACATTATCAATATAATAATATTTTCTGTATATCAAAGGAAAGAAACATGACTCCAAGAAGCAGTAGTTCTTTAAGATGTGCTGTCCATATGTAATATGACACTTTGCACTCTCCTGTCCTATACACCCAAGGGAGCAGACTGCTAGCCCAATGTGCCTGTTAGGGCTGCACAGTTAAATTCAATGCAAACTACATAAAAACACAAAAAGTGTCTGGACAAATGATTTCAGAGTTTTGACAATATAATATCAAGATCTTTAAAGGCCCTTCCAGTACCAAGAAAACGTTGCCAGATAGTTATCACAAGATTCCCCCAGATTTGGTCTTTTCTGGGATATAAACATACACAATGTTTTCAAAATGCAGGCTGCAGAAGCCAGGCACTGCTGTTTGTGGGGGAAGTGGACCATAGGAGTAGGCATGGTCAGGCCAAGTGATCCAAAAAGTGGCAACAGTGATGTGAGAGTGGTTAATACAAATAAATACAGGACAGGACTAAGAACTTGAGTAAAAGGAAACTTGCAGTAAGGCACTGATGGATGGCAGGGGATGTGGAATACAAGGGATGAGAAAAGGTACAAAGGAGTGACAAAGCAGCCCTCTGGGCTAGAAAGCACTGGGATAGAGCTCTGGGCTGGAGAACACAAAAGGATTAGAGAATGGGAGCTGCAGAAACTGATTTACCACAGAGTTCATCCTCCCTGAGCATAGCTGACCTTGTCTGGGGGCTGGGGCATTCCCAGTACCATTTCCTCTTTCCTATCGCCTTTGGCCATGGGAAGCAGAGTGGCTATGGACTTTATGAAGGCAGCACATTTTGAAGAAACCTGATTATTTCCTCTTCTCCATACACAGTCTGTTTCTGCTAACTCACTAAGACATGCTAAGATGAAAGTGAATTACCCATTCAGTACCTAAAGGGGAGAGGGTGGTTAACAGAGCTGGAGGGGAACTTTTTACAAGGGCCTGTAGTGAAAGGACATGGGGAAATGGCTTTAAACTGAAACAAGGCAGGCTTAGATTAAGTATTAGGAAGAAATTCTCCACTGTGAGGGTGGTGAGAACAGGTTGCTCAAAGAAGTTGTGGATGCCCCATCCCTGGAAGTGTTCAAGACAAGGCTGGATAGAGTTTTGAGTCACCTGGTCTAGTGGAAAGTGTCCCTGCCTATGGCAGGGGGCTTGGAACTCGATGATCTTTAAGGTCCCTTCCAACCCAAACTACTCTATGATTTCAGGACAATATCGACAAAAATTCAGGCCCTGCTCACCAATCCACCAATGCTCCAGCCTTTAAGTAGCATTCTGTGAAGGCAGGAAAGCAGGTGTCAAATATTTCCTCCATATCTTGTTGGGAGGTGTACGTTGAGGACACCAGTACATCTTGATCTGTACTGCAAATGCCCACCCCTTCAGACTCAAAGGCTGCCTTGAAAATCCACTCAGGTTATCAAACAGGACCACTCAAACTAGAGCTGAACACATTAACTTTTGAGTGATTCATACACAAACCAGTTGTGAGTCTCCCTCTAAGCTACCTGGATCCTAGTGCTGCTGTGCAGATTATGGAAGGAGGTTTCCAGAAAGAAGCATGCAGAGAAATAAAGGTGCAGGGAGGAGCCAGGAGCCGCTACCTCCCACAGGAGCAAGTTACTGCAGATTATCTGAACGCGGTAATTTGCTCCTGTGCGAGGCAGCAGCTCCTGCGCTTG
The DNA here is from genome assembly GCA_024500445.1 of Entomyzon cyanotis. Classification (NCBI taxonomy): domain Eukaryota; kingdom Metazoa; phylum Chordata; class Aves; order Passeriformes; family Meliphagidae; genus Entomyzon; species Entomyzon cyanotis. The sequence continues at coordinate 39,094,362 of JAKEPQ010000871.1, read as the reverse complement.
CTCTGGTGCAAGACTGGACACATTGTGCAGCGACACAGACAGACTTGCAGCTTTAGACAACAGCACAGAGGTCCGATAGGCCTGGAAAGCATGGCGTATGGAGTGAAAAATGCAGTGTGTGCAGTAGGAGGGCTGAAAAGAAGTAATTGGCACTGGAAAGGTGGAATGTGTGGAAGGAAAATGATGACCAGTGAACAAGCATATGGCTTGAGGTGCCTGGTTTCTCAGGAAGAAAGCTGCCCCGCAACAGGCAGTGGTGGGCACAGAGCTGCCTACAGCAATGCTTCAATTATTCAGTACCCCTAGGAAATATGCAAGTTCTTCCTTACATTTCAACAAAAGCGCTTACAAAATTCCAGAACTGGTGACAATTTATCAAATAATGTCTTGAGTATTTTATTAGGCAATCCTAAAATTTAACTTGACATACGTTATGTTTGAAGAGTAGTTCATCACTCCACATAAGTAGTTCGATACTTTATTTCTGGTTTTATTCTTGATGGTTGCCTGTTTCACCAGCTCCTGCAGCTACCAGAGCATCTGACCCTTGATGAGTTTGATTCTAGATGAGTTTGTGTTTGTTTTTAGGAGCTTGGTGCTACAGCCTGCCACAAAAGCTTTGCTGGATGTAACGAAACTTCACTGTTGTATTTTATAATCACAAAGGTATTTGAGGGCATGCAAAACTGCAGAAACTTCCAAAACTCCAAAACTCATCTTGATGTTGTGCGCATATGTATACTTTTAATGGCAACATGGATGGAATCGACTGCTTTCTACAAAGGACGAGGGGCAGCTTCTGCTGTGGTCTGTTCTCTTACCTGAAAGAACTCTCTCCAGATCAGACAGGTTTTTTCTGGTTTATATGAACAGTGGATTGATACCTGACACATCCTTAGTGTCTGCCTGGAAGGGATCTCACCCTATCAGAAATTATTAAAGAGGAATTCCACTGATGAGATGATGAGATAAAGGGATTAAGATACATGGATTACTGCCTTTACAGTCAGAAACAGCAAAGAGCAGCTACACAATGGCATTGGGAACTGATGTAACAACTTCATCCTTCATATGCTGTGGGCAGATTTGCAGAGACCTCACAGAGGTTGGTAGTGAAAAGATTTCAATCCCAAGAAGATGGGTCCCATAGTAAAGATGAAAAAAATCCTGGGTTAGAACACGAGGGGAAAAAAGGTTGGGAAGCAATACATTAAAGTGCTAAAAAAGAGACTCTAAACAGTTTTATAATGCTAAATTCATCTCTACAGTAAACAACTCCACTGAAATGTAAGCAAACCTCTTTCATTCCATGAATTCTGTATTTGCAGAATAGTCCAAGCCAAGTTAATGGTGACGACAATTAACATAAAAGTGTATTCTAAACAATATTCCCAGGGAAAAACGCAGTGGGTAGCACAAACTACAGACTTGAATTTAACACCCTCAGCCCTTCCACTTCAGTACTACAATAGTGTGTGCCATTTGTCGTATTAATAAGCATGGTGCTTTCAAGCACATGCAACTCAGGCAACAATATCAATGTTATGTGCTAATTGCCCTTTGAGCTCCTATGTGTGGTGCTTGAAAGGCTTCACTGAACTACCTCACTCCCTACAGTAAATCACTATCTGTCACTGACTGTTGATAATGGGAATCTTGGCAGTAACTGATCCCTGAAAGACACACTGCCACTGAACAATGTCACTGCTGTTATATACCAAATGAAATAAAAATTACATTTAAAGGGCTTGAAACTGCAAACTGGAGTGACCTCATATCTGAGGTAATGGTCTGCAAGCGATTCTAGACCACAAAAAAGAATAAATTGACTAATATGAAGGTTTACTCTGAATTAGTGGCATTTAATTTGCATTAATTTTTGAAAAAGTGTTTGGCTGTGGTGGGGTTTTTTGGGGGGGGGGTTGGGGGTGTTTGTATACAAACACTTTCCCAAAGACAGGGAGATTTTTTCAAGGCACATTCTTGCATTGGATAAATAAAACTACAGTATCAGATGTTTCAAAACAGCACTTTTTTTTTTTTTTGCTGCATTTATGTCTAGCACTGATAATATTTTAATGTTTGTCAAAAGCCTGTTTGGCTTTGGTTTACAGGCAAATAACATACAGAAGCATTTTGACTACATTTACGTATAACCTATCCATAAAAAATAGAAAGGAAAACTAAGTAGAAACAAAAAGTACCCATTAAATAATCATGCCCATTCCTCCACCAATGGAATATTACTCCCAGTAGTATAATGAGCAATTTGGCCAGGCTGGCCATAAATTATCTGGAAAATGAGGCTGCTTGCCTTTTCCTTTGGGAGGTTATTACGTAGTTCAAGAGATTTCACTATTAGAATCTATTTCTGATAGTAAACATCAATTTTTCTTTCTGAATATCATCCCTTTCATCTCACTGAAATATAGGACAGGAGTTAGGAGCTATTCCCAATTTGCTGAAAGATCTGCTTGACATTGGCTGTGATGCAACTCTGCCCTGATTTACCCATGTATCACAAAGCCAGGGCACTTACACAGCTCTGCAGTGGCCTCACTGGAACACCATAAATCCACACTCTAGTCTATGACCCCATAGGGTCCTTTCACCTTGGCCATCTTTTAAAATATAACAGACATCACAATACGGCAAATTCAACTACCAGAATTAAGTGAAGAATTAATACCACAACATGAAGCTTTGTATCACGAGACATCAATAAAATGTCTCATTATAGATATTTTCAAGTCAAAACAAAGACATTTCAGTGTTTCAAGAGTTACTTAAGAAAAACAGATTTCTAACAGCAAATAAGATATAGAAGAAGTGAGATAATGAAAAAAACCACTTCAAGCATATCCAAGTAGAAAACTGTTAAAAAAAATTGTTCAGTAGATTCACTTGATCATGTGGAAATACAGGAAGCAAGCAAGTAAGATAGGGAGACTGTTGAAAAGGTAGTAGATTTGTTTGTAGCCACTGGAAAGATAAAGGCATCTAGTCAAGGAACATGTGGGTTTTTAGTGACCAAAATGAAATCCCTGCAGAAACAAAGGCACTTAAAAGAAAAGCTCTGGGGTTATATTGGTAATTAAGGTGAAATAAATCACCAAATCCTGATGCAGCATACCCAAGATTTCTGACATTTCTTAATATGGAGGGTCTGAAGTGCTATTGAAAAAAAAAAAGTCAATCTTACACACAAAAACAGAGTAATTTCTGCAAACTTCCCAGAGCCCTACCCTTTAGCACAGCGTTGTTCAGCATGCCTACCGTGGCCACGCATGGCAGTGTTACTTAGGAGGTTGCACATCCCCTGCATTCACACTGTGGCTGCATCTGCTTCTCTTTTGATCATTTTAATGAAAGAGTGCTTGAAAAGTAGTGGGGGACGGGAGAGGTAGCACACTGACATAATCGATTCAGACTGCCAAAAGGCGTCTGTTACAGTGCTCTTCCATGGTAATTTATTTTAAAAAGCCCATAAAACTAGGCAGTAAGTACTTTTAGATGGAAGACACTTCTTACTGTTATGGACCAAACCCTGCTTAAGAGATTGGACAGGCAGAATAAATGGTCAGTTTCCATCTTAGCAAAGGCCAAGAGACTACTCAATTTATGTAACAGACTGTTTAATATATTTATTAGTAATCAGAAAAAGTCATGAACAGAGAAAGTCTGCTGATGAAGCAAGTTATGAAGCAATGGCTGGCAACTTTAGCTAGATTACAAAGTTCATCACTTTGAAAGGAAGCTGATGTTATATTTAGAATCACTCATACAATCTCAGCATTACTTTCCTCTGAAGTAGCAGATATATGCTCTTTTGTATATGAATAAGGGAAAGGTACTTACACCATTTAACTAAGGAATGTATCATAACGTGAATGAGCCTGTCAACTAGAACTCTGTTATTTCCTACTATTTAAAGGGTTAACTTCAAAGCTCACTGAATTTTCTTTCCCCATGAAGTTTTGTCATTCCTTTGTTCTTGGTCTAATTAAAAAAAAAAAAAGAAAAGAAAAAAAAAACCCAAACAAAAAACCAAAAACCCAATCAAAATAATAAAAAACAACAACCAAAAAACCCCAGAAAAATCCAACCAACCAAAAAAAAAACCCAACCCACAAACACAAAAAAACCCCAACCCTCAGACTTCTGTCCTGCACAACTGCTCTAAATCGTAAGAGCAAAGCTGGAAATTTGAATACTCTGCAATTTTAACACAGGTTGTTATTACTGAAAAAACATGACAAAGAACTGGCAAGGAAGCTATGATGGGGTGATCTCATCTGGCTATAATTTCCCCCATTCTGCCCTTCATTTGACAGCACAGATGCTCCAACAGTTTTCTGGTTTTCCCAGCGCCCTGCGTGCCACACCAGTGGTGGCAAGATCTCAGGGGTACCCTGAGTAAAGCAGTTGGTAACAGTATCCTTTTCACAATGCCGGGCAAACCAAAGATTGATAGATTATCTATATTTAATTTCTTGTAACAAAAGAACAAAGAGTCACTGAATTATGCCAATTGAGTGAGAATTCAAATATGATAAATATTTAATCACAAAACACATAATTAAACTGGAGCTCATTGACACTGCTCTGGTGCACAAGCGAAACAGGGATTGAACCTGCATGTGCATAATAAAAATATCTAGAAGACTAAAAATTTCCCCTTAAAATAAAACAAATAATATAAAATTCACCTGTCTACATTGATCAGAAATATAATCAGTATGAAAATTCCCATCTTCTTATTAAAGATCCTCCATGGGAAGGCATCATGAAAGAGCACCCTTAGCCATATGTATGCACACAGCCAGACCACTCCAACTGATTTTCTTCCTGTTTCTCCACACCACTTTAATCATTTATTCAAAATAAATACTTTATTAATTAATCATGCACAACCAGAAAAATGATTGAATTACAGTCTACAAACCATTTAGGTATGGGTTCATGGGGGACTATGCAGATTGCAATCCCAAGGTGAAGCCTGTAATGAATAACGAATTGTTTGTTTGGAATATAGGATATGCACCCAGCTGCCACTCTATCCAGACCCAAGCACCACCAGCAGAATGCTTGAACAGCCATCTGCTGCAAACAAATCTACCACCCAAAATAAGGTAGGAAGGCTGTCAGAGACTTCATGAACTCTAATGAATGCTTCACTCTCATTACTGAAACCTGTATGGAAGGTGCAAGATTTAGTTCCTCTGTTAATTATAAAATTAAATCCCTCAGCATAATCATTACATAAACTTGTAAATTACATGTCTTTTACAGAAATTCTTCAGGTAATAATGGACATAAATGTAGTATTCCATATTCTGAAGTATTAAGAAATGCAGCATTCCTGGGCGTGACAAAATAAAGGACTATCATCTTGTAAATATCAACTGACAACACTGTAATACTGATTATTGTATCTGTAATCTAGAAGGCATTTGCAGGAAAGCTGCTCTGTGTTTCTGGTGTGCTACTCTGCTCAAAAAAAGCCCCAAAAAACCCAAAAAACCTGTATCCTGACCCATAAGGCTCCTTTCTCAATAAGGAAAATCATTGCTTTGTATGAGGGTGCGCTGCTTCACTTCAGAAGTGCCACATCTCCTCCAGCAACCCCTTTATCCATTTCTCTGTCTTTATGACTTTAATGTTCAGCTGCCCCTTGATTTTGTTTTCTACAGACCTTTAAAGATGGCTATATCCCTTCAATACATTCCACCCCTCTTCCTTCTCCTTTCTCTGACCTTTTATCCCAGCTCCCAAATTTAGAGGGGAGGCATACTTTTATCAGAGCCACCAGGAGGGCAGTGGGAATGCACTGGAATGATGGCAGCTTGGACAATGCTAGGAAACGGAAGGCAGACAGGATTAGGAGCAAACAAAACCTTCTGAGATGCCTCTGCTCCACACACAGCATTTGCTTCACATCAACAACTCCAAGGTTCACAACTACTGTTCCAGTTTCTCCTGAGCAGCCATGATCTGCACTAAAACTTAAACCTTACTAAAACCACACAGGGCACTGGCCAGGCTCCCTCCTGCCCAGGCGCTTGGCACACAGTCACATCTGAGTTTGCTCCCCAAGAATTCCCACACAGCCAGACCCACTTCCCTGTGTGAGGAAGAGGACCAGGGAGCATCACCATCTTAAGGAGGAGCTTCTACAAATTTTTTTCTCTAATACAACTATTTTGCAAGCTCTTCATATGCTGTCAGTATTAGTTTTTCTCCAATGCCAGATTTTTAAACTTTTAGACTTTCTTTAAAGCTATTAATCCATTTTGTGACATACTCTCTGAAAAGTCAAATAAGCTGAAGTCTGTGTGATAAGCAACTTGCAGAAATGTATATTTTCTATAAACTGTGTGGAAAAATAATTGAATTCTTTAATAAATTTCTGTATCTTTTCATTTACTGTACTGAATGGTTAATTTTCATTATGTAGGGTACAAGTGAAAGAGCAATTATGATTAAATGCAAACTGTACACGACAAAAAATTGGTTACTTCCAGACCCTGGCAGATAACCACTGATTTAACTGGTATCAGGATGACCTGCTTTGTCTCTTCTTTCATCTCTTTCTGAGACGATTCATATAATGTAAATTATTAAGTTATTAATTAACAAATGTACAGCAAAGCAGGGGTGTTTTTCCATTTTGCAATATGCCTCCAAGACATAATTTTTTACTGCAAGTAATTTTGCATGTCCTCTTGGACTATAATTTACCCTTGCTAAAAAGAGCTTGCTAAAAAATTACTCCAACATGGTTCAGTATATTTTTTCCAAGCAGAAAATCCTCATGGTGGTTTTATAAGGTACCTGCAGGGATAATAAGCCTTTTAAAGTAATATAGCTAACTGCAATTAATTACCGGTATCACAGAAAAAAACCCCACATTGTTCATTATAAAAATTGTGACGTTAATTCCAATCTGATTTAAGGTAGGACAAAGTCTCTGAGAAAAAGTAGTGTGTTTTCTCAGACAAAGTGAAACAGATGGGAAAAAACAAGGATTGGAGCATGCAAGTAAATCTCAAGTATGAAGAAAGACTTTGATGTCTAGAAATTTGGCTATTTTTTAATATATTTATGATAAGCATAACAAAATAACATAAGCTATTGCCTTTTCTTATATAGCAGCTACATCTTCAGACCATCAAAGAGAAAAACTTATCAATTGGCATACAGGAATGCAAGTCCAGCTATTTCATGGAAATTCTATGCATTTTAACCAGGACTTTAATCACTTTGGAGTAGTGATAGCAAATAAAAAATAATCACCTTTACTGGGAAACCAACTCTGAAGACTCACATGCAAATATGGGTGAGAGAATTAAAGAAGAATGAATAAAACTTCAGTAGGAACACAAAATTGAATATATCTGGGAACAGGAACGCAGAAATAAGAAGAGAGAGAAGAGAGAAAAGGGCAAACTGGTAGAGCACATATTACTGTAACAGATGATGGGAAACCTACATTTTAACACATCCCTGCTGTCAAATTTTATACCAGCTAGGAAACCCAAGAGCTGAGTGTCTCATATCTTCTTTTACAACCTTGTTTCTTAAAAGAAGTGCAATTTAGGAGTGGTCAAAGTTATTCTGTTTACTCAGCTACAACAGATCTGTGCTCTGGTTCTGTGCTATGGTTCTGTGCTCTGTCCCAGCACAGCCACTGGGGTTAACTCTTTGTGGGAGAATTCAATTTATTTTGGACATTTCTCTGCTACATTTTACATGCAGAGATTAGCAACAATTAGATTACACTGACAGTTCCTGCAATTCTACTTTTCTTTGGTCTAAATATTTAATTTCAAATTCAGAAAATTGTTTTAATTTTTCACACCCGACATTTACACTGGAAGAAGTCTTATCCATGACTGATTTTAAATGAACAGAAAAAGAATTAACTCTACGTTAACTTTATATGCACACACATTCCTGAAGCAGTAAAAGAATATCTATCAGACAACAATTAATACAAATACTGCAAAATCAAGTTTCAGTTGTTCCTTCAGAGGAATCTTTATCTGTTTAAAAATCAAATAGGCCATTCCTTTTTTTGAAGTTACTTTCTACACCACCTTGTTATTATGGCAGAGAAAATTTACTATCAGAGAGCAAACAGGCATTTCATTCAGACATAAATCACTCACAGCTATGACAAAACATAATTACTGTATTTGACATTTGAAAACTAAGAGAAAGGAAAAGTTAATGGTTTTCCTTAGGACCAGAACGCAAGAAGAAGGGTTTTTAGAGATGCTAGAGAATTCTTGTTCATTAAGTTGTTATGAAGGTAGTCTGAGGGAGGAAAGCATGCAATCTTATACTTGAGAGCTTCTGGGTAAGAAATAATTTTGCAACTCTCAACTGTCTCAAGCTTGCACACATGGCACAAACAGATTTTCTGCAACTGCCCCAATATCCCAGCCAGTTCCATAAATCCAGTTTAGTCTGTCTTTACTGCAGTTGAAATGATGGTTATTTTCCTCAGTATACATTATCTTTTGTCCATTCATCAATTTTCAATAAACCCCACCTTTGTCTAAGCTTATCAGTTGTCTTATAGAAACAGTTGTCTTATATGTATCATTTAGAAAACTGATTGGTACCTACAGAAACTCAAGAGTTATGGGAGTTGGGAGTGTTTTTATTTTTAGTTTTGTTTACTTGAATAGAAAGCTACCATAGGTACCAACAAATAAATAATAGATTACCTAAAATGAGGGCAAAGAAGGAAGTTCCCTAGAATAAGGTTTCCTCCACCCTGCTTCTTCCTGCCACTCCCTACTGCTAATATCATTCCATAACTCTTGTATTCCTGTCTTTTCAGGTCCCCTTCTAAATGAAACTTGAGAATGAGGCTTTGTCAAAAGAAACCAAACAAAACTGCTGCCAGCTTCTCTGTTGACAGAGTTGCTGTTTTAGAGCTTCAGAAACCCATTTGATTTTTTCAGTTAAAAAAAACCCACAAATCATATTTGTGATTCCAGAGCTATTACATCATAGAAATTAACTTTAAATAGTTACCAAATTTTTGCCCTTTTGTCACATCCATCCCTGTTTTTCTGTCAGAAACATCTTGTATGAACTTTGTCTTGCAAGAAATTTGTATGAATTCAAATTTAGTGAATGAAAGGAATAATTCAAGTTGAGCAATAACAGAGATATATCTTCTTAACAAGAAGATATATCATTAAACAAGAGTATATAACTAGATAGCACTGTTTAAATATTAGCCTGGTAAAAAAACACAACAGAGAAGCAACTCTGCAAAGTCTACATCTATAGCATCTTTATACTACGCATTTCTGGACTGTTTAAAAACTCTGCGTGAAACTTTCATTTTAGAGGAGTCATCTTTTTCATAACTCAGCTTTCAGCAACAAATACCTTTGGACCAAGTGCTGTATAAAATCCTTTGGGAAATGAATGACCCTCTGTCTATCCAGGGGAAAGCAACAGGACAGTGCTATGCAAGTTCAATATTAGCTCATTCCTGTAGTCAATAGGGTTCATAGCTCTTCTTCAGGCTTGTCCAGTAAACTTGTCAACACTGTAAGTTTTTAAGGAACTGGTACAGGCTTAAATGTGTGGGACAAATTTACTTTCACTCAAATGAAAGTGTTTTACAAGGGTAAAACACTGCACCCTCCTCTTGCCACAGTCTGAGCATGGGCGTGTCTTTTTCGCTCACAGAGGCTCTATCAAACCACAAAATTTGCCAGCCAAATAACATCAAAGAATCTTAATCTCTGAAAAAGGCAGGATATCACCTTCAGAAGACACATGGAAAATTCCTCCATACTTCATGTATCTGAATATTACAAAGGAACAACTGGCATATGATACATGAAAAAAAATCAGGTTGTGTAACAGCTTCCTCTTATTTTTAAAATGAGAGCAAAACTAAAGTAAACAACAGAGAAATTATCACCATGAAGAAACCATTAATCATATTATATGGCTGAGCAAAAGAGAAAAATGACCAGTTTTGAATATTTTGTTTTGGTGACATAATTCAAATAACTGAAGCTTAATATTTCTGCTGTTAAAACAAGCTGTATTTATGTCTTGTTTTAGCTGGAAGAAAGCATTTGCATGCTGTTACCATCATCTCTTCTAAAACCAAAACTTAATTCTAGTTTATCATGACGGAGAATTCACCTTTGGAAGCACATTTTTCTTAAGACATAAGTAATGTGTGAAGATTTTTATATAAGTGAGCATTGTGCAGAAACCAAGCGCAAACATCCCGCTCAGTGAGACTCGAGTTGTTTCTGCATCTCTTCTTGAAGAGACAGGAATGATCAACAGTAAGTCCTGAGTCAGAACTGTGTACAGATAATTTTAATTACAAAATAAGATGCAACAAATGTTACTGATACATTAGTTGAGAAGAGTTAACCATGTGCATAACAAATTTCTCCTTCTGGAGGGGAGATACTAGTTCAGAGCCTTCATTAGGAGATATCCAATTCACTTGTAAAACTATCTGTCTTAAACTACTCCACAAATCCAGATCTTCTACAACTGAATATCCACTTGCAAGCAGAATTCTGTACTCCTGAGAAAAAATGCTAAAATCCTGAGAATTTGATATTTGTTGCTTTAACATTCACCAAAAGAGTGAAGTGCTTTTATAAACATCTGTGCAAAATGATGGTTTTGACATGCAGACTTGAGGGGGAAAAATAAAATAGTCAAATCCACAATCCTGTTTCACTCTCCTCATTCCAATCTTCTCTATCCTATAATTAGAGATGTAGACGTTATATTTAATTTATAATATAATGATAAATATTTGCTCACCGTGCAATCTTCTAATACTCCATGAAGAAAAGGCTTTAAGTATGAAAATACCCAAAGATTATAGCTTTGAAAATATTTAGTTGTTATAAGGGGGAAAAATGCCATCTGCTGGGTACAGCTGAGGACTGTCCTTTTCTTACCAACACACCATGCTGACCTGAGAGAGTTTTCTCTCCACTTCATAGTTCATTTTTCCCATCTTGAAAACTGATACAGATACATGCATTGCTTTTGAGGAGTATATAAGAACAACCTCATTAAAACTCAGTAGCAAAAACTTCTTTCTGTATACCTTGCAGAGGCTGAGAGGGCTGACATAGGATCACTAGCAAAAAAATAATGATGCTTTTAATCTTTCAGGGGCATCAGAATTGTCTCTAACACACCCCCTTGCCTCCCCAAATATTTCACATGCTTTTGTACCTTCACACACATAAAGTTCACTCTTAGGTGATCAAAAAGTTATTCAGCTTATACATACAAAGCAGAGCAACACACTGGTGTTTGCTTCTCTATTAGTCACATACAATTTTTCTGCCATTTATAAGCCACAGAACTGGTTGGTGGAGTATAGGTGAAGAACCACTTAGTTACCTAGCTTAAAAGTGTGAAACCAAGTCACTGAAAACCTCATTAATAAAGCAAGAAATTATTAAAAAGAAGTGGAGAATGTCCAGTTAAGAAATATATTTGTATGAAGAGAGCGAAAAATTAGAGCAAAGTCTGATTTAATAAAATAGATAAGCTTTAAAATTAAGAAGTATGACAAAAGGTAGATAGGGTTTCCATATGTAAATATGAAGAAGAAAAGAGTTGTTTTGATTCATAACAGACAATGAGGTTCTTTTATGGTTTTGTTTGTTGTTAATTTTACAATGTAAAGTAACACCTGTCATCTGTGTGTGTATACACACATAAACATATGCATACAGGTGTATATATTTATAAATAAAAAATTCTGATTTATTTCATATGAAGCTGAACCAGCTTACAATCTTGGAAATCTGGGTTTCAAAGTTAAAATAAAGACTTATTTCTCATATGTACAATGAGCTAAAAATTAAGTAGCTCCTGTGAATGTACATACCTTCCTTGTGTTTAAAATAAAAGCTTTGAAGTTGATTTCGGAATAGAATTCGTAACAAAACCATGTTTGTACTTCGCACTCACTCACTGTCATGTTTGCTTTTTAAAAAGCAAACAAGCATAAAAACTATGAAAATAAGGAATTTTGGCCTTTTTAAGATCTCCTAGCAGGATGACACACTTCTATCTGTTGTCAGATGGAACTAAAACTCCACTGAAAACTATGAAATGCTTTTTACACATTCCCACTCAAAGCACAATATGCTCCATACATGCTGCAGTCACTGTTCTCTTCCCTATCACTCAGGTAAGTAACAACATGGATTCTCCATTACCATTGACTTATCAGGCCTTGATTATGCAAACTGATCTCCCACTGAGAGATACATGCACCCATAGCCTCACTGATTTTAATGTGCTTCTATGACAGGATAAGCATCTTCTCCCAGAAAAAAAAAAGCTACAAGCTGGGTGTAAGTAAAAAAGACAGCAAGTGTGAATTACCAAACCTGTGGCACATCCTAAGTCATTAGGCAGATACCAAAAATTCAATTTATTTCCTCAGAATGAAAATGTCCCTTAAAATGCTAATTTTTAAAAGCCCATGATATACGTATACAGGTTTTTTTTAAATCATCACAACTTGAGTCCCTACAAAACCAAAGATACTAGATAATTAACCAGAAAGAGAATTAAGTAGGTTTCTTTTCTAATGTCTCTGAAGTTGTAAGGTAAGCGTATGTACCAAGAGTTCCTCTTTGCTATCAAAGAGGGAAGGTGAAACTGCTGATAATCTCCCTGTATTTCAGAAGTCCACAGTTGCACGCGTACCATATTGATAACACTGTTATGGCAGAAATGCAAAGAATCTGCATCAGGGTCATTTATTCTGTTGACACATTTTGCTGATTCCAAAGTGCTTACAAATTCAGTGAGACACAAAAAGCAGGGCTTCAAATGCCTAAACCAATTTCAAAACATTCTGATAGTATCAAAGCAAACTGAACAGTAGACTTGGAGCTATGACTGTCATGAATTCTTTTTATCTTTAATATATTCATTATTTAGTACTTCTATCTGTTCTTCTGTTTTGTGAGTTTGGTGTTGTCAGAAAATTAAGTTATAAAATTCTCAGAGTAAGACCAAGGAAGATTAGAAACATCAACAGTATCTTTGTCTGTCCAGACTGTTTGCTTCACTCTACCGTGGTGATAATTTCTTTTTCCTTTTAGTTTGCTTTATTCTTCTTTTAAATACACAACAGAAGGCAAGGAAGCCATCTGAGATGAGCTTTTTTTTCCCTTAAACGCATGTTCCATAGAATCACAGAATGGTTTGGGTTGGGAGGGACTTCAAAGATCATCAAGTTCCAACCCCTGCCACAGGCAGGGACACCTTCCATTCCACTACACCAGGTTGCTCAAAGCCCCATCCAACCTGGTCTTGAACGCTTCCAGGGATGAATCATCCATAGCTTCTCTGGGCAACCTGTTCCAGTGCCTCACCACCCTCACAGCAAAGAATTTCTTCCTAATACTTGATCTAGATCTGCCCTTTTTCAGTTTAAAGACATTCCACCCTGTCGTACAGGTCCTTGTAAATAGTCCCTCTCCAGCTCTCCTGCTGCCCCTCTTCAAGTACTGGATGCTTTCTCTTCTTCAGGCTGAACAAGCCAAACTCACAGCCTGTCTTTGCAGGAGAGGTGCTCCAGCCCCTCTGATCATCTTCGTGTCCTCCTCTGTACTCATTCCAACAATTATGTCTTTAACTTCAAACACCATGGAAAAATACGTATTTTTCAGATCTGTAATAATCCTATACTAATGCTCCTTTCCAAACACAGTTTAAAATATACAGATCTGTAAACTCAAGAAAACCGACAATAACATCTCATTAAGCAACAAATTAAAACCACAAACACACACCACAAAAAAATAAAAAACCCAAACAACTGAATATTAATTAATACTGTAAGCAATTAATGGAGAAAAAAAATATTCTGAGTTAAAGTACCATTCAAGACATACCTGAAAAATCTAGATAATACTCCTTATCTGAAAAAGACCAAATAGTTACTACATACAAAAATGCAAAAAATGCATTTCAAAGAAACTCACACCAATTTCTAAAATGCATTTAAATCACTTTGAACATGATGTTCACAAATACTCTCTAATAAGTCTTACAATTTAAAAACATTATATGTACTGCCTGAAAAAACAATTTATTCACAACTGAGTTTCACTAAGTCTGAGAGCAGTGCATCTACTTCAAGCTATACCAAAAGGAAGATGAACATTTTTTTATCAATTAGATGGCTTTTAAATTATGCATCTGACAAACCTTTACATTGTATAAAAAAGAACAATATCAAATTCCTGATCATAAAAACTGCGTGTGATTTTACTTTGCTATTCAAAAATCTTCTCAAAAAGGACAATCCCAAAATTTGTAAATTAAATGTATGTACAGTAAGTATTCTGAAAAGTCTGTTTACAGTAAGGAAAGCATGAAGAAAGAAAAACAAAAATGCTTCAAAATACGTAGGAAGTTAATTCTCTAGCAGTTCCATATTATTTGCAAAATATTTAACATCTGATCTGCAAATAATCTTAGAGTAAGTCTGATTGGCAAGGACCATTGCATGTCATCTGCCTCATGCTCAGGACTGGGTCAGCTTCCAAGTTGTATCAGGCTGCTCACAGGCACATCTAATTAACTTCTGAATGCTTCCAAAGATGGAGACTCCACAACTTGCCAGCCTATTAAAGTGTCTGACCTCTATCACACTGTTTCTCCTCTTGACCTTCTACAATTTGCGTCCTTTGCTTTTCATTTTTTCAACATGACTCTCTGAGCAATGTGGCTTCATCTTCTCTATCACCTGCCATTAGGGAGTAGTGAACAGGAGTAAAGTATTACACAGCCTTCTCTTATTTGGACAGAGGAAATCCAGTTCTCTCAGATTTTCTTTGTATGTCATGTTCCCCAATCCCTCCACTGTCTTGGAGGCCTTCCACTGGATTTGCTCCAGTGCATCAATGTCGTTCTCAATTTGGGGAGCCCAAAACAAGACACAGTACTCCAGACTCAGACTCTCACAAATGCTAAGTAGAGGTGAAGAATCACCTACTCCACTGCAGCCCAGCTTTCTCATCAGTTGGCCACTTTTGCCCCAAGGGCTAACTCTTGCCCCAGTTTCAAAGTTTTGCCTTCCAGTATCCTAAGGCACACTTTGCTTAAGTATTTCCTAACGTCAACTTCCCTGCACTCTGCCATGAGGTTCAGGGACCTCAAAAGCCTGAGAACAGATCTTGCTAAAGCAAAGGCTGCAGTGTGTACCTGCAGCCTTTTTGCGTATTTTCCACTGTCTTGTGCTGCAACAGCATCACACCATTTCCTTAAGACTTTCTTCCATTAGCAACAGACATCAGTGACTTACTTTCAACTCCAGCTGAGTTTTGCTTTCCTACTTCCTTCTCTCTAGACCCAAACACTGTTTTTACATTCTCCGTGGAGATCTGTCACCGTTTACAGATTCCATAAATCTCATTGTTTTGGGTGAATCAGCTTAGGAATTCCCCATTCAAGCCAGCTATAGCTGTTTGCCATACCTGCTTGCCTTCTTGCACAGGGAAAAGTATGTCCTTGTTCATTTGAGAAGGCTGTTCTTGAAGATCAACCAGCTGTCCTGGGCCTCTCTGCAGTTCAAAGGGACCCAACATGGGATACTACCTCTATTACATGAAAAAGCCAAAGCCAACCATTTTGAAGTCCAATATAATTTCTTCACTGCCTGCTTCTCTCACTCCTCTCAGATTCTACCACCTTAGCATAGTTTAGTTGGAGGTGCCATCAACCCTCCATTTCCACATTCACAAGTAGCAGGAAATCAAAGCTACATGGACAAATAGGAATAAAATATCTATCCAAATGTAAATTAGGAGAGAGAAATACATGGGAGATAAGAAAATTTTGAAGACGTGGTATTTGAGAGCTTTTCTTAATCTCACTCAGAGATAGAAATGGATCTTAACAGAGTGGATAATCATTGTGATAACTGACACAACCAACTGGAAAGACTACTTTAAGACAGCATCTAGTTCAAGAAAAAAGAACAGGGTCTGTAAAACATACAAGGCTACATTTACATTCCAATTTGCAAGCATATAGATAATTTTAGGATGATATGAGGCAAAGCTTTTAAAAATCTGGAGAAATGAGTAGCTGAAGTAGAATAATTATCTGACAGATGGAGATTGCCCAAGGCTGCCACTTGAACATATAAAAAGATGAGGCTGAGTTCATTTTTGAAATACAACATTAGAAATTCCAAGAGCATCCTCAGTATTAGTCGTGGAAGGTATAAGATTTTACTCGGTGTACCAGAGTACAAATAGAGGTTAGATTCAAAGCTTTACTTTGAACACAGTTTTTAAAGCCTGAAGCTTTACAAAAAGATTTTAAGTATCCTCATATAAGGAATATAGCATCAATATTTACAGCAAAGCACCTTGGTAAAATGTCTGTCTACCAGTTTCCTTTGCAATGTCAGTGTTGCAGCTGCACATACTTACTTCTACCATGGTGGTATTTGGGCTTCACCTTCCTGTGCCACTGCATTGTTCTTTCTACACATAACATCCTCTTCAATCCGTTTGCACAACCATGCCCCTATATTTCCTCTTCAGAAGATCAACTTTGGTAATAGTTGAATGCCTGAAGGTAACAGCTAAGCAAATCACTCCTTTACTTTCACTTGCAACTCTCACAATTCCACAGAAAGTAAGCAACTGCAAAGCACACATGCTTCCTTTAACAACAGTACAGCCATAAATGCACTTAACACGTTCAAACATGCACTCCTCCTGCTGTCATCCCCACACTGCACATCTTTGCCTCTATTTGCAACATCTTGTCCTTATTTGTTGCATTATTGCTATACAACTTCATCTGCATTCTGCCTCATAACTCCTCTGTACTCAACAGAAATGCAGCCCCAACACTGACTGTGATCGTTGGAGACTAGGGGAACATGGGGTTATTATTTCTATCACCAGGGTATTACTTGTAAAAGTCCCTTTCTGTGATGGATGGCACATATAACAATGAGTTTGTGCTCTTTGATAATGAACATTCTGCAAACAGGTGAGAAGGCAAAGATTTCACAGCCCAAACCAACAACTTCAGTATCACCCAAAAGTGGCAATGGGAAGAGAGGAAGGAGCACCAACAGTCTGGCCATACAAACTATCACATCAGTTCTGCTGATCGTAGCTGACACAATTAACTCGTGTGATTTTGCAGTCAGTTACTATTTTTTTTAAAGCAGAAAAGTGAGGAAGACTAGCTCATAAAAAGGATAAGCCACCCTGTGACAGACAACATAGCTATATGAGACAAATCAAGAACATCACAGCTATTTTGAACTAGTTGCAGCTTTTCTTCTCCTTCAGTCTATTTTAGTTTACAAAACAAAAAGAACATCACTTCTTAAAAAAAAAGAAGACATCCACTTGCCTCTAGTCATGGTATCAACATTTGGTTGTTGATTTATAATTTCCAACATATCAAGGATACCCACTATCCTTGAATGTATTGTATTTTATCTCCCATTTTTTATTACTTCACAATGTCCAAGCTAAACAGAACTTTGCCTAAACACTCTTTGGGTTTTTCCCCATATGGTCCAGTTAATCATGAATACAATTAAAAAAAATATAAATGATGCTAATAGATAGTTCATGTCTACTTCAGATTACTAACTTTCTTTAGAGGAGTACATCTTCAAAGATGAGTAAAATCCTTGATCCTTTCCAGCACTTCAAGGTACTAGATAAAATTTATATTATCCTGTGATTTGAAATGCATCAAATTGACCCAGTAAGATACTAATTCAAAGCAAATAAAGCCAAAACTTTGCTTGTAATTTCATTTTAGCAGTCTGATTCAGCTAAAATTAAGGAACTTGCATGAGCTAAATAAAAATCTGTAAAAGGAAGCATGGACATTTAAGAAATTCTGGTTATGGAAGCTACCAGAAATATGGTACTATGTGACATTTTCAGCTGATATTTGTGACATTTAAATAAGGCTCAGAGGTAGTTTGGGGTTTTTTGGATTTTTAAGAAATACTCATACAGTCAGACATTTTGAGAAAAAGCATCTCTACTAAATAGAGAAAGCAGTCTTCCCTGTAATATAAGTGAGATACTGCACACAGCAAATAAATATCCTTCACGTTCTCTACTGGTAAGGTTATTTAACTCGTAGGTCATTGGGAAATGCAGTAAATGTGCTTAAGATACTCTTATTTTATTTTTTTGTGAACATCATCATAATTTAGGAAAACACATGGTACTGTTACATATGTGAGACCATTGTTCGAATAAACTTGAAATGAAAGAGAAGTGCTGGAAAGTGGGTCAACCTTTTTAAAACATATGTAATGTTAGGGCTTTTCAGTTCACCTGCTGTGTTTCACAAGAGACAAACAGTGAAATACTCTCTTGTTTAACTGAAAACAATGAAGTACTCTCTTGTTTGACTGATATAATGAGTTGCTGGTTGTTATTGCAGGGTTTTGTGGTAGGGGATTTTGGTGTTTTTTTTCTTTTTAAGACTAACTATATTGATGTAATGAGAAGAGATAGAGAGCACAAGCTGAAATTCTTGCAAACACAACACAAAAAGGGTTAATCTAACCATGATCCTGATGCTTGGAACGGCTGGACTATGATAATACTCAGGGGACAATTACCAAGGCTCAGCTGATAAGATGTAACTCACTAAGGTGCAATAATGCAATTTCTTTCAAATATGTGCTCTGAACAGGAGTGTCAGTATTAGGTCACTGAGGTTAGAGAAACCCTGCCTTTCTTTGGGATGCAATAGTATCTTTTTTCTTCATGTTTATTCTTTGTTATGCAGTCTTCATCTTTATCAGGCTTATTCTAAAAGTACTTCACAGATCGTAAAACCAATTCTTTTTAATTCAATGGCAAAACTCCTCCAGTATCAAGAGTGAAATAACTGAAGCCCAGATGAAAAAAATTTGGTCATTCATCCGTAACGGGACTACATCTGGGGTGAAACAGCAGCTATTTTGCAGTTAACATTTCTATTGCAGACTGATCTATGGATGGAAATGCTCAACTCAAAACACAGGGGAATTTACATAGATGGAAAATAATCACACTGACTAAAATCTGGCAAACTCCCCAGAGGTAACTCCTTTATTCAGATGAAAAAAGCACAAGATTGTTTACAATTGTTCAGGATCTCAATTACATATGCTATCTAAAAGACATGTCCAACAGCTGACAGAACTCTAATCTCATGCTACTGAATAAATAATGCTCCTATATCCTTTTTTTTTTTCACTATTTGAGTGAGCAGGGAACTATAAATGCAAGGGCTACATGGTTGGAGCTTTGTGATTTGGTTCCATTTGTATTGCTACTGCCCAGGCTGTAAACTGTGATAAGATCACACACAACTGTAGCACAGGTTTAGTTATGTCTGCATTTCAAGATTTAAAGATGAGTCTGTAAATCAGAACAGAGGACTTGGAAATTAGAGACAATCCCTGTGCACATTGCTTCAAGCTGTTAAGTGTCTGAGATCAATACTTTAACTTGGGCTCCTTATTTGTCTGTAAGAGATCAATACAAAAGCATACCTTCTTTTTCTGTAAATATTATTTGCCTAACTGTGCCAAAACAACATGCAACTTCTGTAAATTCTGCAACAGTACTTCAGCCACATCTGTAGTATTTTGTTGTCAAATGCCTGACAGATTTACTGGCAGAATGGCAGATCCCAGAGGGTCGTGATCAGTGGCACAGGGTCTAGTTGGAGGCCTGTCACTAGTGGTGTTCCCCAAGGTTCAGTACTGGGCCCAGAATTGTTTAACTTATTTCTCAATGATTTGGATGGAGGGCCAGAGACCTCCTCAGCAAATTCACTGATGACACAAAGCTGGGAGGAGTGGCTGATACCCCAGAGGGCTGTGCAGCCTTCAGAAGAACCTTGACAGGTTGGAGAGATGGGCAGAGAGGAACCTTCTGAAATTCAACAAAGGCAAATGCAGGTTCCTGCACCTGGGGAGGAATAACCCCATGGACCAGGAGAGGCTGGGGGATGAGCTGCCAGAAAGCAGCTCTGCAGAGAAGGACCTGGGGGTTCTGGTGGACAAGCTGTCCGTGAGCCAGAAGTGTGCCCTTGTGGCCAAGAAGGCCAGTGGTGTCCTGGGGTGCATTAGGAAGAGTACTGCCAGCAGCTCAAGGGAGGTAGGTGATCCTGCCCCTCTCTTCTGCTCTTGTAAGGCCACACCTGGAATGCTGTGTCCAGTTGTGGACTCCTCAGGACAAGAGAGATATGGAGCTCCTGGAGCAGGTCCAGTGGAGGACAACAAACATGACTGAGAGACTGGAACATCTCTCTTACAAGGAAAGGCTGAGGGAGCTGGGCCTGTTCAGCCTCATGAAGAGAGGGGGGTTTTTGTGGGGTGGGGTCCCCCTCAACGACTGAGGGGTGACCTCATCAATGTCTGTAGGTATCTGAAGGAGGCTGCCAAGAGGATGGAGCCAGGCTCTTCTTGGTGGTGCCAAGCAATGGGACAAGAGGCAATGGGCAGAAACTGATGCACGGGAAGTTCCACCTGAACACAAGGAAGAACTTTACTGTGCGAGTGATCGAGCACTGGAACAGATTGCTCAGAGAGGTTGTGGAGTCTCTTTCACTGGAGATACTCAAGAACCATCTGGATGCAATCCTGTGCCATGAGCTCTGGGATCATCCTGCTGGAGCAGGGAGGTTGGACCAGATGACCCACTGTGGTCCCTCCCAACCTTACCCATTCTGTAATGCTGTAATTCCATGTTGGATTACTGAAGAAGAAAACTTTCTTTACGTAAAAAGTTGAAACCAATATCAATGCTTGCTTTTAATCTCAGCGTGGTGGGAGGAAGCAGGAAGCCTAATGTTGTCGTGTTAGAATTGCAATTGCAAGACATTCAGTTCATCAAATCAAAACAGAATTTTAGTTAGTGCTCAGAACTCAGGAACTGTCTTTACACAGTCTAAAATTAAAGATGCTTCTTTAAAAACTCTAGTCAACAATTTCAAAATCTGTATCATTCCGAATTTTCTTCAAACAACTTTAAATGATACCTAAATTAACAAGTGAAGTAGGCAAACCTGGAGTATTTTATTCACAATTTGTTTCACTGGGCAGAAGCTACTGTTTCATAAGACATTATTTAAGATAAATACCTCTTCTCCCAAAAGTGCTAAGTTATTATTGTCTGCCTTGTACTTCACTAAATTTTATTTCAGTTGGATGAATGCATTTAAGTTACTAGTAGCAGCCAATTGTCATGTGTGACGAAGTAAAACTTACCTGGAAGAACAGTACTTTATTTATCAAATATCAGATTTCTAGGATTTTTTTATATGCATGTGAGAGCAGCATAAACACTGACATATTTAAAAATTACATTATTTACAGAGTAATTCAGTTAGTTATTTCCATAATGTAAGAACTGCTCTAATTTTCACATAGCTGAAATATGATAGAACTTTTCTAAATGTTAGAAAGTGATTCCAATTCCACAATGGATCATCCATTCTTTAATAACTTGCTATTAACTGCTACCAACTTTTTAGAAACAGCTTTTTGCTGGCTCATATTTATAACCTTTTCACGTTCCAATCAAATAATCTATGATGTAATATATTAAACAGAACACAATAGCACTGAGAGTTTTTTATTTGAAATCAGAGATAACTAATCAACCAATACTCCTTTATTAATGTGAAATGAAAAATGTGTTGAATTTTGCTTCTGAATCACAAGTTAGTACTGTATATTTGTAAAGTCCAGCAGAAGTCATAAGAATACTGTAATAAAGATAACCTTTCTATCACATAATGGGCCATTTAAAAATATTTTTTGCTTAAATCTTTCATTTTACATCATCCTGTGACAAATTAATTGCAAGCAAACATAAAATGTTTTAATGAGCTGATTATCTGAAGTAAAACAAAGTATTTCTGTGTATTCTCTGAAACAGCTACGCTGTTACTGAGGACTTAATATTGCATTTTCAAACACAAAAATTTGAACAGATTATTCTGACTTCATGAAACACTGAAAAGTTATCAGTTGAATATATTTTGCAGAAAAAAATACATATCCTTAAGATTCTCTCTATTCACCAAACGTTTTCATTAACATGACATGCAGATGTCTAAAAGTTAAATGTGCCATTATTCACACTCTGGAATATGCAAGCAATATAGGAATTAATTGTTTAATCATATTGAGATGCCTGTGGCATCAAGAAAAAATAAGCTAAATGTCAGTATTTCACACTGTCAATTGAAATGAGTGCCAGATGTTAAAACACCAAGCAACATAAAAATCATTAATTTAATTTTAAACAAAATCTTTTCCAAAGCAAGCTTTAATCTAGTGAATCCATCTTTCCCTTCCCTGGCACAACTAAACATGGAAATCACCCCTATTTAATACGTGCAATGACTGAACTAGGCAAATAGTACGTAGAACTGATGCAAAGACTTTCATGTCTTCTGCCATTAGAACTCACTTGTTTTGATTAAGATTTTAATGGCTTTAAAGACAATATCAAAGAATGCCTAATGAGTAAAAATGTCAGGCTTTGTTTTTCTCTAAGAAAACAAGTGCTGTTTGTCATTGTGCACAATTCTAAAGCAGAAGAAAGCTTAGGTTGCTATTATTTTGCCTAAAACAAACAAAAATAGTTTCAAGAATTTAAGCTAATGCAGCCTGCCTACACCCAAAAATATGTGGGGTAGTGCCAAATCCAAATGGGACATTTTTCCAGAAATTTGATGAAGCTTAATTTAAGAATGAGTAAATTCACAATATAAACATCTGCCATTGTTTTCAGTGCAACACTAATTGCAACAGTTGCTTATATTTTGAATGAACAAATTATAGAGAATATAGAAAAGCTTAGCCCCAGGAAGTGTCAAGAAATATCAAAGGAGAGATTAAGTACTAAGGGACATTCACACGAGTGTTATAGATTTTAAAAGGGAAGAGATTACATACCCCTCTCCACCAATTCTTGTTATCTTTAGACGAAAATCAACAGAGTTCAGGCTGGGTGGCTTCCATTTCAAAATATCATCACATCGACCAGGCTTGTATTTCTGAAGTAAATTAAAATGCAGTTTAATTATGCTTATTGGTTTTCACTGGTTTTAAAAGTAACAATTCAGCTTTTCAGACTATATTAGCTGTCTCTAATGAATTACAATAGTTAGTGACTGAAACAATGAATACCATTACCATGGAGGTAGTTGTGCTTCACTACATTATTTGCAGCTCCCTTTTAAAACTGCTTAGCACTGTAGCTGTGCCATTGCATATAATAAAAACCTGAGAATGAAAATAAAAATTAGCATACTTCATTATCTCTCTCTGGCTAATGGAAAATTTCAAGAAGGAAAATAAGACAGAACAGAAAGAAATGAAAACACCGATAGGACATACAAAAAAATACCATTTAAAATAATCTCAACATTTTGGAACAATTTTATGAACAATATTTTTGTTATCCATGCTGTTGACTGACACAACATGAAAAAGCCAGAAGCCACCATACTGCCACCTATCAGAAAGCCTCATCAGAAACACATTCTCTCATAGCAAAGGAATTTAAGTTACGTAAAGATTAAAGAACATCATGATGTACAGGAACATAAATAAGGGAGCATCTCTCGCTAAAGAGGGAGGCTACACATTTGAACCACCAGTTGAAAGGAGCAATTTTCTCTTAAATTAGAGCTTTAATTTCTCACAGTCTCTGCTATCATCTGGTTTCATTTACTAAGCTGTCATTTTGTTCATCCTCAGCTATCAGTGAGAGCTAACCTGTTGATCCTTTCCTGACCACAATATCTTTTATGGCAATGAAGAAAATCAGAACTAACATGAATAGGGCAAAAGCAAAAGAATCATTTGGAGATGCACGGAATTGGGAATTTTACTTCTTTATTTATATACAGTGAGAAAAGTTATGCAATTTTATATTAGAAATAAAACTAACCAAGAATATCCACTGTCTTTTGGTAACAGAACAGTCATCAGCATCACGCTGAACTCATGATGTTAAATATTTTCAAAATACAGAATTTATTGATGATAAACCTAACAGTTCTAGATCTAATACGACAAAAGCAGATGAATTTTCTGTCTTCTGGCTGAAGAATGTAAAGTTACTTTTTCTGAAACAATGCAGCGTATCTTATTTATCATTTCTTGATGAAAAGATGGTCATTAATTCTTAATGATGCAAAAAGAATGGACCAACCTCTCTGAGTCACAGCACTGAAATTCTGAGGAAAAGCTGTATCTGATGTATATAAAAACCTTCCTCACTAGAGCTCTCATATCCTGACTGACAACAACCAACAGCATGTGCCCAGGGAAGATGAAAAGCAAGGCAATTACATATGGTATTTTCTACTACTACTCTTTGAGAAACTATCCATTTTGAAGCTCAGAGACTTCCTGATGTGAATGTGATTCTTACGTGTTTAGTTATTTTCAGTTTCTCTGCATGAGCATGTATAGCTCCCCAGTAAGACCATGTAAACCAGCTGTAGAAGCCCGTGGCACAATGTTTCACACACAGCCTGACTACCTTGCAGGAATAAAAACACCATCATTTGTTTATTTTGAACAAGTTTTTGTTGTTTTTGAAGACTTGCACTTCCTAGAGATCATACCAGAGATGCTTAACAATCAAAGAGAGATGCTTAAGAGAGATGCTTAACAATCAAACCCCATTGTTTCCATGAGACTCGTGGATTCATACACCTCTACATGCATAGAAATGCACTCAGCTCGGATGCTATCATTTTATATGTGCAGTTACAAACTTTTTCTCCACTTACATTGCTCTACATTTATCTACACAAAAGTTTATGCACTCTTTTATCACTCAGCCACCCAGTCTTGTAAGAGCTTACTATAATCCTCCACATTTAGGACCAGCCCTTGCTGATCCATCAAGAAAACATCACTGAAAGGCTCATCCAGTTTTCATACTTGCTTACGTGTAGCACAGGTGACTCCCTTCCCTGGTGAGGACTGCACTGTACCCCATGCTTTCACTCCTACTTTTTAACCAATTGGATATCTCTGTAAGAACCTTTTAAGTCTCACATTACTTTAGTTTCTTCAAGAAAATTTTGACAAAAGGCTTTCTGGAAATCTTAGCAAGGAAGACCATATGATCCTTACTCAATTGAGTTTTGAACCCTTTGCTGGAGAGGCATAAACTTCCTTTCAAAAAGGTATGTAACTTTCACCAACTGCATCAATCATGTTCACCCAGACATTTTTTCCATTCCTTTGTCCAGTCCAGATACCAAGTTTACAGGACTTATATCTTCCCTGATCTTCCATCTGATCTTCCATGATACCTTTCTCCACCTTCTTTTTTTTTTTTTTTTTTGGTATTGTGTTTTCTACCCTCACATGTTTAAGTACTAATGTATATTTTTCACATAAGATCTACTATCCAATTTTTTCAAACTCTTTTTCCTAGACTGACAAGTTACATCCTCCTAAAAGTTACTAAGAAACCAACTTCACAACAGACAGGAACAACTATTCCAAGATCAGTAATTAAAAGCAATGTTTTGACAGAATGTATCTGCATACCTGTAGTTACACTGCAGGATCCACAATTTTGACTCAAGTTTAAAATTAACGGGTTGCCTTGCTTGAAGGGCATGGAGGAGGAATCGTTCATTTAGATGGAATTATTTTCTTTACCTCTAGAACCAGCACAGTGTGAGACAAGCCTCAGCTAAACATTTTGTTCTATCAATAAAAAATAATCTCTACCACACCTCAAGTCAGTCAAAGATATCTCACTTAGAAAGCAGTGACAATAAATATACCCTTTTGAGTATTACATTTAGTTTTGACCATTGTCAAATTACAGCCTTCTCATTTTGCAGCAATTTGTTAATACCGAACGCCTGGTAAAGATAACAGGTAAATTACAGATATCTTTCAGAAACAGTTACAAAGGCTTAGACAAGCCATGAAACTTCAAAGCTTGTATTAAGAACAAGTTATACAGCTCCCCCCTGCCCTCCCTCAACTACTTCTGTTACCATGAAAGACAGAAATTCACTGAAGTCTAGCTCAATATGAGAATTCATCCAAAGGCCACATTAATAATCCCTGAGAAAGAGATTAATTTTTGTAACAGGTGAGTCCACACACACAAGACAGCACTAGTAAGTTACTGAGTTTGAATGCTAAATGCTAAATCAATTTCTTTAAACATGAGCTGAAGCCAAACAAGAATTCTGCTTGTTAAATATGTGAAAACTTCACCTTAGATGAATCACTGCATACTGCAGACCTGTTCTGCGTGAAGTTACTCTTTATTTTAATTCCAAACCAAAATGTGAAGCAATCTGTTTGAGATCTAACTACACCCTAGCATTTTAAATATAGCATTCAGAGCAATGATATCCTCACCACCACCCCCCAACAAATATGTATGTACATGACTACTTCTAAAACACACCAGATCCCCTACCATATCAAAAACAAAGTTCATGCTTCAATCTGAAACCTGTCAACCTAGTCTAAGCACAAAAATTAGAGCTCCACACCAAAAAGGTACATTGACAAATCAGAGACTATCTCAACTAGCTTTAAAGGATTGGACTAGGTGACCTCCTAAAGTCCCTTCCAATCCAATTATACAAAACTGTATCTCTCTTTGCTTGCTTGTTCTTTTAGCAGCCATATTGGGTGCATTTTAGTTTCCAAAAGCAATGTACATTCAAAACAAAACCCCCAGCTGTTCCTATTAGCTGGGCAGCTCTGGGGCACACAAATTACATTCCATCAATGGAAAACCAAACTTGAAGTTTCACTTCAGGGACACACCTAATGCCCTTCATGCCAAAATACAGAGACCAGAGGCAAAGGCAAAGGCTGTTCCATTGCATTGCTTCTTTGCACCTATGGAGCACAAACAAACCTGAGCTCTGAAGATATCCTGCAACATCCTCAACTGCTGTTTCAAAGAAATAAGAGTATCAGTACCTTCAGTTGGCTATGAACCCTGAGCTCTCAAATTTTTACATTGTTTTTACATCTATTTACATCCACTCACCATCTACCCAACATTTCTTCTATCTTTTTTAGTAGTAGTAGTAGTATAAATGTACTATATGGCCATTTTCTCCTGGCAAAACCTCAGGCCCTTACTTTCAAGAGGATGAAGACCAGGGACAACAGATGTGTCAGAAGTAGCACAGCAAATGTGCCCCTACCATGGAGATCTTGAACTTTAGGCAAGAACACAATAATGACACTAAAACTCAGGTGCACATCCAACACCCTGGGATGCAGAATCATCACTGAAGACAGCTCAACAGAAAGCACATTCTCTGACATCCCTCTTAGGGATTCATTGATTCCTCACCTCAAACTCAATTCCATAGGCTCAAGTGGGTCTAGTCAAACCAATATGAGGGTTTTGTTAGAACCATTTTAGCACTGCAGGGCACAGTGATGGGTTGCTGCTGCTTATGTTGAACCTCAATTCCCTGCCCTGTCCCAGAGTACTAAGTCTAGTTTCCACCTTCTTCCACAGCTGCCCAAAGAGGGGGCAACGCTTTTCTTCTCTCCCATCAGATCAAGAGAAAGCAGAACCTGAGGCTTTGAAGGCCAGCCTATCTTAACTTTTGTTGACACGTTTCTTGTTAACTGCAGATAGCCTCACACACAGGTTTGGGATTTGCCTAAGGCCACGTGTCAGCATTTGCATTCAATGGATGGCACAGCAGAAAGCTGAAAGCCTAGGCAATGGAGGTATCAGAAGCCCATAATGAGGACAAACTTTCACTCCAAATAGCTGCTTCCACATGGGATCAATGTTTCTGCTTAGTATTTTGCAGGAGGAAGAGCGGGGTTAGTTTCTGGGACTGCATTCTGGGCAGGCAGTCTGGAGTGTGGGGTGGTGTTGACTCACCATGAAGACACCCACCTGGAAGACTGAGTGACTTCAGCCTAAAGTCTAGACAAAACAAATGGTTTCTCCTAGCGACTGAAAAGGAAGAGGTGGTGGTATGATCAAGAGAGAAGTTCGTGCCTCATCAAGAAGAGGAAGAGAAGGTTTCCTTTACAAGGGTGGATGTCTCACTATCCTACAGAGTCTAATCAGCCAGCTCTACCTCCCTTAACCCTTATTAAATACCACCCTCCTGAAATGCAAGCAGCAGCTAACACAGGCCACCTTACATTTCCCTTCCTCCGTATCTTCCCTCACCCCTTCCAAATAACAGGAAGCAAGCAAATAACCCAGCTCTTTTTTTCTCCTAAGTGGCACAGTGCTGCTACTTGTCAGTTCTAATTTCTCCTCAGTAAACTGGTCAGACCTTGCCCTGCAAAGTGTCCAAAGGGCTGCAAAGCTGGCAGCTGGAGGCACACAGCAATTTAGAAAGAAGGCTAAAATAAAGGGCACAGAAAGCTCCATTTGTTTGTATAGCCATGCTTGCCCAAGAGGTATGGAAGGTTGAGTACATTTGAGGAATGAGGGCAGAGCAGGTGGGAGGGCATGGGGCTAAGCAAGACAGCTACTGGGATTCTACTGGAGTTCTTTTAAATCATTAAATGTAGTTTGCCACACTGCAAATGATACTAGCACCTAATCACACTGAAAGTGTAATAAAGTGCAGTTATGTATCCTCGAACATGAAATATAAATATGAAATATAAAACTTAACCACTAAATATAAAACTTAACTATGACAAACCTATAATGACAACAAATCTGCTCCTCTTGCCACTCAAAACAGTGTTAAATGTTTTATCTGAAGAGCTCTACTTAATTCTGATCCCTCTTAATCCATAGAGCAGCTGTTGGCCTACCCAATCTAATAGTTTGCATTCAGCTGGGTAAACATAAAGACAGAATAATTACCCAAAATGTGTTTTTATTTTCTTGCACTACAGACCTCGGATCATTTTAAAGAACCAAAAGGACTGATTATAATCAATCATTTCAGGCAAGACTTTTTAAAGAAATGAGCTGAAGACACAGAAGTTGCTAACATTATTAACAGATTATGTGAATAAATCACAACAATGTATCAAGAAACCACAAGATCAAAGGCAATCACTGACTTAACTGTATATTAATATATTTTTAAGACTAGAAACCATTACTGGGCTCATTGAGTCAGCTCTGTTGCATATACGACAGAAAAACTTGAACAATAATGTTAATATCAAGTTTATAACTCCTGTCTAAACTACAAGGATATTTATATCAAGTTTATAATCCCTATTCAAAATACAACACACCTTTATGAAAGATACCAAGTAATAAAGAAATCACAACATGTGTCTAGGGAAGTTACCATACCCATTTATTCCACTTGTGCTTAAAATGCTTATTTCTACACTGAGTCTTGTTAATGCCTTACTTTAGACTGATGCCTGGCTCTCCATGTAATTACTTCCCTTTTTAAAATAAAATGAGTAAGTCTGAGTCTCACTGCATGGGTAATTTCCCAGTTGGCTAACATACACATCATCATAGTGTAATTTCACAAAAGCCTTCAGAAGAGTAGGCAACAGAACTGAACCCACTATTCCAATATTCCTTTCATTGCTTACACATAGAGCAGTACATAAAGTGTATTTGTATTCTTTTGCATTGCACTGAGAGGTGTTGATAACTAGCTGAAATAATTCTTTTCAGATTCATGCCTTTAGCTGGGACTTAATACACTTACTCCTGGAAATACAGCCCACATTTGGCTGTATTCAAGCACCATCATAAGATCAAATGATCTAGTTTAGCCTACATGATTGATCTTTCAGGAAAATAGGTAAGCTTGCTGAAAAAGTTCAAAACATTAACATGACCATAAAGATATATGCAAAATCCCAACACTATCATTAAAACCCTTCATGGTAACACATTTCTTTATTTGTCATTAAAAAAAATTAAAAAACAAAAAGCAAAAAAACAAACAAACCCCAAACACAACATATCAAAATCCACTTTAGAAAACAAGTTGTTCCACCAGCAGTTAAATTGTGACCCTTAGCTCCTTCAAATGTTCTGCCTCTGTCCCTTCCAGCATCCCTTCTCAGTCCCAGCTCCTTTTGTTCCTCAAAGTGCCCATACAAACAACTTACAACCTCACCATAGCTCCCACAGACCATCACTGCAATTCCCCATGTATTCTATTTTCTTTGCCTGGGAGGGAAAAAGCTAAGCAAGAGAGAATGTGGCACCAGAAGCTTCTTGGTCATTGATGGGTAAATGTGGTTAATGCTTGCTTGTTCTTGCTGTTTATTGAGCAGGACACTGAGAATTGGAAGAAAGGGATCTACTAGTCTGATCACAGGCCCACTGTACTCCCTGGCTGAGGAACAGAAAGTCCAGCTTTTCTTACTGAGGTCAGAGGCAAACAGGTTATTTGAGAAGACTGCTTTGAGAGCATTGGCTCACCCCTAACTCACATCCTTGGAGGTGAAGGCAACCTGTGTTGTACACTAGAGAATTCATGGTGTTTGGTGGTGATCACTGATCATCAGAGATTATCCATCACACCCACAGAGAAAGCTACTCTGTATGTTGGTGATCTAGGAGATAAAGGAGAATGATGTCCAAGAGTAAAAGCCTCCAGATTCAAACAACAGGGTGCGTGACTACAAAGACTGATACACAGAAAAAGTGACTAAAATTAGTGCATTGATCTGCAGTAGACATTGGAAATAAACACCTGGACAATACTATCTACTTAGACCAAACATGAGACAGTAAGAGAAAAATATTATTGTAAATTATTGCATTAAACCATTATATTTACTTCTTATTTAAAATACATCAGAGCTGGTCAAACAGATTATCTGTCTTCACCAAATACATTCCACATACCACAGAGGCAGAAAGAGAACTCTTAAAAAATCCGAAGAATTCAGAGGCATCTAAGGAACTTCTACGAACGAATGCAACAGATAAACTTTTGACAAATGCAGGCCAGCACAGGAAAGACGCATAACTTCCACTGAGAAAAGGTGCATAAAAAAATCTCTTCAATGGCACTCAATGTCTCAAAGATTATCAGGACTCCTTTGTTCTTTATAAAAACAAACTAAATGTACCAAGTACTGATTTCTTTCTTGTAGATATTTGAAATAATTTCTGCATAAAGTCTGGAAATAGTAAAACAGGCATTTCTTTTAATAAATGTGAGTCAACCGGGGGAAAAAAAAAAAAAAAGCTAATTCCTTCCTTTTAAAAAAACTCTTTCAACTAAAAGAAATTAATTAATAAATGCTGCTTTTAATGCTTGGTGCTCTAAATTACTGATTCAAACGACCTGAGCAATCAAAGAACTGCAGTCCTCACTAAACATCAGCTTTTTGCCTGGTTCAGTGATTTGATCAGAAAACAGAGACACACTGATGTTCCACAAATATTTGATCAGCTTGAAAATAAAGTTGTCCATTAATTCCAGACATTAGACAAGGTAATACTGTCACATCATTGAAAGCAAATCTGCAAGAGTAACTTTAGAGGCTCAAAAAGGTGGTGAAAAGACAAGTTCCTTGGCTAAGCTCAATTAATTTAGTGTCCATGGTTAATCCAAAAGGATGATAGAGCCAACTACAGATAACACAGTTTTAAATAACTCATTACTTGATACTGAAGTATCCATGCTGCTTTAATTCCATATAGTCAAACAAATTTGTGTCAAGTCTTCCATTTGTCCACTTTAAAAATCAAAATAAGGAAAAATTAACATGTTTTAAAACACAAACACATCTGAATTGTGGAAACTTTTCCTTTAGAGAGTTCAAGAAATAAGTAGGAGTTATACTTTTTAATGCATTAGGACCAGTTAGCTGTCAATAGCTTTTTTTATTGAGAAAATGTTATTGTCCACAGTTTGTCTCTGATGAAAATGTGACTTGAAGCTGTATGAAGTAGAATGAAAACTATTATAATCACAATTACCTAAGAAATATTAACCTTAACTGTCATACCAGAAGCAAAACATGCACCCATTTAAATACTGTTAGATTGTGTTTTATACTAAGGACTTTAACACTTGAATGCAAATCAGGTTTAGAAGGTTAACCTGTATACAGAAATTATTTTGTTAAATATGTTAATAGAATACTGCTTTTTCCAAAAGTGCCTCTGATCCTCAAGTTAATGCAATATTTATATTGGACTTCCTTGGTAATTAGTGGGCTAAGCGTCTTCTCCTCTTGCACTTTAATTTAGCTTTGTACCTCCAGCTTCATTAAACATCTTGTTTCACAGCTATACTAATAGATTTTCTCAATATTCCATTAAGCAAGGAGAGAAATATGAGGACATTTTTTAAATAACTAACATCATTTACATATTAATCCTATTAATATTTGATAAATGAAGTGCAGATCACAGCCAAAACCCTATGTTTATAGCAATCAGAATGTAGCAGCAACAAAACTACACACTGGTCTTTCCCCCTGCCCCCCAGCACATTACTATAAGCAGCAGAAACCAATTCTTGGTAATTTCTTTCCTTTCACTGAATATTATGATCTGGACCTAGAAACTCCAATACTTGGGTCTGAAGCAAAACTAAAAAAGTAAATGGCTTCAAAGAGTTGGCTAATGTATATATGGTCCAAAATGGACCAACTGGTATCTGCCTTTGATTATAAACTCTACTTTTGGCAAATTAAGGTAAAAGCTCATACCTACATAACTTTTCCTCAGCCATACATTGTTAATTTCCACCTGTCTAGAAACAGACAAACAAACTCAGAGGTAAAAAGCTAAATGGCTTAAAACAACTGTCCATAAAGACTGATGAGAATTAGGTTAAATTAGAGAGTTTCACCCCGATCTCCAAAAGACCCTATGATACATGGAATGAAATCAATCTTCCTTCATTTCCATCCATCTTTTTGCTCTAAACAGCCAGTCACTTCCTCTCATGTGATCAGGAAGCCCTTCTCTTGAATATTTCAACATAATCCTTTCTAAAAACTACAGGAATTAGCTTGGCACTAAGTCCAAAAGTTATGTTTACCTTTAATTACTTTTAAGGAGGCCATAATCATTGCAGACTGTGTTGAAAGCCAGTCTAACTTAGGCACAGCAGTGACATTGGTACTCTGCAAAATAAAACATCTCTCCAAAAGCACCTGTTTCCCACATGCAAACAGAGACAGATCTGAAACTCTGCACATGTTCACACCCCTAATTTAGGAGGAGAGGGCTCCCTATGACCTGCTCCACCTCACTGAATATACGTAGTACTTGGGCACTACCAATACAAGTTCCCTTACAAGAATATATGCTGCTCTTTGTATTTTCAGATCAGACACTCTTCTTGAAGTCATTGCATCCCTACATATCTGAAAGATTCAAACTTTCTTTAAATAAGAACATTTGAGATCATTAATGCTGCTTTTTTTCTGTTTTTCTTTTAGACCTCACTAGGGATATATCTAACAGAAATGCAATGTTTGGAATGACAAGCCATTGTGTGTACTGTGAAAGGCAGGAGCAATTTTAATTCTGTTTTATTTATTAGATGATTTATATTGTTTTCAGTCAGCACAAACTGAAATTTAGAAAGCAAATGGAAAAACCTTTAGAGAACTGTACTGCTAGATACCATGACAATGTTCAGCTGATGTTTTCTGTGTGCACAAACAATAACCTTGGAAGAACTATTCTAAAGTAGATAGCACTTCAAATTTTAAATGTTGATTTTCTCTTCCCATTGTATGTTTAACGTAACTATCAAAATTCATCTCTGGTGAACTGTTTAAGACTTCAGTTCTTAATTCACAGCAACAGAAGCTGCTGACAAAGGATGAGGGGACAACTCTGAAATAAACTGTTGGGAGAACCAAGATAATACAGAAGCACTCCTGGCTCGCTCCTTTACAGGTTTTTCTTTTTCTCTCTTAAAGCAATACTTATTATTCTTTTCTGTACCCCAGCAACACAACAAATCTTTGAAAGACTCTTAAGGAAGATCATCTTCCTTCTAATTTTGAAGCCACAGTCACATGAAGCCAGTAATGTTGGAGAACACATCATTGTATAAACTGATAAATGTAGTTACTTCATTGCATCACTTGTTTTATGAGCCTTACTGTTTATGTCTCTTTACAAGTTTAAAGTGCTGTACATACCAGACAAAACCTTCTCTCATTTCTCTAGCCCAATGGCACCAATGTCTCTTCATCTTCTGTCCTTTCATTGTTAGCACCTTTGTCCCAACTCAAGCTTATGTGTAGTCATCACTTAAATTTACACCAGAGAGAGAAGGAAGTCAGTCTCTCAGAGGGGTTATTTCTTTGTGGGTAGTTATTTTGTGAACAAAGGTTCCTAGAAGTCCCACAAAAATTGGGTTGGATCAGCGGGAAGTGTTCAGTGCTTCAAGTCTAACAGCCATAGCATCCCATATTGTAGGTATAACAAAAGAATCTCCATGAACTGAGCAGCAGTGCTCTTGGCTGACTCACTACAATAACCCAATTTGGAAGCTGGGTAATTTATCAACATTAGAGCCCACATTTGCAGAAGCTCCAACCTGTAAATTTAAGGCTTCATCACAACATTGGTTTTGTTGACGTTTTTTGTAAGCTACAATGATAAATCAGTACACCAGGAATAACGTTGCAAAGAATCCCCTCAGAGCCCAGGAAGATTAATGAAAACTACCAATCTTAAACAGAAAGATGCAAAAATATATTTCAAAATACTTCTTGAGGAATACCAATCTTAAAAAAAAGAATGAAGCCTTATATTAAAAGGCAATCAGAAGGCTGGAGCTTTTAGCTAATCTGAACATAAGGAGAAATGTGCAAGTACTAAGAAATTGCAGCATGCTGGTCTCAGACATAGTCTAATTTCTCTTTATAATTCCAGAGCTAAAAAGCCCCTAGAGCTGAACAGATATGCTTGAAAGATGATGCTCAGAATTGCCAGCAGGATTTTTTTCTACATGTTGCCAAATGTATGCTACACAAAATTGTCATTAAGGGCTAGCTTATTACATCTTCCAGGGCTACAAATCTCCTTGAATTAAATATTCATGAGTCTTGCTTGGACTGCTGAATCCTGTGGTGTTTTATAAGAAACAATAGAAACTAGCCTTTTCAACTATGTATTCTAGTATATAAATTATAAAATGATGAGATTTAATCATATTAAATTAATCATTAGCCATTGACATTAAAATAGCAAACCACATATTTCACATCCTTATTTTCACAAGAAAACATTCATACAACATGGGAGTTAAGTTCAACCAGTAGAAGTCAGCATGTGCTTCACAGTGCTTTTGTTTTGCAAGTAGCAAGCTGATGTGCTCAGAGATGACATGCAAAGTGGGAAAAAAATGTATATTGAAAAAAATCACTATGTACTTTTTCTTTCAACTCCCCTACAAGACTAATACAACTTAAAACTGCATCTTCAGGAGACTAATTTGGATAATGAGCAGGGAAAAATCCTCATCTAAGAAGAAAAAACATACCATGCCAAAGGAGAAAATGAAAGGATCATGCCCACTCTTTGTCTGAAATTAATCCTTGCAGTTCTTAGGAACAAAATGCAGTGTCTCTGGGTAAGAATAGGTTAAGTTGAATAGGGTAGCTATTTGCTGAGCACTGCAAGTAAAGGGAAAAGAAATACAGGTTGTATTTTTAAAATATTACTCAAAAAATTCCTGTTACTGTGAAATTAGTTGCTACCCTTCTTGGGAAGGACAGTCTCCTATTAAAAGCAGTGGTTCTGATGTAAGTTGCTAATACTGGCCTGCAACCAAACAGTAGTTTCTGCCACATCAGATTTTTTTACCTCTTCTACAGAGCATGACCACACAAACACCCATCAGACATGCAACACAACATCTCTGGTTTGAATGCTGGGATTGAGCAACTGCCATGAAGAACCTGTTCCAACTTCTCTGCTGCTGGCAGAGAGCTTCATTCTGTTACTGGCAGAAGGGTTGGAGTCAGACTTTCTTCTTCTTTCTCTTAAATGTTTCTTCTTTAATTATACCAAATGTTAAAATATTAATGTAGCTATGCTTCGAGCAGGCAAGCAGCTGAAGGGCCAAAGAATTAAGGGAGGGGGTAAGTGACTATTACCATTTGCCAAAACAAATGTCATCAGGTTTAGCTGCTATTTAACAGTTTAACATTTTAACAAGGGGGAATAGAAGGAGTGGTTAAGCACAGCTTTTCTATAAACAAATGTATAATGTATTTAAAAAACAGAATTATATTTCTTAAGAAAGAGAACTGCAACTCATAGCGCCAATTCACAGGCATCCATCAAGTGAATTGAAATGTTGGATATGCAGTCACTGGGAAATTCTGGGAGAAGAAAGCAGACAAACCTGAGCCAGTTCAGGAGAAGCTTCTTTCAAATTTGATTTCCCTTCCATGCATCCTTTTTCCTAATGTCATAAAAAGACAACAGTCCTTTCTTTAACCTCTAGAACATAAAACACAACTGAGAATGCCATAGGGAAAAAATAACATCATTGGTTCAAGCAAGAATATGTGACGATGTTTGGAAGATAATTTAAAAATCTCTTCTCACCTGCAAGATAAAGCAAGTTTATAATTTCATTGTAAATGTTATTAAAACACAGAGATAATAATGATCACACTAGTATGAATTCTGAGCTAATAAATTAGATCTCTGTGAAGCTCAGTCCTGCTCGTGAAATAACTTCAATAGAATCCTCCAAAAACTTTCTTATTGCTGAGTGAGAGGTTAAGAGATGACAGCAAAGTGAACAAGTCCACCAGTCATGGATCCACCACGTACTCCAAAAGAGTTAGAGAGCCATGTGGAACCACATCTCTCTTGACACTAAGAACAGTAAGTACCATGTTCATTTTATGAGCTCTCTTTTAAAAACCTTTTCTGCTGTATAGTGCATCCTCAACAGAAGGAGAACATGACTTTCACAAACCAAAATCATTCAATAAGCTATTTGATGAAATTAAATTCTTAAGCTGGGACAAAGAACATGAATTAGCATTAGCAGATGGCAAGTCAGTGGTACTGGTTTTGGCAGAAAGATCTAGAAATTCAGTCCAAGTGGAAACCAAAGACATCTTGGCTAAAATAAAGTTGTAACAATGATTGTAGTGAAAGTTGAGGAAGAATATTAGGCAAAGCACCATTCCTCATTTACCAAAATACTAGATTAGGTGGACCAAAATTTTATCTGCCTTACATAGACAACACTTAGGTTATTAGGCTCTTGAGCATCTTTTTCCCTTAGTTGCACATGTGTATTTGAGCTTTTGAAATGTGTGAAATTGGGAAAAGCTCTAAAAAAATGGGTTTCAAAGATTTAGCTCAGGTCCTGATAACTGTTTAAAGCTGTTGCAAACAGATGTATTACAGAATAATATGCTCCAAGAAGGTATTACAAAGGATCAAAAGCTTTGGACTCCCTCTCACAACTGGGGGTAAAAAAGAAAGACCATTAAAAAAACCAAAACCACTCTAAGACACTAAAACCTAATTAGAGCAGAAGAGTGGTGTACAAAGGGAACAACAGTCAGCTGTTCATTAGGAACAGAAGGAAAGCAATTTTGTCTTGAGGGAGGCATAAGAATACTAAATGGTGTTTAACTCCCTGCATCCCTCCTCCCCAGCACCCTTTGTACAGGAGAGAATAGGTCACACGGTGGTGTTCAACAACCAGTATTGTTCCTAACCGCTTCTGTTCCAGCACCTGGGGATCATACCCACCTGCATGCAAGTGCAATCTTCCAGAAGAGAACTGTGACCACATGTGACTGCAGTCAGAAATACAGGAGTGCAGTCAAAAGCTGCCTGCAGGTGGCCATGACATTGCCCTAACAGTTACTTAGGAAACTCCCCTTTATGAAGAGCTGCCAAGATTTTCCCCATAGCCAATAACTGATTCTTAAACAGCGAGCTACATCATGACTTGAATTAAAAATTTACTGTTATTCAAAATTCCATTCCACTACAAGGCAGTTCTCACAGTATAAAGCCATTAGCTATACAGCTAAACATATGTTTTTTCTAAAACCAGCAAACTCTACTTCTTTAATTGCTGTAGGCTTTTTTTAAGCAACCAAAATGTATAAAAGAAGAGCAGTATACCCAGTTAAAATCAACATGGAATATCTATTCTAGTAAAAATATATTATTAAAAAAGCCCTTGCTTTCTGCATGGCTAAAATTTTAATTTTTTCCCCTCCATTTTTTTCCTGGCCAGTCACCATTAATATTCTTAAGAAATTAATTCATATATCTTTGCTCTGAAACACCGCAGAGTTTCAGAAGTAAGGAAATAACACCCACCAAATTTGATAGAGGACAGAACCCTACTTCTTTTGAAGGCCTAGCAAAATATGCAAGCAAATGTCATGGAAACAGAAGCTTTCTCCATAGTAACATCATTTGTGGCACTGTAGCTAACCACTCTAACATGCTCCAAGACAAGGTATTAGGTTAAACCCAGTTTTCATTTAGTGTTTGTTCCATAACATTCCATATATCTAGCAGCTGTAAAGATTTATTAAATGCATTAATAGTTCACAAGAATGAAGTATCAAAGCCAAAGTCAAACATAAGTATAAGGGCAAACTAATTAACTGTGATAAAGCAAGCCTGAGTAACACTGCCTTTTGGGGAAAAAGCCAAGAGACTGATGGCACCATAAAGAATGATTATATTACAGCTGGTTTCTACTACACTCTCTGACTCCATGCAACAATTGTCAGATGTGCAATAGCATCTTACATGAAACACATAGAAGGAGCTACAGAATAAGACACATTAAAAATAAAAGTAAAATAATTTTAAAATATATATATAAAAATACATAATTACACCTAAGCAACCCTCATTACCTGCTGTTATACAAAAGTTTAAATTTTTTTATCAAGTAACCCAGCAACCAAAACTCTCAAAACCAGCTGAACAAATATGCTACCAGCATTGCAGCTGCTCTCCATGGAAATGGACCCACTTAAGGCACAGCAATCAGAGCCACAGGAATGATTTTCAAGGAAAATTTATTTGACAAATGAGGTTCTGCTTGTGAACTATCTGTATGCAGTTCATGACTCTGAACCAAAAAAAAATCCTGAGTTATTTTGTGACAATGCTTGCCGGCCCATTTTCTGATCTTATGATCAATGCAAAGTTTCACTTCCCTGACCGCTACCAGATACAAGGCACATGGTACTATGTGTCCCTTCCATCCAGAAAGTGAAAAGGGTCAGTAGTGCAAATGTGTGCAAAAATACATTACCTGTGACATTTTTGCAAATAAAAAACCAGGTCTTGCATAGAAAATACAGCTTAACCTGCAGAAATCTTTTAAAATGTCAACAAGTAATCACAAAAATAGTTTACCTTGTAGTTCTCGTTCATATGCAAATTACGAAAAGTTACACTCATGTTCTTTACTGGTTCAAATATTTTAATGAAATATAAAGTTTAAACCAAATCCTGTAACAATGAAAAGCATAATGACTGTATAACTGTATTACTGTATTACTTAAGCTGTCTGAAAATAAATTTAAAAGAAAAACTTTACCAGTCTTCATACATGGAAGCAGTCCTGTGATCTATATATATTTTAGAGAGTGGTGCTGATTCTACTCAAAAATCAAACATATTCTTTCAAAAGCATGTTAGTGCTCTGAAAAAAAAGCTCTGAAGGTTTCAGAAATACAATATACCCAGTATGGTTCACTACATACATGTTTGTCTTACAGAAAAATCTGTATTTCTTAAAACTGATACTTTTAAAAAATATTCCGTAAATAACAAACACAGCAATAATGCTTTTGTCTACTGGCCTTTGAGCCAGCTGTGTAAGGGGAGTAGGGGAAAGGAACCCCAAAAGCCAAATATGAACTAGCTTTTCTTGATGTTAATTGATGCTAAGACTGCTGCAAAGGAATATGCTGCCTAAAAACTATCAAATACTGACCTCTGCCATTCTCTTCTCCAACTAAACTTATATTTTTCCTTACCATCATATGCAGACATCTTGCAGAACAGATTTAAGTAGGAAACTGGAATTTTACATTTGATATGTGAAGACAGAAGGAACAAACTTGAAACTCTTATTTTATGAACCACATAGCAAGCTTTTTTTCACCTATTTCGAGCTCTGAGCACTATGATCACTTGATCCTGTGATCAACTTACATTTGTTAAACATTTAAGTGTTTCTAAAACATTCAGAATTATCTTTTATTCTTCCTTTTCCTCACTGCCAGCAGAACAAGCCATATTTTCCCTTAACAATGGTAACATCAATTCACTGCCTGACAAGTCCCAAAGATACACATCTCAATTGCTCTCATAAGCTAAAAGTTCTCTCTAGAGAATCTCATGTTGCTTAAAACACATTTTGTTTCAGTGGTTGGATGACTATACAGATGCAAGACCTTCTGGGGATTTCTAGTGATCACTGTTTGGAAACAAGCAACCTACTGTTTGTCAGCTCAAACTTGTCAAAACTTTCAGACATGCTGTAATAAGTGTACTAACTGTTTTTAATGAACAATTCAAAGCATACAGAACATCTACATTTTGGAAATCTGGGATATTTCCAGCTAAGACTTCTAATAATTGTCCCCTTTCAGAACAAGCCAGCAGACATGACACAATTGTACATTCCTCTATTTCAGTGGAAAGCTTCTAGAGTAACGTGGAGAAAATCTGAATTTCATTTCAGAAACACAATAGCAGCATTAAAAGACAACAAGCTTTTGCTTCAGGAATATCTGTACTAATTACATAGGAAACTTTCACCCGATTTCTGATCTCTGACTTCTATAATCAAGGCATGAATTCCAGCACTGCCCTTCTATCTCTGTACTTAATAGACCTGTATGATAGAATCACATCTAAATTATTCACCATGCACTGCAGTGGAAGACAATGACATTTTCTTAGAAGCAATTTATAGCTTTCATATTAAACTCAAGACTTTCATTTTTAATTATGTTAATGGACTTGGTTCACTATTTTTGTAATATCAAAGGCTAGGAGAGCTGATGAAAGAAACAGAAAGTACAATTACAAGTGAAACTAAAGTTACTGTCAGTCAAAAGGAGATTGAGTTATCACAGAGTGTTCTGTTGTACCTCTTCAATACAGAATACTATTCCATAGGCACCTCTGGGCTTTGCAAAGTACTGTTCTGTACAGTACCATGAACATGATTATCTTAAATGTGCAGTCATCAATATACAGTTACCTTCAAAGATTTATCTAATAATACATGCCAGCACCTAATAAAAACATTTTATCATTAAAAAATTAAGTTCCCCTTTGGTGATATTTATGTGTTTTCAAAATTGCTGTTTTTAAGAAACGTGACCCAGTAAACAGTTAAAATTATTAATAACAGAGTAATGTACAATAAATCATCCTGCTTTTAAAGAAAGTGTCTTTAAATGTTTTGACCATCCAGATACCACAATGCATGTGCTGATAATCCTCTGAAAGTCACCCTGTGTTCTCACATCTCAGGTATATACATCATTTTCCTGAAATGCTGGGCTACTTCTTACATTAAACAGCAGGGTGGAGATCTAGCTAAATATTCAGTTTATCCTGATTACCACTATTTTTGTTTTATTGCTGTGTTCTTGCCTAATAAAAAATATGAACATTTGATGAAGGATCTTCATGAAAACTTGAAAGGTTTATTGGCTGTCTTGTTCTGCCATGTACAGAAAACAGAACCAGGAGAAAACAATCACAACAACATAGTTCTTCCAGATATTTTCCTAAATCTTTTCAGTTTTATAGAAAGAGTACAGAGACATCATATATGAGGTACTCTGTTTATGGGTATCTACTCTGGGATCTGAAGAAAATAGAGTGTTGACAAAATACATTCTACTATATTGTCCAATTTCCAAGTTATTCTTGATCTACCAGCTTCTCAGTCCTGGAGGGATTGCTGTAAAATTCAGCATGAGTCGGAACACTGCCATGAAGACAAGTGACCACTTCATTAGCCTATGTTAAGCATCAAGGGCTGAATCAACTACTCAGATGATTCAGTAAAGAGTTCTCACTGATTCAAATCAAAAACTCTCTTGGATTTCCCTATCCAGCCATAAGAGAGATTTTTTTTTTTTTTCCCCAAAACTGATCCACAATTACATATAAATGAATGTGATTTTTGGAATACAGACCTACTCTTTTGAAAGCAGGTATGTTTTGCAGAAGCTGAACAATTGTGTTGGTATTCTCACCTGAAATCAAATTTGTGGAATATATGCCTAACATTTTCCTGTTTATTTTAGTTAGAGGTACATGCAACCTGACATAGAAGCATGACAGCAAGTACACTCCACAAGCTCCCTGACATCCAGCTTTGAGACAAGGAAAGTATGCAAAAATAATTTTTAAAAGTCTTTATGAATGATGATTCTACATCTTTATTTTCCCAGCATTTAAAAAATTAGCAGGCAGAGAAAGTCGGTTTTTTTCCATTCCCTAAACAACACATGCACAGGCATCACCATATTAATGTCAACTGACAATCCCAAGGATGACTAGTACACATAATACAAGAAAGATCATTCCTACTGCCACTGGCAGGCAGAATGATTAAACTGCACAACAGAAGTTCAAGAACCTATTTAGATAGCACCCATAAATGCAGCTCACTGCCTGAGAAATCAGAGACTGTCAGGCAGTATAGGTCATTAACAAGCAAATGAGACAACATACCAATTAGAACCAACACTCTCCTTAGGTATTCAGACTCAAGGCACTGACATCTATTCAGACTGACATACTAAGGAGGACAGGTTAAACAGTTCTGGCAAATAGCAAATACCTTTCAACCTAAATGTACTAGAGGACCAACAGCAGAAAGTTAAACAAGAAAAACTTTTGCTACACCCCAACCTTACTATATTTAGAGCTAAAAATTACTCATAAAGGGAAAGTGTGGGGGAGTGGCCATGTTTTTTTCAACTCTGGATGCTAGGAGTTTGCATCTCTAAGAAATGTAGAAATTTCCTGGGGTGTGAATTATCTCGGGTTCTTGAAAAGTAAGTGGAAATCATAAAAATCTGCTATGTTCAAAAATCACAGTACTTGTATCTAGGAATCTAACCATTTAATTAAATGAGATGTAATTAATTTAATTAGACTTTTCTTACTGGTGTTTAGGTTAGCATGTCTTAATTTTCTAGTTTTCAGATTTGAAAAAAAAAAGTAGGAAACAAATCACCTCAAGCGAGCAAAGACAAACTTGAACTGGTAAAAAATATTTACTTGTATAGTCACAGAAAACCCCTCAAAGGAATACTGTGTATTGCTAATATATTTGGGTATGTTTGTCAAGCATATGAAAAAATGGTATATTTGAGATCAGGATAGCTACCTAAGAGACGAATTGCAAGAACATTGCCATGGAAATTGAATATAACAACTATTCATAGGCAGAAAAGAGTTGCAAAGCTCAGTGGCATTTCAGGAGATTGATAGCAAGTTCTCTGTTAAAGGAAAACCTACAACTGCACAAAAAGTGCACACTGACATGACAACAGCATCCCCTGACTAGTAACAGATTCAGTCAGGAACATTCCTCTTATAGAAGAAATCACATTTAGCAAAGAGATATTCTAAAGATACATGAAAGGTTTTAGTAGTGTGGATCAACACAAAGACTGATGAAAATTATTCTCTCCAGATTCTCCTTCCTTCTCCTGCAAACTCTAGAGAAAAAAAAAGAAAGTCATGTGGTCCTAGCATCTGTGTTAACAAATTAAGGTGCTGATTTGTTTTCCCAGTGATAGGATGTGTGGGAACAGTTCAAAGCTGTGCCAGGGAGTTTTAGATTGGACATCAGGAAGCATTTCTGTACTAAAGAGGATGGTGAAACATAGAACAGGCTTCCTAGAGAGGTGGTCAATGCCCTAGAGCTCTCAGTGTATAAGAGGCGTTTGGTCAATGTGCTTAATAATATGCTTAAATTTTTGGTCAGCCCTGAACTGGTCAGGCAGTTGGACTAGATGATCATTGTAGGTCCCTTCCAAATGAAATAGTCTATGCCATTCTATTCTATTTCATTGCCTCCAAATCTTACATGAATCACTACAAAATTAGAAAGCTAAATCCAGAAACATGTATTTTTTAGAAGCAAAAATCTATGCTATTATATGATTCTTCCCAAGCCTTTATATATCAGCTTTGGTATTGAGACTATATCTGAGTCTGTCTGAAGCCATTACTTGCTATTGCAATAGAAATACGTAATAGTAGTTGTTGCTCCATCACTGATAAACAGGATGTCTGAGTTTCAGAAATAAGCCAGCAAGTGACTAGGCCTATGATTAAAAATTTACACACCATTTGATAAAATATATACTGTGGAAGAAAAGGCTTCCCAATTATATAGGAT
Source organism: Entomyzon cyanotis (assembly GCA_024500445.1). Classification (NCBI taxonomy): domain Eukaryota; kingdom Metazoa; phylum Chordata; class Aves; order Passeriformes; family Meliphagidae; genus Entomyzon; species Entomyzon cyanotis. The sequence goes on along the minus strand of JAKEPQ010000871.1, from coordinate 39,049,923 downwards.
TATTTAGGACAAACTGGCACTGCTTAATGAAACAAATCATGGAGATATTTTATTTGGTGGTATCTTTTAGAGATATTTTATTCAGTTTTAACTTCAGTGATTTTGGATGAACTTTTATAATGACAGAAAATAACACAGCCTATTATACAATGGGAATAGCACAAATAATTAACAGGCAACCAAGCATTTCAGATCACCACTAAGTCTGCCAAGGAAAGGGAAGAAAGATATAGTAATAACTCATGCAATGTTATTCAGTTATAAAAACCTGCTCATTATTCTTTCATTTTAGAGGCTAAGCTTTGCATTAGTATTCAGTATGGAGAGTTATGTGTTAAATAATTCAGCTGCTCTTTAAAATAACATTTATCTCAGAAGAACAGAGCTCAGCGGCTGCCCTTCGTCCTTCCCTGTAAAAATCCCAATTCCACACAACTGGACTTTAATTCTCATCCAAAATAACAGCACAGAGGAGTACCAAACAGAAATCAGCCTCAGCTCAGCAGGCAAACACAAACCAGAAGATTATAAATTGCGATACAAGCTTTCCACAGATGCCCAAAAGCTGTCCTTAGGTCTTCCTAACTGATGGCCAGTGAGTCTTCACTTAGTTCACCAAAATAAGAAAATAATTCCTATATCCTTTCCCCAAGCAAAAGAAAAGTAATAGTTCTAGTCAGCAAGAAAGGTGATTATTAGGAGATTACTAGCACAAAAATCAGACAGTCTGAGATACCTAGCAAAGGTATGATTTATGAGGTAGACAAGAAAAATAATTTCACTGATGAGTGGGCACAGCCCAGAGAGCTGATTCTGCCATCAGAAGAGGCCATTTCTGAGATTTTCATAAAAAACATACAGGCTGGCAAACTGCAAGTGTTCTAAAACAAATTTAAGAAGTTTGCTGTTTTGAAGTAACCTTTCAAAAAAGGGACTGAAAGCTTCCAATCTTTACACAAGCATTCAGAATCTGTATATAAGGCATGTGGCTTTTACCTTTCAACTAACTCAGTCATTGTCTGGGGCATAATCCCAGGGTGAGATACCTGTCCATGAAGTTTCCTGCTGCTCTGTTTCACTTCTAGCACTTACCTTCAGGCCCTGCTCTGCCAACCTGTTACAGGTAGAGGAACCAGAAAGTTATCAGATGAAATAGAGCTGATTTAGGCATATGGGAGTTAGAGTGGCAGGATCTTAAATGGATAGAAAATGATGGAGGGAAAAGAAGTCCCTCCTCCAAAAGGGAGAAGCAACAAAGAAGGGTATTCAAAATGAATGGGGAAATGGGCTGCTGGATAAAGAGAATGCATGAGGAGAAAATGAGTAAAGGAAAAGAGTATAAAGGGGGGAAGAGAAACAATAGTAAGAAAACATTTGTCTCTTGGGATGGAGCTGTTAAGAGTATGGTATGTTAATGCAGGAATTGCGTAAGAACCACACATCACATCAAATTACCTACTAAGCACTCTTAAATCATAAACGAGGCAAAAAGTTCATCACTTCCACTAAACATGCTCTTCTCATGATCTACAAAAACTTTTACACTGAGAAGGGAGGAAAGGGCAAGAAGATGGGATGCCTCAGCCATTGTCTTTCAAGTGTCACTGTGAAATTAAAGCCTTTGTATACCCCAGGCAAAAACCAATATAAAGTAACTCAAGTAATTGGTGAATTAGTTAGGAATAATAATGTTTAGTTAGTATCATCTTGCAAAGTAACCTAACCTTCACAGGCAGGAAAAATCTCCTTACTCCTTAATGTTGTTTCTACCATCATCAGTCACAGTGCAAAATAATTTCTGCTTCAATACAAGAACCTTGCTATTCATACTACGAGTTTAGATAGGAATACTAACAGAAGAAAACAAACCCTCTCACATCTAACTGAAACCCTAGATTCAGTAGTAAAACATTTTCACAAAACCCTTTTCATTAAAGCATACCAATTTCTCAAAACTGGACTAATACAGGAATGACACCAAATCTCTTCAAACCAAAGAGAAAAGTGAGAAAACCCAGAGCTCTTAGAGGCTAAAAGCATAATTCCCAGTCACAGATCATTTTGGTTATTTTTAGTTTCATTGCAAATCAGAATTAAACCAAACTTCAAAACAACAAATTCTTTCTCCATCCATGTTGACTCCCAGTACCCGTGTTGCCTGTAGCTAGTGGGGAATATATCCATATACTCAGGTCTAGATGCCTTTATCTAAGGCCAGACAACAAGAGGAACATATCTGAGTAAACAGGGGTGGAAAGGAAGGGAAACTGAGAAAACAGTATGAACTAATAAGCTGATCATTCTTTGTAATAAATAGTTAACTTCTGCATTCTGCTTCACCTATCAAAACTAGGGTAAGTGTGGGCAATTCTCCCCAAAAAATTTTCTGTCTGTAAATGTTGACATTCTGTTTAACCTCCTCTGCTGCCACTTCATCCTCCTTTGTGATTATGCTTCAATTCCTGTCTACATTTGTGCTCTCCTCAAAACACACATTGGACTTCAGAAGTTCCTAAAAGATGTTGTTGAATTTCCCTGATCTTCTAAAACTCAGCATAATTTCTGTCTGTTCTTTCTTTCTGCAAGATCAATTATGTCAGTAAAAATGGTTCTTAAGACTTGTTTTCTTCTGGATATGCCATGGTCTCTTCACTTGAGACAGACAGGTTTTACAGTAAAGGTCTCCAAGTCTCACAATAACCAAAGTTCAGGGCTCTACACCCTAATCAACAACAGGGGGTTGGTGTTTTCTCGGTTAAAAGACCTAAAACATCATGTATACAACTACAACACAAAAATTATTTCAGTTAGTATTCTCAAAGGTTCATTTATGCATTGTTATACCATTATTCTTGTATTGTCGCCTATTAATTTATTCTTCCTGCATCAAATGAAATAAAAAAGCAATATCAACTACCTCTATCAGCTTCATCCTTTTCAGTTAATCAGCTTTAATACTTATTTCCCAGTTAACAGGTCTACAATAATGTCTTTCACTCTAAATATATTATTTATGCTTTCTCAACTAAGGAAGTCATTACACTGAGAAAACTGGACATTGCTTCATCCAGGAAAATCAGTTTAAGAGCAGATGCAACAAACTTACATTCCATAAATCCAGAAACTGTATTAAAATTTGAACCTTAAACTAGATGAAATAAATACATTAACGATGAATAACCTTTATAAGCATTTATAAAAAACCCCTATATTTTAGTTCAGTTATAAATTTTTAGTATGCTATATCAGAAAACACAAGTTCTAGAAACACAAAACATATCAGATATTGATTTCCTGTAACAATCATAGAGACACATTCTTCACTCATTTCACTTCAACTAGCAACGGTAATTTCAAATTTAGCTGTAGTAACTCTGCTTAGCTTAACCTCTAATTTTCAGGGAAGTGTTTCTGAGAAACCTTTACAATTGCTTTAGATTCTAACAATATTCTAAGATAACATCAGGACTTTTTATGAAGGTATGAACTTTCTTTATCCTAGCAGTTTTCCTTTAAATTGGAAATAGCTATATATATTTTTTTTAAAAAGTATCTGGTCTAATTGCTTAGTTAGCTGATATAGAACTTGAAATAGAGAAGTTTATCTTACTTCCAGATGGGAGTCTCATCACCCCTTGCAAAGATCTACAGTATATGGAATAGACCGGGAAAAATATGTTTCAACTGGAAAAGTGTACAAACATATTTTCCACCATTAACTGGAAGGGTAGAAATATCTGTCAAATTTGAAATAATTGAAAACAATTCCTTGCTTGATTCAGTCAACACAGTGGAGGGAAGGGATGCCATCCAGAAGGGCCTTGACAGGCTTGGGAGCTGGGCCAGTGCAAACATCCAAGCTCAACAAGGCCAAGTGCAAGGTCCTGCACCTGGGTCAGGGCAATCCCAAGCACAAACACAGGCTGGATGGAGAATGGATCAAGACTAGCCCTGGGGAGAAAGACTTGGGGCTGTTTGTAGACAAAAAGCTCAACACAAGGCTGCAGTATGCACCTGCAGCCCAGAAAGCCAATCACACCCTGGTCTGCATCCCAAGAAGCATGGGCAGCAGGGCAAGTGAAGTGATTCTTCCCCTCTGCTCTCATGAGACTCCACCTGGAGTGCTATGTCCAGCTCTGCGACACCCAACATAAGAAAGACATGGACTTATTAGAACAAGTCCAGAGAAGAGCCACTGAGATGATCACAGGGCTGGAGCAACTTTCCTGTAAAGACAGCCTGATGGAGTGGGGGATGTTTAACCTGGAGAAGAGAAGGCTCCAGGGAGACCATATAGCAGCCTTCCAGTATCTAAGAGTGGCCTACAAAAAAGATGGAGAGGGACTTTTGACAAGGGCAAAAGTGATAGTACAAGGGAGAATGGCTTAAAATTGAAAGAGAGTGGGTTTAGATTAGATATTAGGAAGAAATTCTTTATTATGAGGGTGGTCGGGCGTTGAAATAGGTTGTCCAGAAAAGTTATGGGTGCTCATCCCTGGAAGTGTTCAAGGCCTGGCTGAATGCAGTTCTGAGCAACATGCTCTAGTAGAAGGTGTCCCTATCCCCCTCTGGCAGGAGATCGCAATTAGATGATCTTTACAGTCTCTTCCAACTCAAACCATCCTATGACTTACAAACTAAGAAAAAAGTCAGGATGGATGATGCTACAGTCATGATCTGTGCCAATATACAATACACACTGCAGTGTATCTACAGTATCTGATTCAACAGGAGGAGTAATAGAATGGATGAGGCCATGCTATAGACTTCCTTTAAAGCCACCTTTCCTGCTCAAGAACCACTTGCATTATTTTTTCTGGTTGTCTGCAATATTTCTGGTAAGTTCTCCCCAGGCCATTCATATATCTTTACACTGGCAGACATTCATGTATCTTTACAATGGCTTAAGAATTTACCATGCTTTAATTGCACTAAAACAACATGAGTCACAAATTTTAATGAAATTTTAATGTGTGAACATCCTTGAAAAAGCAAAATAATATGAGAGCTCAAATCAATGGTTGAAAGACTCATGGAACTCATGGAGTCATAGAAAATTCTTCCTTATTTAGCAGCATATATTCATAGTACATATTCTAAAAAAAAATGAGATGATTCCTGAAAACTATCACCATTGATTAGTAAGAAATCACACATACTACAAATGAGATAGCAACCAGTCAGAAATAACACTGCCAAGTAATCCTGACCATAACAAAGATTAGGTAGTAGATGGATGAGTGGGGAAGGAGAGTGAGAATTTCATCTGGGACTGAAGGGAGAAAAATCCATTCTTTATGCTACTTACTCCTGTAGGCTGAAATATCAGTCCATCCACTTCGTGGCTAACTTCTCTGGCAAAGTTTCCTTCCAGGAGCTGTAGAACAAAAGGGAAAAGAATCTTTTTTCCATAGAGAAATGCACATCAAAGTGGATTATACGCTACTACTGCAATCGTTTGCCAGTAAACAGCTTATGTAGGGTTTAACGTTAGAGCTTGGGAAATGTCAACGTCAACAAAGTAGCAGTCTTTACTCAAAGCTAGAAAATGTTTTTGTCCAAAATGAAATACTTAGAAACCAAGATGATCCAATACACTAGAAAATGAAGAAATACCACTTCTAATACAGGACACTATAGTCATTTGTGGAATTAAAAAATCCATTTACCACTTTAACGCGCAGGTAGCACTTACTTTAGATTTAACTTATCTCCTGAAAAATGCTTGAGGACATCATTTAAAATTCATGTTTGACAGACTCCCTAACTAGGGCATAAACCAGTAACACAGCTACACAACTGTTAAACAACTCTTTGAATTAATTTGTATCTTGAATATTCTATTTTATGCTTTCAAAGACTGTGAATTCCACATCGAAGTAAATAAATCCATCAAGATCCATTTACCAGAGAAAAAAAACCATCTAATTAAACAAACCACTGAAACCAGCTAGTCAACAGTTACGAGAATTGATGTTATACTTCCATATTAAATTATGACTTGCCTAAGGAAAAGCAAATAACCAAGAAGAATTACAACTGAAAAGTAATAGCAAAAATTAGGAGAATTACAAAAATATCTCTTTATTAATTTCAATTTATGTTTACTGTTGAGATGAAGAATCTGTCCTAAAGTTGTAGGTGCTTTTAGTAATATTTGAAAAAACTTTACAAGAAAGTAACTACATGGTGATAAAACATAGCAAATACAGAACTCAGTAAATCACAGTCAGTTTTGAAAGCATCATTTTGGCCTGGTCTGCTAATTTTGCACAATTTCCTTTCTAGAGCTCAACTTAATGACCTGCCGACCAAATTATGACTAAATTATTCAAATGAAGTCAATAAAGTATGAAAGGAGCTGAGAATTAACATTTGTATCCTACTAAGGGCTGTACAACTAAAAGCAATGCACTTTGATATTTCATGGATCAAAAGCCTCATGACCAAATACTTCAAACAATAATAATCTAGCATATTTCACTTAAACCTGTAACTGTTTGCACAGAAAAACAGATCATTTTGCTATAAAAAGCTAGCTTTTTCTCTTACCCAGTCATTAGCCTATTTGTGCCTATAGCTTTAACAAATAAAGCTTTCACTATTCAACTTTTATTAAAAAAATTAACTGGAAAAAACACACTATGAGAGTATTCTCAAGTGACAAAATACTTTAAGAATATTTAATTCTGTGTAAGAAACTATGCAACAAAACACTGTTTTTCAGAACAGAAAGCCCATAACTGAAACTTGAAGCTGCACCTTGCTGTTATAACCTGTTGTTATTTTGAAATTTACATCTGAGGCTCACAAGGTAATGCATCTGCTACCACATATCTACACAAAATAACAATAAAATAACCCCAGATTCTTTCATAAATCTATTGTTAGTCTCTGTTTCATTAGAGCAATGAATGCATTGGAAAATATTTAAACAAATGTCAAAAAGTTTAAAAAACAGTGGGTTTTTGAAATTTCTACACAAGCCAAGTCTTCCATGGATCACTTGCAAGATGACTGTGCAGTTCCAAAACTGAATGGACAGTCATCTGTAATAAAATATGCTTCGAGTGTACAAAAATGCACAAACCAGATTTCATTAAATTCAGGTACCCAAAATCCTCTAACTGAATAATAATAATGAATAACAGTATTTTAAAAATAAAAAAAAAACATGAGCAACTTCAAATTGGTTGAGACTACACTTTTTATAAATTTCTAGCTACTTATTAAAAGGCATTAGCCAAAGTGGCAAAGAAAAACCAATCACCTCTGTTTCTGCTTCTGTTTTTGATGTTCTTGAGGGAACTACAATTTGAGGACACAGTTACTTTGGCATTGGAGCTTACATAACTGAATTATGAATTCCTTCCCAAAATAAAACTTAAGAATATAGAAACAATCTTTAAATTTGGAATACACAGAAAAGCATAAAATAATTATAGTGCACTGTTTGGCCTGCAACTCTCTCCACTCTGGTCGACATGTAGTTTTAGAAAACTACAATAAAGTACTATTACAAGTCAGTAAATGGAGAGGAAAATATAAATTAAAGATTTCCCATTTCAGAAATACATTTTGATAGTTTTCATTCACTACTTAGCCAGAATTACAAAATGTAAAGGAATCCATCTCATCAAGCTGCCATGCAGTTTCAGACTCAAACATTCTCAGTTTGGAGGTCCACAGTGTTCTCAGTATGACAGCTCCTCCCAAGTGTCAATTAGATATCAAAGGCAAAAGGTTATTAAATCCAGAGCAAGCCTCAACAGATAACTACACTTCTTTGTACTCCCAGTTATTCTGCTTTCATTCTCATTATGCTGCTTTCATTCTCATTAGGTCAATTACATGTATTTAAATGATAACATTCTCTCTAGAAATTAATTTTGACTAGAAAGGATTAGCAGCTAGGGGGAGGGAAGGCAGGAAGAAATGTACATTTTCTCTGACTTTATTCCCATAAAAATTTTCTTGAGAATTAAATTATGTAAAGGTTGTCTGTGAACGGCAGAATACATACACATTGAATATTGCAGACGGTTTGGAATGGCAGGAAAATGAGCAGAAAAGGAATGTTTGACATAAAAGCATTTTAGACACTAAAAAAGTTCCGTTTTTTCAGCTTATGAACTTCAAATGCAAATATCATGGTTCATCTTTTAAAAAAACATTGTTCAATGTTCCACACGTTCACATTTCTAATTAACTTGAACAGAATCGTCTTTTTTAATCGGCGCCATGATAAATGGCACACCTGCTTGACTGGGATGACTGCCATGGATCAGATAAAGTGCAATGCATCTCAATGACATTTTATAAAAGATGGGTAAATGATGCATGTGAACCAGCTCTTCTGGCATCCAGTTCCTTGTAGCCTCTTGGCATCTATTTCCACCTGAGATCCCCTCTGTTCACGTCCTTCAGCTTCCTCCTTCCCCATTAACATTGCAATAAGCCATATACTCATATTACAGTTTAGTATTTAAAACTTTTCCTTTCATACTTTTTAACTAAATTTAAAATTATTGCTACATCTAATAGCATTCCTCTAAGCAAAAGAATGGTATAATTGCATGGATTGAGTGGAGCTGTATGACAAGTAACAGGATTTCTCCTTGCTCCTTAACCACTGAGATGAAGAGCAGCAGTACGTCACCAAAAGAGCACTAATAACTTGCTGAAACTGCTTTTGCTAAAACACTGAACCAGTCAGCAGTTCTTCTGCGGATAATTGAAAATTCACGCTTTAGAGATCTCTCTGTACTTACACCAACAAAGAAATCACTTTGCTCCTTCAGCAGGAAGGAGAGAAAATTTAGGTGCATACAAATTCCATATAACACTAGTAGGTTTTCATTAGTGTTCGGTATTTCTGAGGCAAGACAAATGATTCCATGAGTTTGCAGATAATACATTATTCATAAAATAAGTAAGTCCAGCAGGTACTACTGTGCCTTTTCCTTCCCCTTACAAAATTTAAAAAAAAAAAAAAACAACTCATGGAAACACAACACAATGTGAGTTATGCGGATTCCAAAATATAATGATGACTTTGCAAAGGCATACTGACTTTCTACAAAATAATTTTATTAAGGTACTTGCACACACAATTATTGATCTCCTGTGTCACAATATGCAGATATTGCTAACCATTTTGTCTGCATTTCTGATTCAAAACTGACACTGCTTGTTAGCCTCCCAAAATACTTAGTGATACAGAAAAAACTCCCTTTGAATGTTATAATACAAGACAAATACACATCCCTCTTCCTTGCTTTTTCAATTTCAGAACTGCTATATGCTTCACTTCAAGTCAAGCTAGAGCAACTCTGCCTGCAGTCCCTACGCAGTTTTCCAGAGCCTCCTTCAAATTACTGATCATCTGGACCTGTTCACTCTACAGAGAGGGAATATACTTCACTCAAAAGTATTAGTTACAAATAAACTGTAAATTGAATTGCCAGTAAACCAGAATGTGAAACACCTTCAGACATGGGCCTATTGTCATTCCAGCATCTTCACTGGTTTAAGTTTCAGCCCAACTTATAGGACAATCCCTTTCTCCAAGGATGACAGCCCTCACCATCAGCCACAAAGTAATTCTCCCATCCTGACAATTGTCGAGTTTTCTAAACATGAGGTCATACATCTCTGTAGATAACCTACTACATAAATCTTCATAAATCCTGGTTTTGAATGACATCATAGATCCCACAGAATGATTTTTATGTTAAGATCAGTTAAAATAATGCAAAAATAGTCTGGCTCAGATTCAACTACCACATTTCCCAAAAAATAAATCAAGCTGTATCAGGCAATGATGGAGCCATCATCCAAACTACTAACATTCTAAACCCAAGCTTTCAAACACTACATTTTGAAAAGGAAGCCTCCTGGAAAAGAATTAGGCATGCATTTGGTACAGTGTAAGCTTCCTTTCAGATGATACACAGGCTGCTGTGCAGTGCTTGAAAATATCAAATGCAGCTTAATGTCAAGTGAGGGAAGCTGGTCCTCTAAGCTACAGCTGTGGTCTTTGCTCCTTCCTTCTCACCAGAATCTTTCCATTTTCCCCTGTCCTGCAGTATCACATCTTCTTTGGTTTGTTTTGTGTCTAAAAGCAGGGAAGGTAACAAGAACTGAACAGCTGCTTTCAGTCTCAAAGCAAAAAAGCATCAAATAGCATGTGAGTAACTATGCCAAAGGGGGGGGAAAGTTTCATATATTATTTAAAAATAATACCCAGAACCTCAAATTTTCCACAAATAGAAGCTGGCTGGCTCACATTTTAACAGAAATAGAGTCCAAAACAAAGTGTTAAGAGAAGTTTTGACTTCGGTTCATTGACTGAATTACTACAAATATACGGTAAAACTTTCGAAACAGTCTTTAGTGACTCTAGGGAATTCATGGTTTTGGGAATTAAAGGGAGCACACACCTTCTGAAATACAGATAAAAAAAGAGAAACTACAACACAACAAAAACATGTCAAACTCAATCCATGCAGACTTTTATCTTTTTCACATTCAGGATACCAATCACCTCATCTAACATTGCATTGCAAGTAAAACAGCTGACCTAAACAAACCCAGTGTATATTAACAATCTGGGGGCAGGTGGGAGAGGATTAAAGACACACCTCTGGCAGTTCTACTGCTTCCTACCCTCCCTGTTTCAAAGCAGACATAGCCTGGATCACCATTTCACACTTTTAGACAGCTATGAGGATGAAATCCTCTCCTCTCATGCATATTTAAGCTCTTCTTCAAGTGATATGCTCAAGTGCCAAGTAATTTATTTGGAAAACTGTGCAATCTCAAATTACAGCATGCTGTGATGGAGAACCACAATCTTCATTAAGCTGTCCAATGAAGTATGGCTGTGCAATTAAAAAAATAATTCCTATTTCTCAGCAATTTTTTTCTTCCTTCAACTTTTCTTCCTTATTCCTCTTTTTAGACTCTGACCAAGACATCTCTTAGAGGTTGTTTTTAGAAACAAGGTTCACATTTCAAACATTTCACAAGGAAGCAGATGTAACTCTTCAAATATTTCAACGTCTCCTCAGAAGATATCCCACAGATACCTTTTTTATCAACTGAAACCATTCCATCTAGACTAGATGGAATATTCCAGAAGGGCCACAGCAGTAAGAAAAAATGCACTCCCTGTTCTCTTCCACCGGAGTCCACTTTCAAGGAGATCTCTGGATATAAGAGCACTTGCCAAAGTATTTGACCACCCAATGGCTCATTACGACTGGCTGCTCGCCTTAAAGTAAAGCTCCTTCCAAGTAACTCTGAAGGTTCTGAAATCACCACCCATGGTCTCAGGAGCACGACTTAACACATGGCCATAAAGTAAAGGTTTCTAATGCAATGTTAACATTTATTTCCCTCACAAAACCACAAGTGATCTCTCATTTATATAATTTCATGTTTTCCCCCAAATGACCTATAAAAATATTGAAAAGCAGATTTTCAATAGTTTAACATGACCCGGTTTCCTCTGCATTACTCTCATTTCCTAATCAAAATATTATATGCTACCTTACGTCAAATAAATGAGGTAAGAACAGTATCAGTTGAAGTGTATCTACATCAGGGTAAAGTCCTATTCTGTAATGCATCCTCCATTATTCATTGTATTTAGCTATGTTTATCTAACCAGCAACAAAAGGCAGGAAAGAAAATGCATCATATTAACTGAGAGTATAGCCAAAAAACCACAGCTTATACTAAACATTCTTAAGCTAATATGCTAAGAAAAAATCATGAAGTTACAAAATATTTCCTGACCCATGCCAATGATCTAAACCATGAATAAAGGAAAAGTAGGATCACAAATTGCAGAAAATAAATTAAATACTGAGCTCTCTATGAAGTAATTGCTGCAAGAAGTTTCCGATGCTAATTAGGAACCAACACATATTGAAGATAACTGCTACGTTTTTAGTAAACCAGTGAAATTATCTACTTTGCCCTAACTGCATAAGGAACACAAAGTATAGACTTCTCACTTGCTCATTACTTAAAAAGAAATTTCATGCTTTTGGGCTGTAAAATCAAGAATATAAAACTGGATGAAAATCCTTTAAAAGAATTTTTGCTCAAAGCTCAAATCCTAGCTTTCACACAGCCATCCACTCAAGATGCTAATTCTAGACAAAAACAGAGAAAAGCTGCAAAAATTATTTTGTCTGTATGCATACATACATCTTGAAAGCACTTGCTGTCAACCAGTAACTCAGTAACTATACAAAAAGAGTGAAAGTAAACTGCAACGGTTCACCTGTTAACCAAAATAACCACTATTTTGAACTGTGTAATCTCTGGCAACAGCTGAATCATATGGTGATGAAAAATATACCAAATGACTGTGTAGACACATGGGAATTTTTTCAGTTGATAAAATTTAAAAATATATACTTTTTATGAAATATCATTTTATGGAAAGCCTTTCAGTTTGTTAATTTACTAGAAGCTCTGAAATCAATCATACTGAAAGACTAAAAATAACCTCTTTACCAAGTTAATCATACAGAACATTTTGGCTCAAAAGACATGAAAAACACCTAATTATGGCAATAGATTTGTTCCCTATAAGAATGAAAGCACATAATGGCAGCATTGTGAGACTGATGTTCACTAATATGATCAAGAGACTAATTATTATCCATTAATCATTTGTAGCATTCAAAACTTGATTAATGTCAGGTCAAGTTTAACATGTGATAGGTTTTATTAGTAATGCTCAACTATCCCACAGCTTGTCAGTGTACACGAGTGCCATCTGTTAGGGGTAGGAACAGCCAACAGCCACAACAAAAACATGTTGGCTACAACTGGTCACTGAAGTACATTTTAAGAATTCCATAAGGAATACCCTAATAATCTTAAACACACTAGACCAGAATCCAGCACAGAAGACCTGCTAAAGATAAGAAACTTGTAGCCCAAAAAAGTGAGCATGCAAGACGTGTTTCTCTCATTTTAAAGCTCAGTCAAAGGTGTGTTTAGAAATACTGAATACTTTACAGTCTGACCAGTTTCTAGCAACAAATACTTTCTTGCAAGAGGAATATGCATAGCTTCCTTTCTACATTCCTCCACAGATGTCTAGCAAGCATTCCTGTACTGACTACACTGCTTTACCCTTTAGAGCAACACTCATGGTATTCAAATACATATGGTCCTAATAGCTCACGTAGCAAAATACTGTTAGAGGATGCTGAATCTGAAATTCATATTCCACAAAAAAGCATTCACTGACAGCCTTCCATTTGATCTAATTACAAATAACGGCAAGACGAAATCCTTATGTGGGAGGCTCACTTTCTACTTTTGCCAGCACTTTGCAGGTGGTCTGCTTTACCAGAGGTCATCTCTCCCATGTACAGCCCATTACAGCAGGACAGGAAGTCACCTGGGCACTTCCACCGAACCTCCACAAGCTGTGCACTAATAACAGCATGAGCAGCAAGGCTGAAATAACATGAAGTGGCAACAGACAGGTGCATGCACAGAGAGGAAGGAAGGTGACCTCATTCTACCTGGGTTTACTCTGGCAACTACGTACTCTCCTCTGGTCTACAACTTGTAAGAAACTCAGCAGGAGCATTGAGACAAACATTTATTTGCCTCATAGCTACAACAGCCCTCTCAGATGCATTACAAACACGTTCTCATTTGACTGCCCTCTTGCATTCCAAGCGGATGAAGCTGAAAGGCTGCAGATTTAGGCTGCCACTAGCATCTGCAGTCTGTACTTTAGCTCCAAGTGCTCTGTTTCCTGGTGAAGGGTGTGATGTGCAGGGCTCCCAGACTCCTTGATGTAAAAGTCAAATATGCTAAAGATTTGATGCTAGTAGGCCACAGACCAAAAAAACAACAATACAATTCGAAGAACCACAATTACTGTAGAGTGTCTTTCTCAACCATTTGCCCATATAATTTCATAGCCAGTGACTGACAAGGGCCTAAGCTACTTGTGACTGGTCATTAGCATTTTTACTAATGACACCACTCCTCATTATCTTTTAGAACAGTAATTCCGCAGAAAAGTCTTTACGGGAGTCCATATATTTTTTCCAGAAGAGGAATGCAATAGAAATTCCAGTTGATACTCAAATGATAGGGAATGAGCAACACCTCCAAGCAAGAAAGCCAAAGAGATTCATCCCTTCTGCCTGCCACTTGTTTTGTGTCATGATGTGCCTCTTAGAAAGAAGCCAAGTTGTTCCACACACTGGACTTTAAGGGCTTTCCCAGTTTCTACTGGAACTGCTTCCAGTTTCACAAGCGAATTTTACCATCTGCTTTTTTCATAGAGAACTTAAGAGAAATCATATATATAATCTTTTTAAAGCTGCTTCTTAAATCTATTCTACTACCCCTCTAAAAGACTCAAAGAAAAGCCACTTCCAGATATTTGAGTGACTGGAAGACACTGTAGTGTGTGATGGATGCAACATAGGATGTTAAGACAGTCTAAGAACCATACTAGCTTGACTTCATTACCCAGCCACATGGGAAAAGAATGCTATTGTGAACAAGAGTAAAATACATTGTGAGGGTGGCAAGGAATCAAGTTTGATGGTTCTAATTTTTTTTAATATCTTTGTGGATTTGCAGCTAATTCATTAACAGCACTCTTCAAATATGCTAATAACACTAGCTGTATGCCATGTTTCTTAATTATTTGGAGACATTTTAGAAAAACCTAGAGCACGCTACACTAAGAGCCCCACTGAGCTATCACCCATGTGCTGGTTCTGAGTGAATAACTCCAAAGGTCACGTACCTAATATATTCAAAAAAATACCCAAGAATAACACAAGCACTATGTGTGTTAATGCCTAATTTGACAGCACATCTGCATTCCTGAATTCAAAATAAGCATGAGGCATTTCTCACTGTCAATCTCTTCTCAAAAACACAATTGAGAAACTGACATCAATTAAGTATGATGTTTTCAAATGCTTCTTTCAAATAAGAGAAATAAGCTGCTTCAAGAAACTTTAATTGACTTTTGCGATAGCTTCAAAATGAGAGAAACACGGACTCCTCAAAGCTTTGAGGGAATGACCCTGCCAAACAGCAATATTTCATATTTAGTTTTCCTGATGAAGAAACAGCAATATATTTCATAGCCTGGCCATTTCATTTATTGTGCTCTTGGCAGTTCCCTGTTTCAACCTGCCTTAAGTTTTTTTTTTCTTTTAGGGATAGGGATGCTGCCCACATCACTCACGCCATGCTCTCCTACCTGGCGGAACACACCCATCTGAGATTACAGTCCTGCTGGAGCTGGAGGAGGTTTAATAGATTCCACTAGCAAATGCGTTGACCTATTTACAAATTATCTGCAATCTATGACATTCCTGAATGGATGAAAGATGCCTGGTAAAGTCTGTAATGTCTTCAACTGAACAAGGCTCTCATCACACTGATGCTTGCAAACTCCCTAATATTCTGTGTTTGACTAAATACTACATTCAATAGCTCTTCTGATGTCAAAAGAAAGAATGGCACTGTGTTGAGTACAGTGGGGCCAAGTACATTTTAATTTGATCTCTCAATGATTTTCCACTGTTACATACTTGATAGGGTTTGTCTGTCACCCAAACCTTGTGTAAATCTGTTATCCAGCCCTGTGTAAACTGCAACAACATAATCTGGTATCTGGTTGTCAAGAACATGGAGTGGTCTGTTTTAATTAAATCACATAATTGAGGACTTTGTTTCATTAAGCACTTCTAATAAGACTTGTCAACAAAGACAAAACTGTATATACAATAATTCAGTTAGACATAAAACTGATATGCAAGAATACAAAGTTTTCAAACATTTACTGTTACAATGCCTGATTCAAACTGGGCTAGTATTTCATACTGGTATTGAAGCAGTGATTTTGACACAAAAATTAAGGTTAAACATTATATTCTGGACGCTTTAAAAAATCTGATTCTTCTGCTATGCAATGGCACTTGAGGGCTTTATTTGCTACAAATAAAATTAAAACTGTAAAGCCATAACAGTAAAATGCTAAGATTTTATTATTTCTTGATTTTAAAGATTAATTTCATACAAGATCTGGTTTTGGGAGTTTTTCTCGAAATTGGGCATATCACAAGAGAAGAAATAGCTAGCAGCAATGTCCTATAGTCTGGCATCATAGTAAATTGCTTTAAATTTCACCCCCATCTTTACCATTTTCTTTGTGCTTTTATTCATTTTATCCAAATTAAGCGCGTGTCTCTTGAACGTCATTCCAATACGAGAAGGCTGATGGCTTCCCTGTGGAGCTGCATTGCCAGAAGGCAGTTTGGAAAGTGACAGGCTGTGAAGTGGCACAATGGACAATATTAAACAGTTGCCCCTCAATTAATGAGTGGAGTGACCCACTTAGTCACCACAGCTGAGTCTTCTAACTAATTCAGAAGATATCAAATATACAATTCAATTGCCCAAACCGGCATACCAACTGGTAATTAGGTCCAAACAGATTTACATTTCCCTGGTTTGGTAAAAGACCATAAAACTGAAAGAAGAAATCACCGTTAAAGATACTTTTCCTACTCAGAGAAATATATAATATTTCCACTGCACAAAATACAGAAGAAATAATTTACAAAAATGTTAGAATGTTCAAATCTAATGTCAAAATGTTAACAGCTAAACTGAATATGTACTGTCCTGATGTTTAAACTTACAATGAGCACCAAGTAGAACACTTCATCCATATGCCTTTATTTTTCCACTAGTTTCATTGCTTTCTTTCTCACACTACAGTTTGACAAGTCAGAATTTAATTACATAGTCCACATCTGAATTATTCTACATTAACTTAATTTGTACCACTAGCAATATCTAACATGGACCACAAGTTATGAAAATATTCCTTCATGGAAATATTCAAAACTGCTTGTTTTAACTTCAGTAGATCACTTTCTGAAAAATGTGAAATGTAACTAATGTGTGAATAACTTCTTAAAGCAAAAGAAAAAAACTTATTTCTTTCCCTAGCCGAAATTCTACTGTGCTGAAATATTATACTTGACCTTCAACATCACAAATAATAATAATCAAAAGCAAGTAGCCTAATCCTCTTTTGTTTGCTCTAGGAAATGAACCCAGATTCTTGTTCATGAATGGGTCTCCGTATGTGACTCCAGCAAAGCAAGGAGGCTGAGAAGTTAGCCACAAGTTGAGTCAGTGTCTTCTCCAGCACCAGGGGAAACCTTTTGGTGTAACTCAAATCTAAGCAAGTAACTGCTGCCTCCCTGTCCCACAGAAAGCAAAGGAACACTCAGAGGCAGCTGGACACCCCACCAGCCCTGGCCTACAAAGCCTCTGCTACCCTCAACCTCCCACTGACAGAAATTATGTTTACCGAACAGAGCACACATCATTGCAGTGCTGCAGCTGGCTGCATGAAATAGCTCCAGTTCAAGCACTGAATTTTAAGTAGCACTAACCTACATTCAGCTCAAGAACTGCAGTTTAGTCACCTATTTCACCTTACAATTTACAAAGCTTCCACTTGGGCTAATTGGCTATACTTACTTTTACAATTCATATGGTAAAATAATTTTGAACAATCAGGCTGAAGTACTACATACTAGGATACAAGACAGCTGCCAAGTGAAGATTTCAAATTCTAGTATAAGCATAAAGTAACATCTTTCCAGCTTCTTATTCACTCTGTGTTTACTAGGTTCCTCAGGTCAATGATTATTTGTGTTTACAGGAAGAAAAGTCTACCAAAAGTAAGATTTAAGTGAAGATAACACCAGCACAAAAGCATCTCAGGGTGGAATAAGGCAATACTGTTTTTACACCATTAAACTTTCCATTCTTGGGGAGATGGAACAGGACAAAGTGAGGAAGAAATATGATAAATAAACAAATTAAAGGAAAAAGAAACAAAAAGGTAAAGGGGAGATGGGTTAGAAGACAATTAAAAGGTGATGATAAATAGGCAAAAATCCTGGAATGGAACAGATGGAGTGAGGAATATGAGGTAGGCCAGACACCAAAGAATGGCTGCCAACTCTAGGTCAGGAAATGCAGGATTGAAAGGTGAGCTGATTAAGCAAGTCCTTAAGGCAATGAAAATCAAAACAAAAATAAAGATGGAGGAAACAAGTCTTTTTGGCATTAAAAAACCTCCAGATGGTAACATTCCCTCTCCACTGAGATGTGGAATTCAAGATCTTCAATAAATAGACAGATTATTTGACACTTCTGCTTCTGCCATTGTTGCCATGCAATTCTTCAGTCTTCTGTCCCATGACTGCAAAGCTTCACCACGTGTTGTCTGTAGGCAACTTGGAGATACAAGACAGAGCTTTGTCATTTTCAGTCAGTTTTGGTTAACAGCTCTCTTGGCAAACACAGATGAGCAATGTCTGTATATTCTGCCCTTTATCAGGGTTCACTCTTTCAGGGCATGCAAATATTAGCTTACACCTGCCTCAGCTGCCTGCGAAACACTCACAATCAATATCATCAAGGTGTGCACTTACACAATCTCCTGCATCATCACAGCTTCACAGCCACTTAATTTTCCAAAGCAAACCATCTCAACAGGAGCTATGCCTTTACTGGTATAAACTCTAAACATTCCAGCTCCCCTAACTACAACAAAAGCAATTTTAAAAAGTAAAAATAAAAATCCAAATGTCAAATTAACCAGGAGAACACAATAAGTCACCTGTCAGTTCATATATTTGACTGAAAACTTTTAAGATCTTAGACCATTTAATCTTCTGGCAGAGATTACTCACCTTTTTTCTAATCCCTCCAGGACAAGCTGTCATTTTAAAACCAGATAATAGTCTAAGAGCTGACAAGTCATTGACATACAGCGTGCTAACATTTGAAAAAGGTTGTTCATTTGACCTGTATCATTGTTTAACCTTTAGCCCTATTGTTCCATTCAGAGTGATGGGTACAATTCTCCATGGGACCACAGATTGCACAAAAAGGAACTTTTTCCCTACTCCTGCTAGACAGCATTTTCATTAGTCAATGGACTTTAGCGATGACAGCCAGACTGAGACTGTCCACACAAAAAAAGCCTTGCAAGAGAACTGTGAGCTGGTTTAAGCAAGGAAAGCCAAGAGTTAGACCATTTCCAATAATTTATTTCCGTGCACCTGTACTTCCTGTCCGATGTAATGAAAATAATGTCTTGCTGAAAATCCAAAAATATTAATAGAAATAAAAGGCCAAGATTCAAAGGCTAGGAATATGCAGCATTTAAAGCACTAACCTAAAATTCTGCTTCTTCCACTGACTGCTGCTATCCTTACACAATGGGTGGCAGGACTGGCAGATAGGACCATGTCATCTCCCTGAGTTCTGAGGCAAACCAATAAATAAAGAAAGCAAGCTATGCAACAGAAGTGACCAATTACACAAATGTAATGACAAACAGCAAAAATTCAACTTTGCTCAAAAACGTCTAAGAGAACATGGAATTTACATTAAAAGGAAAAATCTCTCACAGAATACATCTGTTCCTAGCTAACACTGAAAGGGTAATCTGTGTTGAATTGATTATAGAGGAAAAAAAATTTAGTGACACTGCTTTCTCTGTCAATATCAGAGTTCAAGAAGGCAACATTTTTAGAGACTCTGAGAATACACAACCTGCTCCCCAGTGATTGTCCCTTTCTTTTGTCTTACCACTAGAACTCAGTCTTACAAAAAATAAAGTCCATCCAAACATCTTAATATAACACTGAAGGCAACATTATAAAGACACAGCCCTTATTTCCAAAATCCAAAACCAAATCTCAAGACACAACTAGAAATGCTGCCATACTTTATAACTGCGTTTTAAAAGTGCATTTCATTTCACAGTAAATTGATTTTCAGATTAGAAGAAAATCAGTCAGTATCTAACTCTAGTATTAAAGTTCCAAATCCATATCTCTAAGAACAATTTCATTATTGGATGTATTATATAACACAGTGCAAAGTTTACTGCTGTTTCAAGTAATTACTTCCACTTTTTCCCTGAAAATAACTAAGTCTACATGGAAAACACTCATTTTTTTCTGGAACAATTAAAAGTTCTAGCCACTTTTTCTGCTATTAAATATAGCCCTGAGACTCCTGGCCTTTTGAGTAATCTTCCTACAGCCCACACAATCTAACACACATTTATTGATACATTATTGTTAATAAAAAGAATGCAATGGAATGTCTTAACTCATATTATAGAAAGGAATGATGGAGGAAGGCTGTGAAAAAAGAGGTCTACAGTATTCCCTTTTGTGAGGTTCAAACTGCATCCTAAAATGCGTTTCAAAAATTGAAGCTTCTCAAAACAAAAATAAGATGTGATTAAGTATGTTGGATCCTTTTCTTGACCCTTAGCAAAACCCAGCTATGCTTAAAAAAGCCCCCAGAAAACAACTGTAAAACATTCTCCAAAAATTCTGATGAAGCCCATTCTGACTAGGTATGGGTTTTCCACCTTTTCAGCCTTGAATATGCTGGTGGAAATCAGAGATGCATCTTATCTGTGGTTAAAGACCACTACCTCCATCAATCTTTGAAAAAAACCAAGCCTTGGGGATGACTTGAGAATCCACATCTTCTCTCAGCAAAATGTACTGGAAAGAAAGTAAGGAAGAAACCCAGGCTCAAAAAAAACACAGCTTTTCTAAAACCATTCAGGGTGTTAATCTTTAAGGATCTTGTCATGCTTGAACCCCAGCCAGCAATTAAGCACCACAAAGCCACTCATTCTAGTCAAGAAAGGAAGGATCCTGTAAGATCCTTTCTAAAGATGAAAGGATCCAACTCTTCTTGGAAAAGAAAAAACTAAGAAAAATGCCTAATTAAACATAAGGAAAAGATCTACCTAAGCAGGTCCCACTTGTCATCCTTTAGCATCCATTCAACAGCACCTGTCTCTGGAGAGGGATTGATGGATATGAACAGACTTAGAGGATAGAAAGAATTCCTTGTCTTCCTGCAGACCTTGCTGTGCTGTTCACAGAGTTGGCAAACCCTCTCAAGACATTCATCATTGATGCAAGAGAAAGTCTGCTCGCTTTTTCAGCTATACTGATGAGGTATTCATCATTACATTTGTTGCTATAGCTGCAGAAATGACTGAATAAAAATAGGATAAAGATCCTTTGGACAAAACTATACTATTTTTAAATAGTTCGCTTTCAGAATATGGAAATGCTTCAAAACAATAGTTTATTCTGACCATACATAATGAAAAATTCACAAAGTTATGATGAATATGAAAATGCAATCCCTTTTTCATTACCTTAAGGAAGTATTACAGGAATCACACTCATCAAGTTCACAGAAGTAATGAAATTAAAAAGGTGTTCTGCGGTAAGTAAGAGCAATAATAATTCTTAGTATATATACTGATCTCTTGAGAATATATTTTTATGAACGTTATTCTTTTGAGCAGATATAGATTTAAAATCCATTTTGAACCAATAATTATTTATCTTAAGCATTTGCCAGTACTGCTTTAGATAAAACTCCACATCAATACTGGTACTGCTACCTAAAACTCCTTACAGTCATCATAAGGCATACAACCAATTCTCAAATACTGACATAAAACTTCTTACTTATTGAAAACAATGATCAGATTTAAAGCGTCCTAAGAAGCTTTCTGTTTTAAGAGTAGTACAAAGAACATATTTCACTATGTAACAGTAATTTAAATGAGGACCAAAAAAACCCTATAATGTACATTGTACAAAAAGAAAAACGTGTAACCTAAACTCCAAAATGTAGAAGGCTTCAGAGTCTGTCATGATTGCCACTTAAAACACCTACCTCAAACCAACCACAAAAAAAAAAAACCCAAGGAAAAAAACCACCAAAGAAGCCACACCAAACCCAAATATCCCAATATATTAAAAGTGTATAGATATTCTTATCTCAAATATGTTTTTAAGGTGGTGGTAACACGTTAGGGCAAAAAATTGTTGACTGAACTGCATTTAAAACACATCCATCTCAAATGCAGATTGTAATGTCCTTAAAGTTTTACCTGGGACTTCAGATTTATTGATATCTTCAAAAACTTTTTTTTTTTAAAAGCCTGAGATAAGTAATAAAACAAAAAACAACCACTTTTCAGAATATCCCAAGTTGCCTATCACCCCACAACCATTGCTGAACATTTGGTTAGCTGAACAACTCACTAGAAGAGACAACAAAAAAGTTGAGGGAAAATCTTTACCTACCACTGTTTTTCTGCCTCCAGTACCACAACATAAAACAACTGAAATCAAGCTTACCTTTCTGGAAGTGTAAATGTCGAAAAATGGTTTGTTTCGAACACCGAAAGGTTCCTGTGCTTTGTCGATAAGACCACTTTTCATCTTTTCGTGTCGCGGAAATATTATCTCTTTCTCTATACATGCAAGTCGAACATTAAAATCACAGTCTCCAACAGGCTGTCCCTGCAAAGTTACAAAAATCAGTATTAAAATCAAACAACAAATTATTTGAACAATCTAAGTTTTCCTAACACAATATATAGAATCCTACAGATAAATAAAAGTATTATAAAATCACTAAATTTTTCACAATTGCGTGGTTTTCAAGCATTTTTCTCAGGCTATAAGAGGTTTAATAAAATCAAAGTTCACAGAAAGCTAGAAACCTGTAATATGCATTCAAGCATGTGTGAATTAAATTTTAAAAATACCTTTAAAGTAAAGTAAAATAATTTAAATATTCCTTAATTATAGCTTTTATATGAAAGCTACATACTTTTCCACACAGCTTTCCTCTGAAGTCATTTAGCTCATTTTATTCACAATACCTTTAATGACAAAGCAACAATGAAATTTACGTTTAAGTGAACTCCCTGCTCCAAGTGCAATATATTGAAAGAAAGAAACATTAATTAATGTTCCTTTTTCTGCCATAGAAAAGAGAAAAATAGGTGCAGTTGGAAAATGTGCCAATAAACAATGGCTACAAAAACCTGCAAGATATTTGATGGCTCAGTCACAAAAAGGCAGTAAAAGCCCTGTGCTAAGCCTCAGCAGCATACTCTGACCTTTCAAGATCTGAAATAAAACAGCAGCTTTATATTGTTCTTTATACATTTGGTGCATTGCACCAGATCAGTATGAGTGTTCAAAATGCGCATTTGTCAGATTAGTAACGGCTTGTAATGGGGTTTATTATATTTTGTACATTAGATAGTGAGGAAAACATGATCTGGATATCACTAGAAGAAAACAAGCAACTGTCAACCAATAAATTCTAAAGCTCCTTTCAATCAGAGGTGCCACTTTCACAGCAGTAAGACACAAAACTCGTAGATTTGCACTGTTAAAAGCCTGATACAGCACTGAAAGTTATTTACATGAGATCATCCCTCATTTTGCTACCCCATTCACACAAGAAAACAATTTTCAAAACCCATTCCTTTCATGGCCTACAGGGAATAAGCTCACAAAGCCTTGGCTTGCAAACCAGAATTCTTCAAAAATTGAAAACAATGAACAAAAGAAACTAGGAAGACATGGGACTTAAATCATCAACAGCAACAGTATAGCTGTGCAGGAGAAGCAGCAACCATGCATCTCCTGTACTAAATGCAGCTAGAAGGAAAAAACTGCTGCTCCAGCATGCATCAGAGAGGATCTGAGCTGGCCAACTGGAAAGAATGCCAAGAAAATAAATGGCAAAATGACTTTCCGATGAGGCATACAAAGGCAAGAGAGTAAGTACTATCTGAACTGGTATCTCAATTAGGAGAAAAACAGAGTGCTCATTTTAGACCAACGTGAATTTAATCAGCTCTGTCTAAACTCATATTGGCTTTCACCAAAACCTTTGTCAATTCCTGCTCCCAAAGCGGCATTAAGTTTGTCTTACATTTCTTTGCTAGCATTAGATCCTACTAGACCTCTATCAAAAGTCCTCAGTTGTTCACAGCAACAGCTTTAAGAATTATGCATTGCTCCCATACCACCTGTAATTCACAACCACTTTCTTTTAGGACTCTGCTTCACTCTATATAAGAGCAGGCAGCACAGCCACCATCACTCTGGGGGGAAGCATAAAACAAAAAGTCTGTGACAGATACCATGGGTGAAATGTCTCCTAATCTCTGCTCACTGATCCATGCTCCTGAAGAAGAAAGCTTAGCTGGCTGTTACTGCTGCCTTCAGTGCTCTCTTCCTTTCCAACACGAAGGTGTTACTAGTAAAGAGCCGTTCAAATTAAGAGGAAATCAGAGTGTGGAAAAATCCAAGGGGCAGGAGAGTGGTTCACTCTTTATTAATTTGTCACAGAATGCAGCAGCATAATCTACAGATTTTTAAGTGCCACAGACAAAATGCTGGAAAAACAATATTTGCTTCTGTCTTTCTTTCCTTCCTACTTCCTTTCTTTCCTTTTTTTTTTCTCCCCTCCTGTATAGCATACTTGAATACTCATCCATACAGTGACTGAGCTTGTCGTGGTTTGCACATCTAATTAGAACACAAAAAACACATCTCAAACCCTGTAACAACTGACCGAATAATTCTTTCCTGGGAAATGTGTACATATATCTTTTATTACTTCAAAGAACACCATAATTCTTTAGGTACATTTCAGCAGGACATAGTGCACATGCTCTCTTTCCTACAGTACCTTTTCCATTCAGCCACATTTTATTAGGAGGTCTGAAAGAGCAAATTAACTAATTAATATCTCATATATTTGAGCTTCCAATAAGCCAATAAGCAGTATTTTAGAAAGCTTTTTTTTACAATAACACATTCAAAAATGTTTTTGTACAGTGATTTAAATTTATTTCCATCACTTAACAGTTAAATTAAAAGCTGAGGCAACTTCATATGCACCATAAACCAGCTGAATCACTTTCTTTTCCTTTAAATATTCCTTTCACTCTTCTCATCTACTTGAAACTAATTATTTCCTGCTGTTCTGCCAATCATATATTTCTATTTTAAAGCTTGTTAAGCAGAAGGGTATATTACAACTGGGTTCCATCACATAAAGGTCAAAGCTAGTTTGACATAAGATTATATGAGACAGGAAAATACAGACAATGCTACTTCTTCATCCGACTAGTAAACTAGGAAATCAAAGAGTATTTCATTCTCACAAAAGCACTGGGTATTAGCAATAAGAAAATTGGCACACCATTGAATTTGACTCAAGGACATACTGAATAAAAGCAATATTGGAGGAGAGTGGCTCTTTCTTTGTGATTAGACATTTCCCATAATTACAAAAAATGTTGCTAATATACAACACATTTATCCCAGACATATCCAAAATCTTGAAGTGATAAAATTCTAGCTTTTATCAAATTAGTAGGAGGGTAACGTAGGCTGCAATAAATAATTCAGAGACCTTGACAAAAACAGGAAGAGATTATTTAGTTTATAAAGCACACATTTAAAAGTTGTCAAAAGCCACGACATTGATGCATGTATGATCTAAACTCAGGCATTAAGTAATAGTATGTTTTAAGGCAACAAGATGCTTTATTAATTTAAGCATTCAGATGTTTGAGATTTTATTTTAGTATGTAACTTCTTACTTGTCCAAGAAGGATGAAGGTCAGTACTGCCTCAGAGCATAGTTACTGAAGTACATGATAATTTCTGTTCTAAACATTTTTAACCTAAAATAAGTGTGCTAGCAAAGGGTAAAACAAAATTAACAAGTAGCATGTATCTCCTACCTATGCTAGAAAGTGACACTTCCCTCTCACTGTAAATAAAATGTAACCTAAAGCAAAATATCATTTAGACAAGCCTTAAAAGAAGAGTCATCTCTTGAATTAACACCTCTTCCTCAAGCAGCTGAGTTTTCTTCACCTGTTGAAACCCTGTGCATTGCACTAAGGTCACACCAGAGAGTGGGCTTGCAAAATATGGTTTTGATGTTAAACACAATCCTCCACACAACTTCAAAATGTAAGATGAAATTTCTACTGAACTTTGAAGCCCACCCAGGACTCAAAATTTCTAAATTTAAACTTAGGTTATTTCAAATTAACTTCTCAACAGAAATCATACATAACAAGTCACCTAAGAACCACAAAAAGAAATCCATGTTTGAAAACACTAAAAAACAAGGTCTGCAGCTCACTTAATACCCATTGTCTTGAGCAGATGGGGGAAAGCAATTTATTTGCTGAAAGGAGATTAAAAAAAATAAACAAAGGATAAAACCCAATAAAATTTAAAAATGCCACCACCAAAAAAAAAAACCACCCAACAAAAGCACAGTCCCTCTAACAATGCTGCAAATGGGTGCCAAGAGCCTGAATTTGAAAAAGTGTAAGGCTGTGTCCCTGCCCTTCACCCAGTTCACAGAGAACTCAGTGTTGAAGTCACAACCTCATGCTACAGCTGGTGAGTAACTCAAATCCCAGGTAATTACATACAGGAAGATGGCAGGAATCACTGAGACACAGATAAGAGCGTAACATGATTTCTGTTGCACATCCTGCCTCTCTCTCCACAAGGAGAAAGGTATCCCTGAGAATCTACCATCACCCTCCAGGTTTGTCTCCCTTCCGCTGTGTCTCTAAGGTTACCTTGTGGCCACAGCTCAGCAAATTCCATAAGCCTTACATGGAAAGTCCTTTACCTAGATGGATGCAACAAAGACACCATGCTATACAGGCACTAAATTCCATAAAAGTACTTCATATTTTGGTATTTATTTTGATTTTGGTATTTATCACTTTTTTTCCCCAATGCACCTATAGTAAAAAGAAAAATAATGCCTGGGCCTCTGCACACAGCTGATAACCAGCACGGTCCGGGATAAACTGAGAATATTTATTCTTTTCCTCCATGAGATATGGCTGAAGGCGACCCACAAGCAAAGCATGCTCCATTTGCTTCCCCAGAGCACTACCTGAGACATGAATAATTCAGCACACACACAGATATACGTCCCATGCACGTCTTCACTTACTGAGCCAGAGCAGAACATATGTCACAACTGCCTTAGCTTTAATGATTTTGAGAGAAGAATAAAGAATAAGCTCAGCCTAATATTCTACCCTGTGTTTAACGTTATTATTGACAATTCAAGGCACCCACAGCTGACATCTGCATTTCCAATGCAAACCCATTATTAGTTCTCCCAACTTCTGAAGACCATGCAGTCTAATATTTTGCATTTTATATTAATGATCTGGCACATATTTCTTCTGACCATGGTTTTATAGACGCTGCTTTTTAAAATATGCATAGCTTTATAGAAAAACAATCTAAAGGTGCTGTTTGAGTTTCCAAGTAAGATTATTACTACATTCAATCGCCTAAAAGGTTTTTCATATTTCCCACAAGGTTTCCTTTTTAAAACAGGATTAAAAGTAAAGTATTAAAGAAATTAAAAATTTCATAGAATTGTGACCCTTAAGTTTTTCATTTCTAAAAGGCAAAAGGCATAATAATCAATATAATCTAAAAATACATTTTAAAACTTTGTGGGTTTTTTAACTTTTATCTCTCAAATATTCAAAACATATATGACAAGATGTGCTAGTTTTGCTTGGCTCAGTTTTTGGTATAGGGGGGGCCACAAGGATGGCTCCTGTGAGAAGCTTCTGGAAGCATCTCCTATGTCCAGCAGAGCCAATCTCTGATGGCTCTGAAGATAATGGACATGCCACTGGCCAAGCCTGGGCCGATTAGAGATGGTGGTAACACCTCTGTGATAGCACTTTTAAGAAGAGATCAAAACAATGTGAGCGTGTACTTCTTTTTAGCCAGAGAAGGAGGAGGAAGTGAGGACATGTGAGGGAAAACAACATGGAGACACCAAGGTCAGTGGAGAAGGAAGGGGAGGAGGTGCTCCAGGCACTGGAGCCAACAACCCTCTGCTGGCTGTGGTGAAGACCATGGGGAAGCAGGTTGTCCCCCTGCAGCCCATGAGGTCCACAGGGGATGCAGAGATCCACCATCCACCCACAGCCTGTGGGGAGGTGCCCACACCAAAGCAGGTGGATGCCTGCAGGAGGCTGTGGTCCACCAGAAGTCCCGATGGAGAGAGAGGCCTTGCTCCCGAGATGGAACAGCCTGGCCTTGGAAGTCTGTCTGCACCCTGTGGATGAGGGGCCCACGTTTGGGAGACTGTCTGCCTGTGGGGGGACTCATGTTGCGGCAGGTTTGGGCAGGCTGCTGCTCGTGAGAGGGACTCACACTGGAGAAGTTCGCAGAGAACTGTCTCCTGTGGGAGGGACCCACAGCAACGCAAAAAAGGACTCCTCTCCCTGAGCAGTGGAAGAAGATCTCAGTGATGGACTGACCAAACCCCCACACCCCATTCCCCTGCACTGTTGGTGGGAAGGAGGGAGGCGCTGGGGGCAGGAATGGTGTCTTAAGGGCTTATTTTACTTCTCATTAGCCTCCTCTAACTCTGTTAGTAATAAATCACTTTGCAATTTTAAGAGGAGCCTGTTCTGTCCTTGGAGCATCTCCCAGTCCTTATCTCAACTCATGAACCCTTTGTGTGTGGTTATTTTTTTTCCCCTCTCCTCTGCCCAGTTGTGGCAGGGGAGAGCAGAGCGAGTAGATGTCATGGGTGCCTGGCATGTGGCCAGTGTTCAAAACCACGACACAAGGGCAAGGAATTCAGCAGTTTTAGTCTAAAATTTATCTCAGCATCAGTGAGGTACAGCACATTTCAACTGTAATCATACAAACAGTGTGCTGCAGGAATATAATTACTCTTTATATGTTGTTGTTTGGTACAATGGAATATTGCTCTGATTTAACTCAGAACAAAAATGGTTTGAAGAATCAGACCTATTAAAAAGATTGCTTGAGACATGCATTAAATTATTGGTATTTCCTTTAAAAAGAACCACTGAAAATAAATTGAAAAAATGTATAAAGGAAAGAAGTTAGTAGCCAATGGATAACACCAAGGTCTAACAGAATATAAAAATATAGCTCCATAGGGTTTTTCTTATTAGCAAACATAACTGGAACAAAACAGCAGGACTGTCAAAACAGTAACTAAACAGATATGATCAAAACAGAAAAAGTACATTGTATTACAAACATTGCTCCCTTCCTTACTC
The DNA here is from genome assembly GCA_024500445.1 of Entomyzon cyanotis. NCBI lineage: Eukaryota > Metazoa > Chordata > Aves > Passeriformes > Meliphagidae > Entomyzon > Entomyzon cyanotis. The sequence continues at coordinate 39,020,837 of JAKEPQ010000871.1, read as the reverse complement.
TTTTTTGATTGCTCAAAATTTTAGGCATATTCAAAACAAAAATCATAAAATTAATTGCAAGTGAATGATAAGTTCGCATAACCAGTGTAAAGGTAACATATACAAAGCAGAACACTTATGATCAGTTGAAGTGACTGAATTATGATTCTCATCACCAACACTGGGCAATAAAGAGGCAGAATTACGGAAACAGGCATCTAGCATGGATGAACACCTAAGCCCTCTCTTTTGACAACAAAGCTCCAGTTAGGCACTGAAAGCTCAGTAGCTGCTATTCTCAGAGAACAGACAACTCAGTCCAGTTCTCTGACTGCATGTACAGTGACTTCATTTAAAAATCCTTCTGAGCCCTCAAAAACAGAACTCAATACAGGGATTTTACTGGGATGTAAATGATTAAAACAAAAAGGAATTCTCTGCTGTCTAGACTGGTTGCCTCCCATCAGGTAATCTGAGTAGATGAACTTCCCACTTCAATTACAGAAATAAAAGTTATGGTTCTAATAAACTCTAAATTATAATTATAATATATAATTATTTTATAATTATAATTATAAAATAGATGTGTCATTATCACCACAGGATACTTACACACAAAAAGATTGCATATGGGAATATAAGTTTTAATAATTTATTTTACACTGAATTTAGGCTATCTTCAAAGCCAAACACAGGATTTTACTGCTTCCGTTTTTTCTAATTATTTTTTGTAGTGCTTGTGTTGCACATAGTATGGAGGCATTCTTACCTTATTTGCAACAGATTCTGGGTGGTCCAGTCAATATTTTCTCTTTCTACTTCTACTCTCCTCACACTCTCTTCCTTTCTATCAGCCATTCACAATGACTTCATAGGAATAACTACTGCTGGGTTTTCACACAGGTGTCTTTATGATAAAGAATTATCAGTCCAGTGAATTAAAGAACAGTGGGAAAATTCCTTCATCTTAAAAATATTATTCAAGGCATTTCATACTTGAAAAGATTGTGGCACTGATGTTTTTAGAATATAGATCACTTCATGGTATTTAAAATAAGACTGTCTAGTACAGTTAATATGAAGTCTTGTGAAAACTAGAAATGAGGGGGAAGAAAGGTAGTAACAATCAGCACTTATTCTCAAAGACTATCTTAGAAAAGGAACCACCTACATTTCCTAAAATGTGATAGAACTAAAAATTAAGTATCAGCTCGTAACACCTGAAGACTTGTACACATTTATCATTTCAGTACACAATCTGCTTTTAGAGATCTAGTTCATTGTGTACAAGGTTGGCTTATGAGTAAGAAATAATGATAAATGTAATAAGCATTTCAAAAGAAAAGTGGTATTTTTCTTCATATTTATTTTAAATAAGAGAAATATTTTTAAAAGGATGAAAATATGGCCTTCACATTGTCTCCTAGACCATAACAGTCGGCCAGGCTATTCAAACATATTAGAATCATAGAACCATTTGTGTTGGAAGGGACTTTAGAGATCATCCAGTTCTAAGCCCCTGCCATGGGCAGGGACACTTTTCACTAGATCAGGTTACTCAAAGCCCCATCCAACCTGGCACTGAGCATTTCAGAGATGGGGCATCCACATCTTCTCTGGACAACCTGCTCTAGTGCCTCACCAAGCTCACACTGAAGAATTTCTTCCTACTATCTCATCTAAACCGCTCCACTTTCAGTTTAAAGTCATTCCCCATGTGAATGGCTTTAATGTGATAGTGGTGTGTGCTTTAGTGTGATAGTGTACTATCACCACAGACAAACCCTTGTGAAAAGTCCCTCTCCAGATCTCTTGTAGGCTCCCTTCAGGTACTAGAAGGCTGCAATAATGTCTCTCCTAAGTCTTTTCTTTTCCAGACTGAATAATCCCAATTCTTTCCCAATTAGGCATTGAAAACAAAGTACTAGTAAGGTCCTGCTTTCAATCTTCATAAAACCTATCCCAAATATATATATTATTATGTTTGGTACATGCTTCTGATTAGCTTTAACTATTTCTTTAATTCTTTGCCCCTAGAAACAGGAAAAAGATGAGAAGAGACAGGGAGAAAACTAAAAAATTAAATATTGTGACTAGATTAATTGTAGAGAAGGAGTAATTAAAACTAAGTTAGGGAAATAAGACATTACAACATTTGAACACACTCTCACTGCTTCCACATGACATTTCCACAGTACTCTGTTTTGCCTATAGATTTTTGTTTCTAAATATACTGAACAAGAAAAGCCCCATTTTAGACTTCATTGCCAGTACTTAGAAAACTGGACATGATAATGCAACTGGAAAACCTCCCCCACTGTAAAGTTTTTCACACCTTCCACTTCACCTGTGATTAATGCCACATTTTTGTGAGATCTGAATATTTGCTTGAGACAGAAGCTGGGTTTAAGTCCACTTGGCAGTTCCTGTGGGAATGACTGTCATAAACTGTGAGCTGAAGGAGACAGATTTTTTTTCTATTTAAACATAGGTTTCCGTAGTGTAACAAGAAGATAAAAAGATACTGCAGCTAAAAAGTGAGGGTTTTCAAAGGCCAAAATCATGAGAGGCAGAAAATTGTTTAACAAAGATACTGAGAAAACCTCTTTAAGGAGACCTCCTAAGAACAGAAAGTTTAGTTGTGGACTTTATTCGCCAAATTTTATTTAAGGTTTGAAATATCTCAGTTATTTTCTTTTACAACCCAACTTAAACTTTCAGGTGTGACTTTGTATTTTTTATAGCAACTTTCATGGTTTGCTGAAAAAGTATCACATCAGGGTAAGCAAGTAAGAGTTGCTTACAAAGACACAAACACCTGAAAAATATAGAGGACTTAGTATCACTGCAAGTTCTAAAGCTACTCTTGGAGAACTACTTATCCTGTATCTTTCTCCCAGGAAAAACACTTTGTGCTTTTTCCTGACGATTATGCTAGTGATAATCTGCCATTTAAAAAGTTTCTGGTGAGACATGCTTCATGATAAGGTATAAGAACACTTAGATTTCGAGACTAAAACAGGACACGACAGAATTTAATTAACTCCCTTTTGCTTTCATGTAATACTCTATTAAGCATTCTTTATTTTGGAAAATGTGGAAAACAGACCATATTCGCTGTGATCCAGACTGCCTCCTGGGTTGGGAAAAGGAGGATCAAAGTCAGAGATGTAAGGGAAAGAAATCATGTTTTTTTCCACACAATCTAACCAGCAAGCAAAACAGTCAAGCTTCAAATTAATTACAACACCAGAGAATGCTCCCCAGCAATAAGTAGCTTATTAGATAAAAAAAAATAAGAGCATGAAAATAGCAAAGACATCCTGGTCAGCATGTACTAATTATCACTCTTCAACAATAATGTACTTTTTCCATGCATCATAGCAAAGAAGACCTTTTTTAAAAAGGGATGCAAAAATGAACACAAATGCTACTTTGCAGTTGCTGTGCACTTTACTGAAACACAAGAAGCAACAGTGAAGAAAGCACAAGTTAGCTGTCTGAAAGTTTATCAAAGAGGTAAGAAGATTTTCAAACTGTGCTGCTCAGAAATACAAGTCAGGTTTTTAATGATGGATAAAAGATAATCAATGGGGAAGGGGAATAAAGCAAGAAAGACTTTGAAATTACAACTAACTACAGTATGTCAATGCTGCTCCACAGACCCAAAAACTTCTGCAGCATCACTCCCTTACTGTGTTGATTCTCCATCCTAAAAGCCACCATTTGTTGCTCTTCCTATACCGTAATGCTGCCCCTTTCAGAATTTCAGATATGGAAATGTGTTACCTGGCCAGGCTGGCCTTGCTCTCAATAAACAGCACGACAAAAACCAGAGGAGGAAGAGAAAGCAAACTTAATACACCTCTCCCAGAGTGACAGCAGAAAGCAAAGCAAGACACAACTGAGTGGATGCTCTGTTTTTCATTTACCTGACAGCCCTGAGGCATGAAGGAATGAGGTGATATATTCAGACGGTGAGAACATAACACACAGTAGGAGCACCAGGACAAGAATTTGGATATTTGTTAGATAAGTCTTCAAAAGAAATATTCAAGAGGATGCAAGAGCAAACATGCCCATAGCATCCTCACTTTCCAAAGCACTATTAGTAACAAAAGCATTTTAAATCTGTATTTTTAGGTGATACCATTTGAAAAAGAACCTCAGAATTAAAATTGAGAGCAGAAGGGTCACTGGCAGCCAAGTGCATTTGTAAACAGAAGAGATGCAATTAAACACTTACATCTCTGAATTGTGCCCCCAAAAGTTTCACAGTACACCTTTAAGATAAGGTCAATAGGGTAATAAGTGAGAGACAGCATGGACTGTGAGCCTTACATTGCTTTAAAATTAGGTTTGTAACAGGAAAGTCAGACATGGTAATATTTTACAGGGATTCAAAACAGTTTTCATGCATTAATTCAATGAGCACATTGGCTGTGTGCAGGATTTACAACCAGCATATCTGTTTACCAAGACAAATTTTATCTAATAGCAACAGCATTGCTACACATAATGACAACCAAAGAGATCTTGATCTTGACTTAATTTAATGCACAGAGTATTAGGGAATTTAATCAAAATTCTATCTCCTTTCTAATCATTTAAATAATTATTCCTTTTCAAGCATTCAGTCTATTCTTACCATTGCAATCTGGTCTCACAAAAACTTGGCTAGAGTTTAAAAATTTAAAGGCCAGGGTTAAAAAGGAAAAGGAAAGTAGTACTCATTTTCAGCATCTTTGCTAAGAATGCATTAATTAGATCCTACATCATGCCAGCGTTAGTTTTTATTACTTAACTAAGGAAAAAAACAGTTGCTTAAGTTTAGTGCCCATACATCTACAAGTAGCTACTGAATATTATCTAAGAAACAGCTACTCAAAACAAGGTTTTTCAGGAAGAGCTGTCTCCAAGATGACTGGAGAATGAAGACACATTCTTTTGTGGACTGTTTCAGATGAAAAAGGATTTCGATTTACCTGCATTTGTTTCTGGGGCCATTAATTATTCGACTGTCAGCTTCCTCCATTACATTAGAATTATCCACCAAATTATCCACCAAATTAGAAATTCTAGCTATACAGCTGCAGTTACTTATAATAATGAACTCAACTACATACAGACACACATCAAGAGGCTGAAAAGCAACATGCACTGCAGGGGTTTAGCTGTGTACTCATTAAGACTAAACACTGTAAGGAATGTTGGGTGCTATCAGCCTTTTATGTTCAGAGGAAAATAAAAAATCCAGATTTCATGTGTGTGAAGCTCACAAAGGTGGAAAGGCAGGCTTATTTCACTAGGATACAGCTTCCTTTCTGTGAATTTAATTTTAGCAGGTGAGATGAAAGCAGTGAGACAGCAATGTCATATTTTGAGTTGCTATTAATAACAATCAACGTCATGTTTCAGACTGAAGAAAATCACAATAAAAATATATTTTTTATTCTCCTGAAGAATCATTTGTTTTTCTTGACAGAAACATATCTTGCAACAAATGGAACGTGTTACAAGCTTCTAGAAACTAGATGTCACAGAAACAGTAACTAAAAGAAGTAGTCAAAGGATTCCATCAGCATCCCTGAAGACAGGCTTTTGCAGCAGTTATACATGATAAGCATCAGAATTCGATACAAAACTTATCATGGAAAGAGACAACCAAGATAACTGACATGTTTTGCTTAAGAACTCCAGTATAGGTTTCTCCCAATCACTGAAACTCAATTTTTGTATTTCCGTCCTCCTAAGACTTTTCCCATATAAAGGTCTGGAGCAAAACACACTCTATATATGTCAGTCTATTTTCTTAGTGTCCTTTGGTTCTTTCTAGACTTCTGCTATAGTTTATTCCTGATACGCCACAGCAAAATCAAAAGGCAAGTAACAAGAAGCCTCACTCATAACAATGTGGATTAAAATCTGTAAGAGGTAGGTCCTTGCCCACTCACTTTCTCTGCATTGTGAACACAGTACTTCAGAATGAATATTCTGACAAAGCCAGAAAACTTTGCAATGCTTAGCTAGCAAAATAGGCCAAGCATTTGAGAATACGTTCAGCTAAAAATATCTTAGTTCACGAAACCTGACTAGAACATGAGGTTTGCCTGAGCAAAGGTGTTTATCAGTGGGGTCTGTATGTGCATTTCCCCGGCTGCAAAGTTACATCTCCAGGAGCACAGCATGCTGAGTCACTGTGGAGTGAGACAGGGGACATGCTGCAAATCTTGTAACTCTCATGACAGACAGCAAGTACAGAAACTGCATCATTCACCTTCAAGACTCAGCTACTTTCCAGATCAAAACAAACAATGCCAAATTCCAGAACAACCTCTTTTGAGGAATTTTTGGAGTGGGGAGTTGTTTGTTTGGAAACTGGGGAGGAATGTTCCAGTTTTGAACAGGACCAGTGCTTTGTGTAATTATTTTATTTGAAGATCTGCTAAAAAAATGAACAAAACATCTAACTTACACAACTTAAATAGGAACTTATTCTTTCTTGCCATTTACAATTTACATTACATTTACCTCTCTTGGTGATAAAATTCTGTTGATCATTTCTTGCCAAGCCAAACATCCTTGGGTGCCCATTTTTATAATTAAGCTTCTAAAATTAACCTAAAACCAGTTGTGCTTTTTGATCTTTGTAGTAGAGCCATTGCTAATGACTTCTTGCAGCTAAAGCCCTGCTTGTACTCATACTGATAACATTGTCTTAATTTGTCCTTGACTTAAAAAAATATTACATAGTAACTAGCTCTTCTCTCTCATTCCCAGTGTATTTTAAAACAACAAACAAATCCAAACAAGCTTTAAAGCACTGCTTAAAAGGAGACTTCTCCTAAACACTGACAACCCTCTGGAAACCCAGTAATCATTTTTCCTGCTTGCCAAGCGGGATTCATCATGTTAAGTCGGGGTACTTCACTACAAATGAGGGTTTCCTCCCCTTCCACCACAAAAAACAAGTTTAATCAAAATAATTATGGCTTTTGGGAAGTGCTATTTTGCTAGCATATGCACATCCCAAACTGAGTGACTGTACACTTCTTACTGTACATGTATACAGCAAAGGAAGCCTAACAGCAGCGAACAACTGGTCAGACACAAAAGGAGAGCACACACAAGGCGAGACATGAAGGTAAATAAACATGGAACCACAGGTAGAGCAACAGGCAAGAAAATGTAAAGGAAAAAAAGAGAACTCAGGAGTGGTTACAGAAGACTGTATTTTTCAAAAGATGCTTGCTTAGGGAAAGGTCTTAATTGTAGGAGGGATCCAGGAAACTAACACCTACTTTTCTGAAAAGGTTAGAGAAAGGACATCCAGATACAGAATTAAAATGTGTTAACCAAAAGCTTCTAGTCCTGATCTAACACGTCTTCTCCACAAACTACTACTTTTAAAAGCAGCTGTCCTAAGTCACAGTATGACTACACTTCCAAGAATACCAAAGTAATTCCTGGTGACTGGTACCCTGCCTACGCTTGCAATTCCCACTTAACTGAGTGATTGAGCTGAGTAGTATCTTACTCAAGACTGGAGGAGTCAACTGTAGTTTAGAAAAACTGAAATGCCCTGTGGTTTACTAATAATGGTTTTATCCTGTTAGGAGCACTGAAACAGTATTTTTTTTTCTAAAAGCATTCACAGATACTAGCATTTTCTCCACAGCTACTGTGACTAAATTTAACCCACTGTTGTGGTTTAACTACAGTAGATACTAAGCCATCCACAGCCACTCAACCCCCCTAGAATAACATGGGGTGAAGAAAATCAAAAGGGTACAAATGAGAAAACTCAAGGTCTGAGATAAAGAGAGTTTCAAAGCAAAAGCAAAAGCTACACATACAAAGGAAGCAAAATAAGGGATTCATTTACCACTTCCCATGGGCAGGCAGGTGTTCAGCCATCCCCAGGGCAGCAGGGCTCCATCACACACAATGCTGGCTTGGGAAGACAAATGACACCAGTACAAACATCCCTCTTCCCCCAGCTTTATATGCACAGCATGACATCATATGGCATGGAATGCCCCCTTGGTCAGCTGCCCCACCTGTGTCCTCTCCCCAAGCACCTTGTGCACCCCAAGGCTGCTCACTGGTGCAATAGGGTGGGAAGGGCTTGAGGCTGTGCAAGCGCTGCTCAGCAATAACAAAATACATCCCTGTGTTACCAGCACTGTTCTGAGCTGATTTGCAAATCCGAAACACAATAACATTTGAGCTACTATGAAGAAAACAAAAACAAAAATCTGTAAAAGACACCAGCAAGAGCCCTTTGGTGATATTTAAATCTTTACCGTATTTGAAAGCTGATTTATAGAAAACGGGTTTCTTATTTTTAGTACTGTTTAACAGCTCTTTCGTGTGATCACAAAGACTTTATTTCTAGACTCTATTCTCCTTTTCCACAACTTCTGTAATATATTTCCTTATTATACATTTTCCCTATAGTCTGTTTCACCAGGAGATCCTGCTATTGAGGACTTTGCAGAGGACCAGTTGCCTGGTTTCAAACAGAAATTTGAGAAGGAGGTGACAGAGCAGCCTAACAAGTACTGTGAAGCTCTGGTAACAAATACACCACTTACAGGCTGACTCCTCCATCCTCTCTTGATTTCACTGCCTAAATAGTTCAAACATGCTCTAGAAATGGGAAACTTGCCAACAGTGTCTAGCAGACTGTTTCAAATGGCCCTTCTTTTTCTTGAGCAAGTGGAAATAACTCAATATGTATTGTAAGGCTGCCTTCAATATGAATTCTGATGCATTGCTTGTTATCAAGATACAAAATACTCAAACACTTTTGGTGTTTAAATTTACTCTGAAGCTCTTACTTATATAAGTAACATTAAAACTGAAGTAAGAATCAATAACTAATGATAAGCAATAAAATTGAAAGTACTCACATTAAACTTAATAATGTCATATATCAAGTACCGAGGGACAACCTGTCCATTAACCTTGTCGATGATCATTTCCTTAAAAGAAAAGAGAAAACATTGGCATTTATGTCATAAATATAGAAGAAGAATGTTGACACATTTACACTTAAGGCATATACCTGCACATATGATGCAATCAAACACTGGTCACATCTTTATTACAAAAAACATTTTACAATAGGTCAGATTATAAAAATATTATTGTGGTCTTTAAAGTCTCCCTTGAAATATTCAATAAAACACCAGGAAGCTGTACTACAGCTCCACATTCTGATTTGCAACATTTATACATTAGTTTCCTCACAACTTTCAAAATCTTGAGTGAAATTATTGAGTTTTTAGAAATCTCAGTAAGATCTGCAATCCTAAGTCAACAAAGCACTACTGGAAATCTTGCCCACAGTCAGAAGTACAACAGCAAGGATGTTGCTGAAGTACAATAGCATGAATGTGAACAAGCATTCACATTCATTTTCTATGCTCAGGATGGATCTTTTTATTTTAACAGCATCCTAGGCAGCAGTGAGAGCTGCAATTTGCTTGAATGTTCCACTGTGACTAAACAGTATGGCTCCTTCATACAGAAATATCACAGACATCCTCTGTCAGTTACCACTCAATATGTACTGGCAAATCATGTTGAAAATCATATTGAAAATGGGTCAGATAGGCAAAGAACATTGATGATCAACATCCAAACACAAAAACATTTCCTGAATTTAATGGTACATAAAAAAATACATGCACCTTACATGGTGGTGCTTACATCTGTAACTCAGACTTTCTATGACAGGAATTAGACATAGTATATAGAGTTTGATGAACTAACAAGGATGACTGAAAATGGTAACAACCAACCATGCGTAGATCTTTTTCAGAGACAACATTGAAATAGTCACTTCTCTAAATGCAATCCATCTTCCCCAACACCTCCCTCCCCAACCTGATTCTTGGCTAATAAGTTCTATCAGCTAGGGATTTTTTTCTAAAAATACCAAGTCAAAATTCAAAATTCACACAAACAAGACAAAACAATTGAAAACCATGAAAACAGTTCACTATGACATGATGAAAACAAAATCAGAAGCTCAAGAATTACTCCAAAAAAGAACATCAACTCAAATTAAAATTACATCAACTCAAATTAATTTTGTTCAGGTAAAGTCTTGCTATGTTAATAGTATTTTTGTCTTACAACCTTTTAATTCCTCTCAGAATTCATAAATGCTACAAAATAAACCCAAAAAAGTCTGATTGACTCATGTAAGATTAATTTTCAGTCTGTAAAACAATAAAAAGATTCTTGAACGGTACCTAGCATTTAACCATAATTTGCTTTGAAAAACAGGCAAGCAGTTCAGTTGTAAAAATATAGATTTATTTTAAAGCAAACACAAAGCTTGAAGCATTTAAAACTAAACTAGAAGACATGAATATGTTGTTCTCAAAAACCACTGCGAAATCTAAGTTGCCCACTTAATATTTTGGAATCTGATCTTCTGTGAACACAACACTGAAATGGAGATTGGGATTTCAAAGCCATGTGCAGCATTCACAGGTGTTGTGAATGACTACCTAAGCCCACATTACACATCCTTCCACATAATTTAAAAAAAAAAAAAAACATTAATCCAATGAATGAAAACTCTTCTTTGTAACATTACAATATCTTACTCTTATCCCTAAAAATTTAGTCACAGGCACTGCCAAATAACATGAACAAAAAGGTCTACATAGAAGTGATGTAACAAACGCCATTCCGTTAGTTTCCAGTATTTACGTAGGACAGTGGTGAGCTCTCAAAGGAACAGCAGACACAATGCTGCAAATCCTTCTTTGACAATAAATTTTATAACTAACTACAAGAACAGATGGGTACTACTCAAGAGACAGAAGGCATGATATGCAAACTTGAAAGAATGTGTAGACATAATGCAGGGGGAAAAAACCCAGGATAAAAAACCCTACCAGGAATTCTTGATAGTAATCAGGTGAAAAAAATAACAATGAAACAGTGGAAAAAAAAGAATGACATTGTGTTTCTTTAATTTTCAGTTGAATTGGCAGCTGAAACAACTTTTTGAAACACATTTAATTGAGCATGTATTTAGGGTTTAAGGACTTGCTTTCTTAACATCCATATTCAGAGCCTGAGCTTTGATGCAAAGCTAGCATTTGTATGTGAAACCCTGAAAACATTTCAATGCCGGGTATTACAAGATTTTATGCCTAATTTTGAAAATCTGAATGTCTGGATATTCACTTTAAGAAGAATTATAAAATACAACCAAAAGGACCAGGAACTGTTTTTAAACATCCTTTGAAATGCTCATTTTTAACTTTTTCTCTACTTCAGACATGTAAACATTCTTATTCTACTACTGATCAAACAAGCCTTTTTTCCTCAACTCCTCACTTCTTTTCTTCCTCCCCTGCCTCCTGTTTTCTTTGACATCCTGTGTGAAATCCCAGCTACCACAGCAAAAAACAACAGCACAATATGCCTTAGAAGATGAGATGACAAACTCCTGCACTGCTCATCTCCATCGTGACAACAACATACCCTGCTCCATTAGTTACGCCAATACAACTGTCATAAGGCAAAAGCTGTAAAGCGAGCATAAGAATGGTTCAGATTAGAAATGCTCTAAAACATCATTATTTTACAGTCTGATTTCAGAATCTTCATTGAAATTATCAGAATTGAAAAATACCCCAGGGAACAGAACCCAGAGGCAAGTTCAGAGAAGTTGGGAAAATGTAGTATGTGAGAAATGACCACAATTAAACTCACTCATTCTGACCCAAGTAATAATTTGATACTATAAGACTATATTTAAGCCAATTTTTAGATAACTAAAAACCTCAACCCAAATCCACTCACATGACCTGTAATATAACATGGAAGTATCCATAAGGCACACTTGCATCCATGCAATTCCTTTGATAGATTCCATGCAGATTTACAGCCAGTATTGTGTGTTTTAAAACTACCTCTGCTAGTCATTATGACCTTTAGCACTTGTCCATTAGCTGCTGGTTTAGGTATCCACTTAACCCATGGGCCTGCAGAACAAGGTCCAAATATCAATTAATGCAATGTGATCTGGAAACACTGTGGTGGTGTTACTTTCCTTAATCTTCTGGTCGTGCAAAGCACAGTTGTACAATATATCAGACCAGCAACAGTGCTAAGAGCTTTTTGTTGGATAAGTGCCAGAAGAACAATGCTGGACCGAGAGCTCATGGACTTTTTTCCTTGAATCACATCTCTAGCAAGTAACTTGGACTTAAAATAATCCAAAAATTTAATCACAAAGCAAAAGATCTAACTTTACCAGCCACTTGCAGAATGTATTTTTGTTGACATTGAGTACGGAATCAGATCTAATAATGCATCTGTTTGTTGCTCCTTTTCCTCCTGTGCCTTATCTTACTACTTTATCCATTTACCTTTAACACAATTCTAGTCACTGCTGTATTTCAGGAATGACAATAGCTTTTGTTTCTTGCCTTGTTTTTTAAATCAATTTTGTATAAATCTATGTTGCACCAGCTTTTCCAAACTCAAACAGTTTTAGTTCTGCAATTTCTGAAACAGCTTACAAATAGTTAAGGTCTCTACTGATACAAAAACATAAATAAATCTCTATCTCTCTCTCTCCACTTATGGACTTCCTGGCCCTCTTAAGTTTTCAAGCGTGAATATTTTATATAAAAATAAAATAGATTAAAAAATTGTATTAAAATTGTAAAATTTATTTCAAGCCTAAGAATGCCTCTGCATTTTCTACTCAACTGTTCCAAAGCTAAGCAGAATGCCAAGAAAGCTGAAAATAGCTATTTTGGTCTTTTGCATGACAGCCAAAACATTTGAAGAAAACTCTAGGCATTCCTTCAGACAGCACTATGGATACAAAACACTTGGCTTCTAAAGGAATAAGTCATATTATACTAGTCACCTGTAGGTAAAATTCAAATTAGCTTTAATGAGCTTTGCAGAAAACTTTCTTCCATGACAGGAGAACAATTGCAACTGAAGAGTTGGAGATGAGCACAAAGTGTTGCATGAAATCTGTCATCACCCAGGATGTAACTGATCACATAAGAACTATTTGCAAGTAATTTCAGCCTGAAGTGAACCACAAATGCATCTGAAGTTCTCAAAGACAACCACATGAAAGGCTTACACCAGAAGCCTTAAAGGAAGTTAATAGTACCCTAAATGCATGGAAATTGCCTTTATGAAAGTTTCATGTATACTGTCATTCTAAATAATGTTAGGGGGAATTATCTAATCTTTTGTATTCTTAAAACCAGTAGTTGTTTTGCCGTATGGCACTGATATTTGTTTTCTTTCCTTCTTTCTCATACTTTTAAGAATACTGTAAAGCAATGCCAATTGGGCCACCTCATTCTATACTTTCATTCCCCAAAAGAGAGAAAGCTACTTCAAGGACAGCAAGTATGAACTACTTCAGCCTGGAATTAAAGAATTAACTTCAACAGCACTTCAAGCACTAATTAGCAAAAGAAGGTAACACAGAAAAAGCCAACTTCTTCCCATGGATTTCAAAAACAAAATAAAATCAATTATGCATATATCTAGAGTAAAGGATCATTCATGGAAATCATTTGGCACCAACATTAAACAAACATTCAATTACAAAGTTAAGCTGTTCTGATGCTTCAAATAATAGGCAAATCTTATCCTCAAACCTGTTATAGGAGTTTCAGTTGGAAAAATATATTCCGTCAACAGCTTTTTATTTAACTGACCATACTAAATAAATTTAGAAATCTGTACTATGAAAATTGTTTATCCATTGAAAGGTTTTAGTTTGATCTCAGGCTATTTCAATCAATCAGTACTTGTTCATTTAATGTCATTTTGCTTTTCACTTCATTAAAAAAAAAGTGTGGGAGGAAAAAAAAAATCACAGTAAGACTGATTTTATGCCAGTAAAGTGAAACACCAAAATGCACTATAACAGTCAAACTTTTACAGAACAACAAATTCAGCAAAATTATAGTTCATGCCCTGGGTACCAGAGAGAGCTTCAGTTATTCTTAAGAGAATTAAACTGTAAGTCTGGGGAACATAGCACCCCAGATCAGAGACCTTCTCCCATGCCCCACAGCTACATTTTATATATATATCAATATCCCTATCTTCCACCATGTACATATCAGCCACCTTTATTAAACCTCTGTTTTGAAATAAAAAGAATAATTAAATAAATAAATAAAAGAGCAACCATTTCCCTCAAGAACACCTAGGATTGCACCATGTGGACACTGGCCTTTACTTTCTGAAGAGCCTTAGAAGTAGCAGGGGAAAAAAATAGCAGTACCAGGCTTTTATTATCTCAAAAGTAAGGAACCTAATGTATGTCATTAAGAATAAAATTATGTAAATCATTAGGAAGCTGCCTGGCTGAAGAGGCTCCTACCAGACACAACAGCTTGTGCAACCACTTTTGAGCTGGCAGCATGGCATTTCTTGCATTATGCTCTCAATTTTTTGGTGAAGCAGAGGTGGTGGAAAATATTCCATTATCTGCTTCTCTGTCCCTGAGACAGTACATTGTTCCTTGCAGTAATTATCCTCACAGATTCAATTTATACATGCTTCACATGTAAATGTGTGTTCAGGAAGATACATCATTCACAGAAGTGACATTTCAAGAAGAATACTAACATCAAGGGCCTGAGAAAGGAAAGAAAGTTAATAAAGACAATATGGTCTCCTGTATCTGAAAAGTGCATTAGGCTTCAGAAGATCAGTATGGAAGATATCTCAGGTATAAAAATACTTCATCAAGCAGGAGTTACAGCAATGTAGAGAGTCTCCAATGCTACTGAAACATAATAGGAAACTGCATTGATCTATTAGTGTAAGAGCTAATGAAGTTATTTTGGTCATGTGAAATAGGATGGTCAAGAAAGAAATAATTTCTTCTTGTGGCTATTGCTCTGAAAAGTTTACCACCAGTAGCCCAGCCCAGCTTCTAAACAACAAATACAGATGTTTTACAGCTTGTTTTACTACTGGCTCAAAAAGTTCATTAGCAAGTTTACAGAATTTAAATCAGCATGCCAACTTAGAAATATATTAGCTTTAAATATAACTAAGCCATTTTTAAATCATTCAGTTATGCACATCAGCTGATGTCCTAGGTTGCAATATAGGTGTATTTAAGTATTCTATTACCACCAGCTGTGGGCCGTTAGCTGCTATCACCTGCTAATGACCCACTCCGGATGACCGGCAATGGGCCATCGTTGTTTTTTTTAGCTTGTAATACCCACTCCCGATGACCAGCAATGGGCCATCAGGGACCCACCGTGTGACTCATGGACTTATCTCATCCCATTGTGGGATGCTTTGCCCAGGAGGGAGGAGCCAGGTGTTCCCACCTGGATATAACCTGGCCTTGGAACTGCCTGAGCTAGCCCTGTCTACTGGGTTCCCAGAGGACAAGAGCTACCACTGGATCTTCAGCTGGAGACTAGACCTTCACAGGATCACCGCTTCAACTGGACTGCTACTACCACCCTAACAGGGTGTTAGGTTGTATCTGACTTTGTCAGTGCTTTTCCTTGTATTATTTAATTTATTTTTAATTTCAATCTTGACTTGTGATCTCCCACTGGTTTGTTTTCAAACCAATACAGCTGAAAATAAAGGTGACAGAAACAAAGATATCATATAACAAAAGTGTATCAAAAGATTATGATAATTTTATCAAATTTTAGAAGTATTTCCATAAGCTGTATGAAGTTGACCATATTTACTGTTTCAAAATATAAAGCTGTAGCAAGAGATAAGGTTTTGCAGTAATTTTTTTAGATTCTCTTCAAGCCTTTTCTCATATTCAGAGAATGTCATCTCCATACCTTGATTTATTTCAAAGACAAACAGCTCCCCCCAGAGCAGTCATCAATGCTATTCTGTAGGTAAGTAATTTCTTAAAAAATGAGATTCTCACATTCACCCAGTGACTGAATCTATATTCCTTCTGAAATCTTATGATTCACCAATCCAGCCCTAAAAATTTAGCCCTGTTTATGAACAAAAGCAAACAGCACTGAAATTGTTATAATAATTACACAATATGCTTCTTACCCCATCTAGAAGAGTGTTTGTTAGATGTGTGCGAAGATCTTTACGAAACGGAAATTCCAGGTTAGATACGTGAAAAATGGAATTGTCTCTATCGATCATATAAACTTCATTCTTGCCATCAATCAGCATCATGTACCTGTGAAGGCAATGTTAAAATGTTATGATTACAGGTATATCCTCAAAAGTTCTATTATTTTGTTTCATATTAAGTGTTAAAAACAAGCAATCATGACAGATACTATAAAAAAAAAATTAAATGATTTTTTTACATTTAAAAGTTTAAACCTGTAAACTGACCAAAGGGATATCCCAGACCATATGATGTTGTTCTCAGCAATAAAAGATGGGAGGAGAAGGAAGGAGGACATTTGGAGTTATGGTGTTTGTCCTCCCAAGTCACCACTGTGAATGCAAGATCCCAGCTTTCCTGGAAATGGCTAAATTCTTGCCTGCCAGTGGGAAATAGTAAATCAATTCCTTCTTTTTCCTTATATTTATCTCAACCCTCGAGCTTTCTCACTTTTACCCTTCTGATTATCTCCCCCATCCTGCTACAGGATGGATGTGTGAGAGAGAGAGCAAATGGATGTGTGAGCTTAGTTGCTACAGGAGCTAAACCAAGCCACAATTTAAATACTCCTTTCACATGGACAAACACTGCTGGGCTATAATTCTTCAACTGAGTCCACGTAATAGACCTCTTAAAGCCCATGGAGACTTTTCACTGGCATTCTGTATGGAAAAACAGTTTTGGGCAAGCATACCTATCTGCTCTCTTCCTTCCTAACTAGATGATCTTTATGGTCCCTTCCAATTCAAACCATTCTATGTTCCTATGATTTCTATGATTCTGTATTTAACTTTAGAGAGATATTGAGAAACAGCATGCACTGATTTTGAAGACAGAAAAAAATTTGGTCTCAGGACAGTAAATTACTTTCATGTAGACCCATTTGTCTGGGTCTTATGATAATATACCTGTCTAACTTAGAATCTGAACAAGTTCTCTTCTTGAGAAAGACATTAAAACTGATCCAGATATGTCTCATTTTGAAAGTGTTTTGCTTGAGGTTTTTTTAGCTGAATGGCTGAAAACTCCTCCACCCTCCCAATTTAATAAACTATTGAAATAAAACTCTGAATGTGGTCTAAACAACAGAATTTGTCAAAATTCTACTTACTACCAACATAAGACAGAAGAAATTTGAAGGATGGACTGACAAAGAGAAGTGTTCTATAAGCAGCTAATAATTGAAAATGTGCAAGAAGCAAAATGATAGGTAACCATGCTGACATTTTGGTGAAACTGAATTCATCAGTTAATGAGGGGTTTGGGCTGGTTGGTGGGTTGAGGTTTTTTGTTTGCTTGTTTCACTCAAAAAAGCTTAAATTCACGTGCTTAATGTCAGGCCTAAAGTTTTCTCCAGATGACACTACAAGCATTCATGGAGAAGTCTTGTAGACTGCTGATCAGTAGTACATTTCTGAATATTACTTCGATGTACCCTGGCCATTTATATTTTAAGAAGTTAATTAAGGTATCAGCAGATAAGCCCTTACACCAGAATAGAGAACACGCCTCTGGGCAACACCACAAAGGCAAAGAAAGAAGAGCAATGATTTCTCAAATACATTCACTAGAGACAGAACACAGGAGCTTAACTGTCACACACTGCACTGCCCACTGTGAACACCACTTACTATTACAGCTGTACATTTATTACTAATTACCTCTATTGTGTGAGCACCCAAAAGCTCCAATTAGTAACCAGGCCCCATTGTTTTAGATTCTGGGCAAGTACACAAGATGACATGGTCCTACATCAGATGGCTCAATCTGAATGTAAAACCAGACAAGTGAATAAACGAACAAAGGCAGAGCAGCAATAAGAGCAATAACTGAAGTGCTCATTCACCTTTGAAAACTCTACATGGAAGTAGAGAATCGTGTTTGAGCTACAAACATCGTCTCTCAAAACTGTCAGTGCAACCACTACAGAACAGTCAGCTTCCCCTGAAACAGAAGTTCTGACAAATTAGTTCAAGAATAAAGGGTCACAGTGTCCACACAGATTAATCTCACAAGCAGATAAAATATCTAGTCATAGAAATGGTAAAATCCAAAGTTTCATTAGAAGCTACTTTTCATTCACTTTTGATCCCTTTTAATTTGATTTCACTTTTAATAAGGTCCATTATTAATTCTAATTAGAAATTAGTATTAACACAATAATTCAGGAAATAGGATGCAAATTTCATTAGCAGAGTGACAGCTCTTGGCATTAGACAAACAGATCTCCAAATCACCTACCAGAGTATTAGTAACTTTAATCTTTAAAATTTAAAAAATGTCAACCATCAGACAAATATTTCTCTTCAGAAATCAATTATTTGTAGCATACCCAAATAAAGGCAACTGTATCAAAGGCTCATTTGCCTCCACATATATCCTCTATGGTGCAGTCCACATCAGTTGGGCCCCAAATACAAGCTAATAGAATGATATTATTAGACTTCAATTTTCAGCTGAGTTGGTTTTGGTGGTGGTGGTGGTACATTTTTGGTTTTTACACAATTTTGAAGTTGACACAAGCTACACAGAAAACTCTTAGTTAGAAACTGACGTTTCTCCTTTATGTGGATGTTTAGCACTTTTCATCACTAAATTTGAAAGTACATTTCAGGAAAATATTAATTAATGCAAAATACAGACAAATTACTTGGTGTCCCTTAGCCTACGTTCATTGAGATTAAGGAAGAAGAACAGAACTGCATTTCCCAAGCTCCAGATCCAGTACTGTACCCACTAGAACCCACTGTGGCTTCTGCCCTCTTTTCCAAATTATTAGGATTCACAAAACTGAACTTGAAAATACTCCCCCAACACAGTACCTCACTACACATGATGTAGTCCTTGCCAAAACATATTTACCACAAAACTGATTGCCTAGAAGTTCACAGAAGCTTTACCTCTAACTTCAATTTTGTGATGTGATTTGTCTATGTTTAACTTGTTTCTCTCAGGCAAAATCACAGCAACCATCCCAGCAATAAGGTTACATATGTTAATTTTGTGCTTCAGAGGAGTTTTAAAACCTTAAGTATAATATATAGCACAGATTCTTCAAACTTTAAGATCCTATCTTCTCAGTTTAACACACAAGTAATTTTCTGAAATAAAATGCACAAGTAGAAAATGGATTAGAAACATTGTTTCAAAGGAAGCTTAAATATTCAGCTGCTCTAGGAGCCCTGCAGTATTTCTTTAGACAGGCTATATCAAAGAAGATTATTTATTCCGACACAGTGCCACTGCTGCTGCTTTTTTTCATTTTCCTTTTTAAATATGCCTGTGTCTGTATTACCACATTCAAGAATGCAAAATATAAGAAATTCCATCATCAACTCTAAGCACAAAATACACAGCAGCCCTCCCTTCCCAAGGGAGTTCATTACACAGCCTAGAATTCAGTCTTGTGAAAGTGCTGCCCTCCCACACAAATAAGCAATACCCAAATCCAAATAGCAATTAGCATCACTAATATGCTCACTGACGCAGAGGCAACAACGAAATCCTGTTGCAGATATGATTTTCAATTTCTTTATTTCCTTTTATGATTGGCAACGCTTCAAAACCACAAGCGTGTCGCCACTCTGTAGATTGATCACCTAAGACGAGGCCAAGTCACACGAGCGCTTTACTTTGGACCCCACCACTCCCTCCTGGCAAGAAAGTGTCAACTTCTGGCCAGATGCATCAAACGCTGAGGAAAAGGCCAGGAGAATGAAAATTAATGACTGCCCTTTATCCACTGACAGTAGGAGATCATCTATCTGTGTCACTAAGCTGCTGCAGCTCCATGTCCTGACCCAAATCCAGACTGTGCTGGATTTAGAGTAAATTTAAATTAGAAGAGTTGGAAGCTGGCCTGTGGCACACAGAGCAAAACACCCTAAAATCCAGATAAATGGGGAAGGCTCAGCTTGCTTTCTTCTATTAATTGCTGCTGGCAGTAGTTCCTGCTTCAAACAATGTCTCCTCAAGGATGACAAAGCCTGGATACAGGGACACTAACACCGAGACTTACAAGAAGACTTATAGTATTATTTTCAACATGTAAAAGAAGGAAAACAGTATCTTTTTAATCAGCACACTGACAGTTGTGTCACTAATATCTTCTCCATACTTGTACACATGTTGTCATTTGCATGAGTACACAGCATACCAGCCAGCAAGAAACACTGCTTGCTACATGCACAAGCTGCTGTAGAAGTATGTATTTGACAGTCTAAATTCCAAATAATTTTTTTAAGTCCACACATATAGACATTTGGAAGTTAGTCTGCTCTGAGTATACCAACACTTTGTATTTCTCTTGCATATTTCCAGGTTAAAGTATGCCATCAACAGTCTCCACAGCATTTTAAACCAAAAAATCTTAGATTGTGACTGACAGTCCTTTCCAATTAACAGCCTCCAGGTCCAAAATTTCTCATTCATGACCTTGCATTTTCTACAACTAAATATCCTTCCAGTTTTATTATTTTGCTCCTCAGTGAATTCAGTGGCTGATCTCCCTCATTTGTTTATCAGAATATACTCGGATTCTGTTTCAAAATACTTAATGGTAACACAAAATTAATATTCAGGATCTCCACTTGTGGCTTTTTATGCATTTTCTTTTCAAAACCATCCACTGCTATTTTCTTTCAATCTGTTCTTTACCTATATTAGAATTCTAGTAATCTTCTTATCCTCACTCTCTATAATAAATCAAAATTTTGTCAAAGTCCTGAAGCATGAGATATACCAGTCTTCCTAGGCCAAAACCCCAGTTTTTCCCTCATACAAACTCAGAAGAAATGCCATTCCCCATCTATATTGCAGACTGTGTTCCTTAGTCTGTAATTCTTTTAACTACTGTCCTTAGGGTAACCAAATTTGTCATTTAATAAAGAGAAAACCTGCATTTATCTATTTTTATCTCTCATTAAAATCATAGATGATTTAAATTTAAAGCAAAGCCTTTGAATGAATGATCCAAACTTATCTTCTATAATCAAGACTTCTTTTTCCCTCAGTATTAAAATACAGTTACTAGGCTCTTGTTTAGTACACAAATCTATCTTGTATATCTCTTACTACACTCAGAAGCGCCTGGATTTGTCACCCATTAAAATTCTCCACCCTCATAAGAGGTTAGAATTCAGCTTCTGGTTAACTTTCACAGTTATAAAGTGTCTCCTTGGGGTGAAATGACCAGTTCCCTAGGCTTCAAAAATGCTTGGTTAAACTCTTATTATGTAGGTCAAGATACTCAGCTTGCATTAGATGTTCAAGTGTGCTCATAGCGACAACTCTGATCAGGCTGGACATTGGCAGCAGATTCAGCAGTAACGCAGAAGTTTTCTGTAACAATCCTGTAGTGATTTTTCAAAAACCTGAACTCTGTAACAATTTTTTATCCTTCAGTTATTAGGAAAATAAAATGTTATTCCTCATGTTTTATTTTGCATCTTTCCTAAACAAAATGAATGCTTTCTAATACTCATGTTACAGTCAGGAAAGTTATCCTACTTCATCTGCTACACCAACATCCAATTTCATGAGAAATCAGAAGGTTTTCAACATCAAGCCTTTATGTTCTGAATCACTAGTTCAAGATAGTGCTGCCCTGACTCAATGCTAGTACAGAAAAAAATTATTTTCTTGTCTTATTGATCACCTCATACATCACAACGGAAGGGCTGTGCTTAATTTTGATATTCATATCATCATTTCAGGTGGAAAAGACCTTTAGGATGATTGAAACCAAATGTAAACCTAACACTGCCAAGTCCACCACTAAACCATGTCCCTAAGTGTCACATCTACATGTTGTCCAAATACGTCCAGGCATTAAAGAATTAATCTTTATCAATTTGCCCTGCTTATTTCAGACAAAGACCTGCATTTCCACAAGACTTGTTAAGGTGGTATTCCACATAATGAAGTAAGCTTGTGCAAGTCACCACTGTAGGTTAAGAGATACTACACAGCTCATACAGGTATTCAGTCTCAATGATTTTTACAACTCAATCTCCTCCACTGTTAGCTAACTCAGCATCAAAATCTCATTCTTGTCTGCCACCACTCTCCTTTAAACTCTGTATACAGGTTTCCCTTTGCATTTTCTCCCCTTGACAACACAGCTCCAGAAGAGATATTTTGTGACTGTTATGGCCCTGAACATCACCAAAGTGAGGCAGTGGATCTGCAGATTATGTTTACTATGGAAATCTTCAGCACACCCAAAACCACAGCAACAAACACTGCAAGTTTTGATATCCAAAGGGGATATCCAAAGGGGTTCCTTCACAGCCAGGAGGTGAAGAGACGTAACCACACTTCCCCACTTTAAAAGGTTCTAAATTAGCTGTCGGCTGAGAAAGCTCATATAGCAGCTACTTTTTAGTGGTCAGTGAGAGCACAGGACTGCAGCTGCAGCCAAACAATCAAAAAACCAAACCAAAACAAAAAATCATCGAACAAACAATTAGGTCAGATAACTAACAGAGTAGTGTAAAATACAGAAATAATGTTGCACCATTATATAACTTTATGGTTTCCCCTCACCCACGATACAGTGTGCACCAGCATTAATAAAGAAGTCAGTTTTTGAATAAAGGAGACAACACCAACACTGAGGACCATGGAAAAATGCATAAGAAGTGTGGAAACGAGTATAATTTCTCCTAATAAAGAATCACAGTTTAAACTCAGCTCAAACTTCAACTTTTCCTGTTTTACACAGCAAAGATAAAGATGCTTTAATTAATTTAACAGATGACAAATTCAAAACCAATGTAAAACTACATTTTCTATCTAAAGTATTATTAGACTGCGAAACTGCTGTTAAAACCAAGAATTTAGCAAGGTTAAAAGAGACTATCCAGTTACAGTGCTTTTCTTGTCTGTCTTCCAGGGTTTTAATTAAGTTAGAGTGCTGTGGGGGTTTTGTTACTTTATTTTTAGAAGGATATTAAACCTTATGGGTTAAATTTGAAGTTGTCTTGTAATCATTATTTGACCTACAACAAAGGGTAAATTAAACTACAACTACTATATATTGACGAGCTCTTACAGTGCATTATGACATGTTTTGTCTGATGTAAAACAAAAGAATTGTTAACAAGCTAGAAAACATATGATCCAGTAACAATCTGTATACTAACAAATTGATTTAAAATACTACATTCTCTTTGTTTCACCCAAATTTTAATGATGCTAAGTGCACTTCCAAATTAGCAACAGAAACACTGTTGAAAAACAACTGCATGGTATAATGTTCTGATTACTTTTTTCTAAAGCTGTAAGATCAATGGAACAAACTATATCTCAAGCTTGACTGAACTCCGGAATTGTTTCGCAATTTTTACTGTTGTCATTGTTGTTATTGTTATTAGTATTATCTTCATTATTTATTGCAAATAGAGCTTCAAGCTTACTTGAACTTCATCTCTCTCCACAAACCTTTGTCTGAAAATACCTTGGAGGTTTAGGGCAAAATTCATGCCTGAAGCAACAGGCTTAAAAAACATATATATAAGAGAGAATAACAAATTAATTTAGCATTAGATGACAAGTAGTTACATCCCTTCTTTCCCCATGCAACCATAATGTCTCTCCTGAAGGGCCATAACAGAGCAGGGACAAAAAGACTAATACAGCTTTGAAAAAGGAGATCCCCTTAACTGGGAACTGATTTATGCCAGAGCGTATCCTGGGTCAATTCTGTCTGCATCGCCGGCACAAGCCACAGTAGGAATACAACTGCCATTTGTGCTCACAGAGTAGATCAGCTCCAAGAGAAAGGGATGCCCTAGATATCTGTACAGTTCAACTTCACAGACTGAATGTCATTCTTCTCTGACTGAGCTTAAGCTGTTACGCTTCATGGATGTGTCTGTAATCCCCCCCAGGAGAACCAGCAGCACAGAATGTACTGTTCCACTACTAAAAGTGGTCTGGGAGAAAGGAAAATAAATATATAAATAAACCAGTAATCACTGATACTGATTGCTCGAAAATCAGATATACATGCAGGCACACCCTTTATGTGGATCTTTTTAGAACATTTTGGGACTACAGCTGAATATTCTAAGATTAGTATTCATAGCACAAGCTACATAATAGGCATTTTATTACATTAACTATTTATAAATAAACAAAAGAGCTTGCTTAGAAGACAATCTGTCCAAATACTCAAATAGTTACATATGAAAAATCAGTTAGGTAGCATTTTTCAAAGAGCCCAGAACTGTGACCATAAAACTTTGTGTGTTGTCAAGAGGCTTCAGAACTGTGAAATATCAGGTCTGCTGCTTCACAGAATACACTCCCTGTACAGTAGCACATCAGCAGTGCTCCTTAACCACTTAAGGACGGGACACAAAACCAAGAGATTTCTTCTACCACTTCTTTTCAGAGTCCTGACAGTGTTCCAAGCCCATATAAATGAGTGAGAACACTTTCTTTGGCCATTCAAGTCAATTTGGATCCAGACAAGGGATTATATGTTCTGTCACACCTATCATGTATTCATTCTTCTGTATTGACTCAATGACTGTAAAAGGAAGATTCCTGGAGATGAAGAAGCAACAAAGTGATACAGATGTGCCTTAGTAATAAATACATAAATACACCATCACCAGCCCCTGCAAAAAAACTAAACACAAAAGCAGACATTTTTATATCCAGTGGTTCCATATATTAGTCTAACAGACAGCCTGTGCTGCCTCGTTTGACTTACAGTCAGAGAGAGAGATCTTTCCTGGTTCAAAATTAATAGTTAAACAAAACCAATGAGTTACCTAGTGATGCCCACAAATCTAGCTATCAAAATCTGACAGCTCCTTTCCTGCTGTCAAAGTCTGCTAGCCCAAGTCTAGACATGTTCTCATTGACCTGTACAGCAGGGATAACAGGAAACAAGGACAACATGGCAACAGCTGGAGACAATGAGGCCACCTTGTACTAGAGCTTCCTTGCCCTGAGCTAGCATCTCTTTACCTAGAGACATGGGACATGCTAAACAAACCAAAAGTGCCCTTAATTCAAACTCAATTTATCAAAGTTTTATTTTTACACTCTCAAATGAAAACTCAAGTATACATACAATATTTATGGGTTCTAGTGCTGTAGAAAACAGGCCAGTATTAGTCTTGTAATCCTAAATTTACTGCCCAACACAATTGTACAAGACAATTATTAAAATACAGAGTGAGCAACAACTCACATCTCATCTCCTAAACCTCCAACTTTCTAGTGTCAAAACACATCATTCCTGCCTCCCCGCCCCATCTCCTCTTCCTCTCCTACCTAAACACACAAAATAAAACCGTGAATTAGGCATCTGCTTTTCAAAAATTAAGAGGAATGCTGTTTAGAGTGCTTAACATCTATGAATTGCTCTTTTCAGCAATCATTAGAATGGCAGTTAATGTATTTTAATTCTGAACCATTTATGTGACCTTTATATACTTTTGCAGAAGCTTTTGACTTTATGTTATAATTACACACTTCAAAGTTAAACTGTAGATTCTTAACAACTACTAGTACTGTAGTTTATAAAAGCTGTTTATTTAGAGCTTTTAATCTTGACTGGAAGGGAATAAAAGCTTTACTGCAACCAGTTCAATAACTTCCACAACTTTAGTCTGCACCCAAAATATATTGTATCTCCAGTTAAGTATATTATTCCAAATAAAGTCAATGAAACAAATTCCACATGGATTGCAGCCTCATTCTCAACCAGAATTCTTCCATTTATAGAGGCATTGTACAGAACTAGTTTAAAAATGGGTGAGCTTGTTTTCCCCTAAAGAATGGTTAAAATAACTTACAAAGGAGAACCACAAGGGACTATACCATGTAAACAAAAACTGCATTTTTTTCCCCATGACCTTAAAAACACAGCATAAAAAACACTGTGCAGAGAGTGGAAGACTGGACCAGCAACAGTCACTTTAATCTTTAAAGTAAGCTTTTTGGTTCCAAATCTCTTCTTTAAATGCCATTCCATTTTGACAATATCATGCAAACAATAATAGAAAAAACACTTACAACTACTTCTTTGAGACATTCAATGAAAATAATACAAACATCTGAAGAACGGCTGTCCTACACACATAAATGATGTATAATTACCAGTTGAGGCTTTGCCCATTGCTGATAGTTACATAAGCCCAATTGAATCAAGCTCATTTAACTTGGAATCAAATAACTTGGGTTAAGCCCAGTTGTTCACAAAACCTGTCACTCCTATAAAAAAATCCATTTGGTCCTGAAAAGTCTATTCAGCACATGCCCAACCCTGGAATATTTCTGTCCTTTAAAATTTCACACCACTGAAACATGCCACAGCCACAGAGGAAGGGATATAAAGAACTACCAACTAATGGTGCAAAACTGATTAATATTAAAGTCTATTTCTTAAGATAAGTGGGGAGAGGAAGAAGAAAAAGGAAAGGAAGGTGTGGTTTAAAAGCAGCCAGATGATTCTCAGGTGGGTTTTCACCCTATCTATGATCAGGAGGCCAACATTCCTTCCGTACTTCAAGACCATAAACATGTATTAACCCTAAACATGACTCAATGACAAGACAGTCAAAACACAACTTACAATAATTTACTTTCTCACTAGCTCTCTGGGTCAGAAGGTAAGGTGTCCAGAAAGGGAGTATCCATACCTTGAGAAAAGTTCATTTACTCATAAAGGCTTTGTTGTGATTAACAGCCCTTAACTTTCCTGCTAACACCATTTCTGAAGATGTCTGAAAATCTCAATACACTACATTTTTGTCCCTCTCCTCTAAATTAGGGAAGAATGCACTAACAATCGTGCAAACCTCTACCTCAGGCACTCTCCACTACTTGGCATAAAATTCCACATCCATGAGAATCTGGTCATGTAATTTGTACAATCTGAAAATTAATCTATGGTTTCTTTCTCATTCCCAATAGTCTCCTTCAAGTTCAACTCCACATTAATATCTCTGCTCCCAGGAGACAAGCTTTCCATTCTCCAGATCTGCTTTCATGACAAGCTGGTCTCTTGTTCTTAATGATGAGTTCTCAAGTGTATAGATTTGGGGTTTAATTGGATTAGTACTCCTCTCCAATCTTCTCTGCCCTCCTTCATTCTCATTATTATCTCAACTTTCTCTCCTCTCTCTCAGGCAAAATAGTTTTTCCATGAAGCCATTCAACTGTCTTTTCTTTAATCCTTTACAGACAGACAACCATTTTGCTTCCTTGCCACCTAATTTTGGGCTAGTATCTTTTACCTCCTAATTTCTAAGACAAACATCTGTTTATCAGGTTTCCCCCTTTTTTTTTAGAGTTGTTCTTCAGCAGTGATGATTTTTCACAATTTACTCTGGACCAAATGACTTTTGAATAACTTCTCATATCAAGAATTTGCAATTTCTTAGTTATGCATGTAAGCTTCATCTCATCATATAAAGGATCAAAGAATAGGAAAAGAAAAAGTATTGAGCCGTGGAAATCAGAGTGAAACTTCAATCTTGTTTTCATTACATTTAAAGAAGATGCATGAAATGTTATCTTAAAATATACTGAGTAGATTTCCTTCAAGTAAGGGTCACAAATATGTTTCTGAAGAGACTGCAACTGCCAATAATTTGAAGTTCTTAAAAAAATAGACATTTTCTTCAATTTGTACAAAAAGCTGAACAAAAAAACCTAGGAAGGTATCACAGGTTCAATAATATAGTAACTAAATCAAAATAATAATATCCAATACAAATCAGTACTAGAGATATTGATTTATTGATTGACATATTTGAGATAAATCAAACTTATCTGGCTAATAAACAATTGAAAAATTGCCCATCAGTTTTATCATACATTTAAGTGTACATTTACTATTTTTATTTTGTGTTATGATACCAATAAAAAATGATTACTTAGGCAATAGGCCTGTCTTTTAAAATGTAATTTGCTAACCATGAAACAAACCCCAGCTTCAGAGATGTACCTATTTTTTTACAAACACGTGTTAGACAACTAGCAGCAATTCTTGAAGAGCTGCTTTATTCTGCATCAACTTACTCATATTTAGATACCAGCAATCCATCAAATTTGCTTGAGTATTTTTCAAATTTAATAGCCTTTGCCAAGAACTACCTGTTCTGCATTTTTTTAAACAGCTGCCTTACCATAATTGAACAGCCATCGTATTATGATCATATTTATAATTTTTCACTAAAACTGCATGTGTATAGTTGTGAAAAATAAAAAAGGTATTCATACAAATGTAGGAAAATAACTTACTCCCCTTAATAGGTTCCATTTAGTGCAGGTCACATTTTACCATTGTAAAACCTTGTCCTGTTTGATTGTATTGATTTGAATTATTCCACAGACATTTTTAAGCTTTTTATTATTCTTAGTGGTAACAGTCTTTTCTTCAGAACTGGTGTCTCATTACTTTACCCTGCCTGAACGTTCAGCTCCACTCATTAGAACAAGCATCTGCTACAAACACTATTAATGAGGTCCATATGAAGGGCTACAACAAGCCATTACCCACCTGGGATAATCATTTTACAGTTCAGAGCTGATAATGCAGAGTTATACAGCAATGCCTTGAACATACTGGTACAATTACCTTGTTCAGATAGTAACTACTATTTCAGAAGCACAGCACTGCAAAATTGGATACATTTGTAAAGATGTATCTACCTTGTAGCTACTGTTAACATACAACATAAATTTCATCTCAACAAAGCCAAAAGGCACTATTGGGAAATTTGCCCTTTGGCTTATGAATAGATTAGCATTAAAATTATTTGTGAGACACCAGTAGTTTGACAACTGTTCCAATAAATATAGAGAATTTACACCAAACCAGTCAGAATAGCTGCAGAACTCAGTGACTTTTATTTTAATAATAACAATTTAAAGCAACATGATTTTAGAGGTGGTTTTCCTCAAAACAGGGTGAGTTTGCATACAGCATTTACATACAATTAAATAGCTGGTACAGAGGAAATATTTCAACAAAGAGTGCCGATGCCAAGTAAGCTTCACGGATCTTTTGATTTAAAGTGCATTTCTCTAAACCTAAGATACAAATATACACATCTTTACACACTGGCCTTTACAAACAGGAGGGGAGAAGTATTTGTTCACACTGCATTTTTCCTTTTGGGGCAAACATGCTCCAGAAGAAATGCTAGAGAAAGAACCAGGAGGTGTGCCCTGCTGATACTTACGGAACAGAACATGCAAGACTACAGCGAAGGCACAAACTCTTCAAATCACAACAGACTAAGCAAGGGTAAGTCAAACAATTTTGAACTCAGAGCTCTGAGAGAATGATGAGAGATGAGTTTTGACCTGGATCAGACTCAGAACTCACACACTTACAAAAATATGTAAGATACTACTCCAGTAAATTTCCTCAAGATATTCTATAGAATCACTATCAAACAATTTAACTAATCAATTTCAAGTTGTTAGTCAACATAATATGATAAATAATGCTCTTTTATTTAGGGAAATACTTTCCTTTTATCTAAAATTACAGATAGAAAAGTACAACAATACTAAGAAACCAAGAAAACATGCACAGTTCTGCCACTGAAAAAAAAACCCAAACAACAACAGGGAAAAAAACCCTCAAAAAAACACCACCACAACAAAACCAAAACCAGCATAGCTCTTAAAACAGAGGATGAAAGGTTGGGCTCCACTTGGAATCTAGGATTAGCAAATTCTTTTCAAGAAAAGTTAAAGCCCTGAATGAAATTACTAACACTGGGTATCAGTCAAGACAATGTACAAAAAAATACTTGTCATTTCCCTAGAAACGTCTGGGGAAAACTACTGCTGCAGTAATAAAACACAGATATTTAAAATTAGTGAAATTTAAGAAGTTTGGCTAAGTTGGGCAAATATTGCTATTAACCAAAATAAATGTGTTTTATTTCAGTGAGAAAGTATAACAGAGAGTTATTAGCTATGCATCTGCTTTTCTTCTAGTCAACAGGGTCAACAAAACATCAGTGCTATTTTAAGGAAAGAGAGAACAAAACAACAAAACAGCAAAACAGCATGCAAGCCTAATAATATTCTAATAGGCAAGGTCTAGACTGCTGCATCTAAACCACTTTTAACAGAATAGCTTCAGAGATATTTGATGACAAGGGTTCCATCTCCAGATAATATTAGCAGGGGATCCATAAATGGATCTCCACTAACTGATGTCTTAATATTAAATCCACGAAGGTCACGGTTGTCAACACAAGCTTTCAGAATAATTAATGAAAAATCTGCTTACTTGCATATGGAGTCTGGATCACTGGAGAACAACTGAATAATTAGAAGCATGTCCAATGTAAAAACTATCATAATAATTTTTCATTGCTGATTAGGATACATATAATGCAAAGTGTCTAAATGTCCAAATAATAGCTCAGGTTTTCATCTTTAATCTCTTTTTCATATTACTTAAGCTGAATTTCATTAACATTGAATCTCTGTAGCTCCATTTTCTTCTCTGAATATACCTATCAGTCTGCATACCTCCACAATCAATTACAAGTTATTATGTTTTGAAAAAACTGAAATTAATTTAGTCATTATTTAGTTCCTTCAGTTTTGTTCTTCATCCATTCTGTTTTGTCACCATTCTAAAACTAAAAACACAGGATAGAATGTTCAAAATACTGAAAATTTCTACAAGAAATTACATGTACACTTTAATTTCTTTCACAAAAGGCAGTCTTCCAGGTACACTACTATGTTCTGTATAATTGCTTTAGTACTCAGAATGTAGGCATCCCATCCACACATTTGAGTAAGAAAACGAGAATATTACATAAGACATCAATTTTCCAAGTTAGTAACATAAGATATGACAAATACTCTTCAGGTCAGTTTAAAGTGGCTGACTTCAGTTGTTCAGGGTCAGCAGCTTTGGAATGCCCCATACCCTGTACTGCTCTGAGAATATGCCTCGATCTCCCAGCAACCCACTGCTGCGACTTCCCATCCTGAGAACACCTGCACTGCACAACCCAAGTGCTTGTGCACACAGCCAGGGTTTGTAAACCAATTATTCCCACATATTTCTTAATGCTTGAATGCCATACTGACTGAAGCTAACTTAAGACTTTTCATACCATGTTCAGCCCAAGCTAATAAACCCTCCAAGCACAAACTCCACAGAGGAGAGACACTTGAAGGGTCTGGGGTTTTTTTTATACAAGACAGCTTAGTTATGGCTGAATTGTGCTGAATCCTGACTCCATGTGGAGCCACTTGGTAATTCTCATAAGATAAGAAATTCCCCATATTTTCAGGGATTTTCATTATCTAGGATACTCCAGTATTAAAGATAACAAACCTAGCAAAATAAAGAATTCAAGAAAAATTCTGGAGTATGTCCAATCAGGTTGTAGTTTGCTATTAAACAAAAGGCACCCCTGCAATGAATGTAACAGAACTGGTGAGGGAAAATAAAATTATTGACTCTTTAGCTGACATGAACTGTGTGTTAGAACAAAGGATCACAGTATGAATAAAAAAAACCAAAAACACCTATGAAATGTCTCATATTACCTAGCTGCTGAAGGATCAAACAGAAGTTTTATTTAGCTTTTATAAATAAAGTCTTCAGCTTAGCAAACTCTCAATGTAATGCAAGATTATTCTAAGACCTTGATGGCAAGTCCTGGCTGACAGATAGGCAAGGGTTGGAGAAGAATAAGGGTGCTTGCCTATAAGAGCTAGTGTGTAGAACAGCTGCTAGAAAGAAACTTGGCCACAAACCTCAGCAAATGTTGGGCACCAAGACAGAATAAAAATTAATCTCTGGAGCCAGTTTTGTTGTTGTGCTTTGTCCTTTGTACAAGTAAATTCACTTTCCTGAGAAAATCCAAACTGTCTACCCAATTTACTGTGTGCTGCTTTTTCATTTAAAATGAACTTACCGGGTGCCGTCTGCTTTCCAGCTAACTTTGTATGGCTTCTGCTCCAAAAATTTAATATTTTGCTTGTCCATGGAAACAGGCTGTGCTCCAGGGAATCCAGTCCTAAAAAAACAAAAGAACATGTTTATTAATCGTTCTGCAATAAATAGTCACACAAGGAAATACATTTTTTACACCATATTGAATTCACACCTTGTACCAGACTTGTTGCAAGGTTAACTCTGAGTTAGAACATTTTCTGTGATGAAATATTTTGCAAGAGAAGTCAAAAGTCTATCTGGTAAGAACAAGGTTATTTGCTTATGACAAAACACTAAATTATGTGGAACTTCAAAGATTTAACTTTGAAGAACAAGATCATTGAATTCAAAATTACAGGCACTATAAGCATCAACAAGTCAGGAAGCAGTGTGGATCACCAGCTTTGGAAAGATGTTAATGAAATTGACAAATTTAATCTTTGGAAAAATGTTAATGAAAAAGTTGGTTTTAATGTCTCTCTTTTTAAAACCAACATTAAAACCAACATTTTCATTAACATCGGATGCAAATCCAAGTTGGCTATAAAAATTACTATTATACCTCTATACTGAAATGTAATAGCATTGGTATAAATAAATCTACTGCTTGAGAAAGAGCTAAATTTTACACAAATAGCTGGACTGGGCTACATCTGGTGTCACTGTTGAGCCGCTAGCTGAGAGAAAACCCAGGTTCTCAGACAAGAAAAGAGAAAAGTGTCTTTATTATTTTGATTTCCATATACATAGAGTTTTCAGAGGTCACCCAGATTGGTCAGCCAGAAACCTCCCCCTAGGCCTAACTGGCCAAGCCCAAACTGCCCTAATCTGGAGACGCTGTTTGCAAAACATCCAAACTTTATCTTTGTTTATGAAACGTAGCAAAATGTTCTCACGAGAAAGACCTGTGCTAGCCACAATCTGGAATTTGAACAGCAACATTTTGTTATCTCAATGGAAAAACTAATTCTAGAATCTTGCTTCTTAACATCAAAAACTGATCATTTCATTTCATAGTACAGTGCAAGACTTTCACTGTCAAGTGCCTTTGAGGCTTTTTTTTACAAACAGCTCACACAAAAAAGGTCTTTTTTCTCATTTTTACAATTAGCTGTTTTATTCTGCAAAATATAACACTTATTTCTAGATAGTATAAATAAGTAAGTTCTAAATATTCTCATACCCTTCCCATCCACAGAACTGCTGACACTTCTGCTGTATTCCTCCTAACTTTGGTTGCGTTGTCACCTGGGTCACACATTTAACTGTTATTCCTTCCAAGAAAATTGCACCCTAAATTTAAAAAAAAAAAAAAAATAGTATTAAAGTCTTCATAAAATCAGATCAGAATATGTCAATTCAAGATTAAGTCTGTTTTCACAACCCTCTAGAGCAGTACCAGCTTAAACATTCCTTAAAGATTTACCCTCAAATGCCTAGATACATTAGCTGAGCTTCACCAGGAAACTCACTGGTGAGCCATATTATAAACCCAGGAACTGAAATTACTTATTTATGAGGAAAAAATATAATTCTAAAAAAAAAGGCAATAGTAAGGCATAGATATTACTTATATGCTTACACTACTTAGCTAATACTCTCAAGAAAGTTGATCTAAGACAAACTTCTCAACAAAAGAGAAAATATAAACAGCAGGTTTGTAACACAATATTTAGGTAATATACTTTCATAATTTTATTCTCAATCTAAACTAAGTTATTAAAGTGGAGTTGCTATCCCGAATGCCCCAGAAATGCCTATGTAGAGATAAACAAAAAACAAAAACAAAACCTGAAAATAAAACTCTAAAATAACCTGTGCATTCTAGAAAAAGTTTGATGCCAAGAGGAATAAAAACAAATCCTGCATAACAGAACACATAAAAGCCATGAGGTCTACAAAACTACAATATTAAAAATTTCTATGGAGATCTCAAATCGACCAGATTTATTTCAACAGCATCTCAAATAAATTTTTAATGCCACTAAGAAGATCAAATCATGACTATTTACCTGTTGAGCTCTGACTCCTTGCATGTGAAGATACAAGCAACAGATATGAATCTGTTCTCTAAAACACTTGAAACTAGATTTAACAAACCCAACTGCATACTACTGATGAAAGGAGCTTTTTTCCTCCTTTTCCTTTCTGCATACCATGGCACTCATCTGTTCTACTCCTGAGCAAGTCTAGCAACTAATTTGGCAAAAATTTGAAATTTTCATAAATTGGTAATTTTCTGCCAAAACAGTGTCCTAAACTAGCTCACCATAGAATAGCTCAGCACTAGTGCCAGCACAAGGGACGCTGGAGGAAGGAACACAAGGAGTGCAGGGAAAGCAGGACCACAGTTTTCAGTACACCCTGCAGCTAAGATTGGCTCAGTCACATCACCAAATCATATTCTGAGAACAGAGCATCCTAAAGAAATACACTGGTTTATAACCTTAATTACCTTGAGCTCCAGAGACTTTCAGTGTGTCACTCACCTCATACTATTTACGTGGCTACCAGCAGATGCAAAGCACGCAGGGGAGTGGGCAAGTGAGGCAAACAGCTACTCGTGCCTGGCCAGAACCTTGACTGAATTCTGATAAGTGGTGAAGAGCACCAGAAAACTAAGAAAGATGGTTGTGACTTGCTTCTGTGAATAATGGCAGAATGCAATGGCAGTATGACTGCTAAGACTGAAGCAATACACAGGGAACAGGAAAGATTTTCCAAAAAAGTACTAAACACAAAATTCGTGCTTGCCATTTGAAAGTGTTTCTTGCAGATTATCTGCTTCAAGTATAATCACTAGCTAAGGCACAGCACTATGAAAACAAGGTGAGTCACTTGGGCATTCGTGCTTGGCTAACTTAGCACTCCAGGTTTCATGAGGACATTCCTTGGAAAAGGTGCTAAAGCTGAGCCAGACCCATGCAGTTTCTACACTACTGTTCAGCTAACAACACTTGTGGAAACAGGACACTGGAGAACATGATGCAGAGACTCTAGTGAACTCAGATCACCAGGAGCACATCAAGTCCTCAGCACTGATATTAAACCAAGGGTTGTAAACCCTAAAGGATCCAAGAAAAGTACATGCACTTAGTATCTACACTCTGCACAACCTTCACACCATCTGTACTAATCAAGCCTGCCCCACTTGCCATGAATTTCTCCACCCATCACTTCAGCTGAAGGAGAAATGGCACTGTGTGTCATCCTGTATTGCTTCAGATCCTAAACATCATTTGGAGGAGTGGGTGAGTGGCAACAGCCCCAAACACACACCTTCCTGACCCTAGTGGCTATTGCCAGGCCTGGATGAGAGCTGTCTTCAGCTACTCAGGCTTGATCGAGTGCCGATATGCTCAGAGACTGCCTCCCAGAAGACAAGAAACATTCCAAAACATGTCAGGAAGAAACATCTTCTAAAACAAAGGAAGTGAGACACAGGGAGTTACACTGATCAGCTTAAATTCAATACCTAAAAACACAGGACCAAATCACAGTAACTGACTGCCTCTTGGCATGTAGAAACAAAAAAGAAAACAAAATCATGACTGTCACTCAGCAGCAAAGGTGTTCAAATAAACATTTGGGTTTCACAGTAAAACAGACTTCACAGAACAGGAATTGCTTGCATTTGCCTTGGTTCGTCTTTTGTTTGCTTATCTTGTCCTCATAGAGGAACTCAGAAAACACAGGGCAGATGTAACTTCCATAAAACAGAAAAGTAACCTGTTTCAAAACCAGGTTCAGAAGAGTTATCATTTCACTAATAAAATGGAAGAATACATTGAGAAGAATCTGCAAGGTCTGGTTTAGGTATAAGATAACTAATTTATTCCCCCTAAACTTCCTATTAGCATATTCTTATTTTTGTGACTTTAGTAACAGGGATATAGACTGGGATGGTAGCTTAAGATTCAGTGTTATGCTTCATTTTAAAAATGGGCTGAAAACAACACTCTGCAATTCAGTATAAACAAAGTTCTACAGTTAATAATGGATAAGAAATTATACAAACACACACTGGTAGATAATTAGAGAAAAAGACATGGAAACAGCAAGAGACCAAAAGCTGAATTAGTATTGTTCTGCCTTGTAAAAGGCAATTATGTTGAGATATATAAACAGAAGTATTAGCCTTTAGACATGTGAAATTAATTTCTCCCTATTAAGCCTTACTAGGATGGCCTCAACTAGAGGTTTGCATTCAATTATAGGCACCACAGCATCAGGAAAACATGAGTCAACATGACAGAATACAAAGAATAACAATAAAGGTCAATAGTACAAAAAATACGGACTATAAGGAAAAAGTGAACAAAAAAGTGTTTAACATGGAGAAGGAAATGATACTCAAGTACATAAAATGGTGCTGCCAAATCAAAAAATAGTATTTTTCCCACATCCATCAAGATGCTCACAGGCAGAACAGTAAGTGCAAGGGTTAAACTTTGCAAAAGGTAGTTGGTTAGGCAGAAAAACCCCAAGTCACTAATAATTAGAATCTATGTGGTTTGATAGTTAACTAATAAATATTATCCTCCCTATGTCAAATCATTTTAATCGCTTCCCTCTGTCTCACAGATGACCATAAGACACTGGCACTCAAAATCATGAAGAAAATCATTAACAGCCACCATCTCTTCCAGACTGTTTAAGATGTCACCATTCATTTTAGAAGCACTGCATCTCACACCTTGTAATATTCAACTTATGTGGGACTAGAAGAGACAACATTCCTTAATAAACAGTATAAGTTCCATTTGACCCATAAAAGATTTGTATAATTCTGGCTCAGAATTTAAACTTTTTGTCCAAATTGCAAAATCAAGTATTTTCTTTTCCTGAAGTGAGATTCTAAGTGTCAGTTAATAATGTTGCTTCAATGCTACAATTGATACTGCAAGCACGAATTCAAAATGTGTTTGGATTTCCTGTGTGGTACCTCAGACTGAAGCAAGCAGATTTCGTGATACCTGTCAACTTCCTTCAGGTGATGACAAAGGAAACTGTAATGGCTTTATGTTCTAATGGTTCCTACGCTTTCTGTAGTGTAGGAAAGAAAGGCTGTCAAGATTTTTTGACATCAAAATATGGAAGTTTTAATGAAAAACGTTGCAGTAAAGTGTCTCACATCAAAGACAGAGTTTCCAAAATGGACAGCATACTAACTTCATTTCAAAGGCTAGCTAGCAGCTGTTTCTGACTATTCATTATCCAGGATGCCTGGAGCTGTCTCCTCCTCTACTACTAAAATTTTCTTCTGTCTCCACAAAGATTTGTGTCAAAATGAAAAAAACTGAAAACACTGCTACCTCTATAGCTGCCTCTATTTTTACACTGCCTACCCCAAGTCTTTTAGGAAAGACACGAAAGAAAGAAAGGCGAAAACATCTGCTGCAGGAAATCAACATAATGCTGAAAATTCAGCCCTTTAGACAGTAAAATAAGAGTATCTGAGCAAGAGGTATTTACCTGATACTCACTCCCCCTGTAGATTGCATATTTACAAGGAATCACAAATAGACTGTATCCATCTCTACTGAGTTAAGAAGCAGTCCCATCTGCCAGCCAAGAACCATGGTAAAGAATTCTGCTCGTTCTTCCTCTTCATGTCAAAGAACGTTCCTTCAGAGCTGCAAAACTGAATTATACGAATATGCATATTAACTAGATTATTCTTTCTTTCATAAATTATCTAGCTCATAATTAAATTTTAGTTATTAATATGCTTATTCGTATAATTTAGCTTCCAGCTTTCAACAAAACTATGGTGGCAGATAAGAAAAAGCCAGGAAAGCCAGCATCATTCCTGTCAAATGGACTAGCTGAGTTTTATACCAGATGAAAAGAGGCTGTCATTGTAATTCATCATAACACCTCAGTTCCTAATGCATCAAAAGGCACATCAAAAAAACAACTTTAAGAGTCCAGCTCCCCAGAAAAATATTTAGATATCAATATTTTACTGCAAGGCTAATGGAGGAAAGTGGCCATATCCCTGAATATACTTTTACTATGGTTTTTTACAGTGTGGGGAATTTTTTATTCCAGATGAGGGACAATTGGAAAGTTTTCAAAGTTCATCTTGTTTCTTTAGACTGGATTTTGCATTCCTCTCAGGCTAATATTTTCCATACTCCACCTGTAAACCATGTTGACCAACTGCAGTAACAAAAAAATGCTTTTCTACAGCATATTTCAACATCAGGTCTTCCAAGTGTTTGCAAACAAACACACCTCAGCACACAAGTAAAATAATCCAGTATTATGCAAAAAAAAAAAACCAAACCAACAAACTATTTTTGGACTCAGCAATATTCTAGCCTACTTTATTTGCAAGTAAAAAAGAGTCAGACAAAAAGGAATTTGAGGACAACTGAACCATTAGTCTTCAAATGATAAAAACATTTCTTTGTACTTGAGTATTAGTTCCATACTATGGTAACTACAGTAATTTATTTCATCAGATTATGGAGATGTATGGCAAAAACCACAGTAAGTGATCAGTCATATTTCTTGTAATTATACAGCTAAAGCAGCTTTGAACAAAATATGATTTCAATGCTGCCTTGGGTTTTTTTAAGCTCATATTGCTTTTTGCTAATGCAGTTCTCAAGCCTACAAAATTTCCCAAAGTAATGTATGCTGAGGTAATTGATGAGTATGAGGTTACAAAATTATGTTTAGCAAGTAGAATATAAGTTCCAAATCAAAATTACCAGTTTTAGGCGTTCTTTTCTCCTCTTGCCAAAGGAAGAGCTTGACGATCCAGGTTCTGATTCTTGGCCTCCAGTTTTACCATTATCATCATCCTCCTCTTCATCATCATCAAAGCACCATTCTGGAAGCTCTGGTGGTGATGGTGCATCATCTTCATCACCATAACGACGATATAATTCCTTCAAATAGTCACCTTTATAAATACCTGGCGGTCTAGCCTGAGCAAAAGTAGCCACAGCAGCCTCAATACTGTAAAAAAAAAAAAAAATTGAAAATCACTCTGGATGCTTAATTTACATGTCTTACTTATGTCATGCTTTACCAAATAAGAATTATTGGGACTCAATTATTTGGAATTCTCAATCTGTATTGAGAATCAATACAAATTTTGAAGTGGTAATTGCAAAAACATTCTTTATATTTGAAAGTCCATGCTTAAATCAGTCTGGTAACAGTTGCTCCTGGACAAGATCCTGTACAACCCTGTAGGCACTGCAAATGTTCTCAAGTGACTGCTGCTAGGCTGCTTTGAGTCCTTACTGTAGCTCATACTAGTCTGCTGATCACCCAGATAAAACTTTTTTTACTGCTACAGAGAAGAATGGGTGACACGCAGATAAACACCTGAGGACTGAATGAGGACAAAAAAAGACCAAAGAAACATATCAACAAACTTAATGAAGAAAAATGCAAATGTTCAAATTCAAATATGGCTATATTTTTCTACCCTAAGAATTATCCTTCCTCTCATTAGATGTTTTGCCTTCATGGAAAAATCACCCAAATCGTTTAAAATAATTTCTCTTTCCAGAAGTTTCTCATAAGAGCACTGTAATTCAGAAGCCTTTTACTATGCAGCTAAAACTTTAAACTTAAGTGCTCAAATAAATTGAAGGCTGGATCACAAAAAAAAAAAAATCCAAAGAAACTAGCCATGCATCTTTACCAGCCAGCTGGAAAACTCTCCAAAATACACAACAATGAGCAGAGCCCAAGGGTTTTATTGTTCCTATTTTCATAGATCCTATGAAAGTGTTTAACCAAAAACATTGGACATAATCCTCTCTTCCATTTATCATGGCTGTGCAGACTAGTAATGCTCCATGGATCAACATTTAGAAATTTTGCTAAATAACAGAGAGGAGAAACTACAAAAGGTAGAACCCTTGTTAGGCTTCTTGACAGGTACATGTCTTAAAACTGGAACAAAAGCACATACTACACCCTGTGATATTTTTTTTTCACATATTTAATTCAAAATGCTTTTTTTTTTTGTCTGTCCTGTACAGTATGGGAACAAGCCTGAGAACTCTATAAGGTAAATTTCCCAGAATAGACAGAAACAGTGTCTACAAACCACTAAGTTTGATTCAGTCTTCTGATCTTCATAAGAGGAGAAAATAAGAGTTTTCCAGAGTGAGACTATCACATGGTCTCATTTCAAAAATGACAGTTTAAGAGTCTGAGTTACATAGAAGAACCTTAGAAACCATTATGTTTTCTAAGACTCCCACTTTCTTTCTCACAAGACATTTTTTACATTGCTATCTTTCTTAAATTGTTTCACATCTTCTGTAATGAATGCCACTGAAAGCTCAAAACAAACCAAAAGTGATGGGGTCTGAAAAATGCTCAAATTTGTCTCTGATGATATTACAGAAACTCTGTAATCTTCTGGAATAGATGGCAATGAAAGCCAAAAGAGGTGGCATAGATTTCAAGTACAAAAACCTAGCTGAAAGAAAACAATTTTCCAAGTTCTAGAAACAAAGCAGTCTTTGGGAAAAAATGAGTTGTTGAAAAGAGGACCAAGTAAGCTTTCTGACCACTAGGTGAAGAGCTTTCAGGCCTTTCTTTAAACTAACTATAAAATTTATCCCAGTGTACACAACACATCAGCAACACTCCTACATCATATGCTTAAGGAATGAATATGGATGGATTTTTCCATCAGGAAGATCTTATTTCCTCATTAGCAAGTAACAGTGCCTTGTTTTAAAGAATGATACAGCAAATTAGATTTATCTAGAGATAATGCTCAGCATTAACTAGCATGTTGCCAAAATCATTTCTTTGTGGACATATTTCCGTACAAGGTGATATCTGGACATTCTATTAAAAAAATATGACAGAGATGGACAAACTTGATACAATTAACTATCTGAAGCAAAAAAAAAAAAAAGACATAGTTGTTAAGTTTCAAGGCTTTTCCCACCAATGTTTGAAAATAGAGAAGCTTCATAAAAGCAGGAGGTTCAAACACCTTTCCTCTTCAGAACAAAGGATCAGTTCTAAGTCTAATTATTGCATGCTATTTTTTAACTGTTTGATTAGAAGCATACAATTTTTTTAATTCATGGGAACTAGAATCATACTATAAAGAC
Source organism: Entomyzon cyanotis (assembly GCA_024500445.1). Taxonomy (NCBI): domain Eukaryota; kingdom Metazoa; phylum Chordata; class Aves; order Passeriformes; family Meliphagidae; genus Entomyzon; species Entomyzon cyanotis. The sequence continues at coordinate 38,979,649 of JAKEPQ010000871.1, read as the reverse complement.
ATTTGTGTCTATGTCTACTTCCTATAACCAGCTAGGATCCTACAAAGATTCAACCACCCACTCCTAATGGTGCTCGGTCTTTATTCCAAGTCTACTAACAGACAGCAATGACCTAGTTCTTTGCAAACAGCTTGCACATGTATGCTAAGCATAATAACTGCATGTCCAGTCACAAGAAAATGCTGCAAAAGGAGCAGAATTTTCTTCACTTGTAGGACCACATACAAGAAATATCATCAGAACGCTTAAGGGACTTGTCAAGAAACATGACTTTCACAGAACTCTGTCAACAAGGAAGTAGTGTTTTCCAAATAATACCAGACATGCAAAAGTCATGTTCACTAGGATGGTATGGGCATTGTTTGGTTTGGGGGTTTCATTTTACACTGAAATGTAAAGGTTACCTGAAAAAGGTAATCACTCTATATGAAGGCACCAACATTTTTAAAAGACAGAAAAACTGGATGAGTCTGTATAGAAGCATGCTGTAGTCAAAAAACAAGCTGGGAACAAGGACTTTGTTAGCCCCTGTCCTTCAGAAGTAAGTCTGTTACTCTGCTGTTACTCTAGCTAATCTCTTCAGAACTCAAAAAAAAGGCCAAAAAAACCACCACACACAAACCTACATGAAAAAGATGAAAATGTAAAGGAAATAATCTTTCATTAATCTCTGAACATTCTACATTCTTTCATGAATCTCTGAACATGGACATTCTTACTTAAAATGTGGGACATGTCACAGGGAAGAGACACAATATAATATATCCACTGCTAAAGGCCCACACACAGCAGGTACAGCTGACTTTTTGACCTACCAGACCTGGAATTCTTGATTGCAGCAGGCTAAGCTACCAAGGGATGAAAAATGTTAATATGGGCTGTTTGCTCAAGGTTGTTAGGCAGCTATAAAACAACAAATAGTGAATACATTAGGATAGCTGTCAGGACAATGAGTGAAACATACTGAAGAACCCTTTGGCCACATTCCACAAATCCCCAGGAACTAAAATTCTAAGTTACCTCCAGTCCAACTTCTCGACCAAAAAGGCACAAATCAAAAATCCAGTTCTATTGAAACCATGTGTACAATGGACACCTAGAAAAGACAAGAAAAGGGCATAATCACTTGCAAGTGGTTTTAAGAAACATATTTAGCATCAAAAGTGTGGGTTTGGATCCTTCCACCCTCATCTGTAACATTAAAGGGTTATCTCCCTTCCCATCATGGCAGCACAGACCACACAAGGCACATCAGCCTGAAAGGCAATTTACTACATTCTTTCTGCAAATTAGCAGCAGCAGGGGCATAGGATACTTCAGTTCATCCCAATCAAGAGCACTAACTTAATGCGATTGAAATATGGCTAATACAGATAAGATTCACAAATCTGCTCAAATGCTTGTCAAAAGGCAATATAATCAAATTCATTAATTGTGCTTTTAGTGGATTCAACAAGCACGACATTCATTTCACACCATCAGGCAAAAAATCATATCCAGATTACCTTACCTCAAAATTGAAAGCAGTGCCAATAGACCACAATTCTATGTTAAATTCACTATTACTGTGCTAAGACCAGACTTACTAATTAAAAAGAAAAAAAAGAACCTACAAAACGAAAACTATACAACACTATAATCACTTTGAATTGCTTATCTTTTCAATGTGAGAAAAAAAGAATTAAGACTTCAGCCTCTATTTCACTGAACTCATCCCCACTGAAAGGAGGGATAAACTGCCAAATGCATTGCATTTTTTTTCTCTCAAGGCAACAGCACCATCTAGTGATAAGCAGACCAGCCTGAAAATTTGTGCTATTAAAAACGTCATGAAGGATTCAGGCAAGATGTTGCCTCTTCCTCCTACTTCACATTAAATTATAAATATCATTAAAGTTTCCACTAGCAGCAAGAGCAATTGTTCCTAACATATTTTTCAGTTGTTACCATAGAATCATAAAACTGTTTAGGTTGGAAAATACTCTTGAGTTCATTGAATCCAACCATTAATCCAGCACTGCCAAGTCCACCACTAAGCCATGTCCCTAAGTGCCACATCTGCACAGCTTTAACATACCTACAGGGATGGAGAACCAACCACTTCCCTGCACAGTCTGTTCAGTGCTTGATAACTTCACCCTTTGCTGAAGAAATTTTTCCTAATGTCCTAAACCGCCCTGATGTAACTTTAGGCCATTTCCTCTTGTCCTTGTCGCTGATTGCCTGGGGAAAGAGTCCAACCCCCACCTGGCTACAACCTCCTTTCAGGCAGCTCTAGAGAGTGATAAGGTCCCCCCTAAGTCTCCTTTTCAACAGGCTAAGCACCCCCAGCTCCCTCAGCCACTCCCAATAAGACTAGTGCTCCAGACCCTTCACCACCTCTGTTGACTTTCTCTGGATACACTCCAGCATGTTAACACCTGAGCACCAGTGCCAAAGACCAAGGGACAGTCACTTCCTAATCCTGCTGGACATTGGCCTTCTCAGCCACCTGGGCACACTGATGGCTCATGGTCAGTAGATCAGCACATCTAGGTGCTTTTCTGCTAGGCAGCTTTCCAGCTGCTCTTCCCAAAGCCTGAAGCATTACCAGGGGTTGTTGTGACCCAAAGTGCAAGACCTGGCACTCAACACCATGAAGCAAGCCACTTGAGCTTTCACTCATTTCCTCATTTCTCTACCACAGCTAGTAAAGTAACAATTCACTTGACACATATTCAAACAAAATGTGAATATCTATCTTTTTTCTTAACACTCCTCTACACTACAAATGCAAATTTTCATAACTGGAGAACCAAAAAGTACCTACAAAAAGTAGACCGATGGAAAAAAAAACCAACTTTAAGTGGGTAAAAAGATGTATCAACTGCAACAGGATTGGGTTTTGTGCCTGCCTCACCAAGCTTCCCTTCTTAATAAAGCAAGGCAAAAATTACAAGTAATTTTTTTGATTCATCATTTCTAAGCATTTAAAAATACTAAAAACTGTGTAACTTGCATCAAATTAAATTAATTTTAGCTTCCTTATATAATTTATTCCTAGTAATCATTTCTCTTTTCAGTTGAAGCAAAATTTTTGCATGTCACTTCCTTAAGGTTGGCAGGCATACTCCTCTCCTTCACTCTGCAAAAATAAAGTTTCCTTCCTATATTGTTCTAGATTAATTGAAAATTTAGATCACTTATCATTCACATTTCAGTCTCTTTTCATATCTAATCTTGACACTGAGAACAAAATTGCACACAATAGCTATAACTAACTCCTGCAGCTGTTACTGCTGACAAGAAGGTTAAGTCAATAATTTCATAAACATGACAAAGATAAGAAGCATCTCAGTATGAGACCAATGGCTTGGAAGAGAAAAATTACACAGGGTGCAGAACTATCACTGCTGTAGACTGCTCTCACTTCAGATAAAAACAACCTCCATACCAGTCTCTCTGATGCTCTGTCAGAGGAAACAAGTACCCAAAATGAGAAATTTCAGTAATTCACAGAAGGGAAATGGGAAATTCCAACATTTCTCTTTTACTATAAAACAACTTGTTACTCAAAAGTTTAATCAACATATATTTTCTCCTTCACTCTTTCTAACTGACTTTTTTCCCCTATAGGGGTGAAATTCCTAAATAATGGAAAAACATTCCAAAATTCATCAAAGCCAAAAAGTTAGTGATTCAACACTAAAAATGGCATTTTGTAAGTTGAAATATCAGGCAAATGGGTCTGCTATTTATAGGATATCACTGTCCTACCCACGCACTATATAAATTGCTGATCATAACCACCATTTCAAGTTTTAAAATATTATTGAAGGACCAAGTGGAAGAACTGCAAAAGGAGAGTGAAAATGAGGAATTGCTAAAGGAAGGTGAGTGGGATCAGTCACCAACAATACCTTGGTTCTAGAACAAGTTTTGAAATACTGTTGGTGACTGATCCCACTCACTCCCATCTAGCAGTTCCTCATTTTTTAAACCACATAGTTGTGTAACAGTTCAGAGAAGAACATGCAGGACTCTGTGCTAGCTTCAGCTGAGGTAGAGCTAATTTTCTTCACAGTGGCTACAATGGTGCTGTGGTTTGGATTTGTGCTGAACACAAGGTTGATAATACAGAGATGTTTTTGTTATTGCTGAGCACAGCTTACACAGAGCCAAGGCCTTTTCCAATTTTTGCACTGCCATGCTGGGGAGGAGGCTGGAGGTGCATGGGAAGTTGGGAGGAGACACAGCTGGGACAGGTGACCCAAACTGACCAAAGGGATAGTCCAGACCATGTGACATCATGCTCAGTATATAAAGCAGAGGAAGAAGGAGGAATGGGGGGACATTCAGTGTGATGGCATTTGTCTTCCCAAGTCACCATTACGTGTGATGGAGCCCTGCTTTCCTGGAGATGGCTGAGCACCTGCACCCCATGAGAAAAAGTGAACTAATTCCTTGTTTTACTTTGCTTGTGTGTGTGACTTTTGCTTTCCTTGTGGAACTGTCTTTATCTCAACTCCTGAGTTTTCTACCTTTTACTCTCCCAGGTCTCTCCCCACTCCCACTGGTGGGGGAGTGAGGCAGTCACTGAGTGGGGCTTGGCTGCTGGCTGGGGTTAAACCACAACAGCCTCAAATTAAACTGCATTCTGTGTGCAATAAAGGTGTAAGAAAGTACCTAAAAGAAAACAAGGTGAAAAAATGTGCGGCCAAATGAAATCTGTCAAGCACTAAAAAAAAAATACTCTCAGAACAAGAAACAATGGCTACAAATTGAAATACAGTAAATTCTGTTTCAACATGAGAAAAAAACCACCTGTATATTGTAAGTGTTAGCAAACACTGGATGAAGCTGCCAGAAAAAGTTGTGGAGTCTCCAAGCTTAGTGGCTGATCAAAAGCCAAATGGGCATAGTCCTGAGGAAGCTGCTTTAGCTGGCCCTGTTCTAAAGAAGGGCACCTGAGTAGCTGATTTCCACAGGTCACTTATAACAACTTCAGCTATCCTACCATGACTCTGGATGAATCCTAAACTGCATGAACATACCAGCTTAGTTTACCAAGCTCTTAGCAATGACACCTGAACAAACAACTGTTCCATGTACTCCTAAATCACACAGACACTCAGATTCAAGAAGGCTGCAAAATTATTATCTGGGAGTATTGAGGATGACATCCATTCTGACTCTGGAAACCCATCTGCAAAGTAATTTCTTGCCTCTGATAGTTTGCAGACAGAGACGAACATTAATATGATTAACAAAAATCAGAATAAAATACTTATAATTAACACTAGAAGGGAAGCAAATTAAACCAAGAACTAATTTCTCTCTGAGTAAAAAGAAAGTATTCTTAGAACATTCAAATATTCACTCCAAGACAGTATACCACAGAAGAAAACTTAACCTGGTATCTGCTACCAGTTTTGTGAGACTTGCTAAAGAATCTCTCATAATTCAATTACCAAATATTACTTCAAGTAAACCAGACTACCAAATGTCAAAACAATATATAACTTGCATTTGTATCAGAGGAAGTTACAAAACCACAGTGCAAATATCATGTATTTGTAGACAGCTCTTGTGCCTGTATAATTTTCTGCATTAAGCCAACAGCTGTTATCAAATAGATGGATGCAGAAACATACTACTTGCCATAAAAAAAAGAAATATATCAGTTTTGCAGTAAAAGTAATCAAATTTACATATGCATAAACGCTGTACTGAGGAAATTCCTTTGCCCAAAATTCTAAGAATAAGAGGCCGCAGTTATGAGCAAATGTGAAATGAACTAATAGTAAAAACTAATGATAGGTATCAGATGGATATAAGACGTACCTATAAGCTCTGAAGGATTCTTATCACTGAAGTGTTCACATACACGGATAAATGTTTCTGTATTCTCAGGTGTAGGGCATTCACCATGCCTGAAAAACACAAGAACACATAGATTAGGAGACATCTGGGGAAAGGCAAGATGAGAAAAATAAAATTAATTTCTTCAGTGTGATCTTTCAAATTAAAAGCCAGAGAAATAATTTAAAAGTGCACACAACTTACCCTTTACACTGCAGCTTAATATATTTAATTCCCTCTTTCTCTATATCATTTCTATCATAGAATCTTGTGGTGTTGGTCAAGTCTACCAGCAAACCCATTTTAACCTAAAAAACCAAAAAAATTAAAAATAAACTTATATATGTGGTTCAAATATCAGTGCATAAATGCCAAATGGCTAAAAACATCCAAATTAAAAGCAACTACAGGCTACATTTGTAAGTTTAAAAATTATTAAACATCGCATTTGTTTGTAAAATCTATACTTTACCACCATCACAGACATCTGTGTTTCTTTGTGAAAGCTGGTGTGTAAATTAGCCCTAGCCATCAATTAAAAAACTTTAGTCTGCTCCATACAATGATATTAAGTAAGATCTGCTAATAGCAGGAAAGTCTGGTAAAGAATAACATTTTAAAAACACAAACAAGAGGGAATCGAGTGCTGTTATGAAAAGTAAAACAATACTGAACAGTGGTACACTGAAAGTACCACAAGAAAAATTAACTACTGAGACTTACATATAAGTACACTCTCAGAAAAAATAACCCATTTTAATTTACCCATCTATTAGAGTGCAAAACAATGCAAAACAATGAACACATTTTCAAGATTAAAATTAATTAAATTAATTAAATTCTTAGAAACATCTTATTTAAAGCTAAAATGCAAAACAACTTCAGAAATTCAAGGATGTTGTCAGCAGTTAAGGTGTTAACCACTCAGACATTACCTGAATCCAGGATGCCTTGCCCACTCTACCCTAATGTGTCCCCTTGTACATAAACTTAGATTTTTTTAGTGTTTGTTTTTATAGCTGTAAATAGGGTCTTTTAAAGAGCCTTGTGGAAGTTACTACATTTCTAAAAAGAAGGACAAAAAGCAGAAATTCCACTGGGTGGCACAAAGCGCACAGAGTATCAAAGTATATCCAACTGATCCTTGTTCCAAACAAAACTTTCAAGAACAAACCTACCAGTACTACTCTGCAAAAAGAGCTCACTAACACACCTGTGCAAAGAAAGTATTTCTGGTTTCCTGTCTTGCAAGTGCAAGCAATTGCTTTTGGTCAAAAAGCTCAATGTCACGCTTTCAAGCAGGATCAATAGATAGGCAATAATTTAGCAGTGAAGTTAGAAGAATTACAAAGTAAAACACCATTTCCACACAATTCAGGAAAGGTAAAATTCAATTATAACTAGAATACAGTTCAGAAACAACTGTTTCACATGAATATGTTGTTTAGTAAGCCACTAAAGGAAAATTTCTAATTATCTACAGAGATAGTTCCCATGGTATTCAAAGTTCTGATGATATACTTTCATAATATTTATATATTTCATATTACTTTATCAAATATTAAAAAGCATTGTGATGCTATGTCAACAGCATTAAGCTTGCTAAAGTAATATCCAGAGGAGTTCTAAATTTCTCATTCTCAACTCTGTATATTGTATTCAAAATATTTTATTTACTCGTATTACTGTGTCTTGCAGAAATACAAACTACCTTCAGTCTTATGATTTTTTCTTGCATTTCTTATTTGAGGAAAATAGTTCAGATCAGTGATTGAATGTATCTGTGAAAACAATAGTGCGACTGAAAATTGGTAAGAAGTTTTCCTAATAGGAATCCTGTAACTTCTGCATACTAATTACCCAAACATTCTTTTGAGTTAACTAATGTCCTCACTCTTTGTGACAGAAATAAATCTACATGTATAAAGCATAAACTGTACTCACCTACCTACTCAAGAAATATTTTTTTTTAATTATTCACGTTGTCACAAATTGCTCCTGCAATTTGTTTATGAGAACGTTAGAATACTATGCCAATATAGGCAAGTAGAAGAAAAATGGAGGTTCTATGGCTAATCAAATCAGCTTCTAACATTCAGATTTTCAGCAACTAGCTCCATGAGAAAAGGAATCACACAGGAAGCTTGTTAGAGACAGTTCCCAGACAGATGTTGTCCTAAATGCTGAACTGGTACCTTCAAAGACCTGTGATAACAGCAATATCTCTCTATAACAAAAATCCAGATGTAAAAGTTTCTGCTGAAGTCTTTTACTTGGAAGCTAAATTATATGGATTGAACTAATAACCAGTTTTCAAAAGTAATTCATTCTGCAAAGTATTAGCAGTAAAACACACTGCAAAAATTAGGAGAACCATGCACAGTGAGCTATTTTTGCCTTGGGTGGAAAAATCCATTCCTTGAGGGCTACTCAATTTCACATTTATTTCATTGCTGGCTTGTTGGTAAACTGCTGCTGTAAAAATAGAGCACTCCAGTAACCACTACATAACTTGGCAAATAAAAAAAATATATTTTTTCAAATAGCAAACACTCATCATCAATGTCAGGGTTCAATACAATGTAATAGATTTGACGGGAACAGAGAGTTTGAGAGAAATTCTATGTTCTGCTTGGTGATCAAAATAATCAAAATATAACTGAGGATACTCATGTCACTACTTTTACTATCAAATCCAAATAATCTGATGTCACTCAAGATATGATGAATTTGTAGCATTACAACAGAACTGACAGATGTGATTATTGGAAAGGATACAAAAGCTCATCATGATTTTTTTTTTTGGAGCCAAAGCACTAAGGAGGGAAGCATTTAGAAATTCTGAGTAAGGCTGTAAAGTTCTCTGTAGCTTCAAAATATACACAGAATTTTAAATTATTTTAAAGCATGAATAAGATTGGCTTGGGAAAATTGCCAGGTATGCCTATCAAGTCCAGTCTGAGCCAAAAATAACATAATGTATAAAAGAGGAACTCAAGCAGAATTTAGATGCACATGTCAGAGACTGAAATATTACAGTTTATGGTTTAAACATTTTTATGAAAGATTTTCATCCATTAAAACTGTGTAACGAAGCTACACCCACAAAAGCTGCACCATCAAAGCCCACCCTGAATGGGCCCCCTGACTGAGGCCCTGGAGTGTAAGTTGATTTGAGATAACAGTGACACTATTCTCAGGTCTGGGCTGGGGGAAAAGAACACTTCCACAGGAGGATTAAGCCCAGCAGCTTTGGGGCAGAGGCCACAGCCCAAGGGTTATCTGCTGCCAGGTTTGCACAGATTCTCTCCCAACACAGGTGGGAGGAGGAGAGGTTTTGGGTGTGCAGCCTCTGGTCCTAAGCAGTGAATGCCCATCCTCTGCTGCACAGACCAGCTCAGCTGTGGGTCCCCCACCCTGGGAAAACCACATCTATGGGACATTCACATGAGGGACAGCAGAGGGGGTGTCATGGCCCATCAAAAGCCCCCGCAAAGGGTTCCCCAGACTCTGCACCAGGGCACTGCACGTGATGCAAAATGATGCAACTGATCCAGAGACTTGCAGGAGACTGTGTCAAACTTGCCCTTCCCCGGGGGAGGTACCTGGGCATTCCCACCTGGCCCAAACAGTTGGATTCCATACTTTGCAGCAGGCGACCCTCACCACCAAGAAGCCCAGATAGAGAGGAACAGCAAGACGTCATTGGGACCCATGGAGGGGTGATATGTTTCTACTTAATCTGTCTCTGTCACTCTCCCTGTCCCCACCACACCTCTTTTTTCTATTTATTTCCTTCTCTTTTTTCTCTTTGCCTCTTTTAATGTTAAATAAAACATCAATTTTTTGTATCAATATTTAAACTCATTTGGTTTTAATCTTGTTTTGGGGAATATTTTGAACCTCAGGATTCTTTCTGTTTTGTTCACAGAGAGCTCTCTTTGCTCCTCTGTGATTAGAGCAGATCATAATGGCACAGATGTAAGAACTCTAAGAAGAAAAATCCCACCAGTTCAATCACCTGAGAACAGGCAAATATTCTTCACTGATAGTATTTTCTTATCGCATTGCTGCACAGATACTTCTACCACTGCTACACTGAGTAGTTCACCACCTAATTCATACCTAATTCTAAATAAGAAACATAAAATGAGGATTCTGGTCTTTTAGTCACCTAATTCTTCTGATGTTTCAGGTCTGATACTGTCAAACAAATTTAGAATTAATTTAACCTAGATCAAGAGCAAAAAATAATTTAAAAAACCACAGAAAAAATGTCATATGTGTGATTCATCTTATATGACACAATCAAAACAAATGGTCCTAAACTTCTATATAAAGTTTAATAACCAATTAAATTAATTGGGTGGTAGCCCTTTCTTAGCCTGGCAGGCTCAGAATCCCATTTCCCATGTCTCCAGATGCACTAGACTGGGCACAACACTTCAGAGACTTACATGAAAGGCTGGAAAGGTCCTGTTCCCCACCTTTATTGCCACAGTTGTGCTACAGTGCAGAACATGCAAACTGAAGCACACAGATAGAAAGGGGCAAAAGAGAGAATAAAGAAATGAGCCAGAAGCAGAACAGAAGTCTTAGTGGTGGATGCAATGAGGTTCAATGAGGCAAAATGCTGGATCCTGCGCTTAGGCCACAGCAGCCCCAGGCATTGTTACAGGTGAGGAGTGGCCTGAGAGCTGCTCGGCAGAAAGGGACACAGGGGTGCTGGTTGACAGCTGGCTAAGTATCAGTCAATTGTGCTACCCAGATGGCCAAGAAGGCCCATGGCATCCTGGCCTGGATCAGCAACAGTGTGGCCAGTAGGACCAGGGCACTGATTGTCCCTCCATATACAGCACTGGTGAGGCCACACCTCGAGTGCTGTGTTTAGCTCCAGACTCCTCACTTTAAAAAAGACATTGGGGTGCTGGAGAGTGTCCAGAGAAGGGCAACAAGGCTCATGAAAGGTCTCTTATGAAAAACAGCTGAGGGAGCTGGGTTTGTTTAGTCTCAGGAATTCTAACCTGTAAGAAAGTACTTTCAGAAATCTATTAATTACAGAGGAGACCTGGAAATGTAAACAAACAATTTTCTGTACAGATGTCCCAAACAAAGCCATCGACCAATTTTTCCTTAGATCTGAAAAGCAACACTTGAGTAAACAATAATGAAAGCAACGTTTCAATTATTAGAAAATTTAACTTTACCTTCAGACTCTTTAAGTAGTTGGATAACATACTCGGGTGAAAACGATTTTCTTCAGCAACCTGTTCATCATATCTTGGTCCTAACATGGTCTTCAAAGGTAAAAACTTCCCTATGAAAGATAATCAAATTTTGCAGTATTTTATGCATACTCACAGATATGTACACTTACAACTTAGCAATTTCAAAGCAACATGCTGAGCACATTTAGATGTTCACCTTGAATAATAAATAATTGCAAAAATCCTACTATCAACAGTAAACTGGAATATTTCTTAGTTATGAGTTCTCAGAATTCACAAATAAGTTAGAAGTTTAAAGTAAATACAGGTCAGTTCATCTAAAACAGAGTAATTTAACATTTTTTGCTAACTTTTAGTGTGATTTAAGCTGTGGAACTACAGCACAACAGAAAATAGAGAATTTAAACTCCGTACCATTAAAAACATGTAAATAGCATTTTAAAACAACAGTTTGTCATCCAATCATCTAAGCATCAGTTTTGAGTACTACAAATACAATATACAGGAAAGATCCCTGCAAAAACAAAATTCATCAACACTATAAGCAGTCTAAAATAAGCATCGACCATCCATGAAAGAAACATTATAAATCACAGAAGACAGACAGACATGGAAACTATGAAGCTTTATGCAACTTAGGTGTTAGTGAGCAACATGAGAAACATCTTCACTGTTCATTTGTCTGAGACCATTCCAAAATTTACAGCTAAAAGGAAAGTTATTCTGTCATACAATCAACAGATTAAACAGTAATAAAATCATAGTCACTTCAACTTGCCTGGCTGTTAGAAAAACTTCACTTTATTGCCCTTTGCCTTTTCATCCCAACAGTTACACACCCTCCATCCACCCTGGTAAAGACTGCTGACTTGGCTACCATTCAGACTCTTTTTCTACTAACCCTTCCACTTTAACTTGTAATATTCTTCTGTACAGACTGATTATGCAAATCCTAAATTTACATTATCTTAATGCAAAAATCTACCATCAGCTTACATTTTGCAAAACATTGTGCTTGAAAGTTTTTTAACTTTGCCACTTGTCACACCCATACTAATACATCTACTCATCCATTACAGAACATGAAGAACATAACTAAATTTTTTTGGCCAAGGCACTCAATTAAGAAAAGAAGCTATACTGACAAAGAGTCAATGGGTGCATAAGAAAACCACCATCCTTTACAACATGCTGGGAAAAGAGAAGAGTTGGAAAAGTGCCTGGAGGTTACAACTGTTTCCTGTAGCATCTGATTAGAGACTGTACAGTCACACTGAAGACTCTCCTGTTCTCCATCTTCTAGAAAAGAGAATGAACATGTTCATTCTCTTCTCAGTAGCAGAACTTGATTTAGTGTCTGATTTACACTGATTTCTTTTTGAGCAACCAAAATACATTTCTCTTCAGTGACAGGAGAAGACAGACAAAGTAGTCTAGTCAGCATCCCCTGCAGCATTTGAATACCTACAGACAGCTGTGGAAGTGATGCATATTTCATACAGAGCCTATTTACTATCACGTCCAAAGCTCAAACACAGATCTTTGGAAGTGTTTAGGTGCTCAGATTCCATAAATTTCAGTTGCTTCTTCTCTACCTAGAAAATCTGCTGTTTGGTTTTTGTACAGAAGCTTGAAAATCCTTCTTCCGTATGTATACAAGCCTCTCATTATGTGTCATTAAGCTACTGCAAATCTAAGCTTTAATTGTAAGGAAGATTTCTACACTTTCTGAGTAATATGGACAAGTATAAATGAGGCAGTAGCTCCCCTCTCTTCTACGTTTTTGCCTTACATCTTATGCCAAAGAAGTGATGTAGTAACAACTCATTGCAACTCAATTTAAGCCTCCATGAATAATCATTTGAAGATTAAAAAATCATATGCTGAATTAGGTGATCTGACAGTAATAAAGTGGTATTTTACATTGGTATCAAAGCATCCTAAGTCATTTAAGTATCTAAACAAAATTATGACACTAATTGTAAATCCTCAATAGACTTTCCAAATTAACTTCAAAGTGTTACTAGAGCCCTGACAACCGACAATTACCTACTTCCACAATTAAGTTCAAATTTGTCAAATAGTTTTGGAAAGTGGTTATTAAAAACCATTTTGCCAAATTAGTTACCTGTCTAACAGATGGTATTTCTTTAGGCTGAAAAATAAGTAAAAATTCTAAAAATAGGAGCTTAGCATATCAGAGCACAGACATCAAGTGGATAAATCTGAGAGAAATTGAAGTGAACAATGCAAGACATCACATTTTCTACATGTATATGCTCTAATTTTGTCACATTTTTTATCTTCAAATTAAAATTCTAGAGCCTACCAGTGAAAAAATACTCTTAATTTAGCCTAATTTTCTGTGACATGAAGCTATCAACTCAAAACATGACATACATAAATAGATATGAGCATGGTATGTTTAGATTGAGCATTGATTAGGAAGGCTAGACTGGATAAAGTAACCAATATTAAGAGAAATTTGAATAAAATTAAATGGTAAAATCCACAATTAAAAATATAGCAACATCTCCTCTAAAAAGTAACAGTTTTCTGATTCAAGAGAACTGTGATAGGTCAAAGCATCCACTTCCCCTAGTATGTCATCACCAACTCAGGCCAAAAACAGACAACTAGGAAAGAGAGTAAAACTATGACAATCGATCATCAGATTACTCTCCCTAACTACAACAAGCTATAGCTCAGGAACTTCCTGAACCAGAAGCATGACTCCATATTGATGTTTTCAATAATATCTCACAGTTCTGCATGCTACATGTATGTCTAGAACAGGATTAACATAAATCAATAGAAGGAGGCTGCTAAACACTGCTAAGACTCTTCTCGTGTCTTTTCTTCAGTACCTTGCTAGCACTTTCCATGGCAAAATCAAAACAGAATGGGTTTTCAGCAGTCACAAAAAGCAGGTACCTGCAGAGACGGTGATGCCAAGGCAGTAAGGCTGAAGCAACCTGATCACTTCAGATCTAAGCATTCAAAGAAAGCTCTTTTCATCAAGTATACAACCAAAGTTCTACTACAATGCCATAAAAGTGAAAATGTGTAATTCTGAGGAATTGCTGCACCATAAAACCAGAAAGTGGCAGAAAACTACCAATATTGTAAAACTGAACTGGAAAATAATAGGAGAGATAGATTAATTCACCTTGTCCAGGATGAAGGGTCCTGTTAACCTGAATGAACCCCATCTCACCAAGAGAAGAGTTTCAGGCCTCATTAGTACCTGCATTGAGGTCATCTAGAAATTCTAGATGCCACAACAAGACAAGAGCATCATGACCACACACTCGATGAATATTACTCCACAGAAGCCACACAAACATCGCTTAGCAACAATATGATTAATACACTATCAGATGGAAATAAAGGCACATACAGATGCTTAGAAATTTGATTTAAACACTAATTAAAACTAGAATGTAACATATCTGGGAGATAGTATCAACACCAATAAAACCCTAAAAATTATCTCCCATAAAAGTGCTAGATGCCTTTGAGTGTAAAATAGCAAAAAAGGAAAGAAGACCGATGGCATACTATTGCTTCTGGTAAGTTGTACACACTAAAACACTGAAAATCAGGTAAATGGGAACACATCCTGATAAAGCACCCAAAGAAATGGACAAAGCACTTTCAATTTTTTTACTGTGCATTAACTTCCTGTGTATGATCGCATGGAATGGAAAAGAATTACCTTGCAGTTCCTGAATAAACAAACACACAAGCAGTGATGGCACAGCAGATGACACACTGATGACCTTCATTCTTGCTTACTCTAGGTTGCTATTTCGGAGAAACCATGGCTCAAAAGACAGACAAACAAAAGCCACAACTAGCAGAGATCAAGAACTTGCTGAGAAGAAAAACACAGAATAAAGGATCCTTAGTCTGTTTTTGTCATCGTCTGTGGCTAGCACAGGTCTTTCCCATGAGAATTTCTTTTGTGTTTTATAAACAAAGATAAAGTTTGGATGGTATTAAAAACAGTGTCTCGAGACTTGGACAGTCCAGGCCTGGCCAATCAGGCCTAGGGGGAGGTTTCTGACTGACCAGTCTGGGTGACCTCTGAAAAGTCTATATATATGTTGGATTCAAACAATAAAGCACTTTTTCTATGCCACGCTGAGAATCCGGGCTTTCCTTCTCTGATAGCAGCTCAACAGCGACAATCGTCAGAGGCTGAGGCTATCAAATCTCTCTCATTAGATACAAAGTAATGCATGTGGCCATGATGAGGAGAAAGAGGTAACAGAGATGAGCAATCCAACAACACTGTTATTTAACTGAGCCAAATTCAGAGAAGTATAAGGAACTTGAGGGAAACCAGTAACGCACAAAATGAACAACTGGTGTTAAATACTGGTAAACTCATGCATATTGATGATTATTGAAGATCAAGCCTATTGAGATGTCCCACCAGGTTCTAAATATAGTCATCAGTGTCTTCCATTCCACAATCAACTACCATAAAAGACATAAGATGATATGGAAATGTGGGATAGAAAACACAGGAGTTGTAACTATTAAGCAAATCATGGCACAGTGCCAGTTAAAGCAGCATGCCGAGTAGCACATGTTGTGTTTTGAAAACATACCTTTACATTATCACAGAGAGGGATAGGAAAGGAGTGAATACCAGAAAATATTGGAGGAAACAAAAAACCGGGGGCTGGAATTGCTTGCATTATAAGGGAAAGAAGAACTTGAGAAAACTGGAAAGAGACATGTGTGTGTACTCTATCTCATACCAAGCAGCAGAGGAAACATTCATCTGAAGTCAGTATGATAATTAACAATCAAAAATGTGTCTACCCGATACAGAATTCACTGCCACTAGATGCCAGAAGACCAGATACTCAGTAACAACCCAGACAGGGCAAGAGTATCCAAGAAGACAGCAACCACTGACCAGCCCTGAAGTGTAACACTGGAGTACAACACTTTAACTCATTTTCCAGCTAAAGAGCTCAGGAACACACCGGTGACTGGAAGGTCACTGTCAGTCGGTGGAGTAACAAATCGACACTAATAAGACTTTGGAGCCTTCAGGAAAAAGCCGAACATGGAAGAGAGGGCACAGAGGACTGGTAACGCAGAATCAGTCAGGGTGGAGAGGACCACAGTGGGTCATCTGGTCCAATCTCCCTGCTCCAGCAGGATCATCCCAGAGCTCATGGCACAGGATTGCATCCAGATGGTTCTTGAATATCTCCAGGGAGGGAGACTCCACAACCTCTCTGGGCAATCTGTTCCAATGCTCGGTCACCTGCACAGTAAAGTTCTTCCTCATACTCAGGTGGAACTTCCCGTGCATCAGTTTCTGCCTGTTGCCTCTTGTCCTATTGCTTGGCACCACTGAAAGGAGCCTGGCTCAATTTTCCTGACACCCTCCTTTAGATATTTATAGACAGGTGCCCTCTCAGTCGCCTCTTCTCGCGGCTGAACAAGCTCAGGTCCCTTAGCCTTTTCCTCGTAAGAGAGATGCTCCAAGCCTCTGACCAGCTTAGTAGCTCCGGTACGGCACCTTCTGCACGCCTGGCTGCATCACCAGATGTGACAAGACAGGAAAAGTTTTAGCCCGAAACTGAACCAGTGCGAAGCGAGAGCCCAGCACTAAGGCTCCGGGGGACGGGAGAGGGCCCGGACCCCTGCAGGGGAGCCGGGGCGAGTCCGTGTCAGAGGGGGCACCGGCCGAAGGGACAGCGAGCCCGGCGCTGAAGGCAAAGCGCTGCTGCGGGCTGGGCTTTAAGGAGAACAGCGGGGAATTCCCGCCCAACGGGAGTCAGCTCCGGGACAAACGTCGGCCAGGAGCTCGGCGGACGGGGGCACGGCACAGCCGTGGCCCCGGGACAAAGAGCCCCGGCCGGGACAGGGGGCGAGAGGCCGCGGCGGCCCCCGGCGCAGAGGAGGAGCGGGGCCGGCGGGCAGCGGAGCGCTAAAGGGGAGGGGGCCGCGCCCGCTGCCGCCCCACGGCCGCCCCGGGGCCGGGCAGGGCCGGACTGGGCCGGGCGCTCACCTGCCACGGGCTGTCCCCTCCTGGGGCAGTGGAGCCAGCGCGGCGGGATCTTGTTGTAGGACATGGCGGGGCCCGGGCGGCCCCGGGGGGAGGGAGGGAGGCGGGGAGGGAGCGCGGGGTGCGGGACGGCCCCGGGGCGCTCAGCGGCCCCTCGCCCGCGGCGCCTCCATTCAGACCCGGCTCCGCCTCGGCCGCCGCCGCACACGGAGCGCCGGGAGCCGCTTCCGCTTCCGGGGCTTCGGGACCGGGGGTGGTGCCCGGCCGGGAAGAGCGGAGCGTGAGCTGGAGCTCGTCGGCTGGGGCACAGGGGCGGGCTGGGAAGGGAGGTGGTCACGAACTGATACCGGCTCCTCCTCTTTGCCCAGAGAGGGGACACAAAGCTGGGGAAGGGGGTGGAGCACAGGTCCCACGAGGAGCGGCTGAGGGAGCTGGGGTTGTTTAGCCTGGAGAAAAGGAGGCTCAGGGACAATGTTATCGCTCGCCACAGCTGCCGGAAAGGAGGCTGCAGCCGGGTGGGGTTCAGCCTCTTCCCTCAGGCAACCAGCAATAGAACAAGAGGACAGTCATAAGCTGCACCAGGAGGTTTGGGCTACACATTAGGAGGAATTTCTTCACAACTATGATAAGGCGTTGGAATGGGCTGCCCAGGGAGGTGGTGGGGTCACCATCCCTGCAGGTGTTTAAGCAAAGACTGGACGTGGCACTCGGTGCCATGTGGTTGATGTGGTGGTGGTCGGTCGTAGGTTGGACTCGATCTCAGAGGACTTTTCCAACTTAATTGATTCTGTGATTCTGAGTGAGCACCCTGGAACCACTAGGAAAATACCAGGAGCTCAGCTGGAAGCAGCTGGGGGGATCACTTGTGCCACAGGAAGGGCCAGCAGAGGGTCCTGCAAAGGCTAAGAGTTCACACAGATCCCAGGGGAGACTGGCAGATGCTTGCAAGGGAATGTAATCCACGGCTACTGGAGTAGCAGACTGTGTTAGGTTCAGGAAATGCTCTGAGCTGAAAACAGCTGGAGACTTGGACAGGCATAATTCCTGTGTTTTTAGTTTTTGCTGGAGGTTCCTGTAAAGGTAGAAGTGGAGGTGGAAATAGGTGGATCTTTCTCCAGCTAATAGTGCAGTTTACTCTAACATGGATGTAACAGGTTTGCTAGTGCAGCAAGAATACCTCTGTCCTGGGCCCTCTATTTCTTTTGTGAAAAAGCACATCCAGGAAGATAGCATGCAGATAGGTATGCTTAACAAAAACTTCGTTTCCATACAGAATGCCAGTGAAAAGTCTCCATAGGCTTTAAGAGGAGGTCTATTATGTGGACTCAGTTGAAGAATTGCAGCCCAGCAGTGTTTGTCTGTGTGAATGGAACATTTAAGGTGTGGCCTGGTTTAACTCCTGTGGCAACTAAACGCACAGAGCCACTTGCTCTCTCCTGCCTGTAGCAGGATGGGTGAGAGAATCAGAAGGGTAAAAGTGAGAAAGCTCGAGGGTTGAGATAAATATAAGGAAAAAGAAGGAATTGATTTACTATTTCCCATTGGCAGGCAAGTATTTAGCCATTTCCAGGAAAGCTGGGATCTTGCATTCACAATGGTGACTTGAGAAGACAAACACCATAACTCCGACTGTCCCTTCCTTCCTTCTCCTTCTGCCATCTTTTATTGCTGAGAACATCATATGGTCTGGGATATCCCTTTGGTCAGTTGGGGTGCACTGTACCAGCTGTTCCAACTGTGTCCCCTGACAAATTCCTGTGCAGCCCCAGCGTGCTCACGGTCAGAGCAGTGTGAGAAGCAGCAATGGTATGGATGCTGTGCAAGCCCTATTCAGCATTAGCTAAAACATCCCAGTGTTCCCAACACTGCTTTGGTAACAGCTGCAAAATGCACCACCCTACAAGCTACTACTATGAAAATTAACTATCTCAGCCAAAACCAGTACAGGTGGCTTCAGTGAAGCATTAGGAAACAATACTAGTAGATTATTTTTGTACCTAATTTTCCAGTTACTTACATTTCAGTACTGTTCTGTCCGGACTTTCTGTTTTGCCATAAGCCAGGTGTGCTGCCTTTGCAAGTCAGTAGGTGCCACAGCTTGCAGAACTAACCAAAGTTGTGCGTACAGATACAATAGGAAGCCCTTAGGTTCTGTGAATACATTTAAACCATGGAAATAATTTCATCTGTCTAGAATTTATTACAAACTTCATTATGCATTTTCCTCCTGCATTTTATAACTAGATTTTATTACACATAGTTTCTTCCCTAGAATATCCTCTCATAGTAATTGAGGTATTCAGTTAGGTAGTTTGCATAACTGAGTCATTCGGTTCTCATGTTAGAAGTTTCTGAATTTTGTCTTCCAAGACTTTTGTCATCACACTAATCTTTTCATCCTAGCTAAAATTGAAAGTCTTGCTACAGTGAAAGACTAATCATATTATTTTCCCTAACTGCTAAATGCACTTCCATTATAATGTTACTCTATGATGTTTGAAATAAGGTGCTGATTTTTCCTTTACAAAACAAACAAGCCACAGTCAGACACCAGGTGGTGCCAAAGACCGCCAGAAAAGAAAGCGAAACTGGCCTGCAAGGCATGTTCAGAAAGAACGAGAAGCAGAGGAACTGCAAGATAATGAGTATCTGATTTCAGTAAATTGGGAGGAATGTACAGTAACGTCAGCAGTATAGCAAAATTAAGAACGAAACCATTTGCAGAGGGAAAGATCAGTACAAAAAGATATCATGAGCAAGCAGTAATCTCTCCTTATCATCTATTTAAGATTCTGATATGCTTTTAAATGAGTGTAAGAGCTGCAGATCAGAAATATCATTATATATATATATATTATATATATACTATATATATAGTTAAAACGGGAGGGTATCTTTTATTTAGCAATGGACAAGGCAAGTGATTTTTTACAGCTGATGTTACGTGTTATATGCATATATATGGACTTTGCCATATGAGACACTTTGAAACTCTTTAGGCAAAAGGGATGTTTGCATGTGGCATCAAACACTCTTTGTGAAGAGGCAGGTCCTGCTTGCCTTTCTACCATTACTTACAGTTAATCTGATTCATCTGGTGTACCAACAGAGAAAGCCAAGTCCCTCATGTCTTTCTGCGGCTTTCCAAAGCTGACATGGCTGTGTCTGAATGATGTGTGAGGGTGGCCATAGTGGTGGTTTCAACGATTGTTTTGAGAGAACAACAGCAAGGTGTTAATAGTCTATGATATAATGTTTCCTCTTCACTGTATATCAATTTCCTTTTATCTTAGAGGTACTTTGATGCTTGTGCACTTACTCTGGCTTCTGCTCACCAATTTTAATCCTTTTCCTGGCAGAGCAGACACTGCAATCAAGAAGTCATTTTCCTAGGAAGCAGTTCAAGCTCTGTGCCATGGTCATTACTACTTTGGTTTCAGTTCAGACACATTGTTTTAGGTAGTGGGGAGCTGAGTTTGTGTTCTTTCTGGACTTTAAACCGCTAAAAAAATACCCCACAGGAACAACACACACACATTTTAACTCTTTTTTCCTAATTACATACTCAACATTTACCCAAATTGTTGCTGATGAATAATCTTACACTTTTAATGTAATTATGTTAGTATGTAATTATTATAATCATAAATTATGTAGCTGCTTATATTAATTTAACTGCTCTACAGAAAATGGATACAGGTGATACAGGTCAATGATCCTATTACTGTTCTGCTTCAGTGTAGCTTTATTTTCCATGTGTTCATAAAGTAATAAGGAATGTAATAAGGAAAACATCCCTTGGGATGCTCTATGAAGCAGACATTTCTGACTCTATCTAGTAAATACATTTCTTAAAAAAACAAACAAAAAAACCCCAACAAATAGATTATTTGCTAAACTGGGATTGCAGAAGGATTTAGTTAAGGAAAAGTAACTGTGAAATAAACTAACTGTATGCGAACATGATTCATATAATATATTTCCACTTTGTGTTGTAGGTGTTCACCTGGAAAGAGACTTGATGCCATAAGCTTGTACATACATGGAACATAGCAAAATATAGTTTTTATTTACTGATTCAATTGATTTATTCCTTGCTTATTGGGTTTAAGATTTGTGGCAAACTGACTTAGGAGTAAGTACAGTGTTCCTTTATGACTGTTTTCAGCATGCATTAATCTTTTGTGGGCAAGGGTGAGTACTGGCAAATAAATATTTTAACATTGTTACTGTAGCTGTGTTTTAGTCCAATAGTACTTACATTCTAATGGTATCATTTAAAAAAAACAACTAAAAATAGTCAAATTAAAGCAAAGTTTTAGATTTCAGTGGAAGTTAATGTTATGGTTGCTTACAAGTATGTTCTCTAATACATATGTAGGCTTCTACATTTAAAAATTTATGAGTATGCACTGACTCCTAAAAATCAAAAGAAAATGCTAGGAGCCCAACATTTTTTAATTAATTCCTATGTGTTTGATGTCAACAAATATTTAGGAAACTAACTCCTGAGACACCATATTTTCAGGTTTGAAAATGGAAATAAGATTCAAAACTAAAGTGATTTTATTCCTTATGTGTATACAATATGAAAAAGGAATGTTGAAAGAAAGTTTTGAGAGTGGCAATGTATTTGAGAAAATAAAATGTCATTTGCAGTGCTATTCCTATGGGGAGCTTTGAAAGTCAGCAACAAAATTGCCAGTCTTTAGTCTTCAGGACATTAGGGGGCACCACGACCTCACAGACTTGGAGTGATGCAAGTTAAAGCACAGTTACTTCTCCTGTCCAAAGTAAATAGGAAACAGAATAAAATACAGATCAACTCCTGGAACCATTCCCTAGTGCGAGGTTATGATACAGTCCTTAATAAAATTTCAAACAGAAGACAACCCAGACATTCAATAGAATACAGACTACACCCTCCTTCTTCTAAGAGTAATAAAATTAACAGACCAATGGATGCTATATATACAGCCTACTTTCAAGTCTATTTGAATTTTCAATTTTCCTTCAAGGTCTCCTTTCAGCTCAAGCCTCTAAGGGATTACAGTGTTAGTTCAATCAGAGGAGTGAATCTCTGTATGGGCAGGGACCACAGAGTGAGCTTGAGACAGAGCTGCTTTAAATCCAGGTGCCTGGATTGGGTATCATGCTTGGGGTAATCCCCAAGCTATTAGTCTACACCACCAAACATGTGTGTGCTGCACTGATGATGTGTAAATCTCATGCTGCTACAGGGGACATTACCAGTCTTAGATGAGGACATGCAGACATGGCAGGTGGTTTACTTAGTAGATGATTTACTTAGCAGATCTACCTGGGAAGGAATTGGAAAGGTGTGTGTCCAGAGGGTTGGTGTGCTTGAAGACAGACAACAGCTGTGACTTCAAGCACTGATTTGTAGGCCAGAAAAACAAGATGCCTTGCTACTGATCCTCTACAGCTGACATGATGGTGTGTTTGATGTATCAGAGATAAGAAGCTGGACAACAAGCTTAATAAGCAAGATGCCTGTCATTCCTGGAAGATTAACGCTGGTCTCCCCAGTGTTCTTACAGGTTGACTTAGACAACTGAAACCCTATTTGTATCAGCTCTGAAGGATGATTTTCAATGGAAATCTACATTGTAAAAAATATCCACATGTAACATTGAAGAATATATGTTCTACTGCATAAAATTAATCATATGATAGTAGTGTGCTTTGAGTATGGATGAAGTAATCAAACAATTAAAATGTCACGATGGGAGATGACTAGCAGTAGGGCAAAGTATGACATAATATATGAGAAACTCATCTAATTTAATTAAGTGGAAAGTATGACTCATAGTCATTGGAGCTGGGCTGGGAAGTGACTGGATTCCACAAAGTAGAGCAGCGTTCTGTTGCTACACTTTCTAATTTCTCTACTGCCTGAATATGGACACCTTAGTAAAAAGCTTGCCCTGACTGGAGGCTGTGGTTAAAAGTAATGGAGTAATTGAGGTCCTGGTTAGTGCAGGAGGCAGACTGGGGCAGTCAATAGCTGTCAGAGAGTTATCACTCCTTTATAGCCTGAAATAGCAAAGACAGGGTCAGTGTTTCAGCCCATAAACCTGCATGCATGATGATTAAGATCTGGGTTGCTATACTGGCAGAAATCCTTTTCTCATGTGATCAGTCACACAAAGAAAAGATTATTACCCATAGGCACTCAGACTTTCTGCATCATAATTTTGTACCTATAGATACATATACTATGATTTTATATGTGAATATATAGCCTGTGCATAATAATATATGTAGGAGCTCTAATATAGACCCTGAGAAAGTACATACAACCTGATTTTATTTATAAGGCCTTATTATACAAAATATGTGTAACATATTGTACAAAAGTAAATTAAGACCACAGTCTCTCTTTTGAGGTGCTTGCAGTCCTGAAAATACCCCAAGAAACTGGCCAAAGGCAAAGGAAGGGAGTACAGACAAAAGCAGAGTGATCGGCCCAGCACCCCAGTCTTTAAAAATCAAATCTGAATATAGATATATATTCTATACAAATTAAGTTATGGTAATACATATATGTATGAGGGGTTTTATATATATATATATATATATATATATAAACCCCTCATACATATGTGCTAGCCACATATATATATATATGTGGCTAGCACAGGTTCTTCCCGTGGGAACATTTTGCTATATTTCATAAACAAGATAAAGTTTGGATGTTTTGCAAACAGTTTCTCCGGATTGAGTGAGTTCGGGCTTGGCCAATTGGGCCTAGGGGGAGGTCTCGGGCTGACCAATCTGGGGCACTTCTGTAGACTCTATATATATGGAATTCAAAACAATAAAGTTCCTCTTCTCCTCTCTTTCCTTGTCTGAGAACTTGGGTCAGTCCTCAGCTAGCCGCTCAACAGCGACATATATATATATATATATATATATAAAAAATCAGATGCTCAAACGTTGCTCTTGTGAGGTTAGTTTCGCTTTCTGATGGTAATACATTGTGGAACAAGCTTTACAAGAACACATGCTACACTTCCCCAAAAAGCCTCACTCCAAAGTAGAGAGAGGGAGGAGTATTATACATCCACAGCACCACTGATCTACAGAACTTTAAAAATAAACTGGCAAATGTCATTTTAAATAAAGATGTTGAATAGATCGTAAATTCTTGTCATCCAAGCATTCCTTAGAGGAAGGGAAAGAATTTTATTTTTGTTTGGAATATGTTTGTAACTTCTTATACTCTTTTCACATTCTCACCACTTTGGACTTCACAGAACAATGATATTTTATGATGGATATGATAGAATAGACTTGGCCTCAGAGAACCTAGTGCCTCTGGTCCATTACTGTTCATACAGCTACAGCTGGAGTTGATGCCATGTCTTTCCACTGCTGGTTTTACCTACTGTAACTAGGTTAAGATTAATGCAAAAAGTCCTTATCATCCTTATACTCAAAACTTCACTCAGTATGGGTATGAAAATGTCGTTGTCCACATGGACTTTCAGGGAATTACTCAGAGAGATTATGTTCCTTCAGAAAGGGAAAGAATTTGCCTGAAATGAATTTTTGAGATCTCTGAGTAGTTTAAAGTTTTGGGGCTGTAATCTTTATACACTGAAAGAGTGCAGGCTGTTACTGGAAAACGTTAACACTTCCTCATAAGTGGCTGCAGAAGAAAAGTTACTTTGTGAAGTCTCATCTCTAGCTCTGCCCTGCAGAAACAGCTTCTCAAAAATCCCCTTTGGGAGAAAAATCTTCACATGTCCTTCTACTTTCTGGGAGTTAGATCTACTAAAATGAGTTTACTATTGTATTTTTTTAATATAATGAAATTTTTTGTCAGAGACTTGCTACATGAAACATTCTAGGCTTTCTAAACCTCAGTGAAAGACTTACCAGTCTTGGTGAACTCAGGCCCTACTTATACATGTTCTCTGACATGGAGAATTAGAGAAACGTGCCAGCATGTGTTGCTACACAACAGCAAAGAGTCGCGAACAGAACTAAAAGTGATTTATTAAATGTAAATTACTGAACAATGACACCAAGATAGAGAAGCCCAAATGAGTATAAACAGCATGGACACATTGCTGGTCATACACAAGGTTATGCTGTTTTAAAATAGGAAGCCTGTTTTGATTATTTGTGTCTCAGATGCAAAGTTTGATTACCACAGGGGGAACAGGGAGAACAAAAAGACAAGACATTTTGTCCTGAAAAACAACCCACTTCATTATTTTCTATTCTTCTCTGTACTGCAGTTGCATCAGCTTTGAATTGGGTAGAGCTGTTGCTAGGTAATCTCCTTTATCCACTTGGTAGCTGAAATTTCAGCCAGGCGGAAAAGAATTTTTATATCTCTAACAGCATAAAATTAAATTCAAAGGCATTAATAACTGTTTTCAGTGCAACCCTGCTTCTAACTATGGGCCTCTTTCCTGGGACCAACCCAACCACCAGCACAAGCAACTGCACTTTTGTAGGCTGCAGGTCAACATGATTTAAGTGGTAGCAGCTGCAAGGCCTCCCTGAGCACTTTCCTTATCTCAGCTGTGTGCATCTGGCTGGAACACCCTTTCTTCTCCACAAGGATTCCTCCCTTGTGCTAAGCAACTGTTTGTGCAGTGGGAAAAGGCTGGGAATCAATGCAGCCAAAAAACAAACAAATACTCCACCCCCTCCTTGCTGGGCTTAGCTGGGTTGAGTTCCTCACTCTGATTTGTTTTGTGGCTGCACAAGCAGTCTGGATAAAGTCAGAGAGGAAATGCAATGGATGAAAAGGAACAAGTGGGCATGGCTTGGGTAGGAAAGAAGCTGTTCAGGCTGCTTTAACACATCTGGCATTGTCACCAAATACCAAAACAGAGACTTAGATTTTCTTAGGTTTGTGATCTACCAAGGAAATTTGGGTCAGTTTTATGTGTAAAGCTCAACTAATTAAAGTCACAACTCACATTATTAATCCAGATCTTGAAACAAACCTGTCATTTATACTTTAACAGAAAAAGGACGGGGGGAGTTTTATTGTTGTGTCTCTTCAGATTTGCAATAAAGAAAAGACAAACTCGGGACAGTTCTCACATAACCACAGTCAGCAAACTATGGTCATATCCCTTGTTGTTCCTGATCTAGCTGTGTTTTTTTCCATCTGTTAATGACACCCACTGTCACCATAAAGAAGCTTTTTTTTACTTTTGGGTGACAAACCACGTGAACAAAATTGGTAACTGCTATCTCTTTTTTTATGGGGTGAGGGCTACAAAGGATGGTTCAATTACATTCATCTACTGTTTCATGTCAAATATTATCTTCTTCAACATGAACCATAGCATCCAAAAGCCTGATAAGTAAACGTGCATCCAGATTCAACAGCATTAATCATGTCGGAGATAAAGTAATTTCTGCCATTGAAGGAGAGGGTGGCTGCAGCGAGTATTTGCCAGCCCTGCAGATCCACTCCAGCTGATCTGTGGTGGTACAGGCAATCTACCACGTAGCCTATTTTTCCTTTCTTCTGCCTGCTAGAGAAGCAGCCTGGAGCCAGACTTGCAGATCTCCCTGTGGGATCGCTGATCTCTTTCTGCCCTAAGGGCGTGCCACTTCAGCAACTCACCAAAACTCTTCTTCTGCAGTGAGAATTCACTTTCAATCACACCTGCTATTGAATAGGTTACCAAAATATAAGTATTTCAGCCTACTAGCACACTGGCTTAGCCAACACGATGTATGCACAAAGTACATTTGCTAATTTACTTTCTTGGAAGTTGTTTAAAACAGTGCAACCTAGAAAAAAGAATCCACAAACCGGGAAGGAAAGCTGGGAATAGGAAAAAGGGCTCAGTAGCAGCATTCCCAGAGGGAACTGTTAAGAACTGAAAAGGGATCACAAAAAAAAAAAAAATAGCCAAACACATAAAACAATGTAATAGAGAAACCTTTTGATACAACTCCCCAGTGTTTGCATCATCCAGCTACCTTTTCATGGAAGTAATACATACTGTTAAAGATAGGTTATCTAGCAGGCAGCAGTGACAAATCATGCTGCTGACCATGCCTTATGTAGCACAGTGTTATGTTCAATCCAGGAAACCTTTGTTTCCCAGGTATTATGCAAATGATATCAGCAAGATACTTAATTCAAAGTCTCACAGATTGGTAGAGAAACAAATAAGTTTTGTCCCAGTCTTGTTCTGTCTGTTAGCCAAGCTGAACTATTTCTGAGACAAAGTACTGGCCCTTGTCT
Organism: Entomyzon cyanotis; assembly: GCA_024500445.1. Lineage (NCBI taxonomy): Eukaryota > Metazoa > Chordata > Aves > Passeriformes > Meliphagidae > Entomyzon > Entomyzon cyanotis. Next base: position 38,952,291 of record JAKEPQ010000871.1, on the reverse strand, counting down.
TGAAGCATAGCTCCTAAATAATCAAGGACAAAGAGCATGCACATGTGATTTCACAACCCTAAATGCTGATGAATGAATGCCGCAACCAAAAATTCCTACAGTGCTATGGAAATTCCAGTCGTCATCACGTTACACAATTTTTCTGGTTTATATTAACACATAAGGGAAACATGTTCCATGACTCCTATTTTGCTGAATCAGTCCCAATCAGTTACCTCACAGTTCAGTTAAAGTGTAAGAAACAGACCCTAGCATTTGGTTGGACTGAAGTCTTTGCAATCATTGTTGATGGGTATTTTATTAAAAAGATTGTACATACTTATTAAGAACTGTGCAGGTGGCCATTATTGAAACCTGAATTTTAACAACTTTTAAGCTTGACGTTTTACAACTGTTCAAACCAGTACAGCCCAACACTAATTTTTGTTTTTAAACACGTGTTTTATCACTTATGTAATTAGTCCTTGGGTCATGACTTGCATTTTTCCATTGTCTGTGCAGCACTGACAGTATGAATAATCAAGTTAAAAAGGAATTGATTTGCCATACTAATGTAGGTACACATGATTCTTGATGAACAAAAGAAAGGAACTGCTTTGGCATATCCTGTACTAACATTCCATCGCATCCTTCTTTACCAGTATTTCTTTACAAGGTTTGATGCAAGTAATAAATCTAACATATCCCACTGAGTTTCAAAACTTCCACAAAAATATATACAGCTCTTTGTAAAGTCAGTGAGAGCCCTGTGTGAGTGCATGCCGAAATGAAGGCAGGGAGACTAGAATTTCATTTCGCAGTAGCCTTACTACAGTATTTACTTAATCTTTCTATGACTAAAAAAAAAAGAATACAGTTTGCTTTGGGGACTTTCACATATTGCATCACCTCACTGTGTCACGTTCTATTTAGTATTCTACAACCCCAACCTTGGGAGCCTATGTAAGCAGCAGGTGATGGATTTTCACTGCTCTTACCACATACATCACAGCATTCACAGTTGTACTATTTTGCAAGTAGTTTGTAATTTTTATTTGCATTTGTTGGCATATTATTAAAATAGATCAGAACCAAATAATACGACCTAGCTCTCTCCAACTACAGATATTTTTCTATAATGACTCCTGTTTAGTATAATTATCTGCTATTTGTAGTTTCTGACTTGCTAGTGCCTGAGGTTTGATTTTAAAGCAAGACAATTGGTGGTGGCTATTCTGGACACAAAAAATATTGAAGAAGACAGCAGCAAGGAATTATAGAAAAAGAAAGTGTAAGGTAATTTACTGTGACATTTTAAAGGATAAGGAATGGATGATATCAAAAGGGAACAGGTCAGGTAGGCAGCAGAAGCCTCCGCCAGGACCTGCAGATAACCATTTGGAATTTGAGGCAAACAGGAATGAAAAACAACAAGGCAGCTAAAAGAGGACATAAGTGAGCTAAATAAGAAGGCTGGAGCCTTGGCCGTACGATAACATGGATGTAGTAAGTCATGTAACTGAAGACAGAAGATAACTGGGATCAAAGAATAGCACTGGGAACTGATGAGAACAGAACAAGGTTTTGCCAGGGGAAATGTGGTACAGCTGGTGGCTGTCGAAAATGGTGAACGGGGCGGGGGAGGGAGGGGGGTGGGGACACAGCTGTAACTTTCCAGTTCCTCTCTGCAGACAAAAGAAAGCTGATGGCATCGGAGCGGGAGAGATGAAAGGTTTGTAGTTGCACATCTCTTTCTTTAAAGAGGGAAAGAAAACCAAACTAGATCGGTATCATCAACTATAAATGGTATGCAGGAAGAGTTTTGGAAAATGGAAAATCACAATATTGCTCAGTGGTAAGAAACTCCCCTCCTCTTCCAGCTGAGGACACGTCACTGGAAAAGTCCCAGCCTGGGAAAAAAAAAAATCCACTGAGTAAACAATTGCATAGGCAGTGAAAACAGAAAGCGGAACAGAGTCAAATGATACTTGGACTTTAAAAGAGTTTATTTTCAGGTTAGCATTTCCTTGAGTGACATCAGCTGAAGTTTAGACAAGAAAAATCTCATTAGAATGAAAATGGCTGGTAAACTTCACTGCTGATATTAGGCCATTGAAAGAAAGCTCATTTATTAAAAATCTAAGATTTCAGCCTGAGAATTTTTGAATTTTCTGCTTCTGAGTGTAGTAAAACGATCCCACTGACAAAACAGATACCCAGGACTGAGCAAGTTTGAAGAATTTTTGTCCCCTTAATTTACCTGTACTTCCAGAGAAGGCAGTTGTCCTTAACAAAACCCTTCCTAAGAACTCACTGGGCATAGCTCTTTGTCTGACAAGCAAGTTCAGTGGTGAGAATTTTCCCAGCATTTTCTATAAAGAAAACAAGGACAAAACATCCTTGGTCACACTGAGACAAGAAATAGAGTGTTGGATAAAATTCTAGGATTCTTACCTCTCTAACTAGCATTCATAAAAATAAAAATACTGACATAAATTATTACCGTTCTCTGATAAAAATTACTTTCAACAAAGGTACTTCATAATAATTAATCACAGCAATGTTAACTCAAATTCTACGAACAATTATAGTGATTACAGTGACAGCACTTCTAGAGGTAATCTAGGAAAATAATCAAGATAGTTTTATCACTGCTTCTCTGCTCCCCCAGTTAAGGAGTGCTGCTGCTTCCTGGCTGATCCACGTGACAGTCCAACCCTGCTGGCAAACAACAGCTGCCAGTTGTGCAAGTGTTGCATAGACTGACCCATCTCCAGCCCTATCAATATTGAAATAAAAATGTAGTATTTAATTTTTTTTTTTAATTCAGGTTCTCTGTAAGGCTCATCAAGACAAACTACTGCATGTTATCCTTGACAGCCAATAACTTTTTTTTTTTAATTGCCAACCTATTCACATTTTCTCAGATTTAGAAAGAGGATCAATGCAGAGTCTTTAGGGGAAGAGGTTATGAGGTTTTTGTTTGTTGTACAGCTTTTAATGTGTATAAATAGTAGAAGGGAACCAGAACTGCAGGAAGGTTTCAAATTTTGATGCTTTATAATTTTTCCTGTTAGAAGATAAGGGTAACGCTACTGCTATCACAATAGGGGGCACAAGGATCTTGACTGCTAAGGTGGAAGCACAGCACTCAAGTCCATTGATCACATCTCTGCTTTTGGAGCTTCGAACAACAGAGAACAACAAAGACAAAAGCTTTCCCAAGGCACCAAGCTGAAGGGACAAACATGAAATTCAGTTATGTTTCAATTCCTGCATCTGACGCAGTTACTGCATGAAGCTTTCTAAAAGAGAAGTGTCATGAATTTTCCATGTGAGCTCTTACATGCATGGCAGGAGATTCCAGGATGGGGCCAGGGTGGGGACCGAAGCAGAGACAATGCTCACAAAAATGTACTAATTGGACTAATTTATGATTTTTATAGGAATGTTCTTTTCTCAGAGTAATTTCTGGGCAATAAAAGCAGATTGTGACAGCTATGTAAACATGATCTGCTGTTCTTTAAAATTTGTTTTTTTCATGAGTATGCACTAGTACTGATCAGGACAAGGTAGCATAGCATCTGACAGCCAGAACCTGTCATGTTGGATAACACTTATTGCAAGAGGTCTCAACACACTTTTCAGTTTTGGCTAACACAGTTTGCTAGCAGAATTGATCATACTCCTCTGGAGAGCTGTTGAAAATTTGGAAGCTTTGTGATTTTTTGTCTTCTGATAGTACAACCATGCTGTTTGAAACCATTTAAAAACAGTTGCATCTGTAATGCTAAGACATTTGCTCTTGGATTCCACTCACATGCTGTTCTTCACACTGGTAATTCAGTCAAGACCTTACTTATGGGAGTAAGTGCCACCAGAAAGCTGCACATTTTAGCCAAAGTCTTGTGTATTTTAGACACAAGACATAAACAAAGTTGATGTATTTACTTACTGAACATTTGATGCAGTTAACAACACTGGAAAAAATAGTTTTAAAGGTGAAATGTCAGTGAAGTTCATTCTTGCTTTGTGTGACCAGGTTTTTTCTCAGCTGTTGTACCTGGTAAAGCTTCTTTAAATAGCACAGATATGGAATTGGATCAGAATCAGGGAATATAATACCTCACAGAGGAGGGAAGACTAAAAATGCACTGACTGAAGCAGAACCAACCATACTTTCATCAGGAAAAGGATTTCCACAGTCAGATCTTACACTACAAAAAAAAAATTATCCAACTAACCTACTTCCTTATGGTGTCACTGGTGGTTCTCAGAGCAGAGAAGTAATTCCTAGTCCACAGGTAATTCTGCATCTGGCTTTGGTTAGTGCTATAGACATCATTATATTTTGTAATTTTCTTCCTTGACCTTGCCCATCTTGCTACAATGGAAGTTCACCTGGCAGCTGATAAGGAAAGCAACAAATTGTAAAGCTGAGTGATTAGGCAAGAAAATATATGCAAGCTATTTGAAGGTCTTGGAAAACCCAAACATGGTTTTATGCTGCTCATCAACAGATTAAGCAAGAAAGGCTAAAGGACCCTGCAAGTTTTCACTCCCAAAAGCTGCAAAGTGCTAGAATTAACACAGAATATGCACAAGAAAACCTGGACTAGGATCAAAAGAGCAGTACAGAAGTCTATGGCTGCAGAAGGACCAGCTTCACCACAAGTGACAGAGCTGCACGTAGCTCACAGGTAGCTCACACGGGATTTCAAGGGCAGGACTGGCATCAGAGCTGTGCTGACATCATTTCAGCTGGCAAATGTTACCACCCCTGCAGCAATGGAGGTCAGTACAGACAGGGGGGCTGCAAACAACAGCAGCCATGAGGTTACAAATCAATATCGATTGTGGGGGCACAGAACAGGCTGATATCATTTCAGCTGTGCCTGCCCCAGGGATGGCAAACATACAGGGCAGACACCTGGGAACAGGAGCCACTTCAACAAACTCAGTTAAATCTGCCCTTCAAACAAGCTTATGTGTTCAGACAAATATTAAAAAACCAAACCCAAATAGCATAACTACTGCTTTCTTCATGCTTGCAATTCACTAGTCAGTCATTCCTTTTTCATCACATGAATGACATCAGTGTCAGAAATTATTGCCTGAGGACCTAGACTGAAACCAGCTTTGCAATCACATTAAAAGGTCTCTGTGCAGATGCAGGAGCAGAGTTTAAATTAGCTTTCAAATTATTTTCCCAAATAAGAAACACAGTAAGTGAAACACTTCAACAACAACTAATCACTAACAATTAAAAACATAAAAGTAATAACTTTATTCTACAGACTCAACAATTTTAGTAAGGAATTAGCATTGAATGAAGATGACTGAAAATTAAACACTATCAAAACCCAAGAGCATACTGAAACACTTTTAAAGGCTTCACCTCAGCTTGTGTGAATGAAGAGTAGCTGTACGTATGTGGCTACACAAATAAGCTTGCAGGTCTTTCCTGTATATTTCAAAAGTACTTACAAATTGCGCAAGATCAACCTTTGGTGTTCACTCTTGGCATATTCCAAACACACTTAGCAAAACTACTGCATCTGCATAATGGACAAGTTCAAACTTTCCCAGGAATAACAAAACTATTGAGAGTACAGCTGTTGCTGTGGTCTTAAGCAATCTTTAATGTCTTCTGGGCCCATGGGATGCAGTGGCAGTTCTTTTTCTCTCCCCTAACTTCTGTTAGGTCTCTGGTCCCCTTCTGGAGCCACAGCTACTCCCCAGCAGACAGTACCTGAGAGGGCCCTATTCATCCCCCTGGGTTGGACTAGGTGACATTTAAAGGTCCCTTCCAGCCCAGACTGCTCAGTGATTCTGTGACTGCAGTGGCAGGTGGGCTGTGCTGGCTTTGGCTGAGTGGGATTCAGCTCTGAGATGTTAAACACAGGCACTGTTCTTGCATTTACTGCTGCTTGCCTTGTTCTGCTGGCTGTGGGTGCTGGTTTCCCTTCCCTACCTGTCTTTTTTCCTTTGCCCTTCCATTATTTAATATTTTTTTCTAACTTGGGTTTGTGCTTCATATATACCAAAAAAAGCTGGTTACCAGCTGCTTCCTTCCCACAGCCATGGCATGGCAAGGTTGGGGTTTTCTCTTCCAAAAGTAGTCTGAGAGGGCTTAGTGTGGCTTTTGTCAAATCCCCTGTTTGACAGTTGTGATATCTCTGTTTTTTGAAAAGAAAATCAGACCTGTGCATAGACTTGGTTGTTGTGGGATTTCTCCTGTGCTCAGATAAACAAGATTTTGTTTATTTTGTGTCACCAGAGTAATTTCAGGGTTAGGACAAACTACACACTTTGCCCTGCTAATTTGCCTTTGTGCTGGGAGAAAAAGTGTTTTAATCACACTTTTATTCATGGGCCATTTTACCATTTGGATCCTCCTTGCAAAAGAACTGATCCAAGGATGAAGAAAACCAAAGTTTGGGAGGGAGTGGGGAGGTAGGATCACAGGGCAGTGACTGATGTGCACACACTGCTGTTAGTTCCCTTATTTCTTGGGGATGGCTTTGTTTTTGACACATATGGAAAGTAGGAACACCCTAACCCTGAAGGAAATGGTGATATGCTTCCAGAAGGAGCCATGGGCCAGCAGCACCAGGAATTAATCCAGGGAGAACCCATGAGTCAGCCTTGGGGGGTGCCAGGGGAAGCACAAGGGGCTGTCAGCATCCTCCTGTGGCACAGCCCACTTCCAGACTTCTGTTGCTAGGGCTGCAAGACCACACAAGAAACACACCCCTGTGCTGAGGGAAAGACATGGCCAGGTCGAGGGGCTCAAAACAGGTCAAAGACTGGCATTGTGCAAACCAGGGTGGTATTAACATGAATTATTTTGTTAAAATTCAGTATTGTCTACATGCTAAAGCATGGGGTATCAGTGTCCATCGCTCATTGGGTGTTTTTAATGAGATTATGGTGGGGTAGCAGCTCTGCCCATCATAAACCTGTCTGCTCTTCAACCACAGGTACAGGACTTTAGTACTTCTGGCTACCTTCATTCCAAGGTTTCTAGGAGCCACTGGTCACCAAAAGCACCATTACACTTACATAACATCAGTGTGCTCGTTTCTCTGCTGAAATCTTTTTACAGGGACCTTTTGTGACCGAAATGGTTTGCTAAGAGCATCACCTAAGAGGCTTGTTGCATAGGAACCTTAGTGAGTAGAGAATTCAGCCACTCTCAGGTCTCAGAGGAAGCGCTTACTGATACAGCAAAATCACTTCTGCACACAGTGATACATATACAAAAGCTTCAAGTTATACAAATAAATTATTCCAAAGTACTCATTTTATGTCAGTCATACACCCACGTAATGTCATCACATATTTATATTCCTCATGTAATTAGATATTTTCACAACTGGAAAGAAAAAAAAGCCCAACAACAAAAAAGCAAACCACAAAATAATAGGATCATTTCACAGTGATGCCATTTAAACTTTTACACCGTGAAAACTATAAAAATTAATAGAGGCAAAGCACATTTCATCTGAAGGCTTTTATTTAGAACTTTGCATATGGATTTGTTATTATCTAAATCTCAATTACATCCCATGGACTTTATATTCTTCTCGGAAAACAAGTGTCTTTACTGTATGTATTAAATTTACTCTTATCATAAAACGGTGTCCTGTAAGGAACAGCAGTGTTCTGCAAGTTTATTTGCTGTAACAGCATAGGCGAGAATTACTCTTCAGGCACCAAGTCAACTACAAATAAGCACATATGCCTGCAAGCATCAAGCAGGTACTTACAGCAATTTTGAATTTGATTAAAAAAGAATTAACAGCTACTTTTACTTAGGACTTGTTAGTTTCTCTTAGCCCTCAATAAATAGAAAGCGTAAGGCATGTGGAATCCAAATTCTTTAATGCAGCTGAAGCTAAAAAGCACCATCTGCCATTTACCCCGCGGTTTTCAACCAGGACCTTTTCCTTCATCGGTCACAAAAATTTTCCTTCCTCCAGATCAACACTACTGATCTGGGCACTGATGCCGGCAAGTCACGCAGGGGGCAGAGCGAGCGAGGATGTGCAGATGGGAGCTGCGGACGCCGTGAGCGGTGGGGCCGCCGGAGAGGGAGAGCAGCAGCCCCAGGTCCCCGCTGCCGGCACGGGCGGGGCGGCGGCGAGGCCGCGGTTCTCCATCCAGCGCCGGAGGCGGGAGCAGCTACTTGCAGAGGCCCTCCAGCCGCTCTAGCGTGCCCTTCATGTCGCGGATGCGCTTGGCCAGGGCGGGCACGGGCTGCATGGCGCGGTCCAGCTCCTCGCAGCGCGCCACCAGTGCGTACATGGCGCGGATGCTGAGGTCGGCCGCCTCGCCCAGGCTCTCCACGCCGTCACGGTAGGTCTGGATGCAGCCGACGCTGAGCGCTGTCAGCGCCTGCAGCCCGCAGTGCACGTTCCGCAGCAGCTCGTCCACCTGCGCCGCCACCTGCCCGGCCAGGGCCACCACGTCCTGCAGCGCCCCGGGGTCGATGGCGGGGATGGAGGACCCGCCGCCCCCCGCCGGAGGCTCACCCCGCGGGGCGCCGCTCAGCCGGATCCGCCGCTCCAGGTTGTTGGCTACGAACTGGGTGAGGCGCCCCTCGCGCAGCACCGTCCCCTCCAGTTCCAGAGCGCTCGCCAACGTCGCCCGGCGCCCCTCCGACAGCTGCCGCCCCGCTGCCGCTGCCGCCCCTCCGCCAGCAGCCAGGCTGAGGGCCTCCAGGCTCCGCTCGTCCCGCCCCCGCCCCTCCGGCGGCGCGGCACCCGGGCCCAGCTCCTCCATGGCGAGCGACGCGTGCCCGCCCGCCGCCACCGCCCACCGGGGGCGCGCCGACGCCTGTTTACGTCTCCCCCGATTGGCTGCGGGCAGCGCTGGGGTGCGGCCTCGGCTGTTGCTGCGGCTCCCGATTGGGCGGCGGAGCACCGCCCGCCCGCCGCGCACTGCGAGCCCGTGACTCGGAGACTGGGGGCGTGCCCGCTCGGATTGGGCGGCCCCCGGGGGAGGTGCGGCCTCAAGTGTTTGTGTCGCTTCCGATTGGCTGGAGCGAGGACAGAGAAGCCGCCGCTCCGTCGCGATTGGCGGCGCGCGGCGGGGAGGGGCGGTGCTGGGGCCGTCAGCGCACGGCGGTTGGCGCGGGGGCGGAAGTAGGCGGGTCCCGCCCGGGTAACAACACCGGAGCGCCGCTGGCGGCTCCCCTCACTCCCCCGCCATGTTCTCCTAGCGGCAACTCCGGTTGTGCCTCCACTTCCTCAGCCCGTCACAAAGCCCGGGCAGCTCCTCCCCAGCAACCCGACCCGCTCGTCCCCGCCTGGGCTCGACCCCCTCTCCCTGGCACAACTCTGGGTACCCACGTCCCACCATGGTCACCACCACGGCGCCGCCGCCCTTCCTGGCTCGGATCTCGGCGGGCACCGAAGACCCGCGGCGGCTGCCGCCCTCCGCCTTGCTCCAGCGCCTCCGGCGCGGGGACAGCAACTGTGAGAACCAGCCCAGCTGCTGCCTGGCGGGCCCGGGGGCAGCGCTCGCCCCGCGCTGAAGAGGGTGCGGCGGAGAAAGGGAAAGATCCGGCCCGGCCCCGCGGGGCTCCTGCCCAGCCGCTACCAGCAGTACCAGCAGCATCGTGCTGGGCTGGGGAGAAGGACCCCGCTGGGAACCGACCTGGTGACGGACGCTCCCCCGGAGGAGCCCCCCGCGCCCGCCCCTTCGAGACCCGCGCCCGGCAAACCCCTCAGGAAGGAGGTAAAGACAGGGCTGCGCTACTTTTCTTCACTTGTCTGTCCTTCCTCAGTCCTCTCCCGGTGCCCGGTGAGCCGGGCGACCGCTTTCCGTTTCCCTGGGGGCTGGGGGGAACAGCGAGCGGGGCGCCCCCTCAGAGCGGGGCGGGGGGGCGACGGGGGGTGGGGGGGCGGCAGAGTTTCCGTTACGCTCGGACGGGGCGGGGCGGGGCTGGGAGGCGAACCGCGGGCGGCGATTGGCTGCCCGGCGCCCACCAATGGGCGCGCGGCGCTGCACCCCAGCAACAAGCCGGATTTAGCCCTGTCGCTGGCCGCGCGCCAGCCCCGCCCCCCGCCTCGCGCTTGGCGAAGGCGGGACGTGCGCGGTGCGCAGCGCCCCATGGCGGCCGGGGGGGCTCGGCGCCCTCAGGCCGCCCGTGCCAGACGAGCGGTGGATAACCTGTGGGATAAGCGAGGAGTAGCGGGGAGAGGGCTGCTCGGTACCCCTCCCCCTGTCTGAGGTGGCTCCCCGGCGCCTCACTAAGTGTCGGGAGCGGTGAGGGAACGCGGAGGAGAGGGATCGTGGTTGACGTGACTCTTCTTTGTCTCCGCAGTTCTTAAAAAACAAGATGGGAAAGACAGAGAAGGGGGCCGTCCCTTACGGCCAGCCCGTTCACAGCTTACATCTGTGTGAACAACCAAAGATTAACAGGCAGAAGAGTAAGTGTAACACGCCAGTGACGAAGATCGCCTCGGCGAAGAAGACAGAGAACTTTTGGCAGGATTCTGTGTCGCCGGAAATAGTTCAGAAGCAGGAGAAAAAGCCACTTAAAAACACAGAGAACTTCAGAAATGCCAAGTCCAAGAAACCTATCACCCTAAATGAAGTGAGCCAAAAAGAAAATTACGCTGGGGCAAAGTTTAGTGACCCACCATCTCCCAGTGTCCTTCCAAAGCCTCCCAGCCACTGGGTGGGAGGCACAGCTGAACTGTCTGACCAAAACAGGGAGTTGATGGCAGTCCATCTGAAAACTCTCCTAAAAGTTCAGGCATAATTTCCAAGATCCCTTGAGTAATTGGCAAAGAAAACTCCATCCAGGAAACTTAAACATGCCTTGTTGCAACAAAAAGTGCAAAAGACTGTCAAGTCTTACATTCACATAAAAAAAAATCCCTGTATTATACTTTTTATGGTTGTGTAAATAGTGTACATCTTGTATTATGTGTATATTCTTGTTCATACTTTGAGAGGTACATTTTAGTTTTGTTATGAAAGGATGTATTTTGCACTGCCTGATTGGTAGATGTCTTGTATATAAAATATGGACAATTTAACGTGTGTGCTTGACACATGAAGACTTGACTTGCTTTGCACAAGGTAATGAAAGTTTTGGAAGGAGAGTACAGCTTTCTGATTAAGATTCCAGATAAAATGTGAATGTTTTGTTCATGCACTACTGACAATAGTTTTACATTCTGTTTCCCAATCAAGTATAAACGTGGAATTTTCATACAAATGTGAAGTTTTGTTCTCTGCTCTGGAAACTATCTGGAATTCCTGTTCATCTGTTTGTTTTTAAAATTTACTGGAATTTGAGTAAAATTCCAACCCACAATTTGAGCACTGCTGATTTCTTTAAGGATGTTAAAAAAAACCTAAAAAAAAAAATCCCTTAAAAAAAAAAAAAGAGCAGAGCTTTCTGCCAAAAATCCAATTGGTCACTAAAAAATTAAATAAAACAATTTGGCCTCCCCTTAAGCATGTCTCTTGTTTTTCTTTCGTGAGTGTGTGTCTGTCACTTCAAGTACGTGATTTTAAATTACTTGATTGCCTTTTAGTGCATTAGTAGAAATATTTTGTCTTTCTCAGCTTTTAACTGTCTCAGGCTTAATTAAGAGATTAGATTAAATAGCTCACTAAGAATTCGTCGTGTTAAAAAAAAGGTTACCTTTTTTAATCGACAGGTCATTTTAGGATTCTTTTCTTCGTTGAAAACTCAGATTTCAAGCAAGTTGGGCAGTTAGACATTAAAATTCATGCTGTAATGCTCCTTAAATATTTTTATAGTAAGTGGCTATTAAACTAGTTGGTACTTGAAAGTAGCAGTGACAGGAAGTGAATGGGGCAAGTTGAATTTTGTATTTTTAACCAGATTTGTCTCTTGCTGATAGCTGTGCTGCAAAATACATTCCTCTGACTTAAAATTCTTAAGGAATTGGGCTGTAGATTAGTTGGACAAGCATGTTGAGGAGGTAACAGATCTGCAATTATTTTCCTAATCTAGTGTTTAAATAAGATTATACACTAGGAAATACATGAAACTTACATAAGACAGAAAAGCATTTTTAAGTTTTTGGATTTACAAAAAAAAAATACCCTGTATGCTCTGGTGTCCTGTGAGAGGCACGTAGGAAGAAAACGCCTGCGTATGTCCAGCCGCGGTGGCTCTGCCGTGTGAACGGTGTTTGCAGAGATGCAGATTAAGCAGCATTAGGTGTGTGCGTGCTGCATGTGCTGCAGCTTCGCTCCAGAGCGTCACTTCATTCCGTGCGGGGCAATTGCCAGGATTCGTTAGTACAGCCCTGAAATGACGTTGGTGAAAAGCTCAAAAACTAAGGGAGGATTTTCTGGCTTGCTTGTAGCAATTGGTTATGTAGTTGCAAAATTAGGCTATTTAACTATAGATGTTCTAAACTGAGAGTTTATACAAAATTTTTGGTTTACCCCGAAGAATTAGAGGTTTACTGTCTTGCAAAAAAGACTGATACTTATGTACTTCAGGTCAATGTGTGGCTTCAACAACCCTGTTTCCTGCCCAATCTAAATACTCCATAATTTAGTGTGCCCCATCTTCTAAAAATGAACAAAACCCCATCTGGTTTTTTGTTTGTGGGATTTTTTATTTTTTTTTATGAACGGTTTTAGGGCAAAGAAAAATTCCACTGGAATTTCGCCGAGCATGACTCGAGGCTGTAAGTCCCAGTTTGCTATATTTGGTAAATGCTGTATTGATCTGCTGTTGTGGCTTTTTTTTTCTTTTTTTTTCCTTTTTTCTTTTGCCGGAGTGTCACCTAATTGCAAAGCAAAATCCCTTACCAATTGCCCATAGCTTTAGGCGATGGTTAATTTTGCCTGGTCACTGTAAATTTTGCTAACTAGCTGGACAAAAGGGAGTTTCCATCAGCTGTGTGGGTTGGCATTATTTAGGGGGAAGTGTCCTTTTTCCCCCTGATTATTACCTCATTACCATCAGCCTCTTCCCTGCTGACAGTGTGAACGCTAGCTCTGATCCTGGGTAAAATTCATCAATGTCACATACCTCTTTGTTCCTGCCCTGATTTGCCAACATATATCCCTCAGGGTTAAAGAATTCATTAAGTGTTAATTGCCAATCGTTCTGAGCTCCTCAGCCAATTATTTTAGAGCTGGTGGTTGAGACTTCTTAAGTCTTGAAAACTTAAAACTTCCCATACCTTGTTGGGCCATAAAGGGTAAGAAGACAATTGGGTCTTTCTACGAAGTAGGAAAACCCCCAAAGCTTATTTAGCATACATCTGTGTCAGTGACTGGGGGAAGTGTTGGGACACTTCATATTTCTCTCTTCCTGAGATCTCTGGGCTGAGCCCCTCCCTGCACAATAGACTTTGTATATTGGGCCTAAGTGCAATGTGCACTTTGACATGACCACTTGAAAACCAGAACGTGGTCATCTTCTACAGTTCATATTCTGCACTCTAATTTGTCACTTCTCTTGCTTTTTTTCCCTTATGTTTCTACAATATCATGGTACAGGGGTTTTTACTCTCAAGATTTCCTTCACTTTGACAGATTCTTTATCGCAGATCCCTGAAGAGGAGTCACTGTATTACATGAACATACTCTAGTTTGAGTTGAGAGCCAGCAAAACATCAGTGTCATATTTGGGGGACTTGTTTGCAATGTATTATAAAGACTTACGAAGTGAATAGCCTTAAAGGAAGAAAATTAGCAAATTAGTGGATGTGCTATCAGCTAGTCATGTGTTTGCTGTATAGGAATTAAATTGCTTATTAAATCTTCTGAGGTCATTAAGGAAACGGAACATTTGCACTTCAGTTAGATAATGAAAAACCTTTCTGTTTAAAAGTCTAGTGCAATGCTATGCAGGACTGCAAGGGAATCAACTAAGAGGGAACTACCATCTTACTTTTAAACAGTTAATGTTACATGTTGATGGTCCTGAAAAGTTGGCTCTCATGGAGGACAGAAGTATCTGTTGTTGGGTTCTCATGCGTGGCTGAGTCTCAGCCCATTAGACAGCTTCATTAATAATGGCTGGCTTGGTGCTCTACTAAAGCTAAAATGCTTCTGGCCTCCTAATGCAACAGGAGCTAGAAATCCTATGTGCCTTTGAACTCTATTACACCAGGATCTCTTCAGAGATTTTGCTGAATTCTTAAGCAAACTGCATATGAGAGTGTAAATTTAATTTTATTTAATCTGATTAATATTTTATCCAAGGCATGTCATTTTAAGCAGTACTTCAATTATTTTCAGATTATATTTTTTTAATCCTTTGCATTATAAAACATTTGATAATTATCACACTTGACGATTTTTTTCTTCGTTACCCAGTTTTGAAATCAAATACAAAACTCTATAGATTACATGAAGCCTGAAGATTATCGATTATGTTTCATTGTAGTTTTGAAAATAAGTTTATTTTCTGCATAGAGTCATAGAATCATAGAATGGCTTGGGTTGGAAGGCACCTTAAAGATCATCTAGTTCCACCCCCCGCCCCCGCCATGGGCAGGGACACTCCTCTAGACCAGGTTGCTCAAGGCCCAATCCAGGAATGGGGCATCCCCAGCTTCCTCTGGATAACCCGTTCCAGTGCCTCAGGACCCTTATAGCAAAGAACTTCCTCCTAATATCTAATCTAAGCCTGCTCTCTTTCAGTTTGAAGCCATTCCCCCTTGTCCTGTCACTACATGCTCTTACAAAAGTCCCTCTCCATTTTTCTTGAAGGTTCTGTTCATGTTCTGGAAGGAAAGTCTTGACACTTCCACCATGCAATTAAACACATTCCTTATTTTCTTCTACAACCTCTTTGCTCTTTGAATTTTGATTTTACAATGTGTTCTTTAAATATTTTTTTCATAATATATGCCTGACAGAACCTTTTAGGGGGATTTATTTTGTGTTGAAATTTCCACGATTTTTTGAGATTTCCAAGTTTTTCTGTTAGGGATAGGCTGGTTTTTACCCAAGAGAGGCTATGAGGTAAGAAAGAGGTAAAGATTGTAAAATGTAAACATTTACTGTTTATGAAACTTATGCTACCTTGTTGAACAGGAACCACAGTGTAAAATATTTTTGATAGCAAGAAATAAATGTTAAGTTGTTGTTTCACTAGAAAAGAATGATGAAGGGCATATTCATCAATTAAGGAGAAATACATTACCCAGTAAAAGGACCTAATTGCTGAAGTTGAGCAGTAGAATGTTATCAGCAGTTTTGAGGCTGTGAACTTTCTGGCTTGCTTTGAGAGTGTAGGAGAATGTTATCAGAGCTAAGACAGGAGGAAGGTCAAGAATTCAGCTGAATTTGAAAAAGTTTCCTGATGAATTAATTTGCACAAACATGTCCTAGCAGAATCTTCCCCTGTGTTGAAGTCAGCATTCCTCTCTAACTTTTTTTCCCATGAGGTAGTAAAATCTCATTTTTCAACTCCCAGAAAGCAGGCCTTTAGATTTTGCAAAGCCCTGACTGTTGGAAGGCTGCATTGGTATTATTTAAACTTAGCCTAGTGACGTTACTACAAGTTTGTGGCAGATGCATCACTTAGTATGAGTTCATAAACCCTTGTCTTCAGTTTGAGAACTGTGCTGGTTATGTGTACTTACAGTGTAGGTTGCCAGTGGTGAGTAAGCTGGTGTGATTTCCCTAAATTATACCCGAAAAAGAAAGTGTTTGGGGATCAAGCATTTTTCTTGTATTTATATAATCAGACTTTGCTGCCTCTTTTGTTGTAGTTTGGTAAGCTGCTGTATGTATTTCGAGAAGTGGTATAATCATCAGGGGCATTTTGCCATCCTTAAGTTCATAAAGCAAAAGGTTTTGAGGAGATTGCTGTTTGTATTAAAGATGCCATTTGCTCCTATAATGAAGCAGTGTGCTTTCATCGGGTAGGCCTTTGAACCCTTTGATTTGCAAATGTCCTTATATGTGGTGATGGCAATGGCCATCAAAATAAAATTTACTTTGTTTTTCACTTTCTGAAACAAGACCTAGAGCTACATTCAATAAAGGTCTTAACATAGTGAGTCAGGCTTTTATCTTGTTTCTCTCATCACCTGATTCTTGTGTTCTTTACTGCCAGATGACATAGCTGCACAAGAAAGAATAAGGTGTGGCATTAGTTAAAATTATATATAACTTGAGATCTGGGATTTGCTTTTTTGTGTATATAGCATGAAGATTTTGTAAGTTTCATTCCTAGCATCAGGATATTCAGAAATTGCATGTTGTGATATTTGAAATAGCAATAGCTCATTGTAGGAATTAATGGAATAGTAAATTGGTAGATGTTGCCAAATTTTAGACATTCTTTGTATGTAAGTAATAAAAAAGAGTATGATGTATTTTTGTGCCCCTTCTCCTGTGTACTAGGAGTGAAAAAGAAAAGAAAAGATGAGACAGGTAGAAAAAAATACCCTGAAAAAGAAGGTCAACTAAGAGATGAGAGAAGCAGTGTAGATGTCACCATTGTTCAATGTTGGAAGGAAGGATACTGCAAGAAAAAATAATCTGCCCATGTAGCTGATGTAACTGCAATTTTAAGGAATTTTTAGGAATTTTAATGACTAGATGAAACTCAATTTGCTTCTACTCCTTGATTGGGGCCATCTGGAGAATGACAATGTGAGATCACAGATCTTGTAACTGACTTTTACTCTGACTGGTCAGTTGCTCCTGTTCATTACTAGAAATTGCACTGTGGTGTGGCATTTTCAATGGCTAGCACTGCTTCAAGTGTCACAAAATGCTGCAAGAGTGTTCTTACTGCTCCCAGGTTTTCACTGTTTTATAGAAGTAGCCAAATGAAATATGTACATTACTGCATGTTAAGAGCCTTCATGTTTTCCAGCTGGGCAAACAGGCATGCAGAAGGGAGCTAGCCGGCTTGAGATCCCTCCATTGGCTGTTCATTCACCCAGAAAATGAGCCATAGTGTCTGGAGGTTCAGCCAGGTTTTGCCTTTGCCAGTGCGCATAGTTGTTGTGTGATCTGCATTTCTTCCTTGTCTCACTGTGTAGTATGTAAAATGCAGTTAATACAAAGTTCAGCTTAAAAATGTTTGTAGTTTGATAGGACTGGTGAGATAATTCAGGCTGCACCTAGGTTTTGTTTTGTCTACAGTTTACTTGCATAATAGTTCTAGTCATTTGCACATTAAAGATGACTATTACTTTTCTCCACCCTTTTTTTGGACCCTTTGATCCAGTGCATGATCTATGGACACCACTGTCCTCTCCCTGTGACCAGCAGTGGGGAGGCTGATGATAAGCCAGCAATTTATGCTTGTTAGCTGCAGCCAGCAGCCGGCTGAGAGTGCCATGGACATGCACAGTATCCTCACAGTTCCTTGAGTTTACATTTGCTTTATCTTTAGGCTTTAATTAGCTCCTGGAAGAAAGAGAGAGGCCCAGTCTTTCCCAAGAGAGAGGATCTTCCTCCAGGAGGACAGGAGGGGCAGTTTGTGAGTGATCCAGCTTCTCTCTACCACCAGCCAGTCTTAACATCTCAAGCCTTCCCATCACCTTTCCCAATTCTTTTCTTTACTCTTCACTGCAGCTGTATCTTTTTTCTTGTATTTCCTCCTAAATGCTTTTAATCATTCTTGGTTTCCCTCACTTCTGGGCAAATGTTCATATATGTAGGGGTTTCCACCTGAAAAATCAATTTGAGTGTGCCACATTTATCTGCTGTGTTCGGGGTACAATTCCTCCAAGACAGTATGTATTTTTTCCTGGAGGACAGTTACATTTTTACAAGAGGCAATAATTCTCTTGAGATTTCTCCTGTCAACCTGATATGAATTGACCTGTCAAGCCTTGATAACCATAACATACCTCACTTGATATCCTGGAGGACTAGAAACAACTGATGTACTGCTCCACACAGATACCATAGAATCAATCTGTCAAACACAACTCAAAACCCCAAACACTTAGAGTTTTAAGAATTGTTTCCTCAGAGATCAGGAAGCCTGAGAGGTCTGACCCAGGCTGGTCACTGGCAGGAGGACATGCCAGGAAGATGATAATGCAGTCTGCAGCTCTGAGACTCACGAAACAAGGCTTTTACCTAATTTTCTAAGCTGGGTCTGCTGTTTGAGAGCCTATCACATGTACAGCCTGCTTGCTACACGTGTCCAAGACTCCTTAGCCTCCTGCTTGTAGAACTGAGCGTTCAGTGGTAGTTCCGTGGTTAGCCAAACATTTCTGACCTGGTTGTGTTGTAGGTGATTTAAGATAAGAGTTTACACTGCTCCTTTGAGTTTTCTCTCATTTTGGTCAAGGGTAGTATTTCAAATTTATAACCATCGAGACTGAATTTAACAGCAGCCATGTGACTTCTTGCTGCATGTATGATAATTTTAATAAAGAGAAACTGGTAACACAGGTGCCATTACTTTGTCCACATAGATGACTCCGATCAACTAACTGTGCTTGTGCAGAACTGAATTCCTATTTTCAAGGCTTTTCATTTTCACTCCTTATTTTTCAGTTATGAATTTTTATTTCCTTTATTTTTCTGACTACAGTGCTGTTGGGAATAAATGCCAAGGCTCTGGAGAGTCATAGCAGGGTACACAAGAATGAACAAGCAACATACACATTGAAATTCCTGTCTTTAGGAAGTGTTGGGGTAAGAGGAGGAGTCAGGTCAGGTGAGCCCTCATCTGGATCACATACTTACTAGCCTCAGTAATGTTGTGAAACATGCCAGCTTTGATGGCAGTATCAGTGTATTTCAGAGTGTTTAAAGTAGGCAGCCTTCCAAAAAAACCCCAGGTTTTCCCTTCACATCCCCAGCAGTAGCACCCAGTGAGAGGGCAGCCCCCATCCCTAAATAGCCTTGAGATGAAAGAAACTTCAATACAAGCAACAGAGCCTGATTTTATCTCTCCCCAGTGGCAACACTGAAGAGTTAACCTGTATTACTGTTATAACTGATTCTTTCCAGTCTTCAAAACTGTTGCATGTTTATATGATTTTTAACACAGACATGCCCTACTTTTCAAATACTATGGCAACACAATGTGAAGATGTGGGGGAAGGTAAAAGTAATCTTGATCAAGTCTTGCAGGCTTGATCCAAATGCCATGTTAGTCACAATTTTCTTAGGAAGGGCTTTGCTTACTTTTAACAGTGCTGAGAGGGTTATGTGGGCAGAGCTCTCAAGACTGGGAAGGATGTGCTTTCCCTCTGGGATTCAGTGAGATACTGAAGAAGGTGAAGGAGTGGGAAGCCGATACCTGATGACCAGAGGAAGGAGCTCTTTGCTGACATAGAAACCTTTCTCCATATCGTCTTCCTTAGCTACAGCCAGCCTTCCTCAGCTACAGCCAACCTCATTTTTTAAGGACCTCTAGCACACCTCCACCATTCCTTAATTTCCTATACCAACGTCGTTTTCTTGCCAGCATTATAAGGAACGCATTTTACACAAAAAGTAATCATGGGCACATTCAGTAACTTTTTCATTTACTTCCAGAGAGCATTGACACCACGAAGAAAGAGATGATGAGGAAAGAAAAGAATTAACAGACAGAAGGTTAAAAAGCTACGTTACCAGTGATAGAAAAGATAAAACTCACCATGTGCATACGCTATACAAAAGAACACTGGCACATTTGCTTTGATGGATGGGGTTACTGCCGCAGGTGTCTTTAAAGCACATGCATATAGCTTTATGTATGCTATACTTAAGGGTCAAGTGAGTGAGCAGCAGGGAAAATCCAGTGTCAAGGCCTCACAGGGAATAGGCTGAGTTCCCTCTAGTGGTTTGCTCTGGCACTCTGCAGGGGTGGACCCCGAAAGGACCCATTTGGGGAGCAGCAGCTCATCTCTCCTCATTACAGCCTTGCCCAGAACCCATGCTTGTATTAGGCAGCTGGCGGGTATAATCACTGAGTAATTCTTGGTAAGGGCCTAATTGCAAGTTAATTTTAAGTCAGTTATGTAAACAGATTAAATCAATCCTTCCCTGCATTTATTTTTCATCACATGCAGTCTCTACCACTCTCAAAAAGTCTCTATCTGCTTTACTCTGCTGCTTCCTTGGGTTGATGTCCACTGCTAATATTTGCTGCTGCTAAATACCTGCGTTAGGCAGAGGCTTCGTGAGATCCCAGTGAGTCAGAATAATCTATGTGATGTCGTCAGGCAGTTTGGGGAAAGGCTCTGCAGATGGAAAACACAGCCAGCAGCAGCTCAATCTGTATTTGTAGTTCAGTGTAATATATTTATTTGTAGAGAACATCGGGCACTTATTTATTAGGCAAAAATGTTTTTGAATTATTGTTATACTGGTGTGTCAGAACAATGAAAGGATAGTAGACACAAAGGAATAGAAGAAAACAAACAAAAAAGTTAATGTTTTTGTTTTTCTTCTGCTCATATTTTACCAAAAAGGCAGCTGGAGATTAGAACAAGTGGATTAGGCAGGAAACCTTCATTTCTAAAAGAGCACATCCGGTGCACTTTTGTCACCATGTACAAAATAGACTAAAAATAGTGTCTTTTGTAAAACCCAAACCCATGGCATATTAATGACTGCATCTCTGGGGTTTTACAAATATAGAAAGATCGAATTTCCTACTGCAAATTTATGAACTCTGGAGGAAATTTCAATAAATAAAACTGTGTGTTGTTGCTCTCTATCCTGTGCTTTTATCAGAGGATAAACAGTGAATCAAGGGCCTAAAAGTTAGATACCTATGTCTAACCCTGGCTTCAACTTAACAGTCAGCAAACAGAAAGGGTATATTTCTGGAAACTATTTTTACAGGTTTGGAGGAGATTATAAATAATTCTGGTTTTCAGAATTTCACTAGTTTATCCAGGCTGGTACATATCATTGTCAGTACTAACCTAGTCAGAGCATAGAAGAGAGAGGTATATACTTCCAAAGAAGTCTCCTCTAAGCTCTTAGAGAGTAGTATAAAATCTGGTGCTTTTTCATCTCTCCTTCAAACTTTTTTTTTTTTTTTTTAACATTTGTAATTATTTTGGTTAATTATGATTTCAGAAATGTAAATAGATTACAATACTTTTCAGGCCTAATGGATTTTGACTTTGGTAGTATTTTTTAGCAGTACATTCCATAGACTAGATGCCCATTAAGTGACAAAGATTCACTGCTACATGAATGTACAGGCAACCTCTATGGCTACTGAGAGCTATTACTCAATTGGCAAAAATATTTAAGAAAAAAGGAGGCCTTTTAAAGTTCCTTTTTTATTAAAAGCATCCTTACTGTCAAAAGCAAATTATTTGTAATATACCATCTCACTCTGAAGTTAGAACCAATCACCTTGTATCCTTGGACTGTGCTCAGACTGTATAACTAGCAACAGTTAAAACATTTAATGTTTCAGTTAAAAGCCTAAAAGCCTTACATGGTCACCACTGAAAATGCTCCTCTACACAGAATAAAACAAAAATAGTACAGCTTATCAAAATGTGCCTAATACTTTTAACTGAGTAAGATATTTAATTTTGACATTTAAAATAGAATTTCTATATGAGATACCAGATGATTATGGTATCTGATTTACCTGTGCATCACTTTTTCACTGTGATTAACTTAAGCTTTTTATCAATACCCTACGAAACTAGCCCAACTGTTCCCTGATCTGAATGATCTAATTGAACTTCAGAGCATGGATCACATGTCAGAGTCACTCAGCCCGGCCTTTTGTTGAGTTAGTGGGTTTTTTGTTGTTTTTTGTTGTTGTTGTTGTTGTTTTTATTAGCAAAGCTTTTGACAGATTTTGTAAGACTTGGCAGTTTAGCCTCTGCTCTGTTTTGGAGGTGCTCATGACATCACTTCAATGTCACAGGCACTTAAACAGCATCTAGGTCCAGAACATCAGAACTGAAGTTCTCCTTCCCCTCTGCTTCCTCACATGAACAGTCATTCTGATTTAATGGAGGTCTTATAGTGTCACTGTGTCAGGACAGATTTTCTCTTGACAGTGGAAAAAACAATTCCTGAACCTGAGGACCTTTGTTGGAAGCCTGACAGCAATTTTTCCACTTTCTTAGACCTTTCCTGTAATGATTCAAACTGTTACTTTGTCCTTGATTTCCCCACTAATCTACAGCATCTTGGAAATGCTCTGGAGTGGAACTGAGACTGTCATCTCAAATCTCACCTGTGAAAGTGTCACCTATACTCTGACAGGCAAACCCAACACAGTGTTATTACAGCACTTCTTCAGGAAAACGAAAGTATTTTTTATTGCAGAAATTACATCTTAGTAATTCATCCTTGATCTGTCTTGTCAATTCTGTAAACAGTGTTCATATATATTGCTTGGTCTTATACCTAGATACTTCACAACACTGTTTTTCATATTTAAGAATAGTTTCTTTGCATTCGAATTTCTGACAGCTCTCGATTTGTACTACAAAATTAGTCATGTGAAGAATAAAAAATATTGCTGTGAGTTAAATTATATCATCAGCAGAAAAAATGTTAGAAAACATTTAAAAGACAGTATTATCCCTACCATCTCCTCAAAAGAAATTGATGCTGACAGATTTTTGTGAATATAGGGCTTTATTCAAAGTAATTTCATAAGTTCTTTTCTATATTCTACATGCAAACTGAGTATTCCTGTCTAAGCACAGAATCTGGAGGAGATTAAAGCCAATCAGATATGTAACAAATGAAAATTTAGGGACATCCTGGCCAGGAAGCTAAATAAAGCTTAATTAATGACTTAATCCTTCATAATAATGGGATAAAGTGCCCCTCACTCTGGGACATCTACCACATGTCCAGACGGGTCTCATTCTCTGGCCTTTTAACTATGTGTGGGTCTCCTGTCCAGACAGCAGGACTTCTGCATTACTAAGGAGAGGACATTCAAAGTGCTGGGAGAGAAATTTCTGAGAGGAAACAAGTACAAACATGCACACCATACGAAATCAGTCACAGAAAATGTCACCATGGGTCTAAGGCTGACTCTACAGACACTTACACACATACTTATTTTTTCTGTTAGCAAGTGGATTTACTGATGTGACAATTCAGAACAAAATTGAGCAGGTACTGAACCTGTCTTCATGCTCAGGACCTTACCAAAGGTCCACATTTGCACACAAACATTGAAGTTACTAATAATTTCTCCATCAACTCTATATACACCTTCATAATTTTCATTCTCCCCACATAATGTGCATCCCGCAAAGGGTACTAAGGAAGCAAACGTGATAGATGGTGGTCACCCTATGGACCAGGGCGAGACCTGCCTTGTGAGAAGGGTGTGTTGTTCCTCCACCATCACCTCAGTGGTGCACTCATCCAAAGGACTGTTTGTGCAGCTTTTGAGGCAGGAAGAAACATGTTGTGTGCTGCAGGCCATCAATTTGTGAACTCTTCAAGGTCTCTAACGCTCCCCAGCCCAGGAGGTGACATCAGTTCTGCCACCATGGGAGAGCAGCAAGGATTTGTGCCTGCTTGATGGGCAGGTCTACACACAGCATGACATGGTTGCAGTGCCAGAGTGCCTCCCTGGGAACTCCAGTGGCCATGGCTCATGGTTTGTATTAAATGAAGAAGCAGAAAGAGATGCCACAGCTGTTGTTAGAAGTGAAATGTATATTTAAAGGATATAGATGAGGCAGGTGTGTGGCTTCAAGATACTTCTCACATAAGGTGAATACCTACACTATGGGGAGACCTGAAGGTCTATCTGCATATTTGGAGGTTTGGAAAGTGCCTTTGGCATTCCAGAGAAATTGCTTTGCTAAGGCTCACCATATTAAAGTCTAATGCAAACAGTAGTTCCCAATACCTGACCATAAGGTAATTCAGGCTGGAAGGGACCTCAGGAGTCTTCTAGTCCTGCCTCCTGCTCACAGCAGGGGTGGCTGCAAGGTCAGGCCAGGTTACCCAGGGCCAATTCTGATCATCTGAAATGGAGCCTGGCAGACAGTTGGATGGCTGAATGCCTTCAACCTTCCCCTGTCATACAGGATTCTCCCTGTCACAGAGTATAAATATAGCTCCATAATGCTCACAGATTGGGAAAGCCTTCCAATCAATCTGTCCCTGTTACCTGTACATTGAGTTAAAAGGGCTGAAAGGTACAAAATGTTTAAGAATGATCGGGATTAAAAGAATAAGCAGATTAAAAAATCACAATGGGTCTTGTGTAAAGTGTTTTGATTCTTCAATTGTCATCTAAAAGCAAATGGTTATTTAGGCTAGTGTCCCTTGAGAGGACTTGTCCCAGATTGGTGGGAAAGTATATCCTTATGTTACACACAGGAAGCCAAGTACACACATTTTATTCATAACTGAACTGAATGTTTATATGTATTTAAATTGTAAAAATTTGAACAGATGAGAAAAAACTAAATGATCCATACTGGATAATTAATTGGTTATATTGCACCACAAACAGAATTCTCAGCAGGCTCAAGATAACTCATTCTCCTTGCCAGGTAGCAAATAGCAGTTTTGCATTAACTATCTGTAAAATCAAGTGAATATGTGCTGGAACCATGAATTTCACATTCATGTTACTCCATAAGAAGAGCTCAGAAAAGCATCGGACCTCTCTGTACATGTCTGTATTGTGTCTCACAATAGACAATATTATCCAGTTTATTTTTTTTTATACTTCTGGAAGGATTTGATGCTTTTTGGTATATGCTCTTTGATTAAGAGACATTCTGGAAAAGGCTGGATACAATAGCGAAGATAGATGGAATTTACAAAATAGCTAATGAGGAGAGTGAGGACACTTCATGCTATAGAAATAACAGTTCAGAGATTTTCCCACTGAAATTAGCAGTAGTACTAATAAATGATGTATACCTTAAAGCAAGTAGGAGAGTTGACAAATCTGACAATTGCTTTTCTGTCTGTGGTGCTGATTCAAAGTACTGGACTGTATTCTTTCCATTGGAGAATGAAGTCATTTTTTTCTTAAGTATCTATTAAAAGGCGATACCAAAGAATCAATACCAAGCCTGACTCGAGAAAAGATATTGCTAGGGCTAGAAATTTAATTTTGCTATTTTGAGTCACTCAAACCTTGGACTTTCTGCCAATCTACAAAGCAATCAGGCTAGAAAATCTTATGATAGAGGCACCTGCTGCTAGGAAACCCAGATTAATATTACCAGCACATATTGAGTAGGCTACTGAACAGCCAACACATACTAATGATGCCTGGGCTGTGAAGTCAGCTGGCAGCCTAGAGACACCCCATTGTTGGTCCCCTGAGCTCTGCAGTTCTGCAGCCTCTCAGTACCAGCACAGACACTTCTTGACAGAGCAACTTCACCCTTTCTTTTTAATTTATTTATTCCAAAGTAGGTCATGCTGTGCCATCTGTTGACACTTAGAACCCACAGAGGTTTCCAGATTCCCTGTGGTATCCTGCAGTTTAACATGTTTTTTTAATACCCTATTGCTCTACCTAGCTGCTCCATGTACTGAGACTACTAATCACAACAGCTCTTTCAATCACAGAATTCAACAGAGTGCAGGTCTTCAAGTTCTATATGCGAGGTGAGTATGGCTGAGAGGGGAGGGAACACAGCAAGAAGGGCCTGATTTTTGTGGTGATGGTGAATCCTGGGCTTTACTGCTTTCAACAAAGAGTTGAAATGTCCTCTTGCTTTCTGCTTCTCCAGGAGCCCTGTTGAAAGCTTAGGGAAGCAATCAATCCCAGATAGGTACATAGTGGGTCTTTTCAGGCTACAGTTAAATTTGCTTCTCTTGTTCTCTAACACTGAGCATGTGAGTTGAAGAGTATTTCACTCCACACCTGTCTCTAAGTTCCTCTTACAGCACCCTCAGCTCTCTGCCACATGCCTGCTCCTTGTGAATTACCCACACACTGAGAGGATGATTTTAAAAAAAAAAAAAAAGCCAAACTAGTGCTCCTGATTTTAAATAATGACGTTCAAGTTATCCACAGGAAGTTTTCTGGAAAGGCACATGTCCACACGGGTGAAACACTGGCATTGCACACAAGTCCTAACAAATGTCCTTGGTATGTGATACAGTAAGCAGCATTGGTAAGGAGAGGGGAGCTCACATGTGTGTGATATAAAACATACATAAAACATAGTACAGAGCACACAGACGTTGGTACATGAACCATGTGCCTGAGAATGTAGGAGAGGAACTTTTAATTAAAGGAGCTGGCCTTGACCACCCTGTTACTAACTGGATGTTAGTAACAAGGTTATAAAGTACCCTAAAACCCTGCAGCTCAGGGTCTCTAAAGCGTGCTTTAAAAAAAGCCAGTTTAACTCCAGGCAACAACAAACCGGCTGAGGTAACTAAAGATCAAGCTCTCTTGGGCTAGAAACAACTAGAATACATTACCTAAATTTGCCAGATATCATTGGGCAACGTATGACTTCACCTCAAAATCATTTTAACCATTAGTGGAAACCAAAATGTATCGCACTAGCTCGTTCAGTAATACACCTTAACCACCACTGTTTGCAATTGTCAGTACATGTTCACAGGACTCTGGATATACTGGATGCCCTAGTTTCCTTGAATTTTAAAAATACAAAAATATACTTGTTTCATTTTACAGTGATGACTGCACAAGTTCAAAATGACCCTAAAATTCTGGCAAAGTTCTGCACATGTGTTACATTGATTTGAAGAAATCCAACTACACTCTCATGAGTTTTTCATACGTACAGTCAGCAAAGTTCATAGTATTGTAAATTAGAAATATGATTATTTTGAGTAGCCCTGTAGACAAATATATTTTTCTCCATTTCCACTTATCTTTCACTTTTTTTTCCCCCAGAGAACAGATATCTGTTCCAACGAACCTGCAATTCACTATACCCATAAACCTCTTTTTGTCAGCAGTAAATCCAGAAATACATGGGGTGAGTGCAAACATACTCTGTTTATTTACATTTGTGATACTACAAATTAAATTTTAAAAAAGACTAAAAAAATCATTGTGTGCTATAATAGTTATAGCCTCTGTGTTATTGCTCTATATACTCACACAGTGACTAGATAAAGTATGATTTTGAAAGTACTATTTTGAAATTGATATCTTAAGCAAACAATTATTAATGAACACCCGTAAGGCTTGTTGTATATTTGCATGATTGGTACAAATCAAAACCAAAAATAATTATTCTTTTTATTGTAATTTCCCAGGGTATTATGGAAAATGTCAACACTTAATACAAGTACTTTTATTATTATGCAATATATCGTAGTTCTGATTTGAAAAAAATAATAAAAAAACTCTTTGAGTTTAAAGAGGTTTTCAATTAGACACAGTGAGCTGCTGGTTTGCTGTCTTAATAACTCCTCAGTACCACTACATCCACAGTGAAGTACATAATAGTAATTTGTGATGTCTAACAGAACTAATCCATTTAAGATTCCTGTGGATTGCAAATATATAATAAATTTGCTCTCTATCTGCAAAATAGAATACTCATATGAAACAAACTAGAGGTTTTCACATAAAATTTATGAGATTAAAATCTCCATCTATATTTAAATATAAATTTTAAAATAGAAAATTGAATATTGAATTATTTGAGTGGTCATCTTCTGTCTGTTTAACCCAGAAATAGATACTGTCTTTGAACAAACAGCTGTATTACTTCTAAGACTCAATCTATTAAAAATAAAGAACTTTAAGAGTTACAAAGTACTTTCTTCCTTCAAGGGAATAAAAGAGCTGGGGCCTAACTCTGGTTGTGTTGGAATCAATAGCGAAATTAAACTATTTCTAGCAGCATAGGATGTAAATAACTAGTAGCATATGCGAGTAAAGGGTCCTTTTAACATCAGGAAAGATAACATTTTTTTAATTGATTTGAAAAGTCTAACAGTCTAGATTTCATTTTTCACTTACATTTGCACTGTCATAAATACGAAAAATTTTATCAACCATTTTTAAATTGGGAGTTGAGAGAAACAATTAAATGTGTGGAGATTTGTGTAATAATTTTTGACTTTGTCTTCAGCTCTGTCAGGATTTATCAAGGAAAGCAGTTGGTCTTGTGTATGCAGGGATGAATTAACTCTTTTACAGGTGGTGGGGGGAAACTTAACACCGCTGGACAGAATGGCTGCAGTTTGTGGCCACCACACACCTACCTGCTTTCTGGGTTTGTTTCCATTCTGTGGGCTGTGAGTCAGCTGGTGCATGTTCAGTGGGAGAGCTGCAGTCTCTGCTCATTGTCGTGCTCCTCTCCTGCCCAAGGCTGAGCTACCTTGTTGCTCAGGCTTTCAAGAGGAGCCGGTAACCATAGAGACTTAAGCCTTTCACATCTCACCATCAATTTTTCCTTCCACTCTGGACTGTTTGTGTTTGTTGCTCAGTTAGTAAGTCATGCTATGAAATGAACTGTTGCATTTATTTGACATTAAATAAGAAAAATATGCCTTTTAGAGGAAGAAAGGAACTAAGCATCTAAGCTATGACCAAATATAATATGACAAAAAATATAATACTTAAATAAATAAAACAGAAAAAAGGATCATATTGTCAGTAATGAAGCTGTTTTAGCATCAAGTGTCTTGATGAGACACGTATGTGATCAGGCTGCTTTCATCACAAATTTTTTCAAACTGGGATAGCAATATGACTGTAATGATGCTGCTACTACTACAGGAATTACACAAATATAACAATTGACCTACAGTATGATGTTAAATACATGACCATATCACAGATTAAAGTACATATGAAAATGTAACAGTGTAAGACACAAAAGAGCATAGTTGAGGCAGAATTTTTTTATTGGAAGAGTGAGAGAGGTTCAAAGGCATTTTCTGCTGAGCTAAGATCTCTGGTATTTGACACTTTCCTTGCTGTTACAAAAGTAAAATTTGAGTATGAAAGAGAGAGCAAGCAGTCAGTAAGTTTTGAATGTTAAGAGTCTCGGATATCAGTAATTTAATTCTCTGTTTACATTCTGCTGTGCATACTTCTAAGAGCCCCATAGTAGCTGGTAAGTTTTATGCAAGTCTTCAGAGAGCCAAACAAAAGACAGAAATCTAAGTTTATCTAGCCCTGTCTTTTCTACAGAGATATCTGCTCTAATTGGCAATGCTTAAGTCAGGCAATTTTTGAACTTTTCTTAGGATTAACTGATGTTCCCTGTTAAAGCAATCTCATCCAGTTGGAAAAAAAAAAAAAAAAGGCAAAAATAGCTACAGCTAAGTCCTTGCTGCATTCTTGCAGCTTTCAGAGTGCAAATGAAAATCTGCATCAGACAGAAAAGAGCTGTTTGTTAAACCAGTCTAAAGCTGGCAAAGCTTACACCAGCCTCTGTGGCTAATGGTGCATGAAAATGATTGTTTTGAAAATAACTGTGTCGGTTTAAAATATTATTGCCTGTCTCCCAGAGGATACCACCCACATAGTGGAGTCAGCAGACTGAGAACACAGATAACTCTAAGCTGCTTCAGGATAAAATCCAGTGTTTAAAGCATAAAATGCCAAGGGGGGTTGGGGGCAGCTTCAGTTAAGCTTTTGGACTTTGCACTGAAACAGCTCAGAGGCAATTGTGTCTCATTCTGCCACCAGAGCTGGGGCAGGCATCTCTGGCAAGCACAAAGAGTTTGGGGCAGTCGCATCTCAAATAGCCACAGCTGCCTTCTCAGTGAGGGTGTCTGAGCTCTAAGCATGACTTTTACCTTGTCCTTTTTGATACAGGTTCACTACATTTGGGCAAATGGTGAGGTCTTAACCACTAAGTCAAATAGCTAATAAAACATGCTGTGTGAGGAATTTCAGATTTGATTCTGAGTATTGAACATGATGTAACCAGACATTAATGGAGAACAATAAGCTCATGTTTTCTGTTTCAGTCTGCTCTGAATTTCTGACCACACTGTGATTAACTCTTAAGTGGTGGGAATGATATGTCTATGGGGAGAAGATTTCACTTTTCTGAACCTACCTATTCTGCATTTTTTTCCCTTAATAAGAAATGAATAAGACATATAAATGATCCAGTAATGCTTAAAAGAGACACCATGCTTCAGTGACTTAAGCAGTTTCTCTTCCTGAGTTCCTTAAAATTCTTCTGCACTGTGCTGATATTAATGTTGTGATCTGACCAAAGAAGCCTTTCTCATGCTTTCTTTTTAAACATAGGATTCACTGTTGTAGCATTGTATGTCTTGAGACATACTTCGTAATATAAAGCTATTTGTAAACCAGGTTGGAATGTTATCTTAGGCAAGCCAGTGTATAGCTCCTACACACAGCAACAGCCTACTTTTGTTTTTAATACTCACTGTGCTATTGTTTTTAAAGCTTTGGATTTTGGCTTGAAATCCAGGCCACCTGGAATTTAACAGCAAAACTTTCACCGAGTTCAGTCTGATCTGGATTTCAGCCTCAGTGCCTAATGTTGCTAATGTGGGATGTGGTAAACTTGATCATCCAGTTTTTTATGGCTACAACAGATGTTCCTTCTTTTAGACCAATGGAAAGCTACTGAACCTCATCCACCCTCCAAAGCAAAAATACAAGCATTTGTTTACAGCCTGATTCCAGGAATATGAATTGAATTAGCAGCTGTGAGGTTTGTTCTTGTTTATTTACGAACAAATATACACACAATTCTTGCTTTTCCCAAAGAACCACAATGTTGCCTGAATTGTGTTTCCTCTATATAGTAATGGTATTTTAAACAGTCTATAATTTGTTTAGCACAATCAATTATATCCATTATATTTTGTTTAGTACAATCAAAATATTGTCAGAGTACTTTTTACCTTGTTTTTTAAAAATTGAGCAATATTTTTCCTCTGTCATAGAAAACAACATTTTATGGTTACATGTTTTTCATTTTCTAGACTTATAATTTAGATTGACTATGATTCAACATTCTTGGAATCATGACCCAAGGCACAACCTATAGAAAATGAAGGTATTGAATATAAATCTTTTCTTCCTCCTTAAGACATTCAATAAATTTTCAAATAGGCATAAAATGTTGAAAGACATTTCCTAAATAGAAGAAAAAACATGATAGTGTAATAACTGAGAACTGTAGTTTTCTAATATAAGGAGGAAGAAAATTATTGCTAATTTGATAGGTACCATTCCATCTCTGGGGTAAATATCCAGTGGTTCTGCCACACAAACAACACACACTGACAAGGAGACAGAATAGGAACAAGAATAGGAGTGCAAAGGCTCTTTATTAAAGGAATGAAAGCCTCATTAACATGCATCTGTTGCTTATGAATAAAAGTACTTTACACCTTTTCCTTTGTCTTTCCTGAATTGCTCTGATTTCAGGAGTCACGGCACTGTTTTTATTGCGCCAGATTAAAAATTCTTGTGTAGTCTTCATCTTATATGAAGACGTTTCTTTGCTTTGCTCGCAACCAAGCCCCCCACTCTGCTTTAATAAGTGCTGCAGCTGCGTTTATTTTTAGTTCTGTGGGCTGTCCTCGACAGCAGCTCTGTCAGGGTAGGATTTATCAGAGTGGCTGAGCTGGCTGAGCAGCTCACTGCGTCCACACACCTAGTCTCACTACAGCTTCCTTGTCCTGGCCCTTTGTGGACCTTTGCCCAATTTAACTCACTAAACCAACAGAAAATTACTCAAATTTTTGAATAAGCTATTTTTGTGCCATTTTAGTGAATTGTCAGGTAAAGGTCCAACAAATACCAAGGCAGCCTAGTGAGTGGCACAAATTCTTGGCTGGATGAGGAAAAATCATGGTGGAACTGTGAACTTTTCAAAGCAGAAACCTATTGTGTGTCTTGCAAAACCATTTCCAGCTGAAAAATATCCATTTTTCTTTTCTAAGCTGATTTTTACTGACTGACTAGCTCATTGAAGACAACATGGTTGCTGGACCCACACAAGAGAAGCAGCAGCAGGAGGACATTCCAGGAGGTATGGAGGAAAATTCTCCTGGTCAGTAAGTCCCTCTCAAGGAACCACACTTGCAGATTGCACACAGAGTGTGCAAATTACCTGGGATTGTGAAGTAGAATACACCAAAATAATGTACCCATTATTATGTTAACTGATGTTAGCGCTAATTATGATACATATTGCCAGTTTTCAAACATGCAATTTGGAACTCTCAAGCTGGCGTAAATTCTGTAGTGCTAAAACTTATAACATTTTTGATGTCTTACTACTGCATACTTCACAAATCCTTACAACAGAAAAAGAGGCATCCAAGTATGTCCTAAAGGTTAATTTCAAGCTATTGAGACACTGGTCACATTAGTAATTCAACCTGAGATTATCTGAGATATCTCAGCTGGAAAAGAAAACTGCAAACTGTGAGCAGATAACATAATCCCTAAAAGTAACTTAGCCACTCCCCATGAGTGGTAAATTTTCCTGGATCAGCCAGAGCTAACTTTGTCCCACTTTGAGATGCTGGCTGTCCTGTGCACTCTCTACTCCTTCTTCAGCCCTCCAAACAAGCAGCTGGTTTGTTTGGAGGCAGCTGCCACCATGTAATTTGCTCCATGGCCAAGCTTCACCATTCCTGTTAGCCGTGCTCTGAGGCTTGGCATTCCCAGCTGTAATGCCACACTGTGATCAGGTATGTAAAGCTGTAGGGTATCCAGGATGAATCTGTGTGGGTTCAACAGGACCCTGTGTTTTTACTGAAGAAATACAAAACTATATAGTGAACAGCAGTGCCTCAAGGAATCAGGTACTTAGGAAGAAAAAATTCATGAGGCTTTTTTTCCCCCTCCTCACTAAAAGTTAAAGTGAGAGACAGCTCTTTCTACGAGTGCAAAAGTGAATGAGTTTGATGGATGCTTAGAGTGATTGTTCCTAAAGAATTCTGGCCTGGCACTACCCTCAGGAACATCCTGCCTGCTCCAAAGGGCTTCCAACCCTAGAAATCCCTTGGCAAACTGATCTGAATTATGTGACCCTTTGCTGAGTATGCGCCCCCTCAGCTGTTGACAAATATGTACTGCATGTATCCATAATTCAAAATTCAGTATGTATCCATAGTTCAAAATAAGTTCAGCACGTTTTGGGTGGATGGCTTTGCTCCACTTGGAAGAATTGGGGATGGAGGGAGAGAATGGACTACAACCATGGTCCAGTATAGTAAAATTAAAATATTATAAAAAATTTAGTAGTATAAATTTTAAGTCTAGTAAAATTAAAATATATTAAAAATAGTAAAAAACTATTTTTACTCTTGTATGTTACAAGAGTAAAAATAGCTCATGGCAAATATAAGGCATGGGAGCCTGAGCTTTTCTTGGAGTGACTGAGAGTTTTGTAGAGTTTGGGTGCCACTAGGAAAAGGACCTCCCCCATCTTGGGTGGAAAGAGCAAACCTGCAGTTCAGCACACCAAAGCACCTCTCCAAGCGACAGAAAAGTTGTGGTGAAACAATACAGTGAATAAATGAACAAAAAGGGAACTTCTGGTAATTAAATAAATAACGGGGAGAAAAGCCCCACAGAATCTGGCATTTTGTTCCCATTGACTTCAATTTTTGTCAGGGATGGGCTGGTTCAATAGGCAGGCTCTTTGCTACATGGCTTGTATCTAAAAACTCCCAATCAGCTGCCTCTCACAGGCCTGGAGTGCAGAAATCCCAGAGAAATGTAAACATGAAACCCAAATCTAGTCAGACAGGGCTCCCGGTTGAAAAAAAAAAAAAAAAGAAAAAGGAGATGTCAAAGAAGACAGGGTGTTTCCAAGCCCAGGAAAGCCACCAGACCTTGCACTTGTTTGCAATCTCTGGGTGTTGTGATGGTAGCAAATATATGTAACAAGGCATGTGTTCCATCAACATGTTGTCCCAAATTAGCTTCTTTCACCCAGTGTGCAAGGGGCTAATCCACAGTCAGGTGCTTGATTTACTTACATAAGTTCTGCACAGAAAGGGATGCTGGGTGGCAAATCGACTATCAAAACATTTCACTATTTATACATTTGAGCAAAGCATTAATGTTCCTTGGCTACAAGTTACATAGTTCTCCTATTACTTAGCATTCTATCTTTTACTGGTTAGTGAGTCCCTCTCTTCTTGTGCTAATTAGTCCATATGCTCAGTCTCTCCCTTCTTTTGAGTCGGTGGGCCGTGAGTTGGTGGTCACAATCTCCCCCTGCAAGAATTACCTTTCACTCAGCTGGAGCTGATTGCAGCAGTTGCTGAGTTGGCTTTGTTAGTTTCTTCCTTATCATGGGAAATCTGCCAAATGCCCTTGTGGCCTGCAAATTCTGCATTCTTTGTGTCCACTATCAGTGGGACATCCTTCTTCCCAAGCTTTTGTTTTCCCCACCACCAGGTCTGAGATCACTGAAGCACACCATACCCTAAAGTTTAAGACACTTCTACTGAAAATGTAATTTATCTAATATTTTATGCTGCCTTTGGCTGGGGCAGAGTTAGTTTTCTTCACAGTGGCTAAGTATGGGGCTGTGTTTTGGATTCGTGCTGAACACAGGGTTGATAATACAGAGATGTTTTTGTTATTGCTGAGCAGGGCTTACACAGAGCCAAGGCATTTTCTGATTTTTGCACTGCCATGCTGGGGAGGAGGCTGGGGGTGCCTGAGAGGCTGGGAGGAGACATAGCCCGGACAGGTGACCCCAACTGACCAGAGAGACATTCCAGACCACAGAACATCATGCTTAGTACATAAAGTGGGGGAAGAAGGACGAAGAGGGGACATTTGGAGCGATGTTGTCTTCCCAAGTCACCGTTATGTGTGATGGAGCCCTGCTCTCCTGGGGATGGCTGAACACCCGCCTGCCCACGGCAAGCAGTGAATTCATTCCTTGCTTTGCCTTGCTTGTGTGCAAGGCTCTTGCTTTCCCTGTGGAACTGTCTTTATCTCAACTTGTGAGCTTTCTACCTATAACCCCTCCGACTCTCTCCGCGGCGCTGCTGGTGGGGCAGCGAGCGAGCGGCACCCGGCAGCACAGCCAGCACGGGCTACGGGCGGGCCCGCGGAGCTCCCGCCGGGCACGCTGGGGCGGGGAGTTCTGACCAGGGGCCGCCTGTGAGTCGGACAGGGATTATGAACTACACTTCCCAGCGTGCCCCGCGGCGTGGCAGAGGCGATAAAAGGGGGCGGCGGCGCAGGTGTCAGGCCGGAGGGCAGGTGCGGGTGGCAGGTTCGGGTCGGGAGGGGGCTGCTGTTCCTGAGGCCTCATGAAACCGCAGGAGCCGGCGGGGAGCGGCCCCGCCGTCGCGCTGGAGGCGCTGAAGCAGCGGGCGTGCGAGAGCGTGGATCTGAACGCGGCGCGTCTGGGCGCGCTGAGCCGCGACATCTGGAGCCGTCCCGAGCTGGCGTACGCGGAACACCAGGCGCACGACGCCCTGACCCGCTTCTTCTCCGGCGGGGACCTGCCCGGTGCCGCCTGGGCCGTGCAGCCGCGCTACAAGCTGGGCACAGCCTTCCGCGCCGACTGGGGCACGGCGGCCCCGCGGGACCCGCTGCGCGTCGCCTTTCTCTGCGAGTAC
Source organism: Entomyzon cyanotis (assembly GCA_024500445.1). NCBI lineage: Eukaryota > Metazoa > Chordata > Aves > Passeriformes > Meliphagidae > Entomyzon > Entomyzon cyanotis. The sequence continues at coordinate 38,916,858 of JAKEPQ010000871.1, read as the reverse complement.
GACGCGCTGCCCGGGCTCGGGCACGCCTGCGGGCACAACCTCATCGCCGAGGTGGGAGCCGCCGCCGCGCTGGCGCTGAAGGCCGCCCTGGAGAGCCTGGCGGAGCCCGCGGCCGTGCAGGTGGGAGCCCTGCCGGGGGAGCGGTGGTGAGCTCTCCCTGCCGGCCCCTGACTCTCTGTGCGTTTGTGCTGCAGATCACGGTGCTGGGGACGCCCGCCGAAGAGCAGGGAGGAGGCAAAATAGACCTGATCAAGGCTGGAGCGTTCGATGGCCTGGATGTGGTTTTCATGGCGCACCCCTCGCAAGAAAACGCTGCTTACCTGCCCGACGTGGCCGAGCATGAGTGAGTGAGGGGGTTCAGGTGGGAAGAGGTGGTTTGTTATTAAGCTTTTGTCCCCTTCCTGAGAAGGGGACGTGCTTTGGCAGTGGCTGAACCCGGGACCTTGCAGGTGCCCTTCAGACAAAGGTATTTGCAGTCAGCTAAGGAGCTAGGTTACTATTAGGAAATGGCACTCTGAGCCATTCTTCTAGAGTGCTGTGTTCAGCCTTGTGCTCAAATCCCTGGCTGCTCTGAGATAATCTTCCATGTGTCCCAAAAATCCATTCTTTGTTCTGATGTTTCTAGGCGTTTCTATTAAACATGCCTGTGATTATGCCATCTGTTAAAGCAGAATTTAAAGATGCAACTGCAGGGTCTCAAGGGTCATAGTTCCATGCTTTCCTGGATGCTAGTCATGGGGTCCTGTATGCATTTTAATCAGTTTGGAAAGTGTTTCAGGTTTGCCTTCCTGCTTTTGAAAAGAACTGGCCAGCTAAGCCTGACTGAAGTTTGGATCTGTAGTAACTTCCACACTAAATTTAGTCATGGCCGTGTTATGTGTACCTCTCACGCCAACTTTTTTTTTTTTTTTTTTTTTTTTAATCCGAAGTAATTTCTGTCTTTCCTTCATGTTTGCCCCCAGTTTAAGTATGGATAACAGTCCTACCCTCACACACCATTAAAAATTATACCTTGTCTTCTTCTGAGTAGCACTGATGTTCAGAGATGTTCAGCACTGGTTCACTGGTACTTGGAGTCACTTGACTTGTCTTAAAGTACACGCTGCTGGATGTGCATCCCAGAATTGTACACAGTACATGAGGTGCAATTTCCTTACATATTACTAAGATGATGAGATGATGCAGGGACCACAGACTTCTCTTATAGTTTTGGATACAGCTGGCATGTTTGGGACTTCCTTTTCAATCATTTTCAAGCAATCAACTCTTAGTCAAATGGTTAGTCTTTAAATACATGATTTTTTAGCTTTTGAGCTTCATTCTTTTCTTGCTCTGTCAGTCTGCAAAGCTGTTCTTCCTTTGGTGTTATAAATGTCTGTTTACATAGTGTCCCTGCAGTAGTCTACCAGTAGGTTTTGTTACTACGTTTTATGTCACTGTTGCTAGTGATTCCTGATTTCAGGTCTTATTTTGCAGAGACCCCACTAGTAAACTCCCTTCAGTGCAACAGTTTTTTTCAGGTATTGTATTTGGCTACCTCAGACTAAATTCTTTATTATTTAAATAACTCATTTTCCAATAATTTATGACTTGATGTACTGGGCACAATTTTCAGCTTGGTTGTGCTACCGTCCAGCTCTGATGTGTTTGATTTTCCTGACCACTTGCTTTTACCAGGGCTGTTTCCAGTGAAGAATTTGCTTCTGTTACTGCCAAGTTTCGTGGTAAAACAGACAGGGTTAGTCTTCATTACCTGTCCGGTTCTCTGCTATATTCCTTTATTGTGTTTCTAAAGAGTCTTAACTGGTTGTTGTAATCTCCTTCAAGACGTAGTCCAACTTGCCTTTGCTTTGCCTTAAGACTGTATTTATAATCTTCAAGGTGTAGTTTTCAAGGATACTTTTATCTGCCTGCTTGCAATAACTTTTTGAGTTTAATACTGTAGGATTTGGAAATCTCTCTTCAGAGGTCAAGGTCTGCAGTGGGATGCAAATCCTAGATAGCCTTTAAACTTTCAATGTGGAGGAGGCATGGAATTGAAGTGCTGAGTGAAACAACTTATTACCCCCAAAGCTTGAGTTACTGAGTTTGTCATGGTTTATGTAATTATGAGGTTCCAAAGGTATAAAAGACTAATTTGTAATTAATCTTTGGTTGTTTGCAGGGAGTTTAAGAACTGGTGATCACTAAATTGCTAGTATTGCTGTGTCTGCAATTCTGAAAGCTGGCTTGTGCCTGAAGTAAGATTAACATGCTGGCATAACTGGTGAATACACACCAAACTTTCCTGATTCTTATTCACTTACCCTTCACTTAATCAGCCTGTTTATTGTTGGTCAAACAGGATCCACATTCTTCTGCTGGTATTCTTAAACTGGCTTAGGGAGTTGTTATTCTGCAAAGTCTGCTGGGTTTTGCTGAGCATCTGTGGCATTTGTGAGGCAAAATAAGTACAAGTAAAAGAATGCTGAAAGAACATTTTTTAATAAGAAACACATGTTTCTTGTGGAAAAAAAGTACTGCAGCATGATTTTTTGCTGCACTTTGGTTTCTTTCCACTTTTTTGAGAATGTCCAGGGATCTTTGTGAGTTGTTTTGAGGGGTTGCAGTCTAATACTTGGGATATTAATGGACAAATTTTCGTATATTGATCTCTTAATGATAATAAATTTTAAATAAAACTCATAATCTAGAGAACGGGTTCTATGATTGTCTTGGAAGATTAGTGGGGATAGAAAACCTCACGCTTAATTTGGATTGTAGCAGTAGTAAGAGACGTTTCCTGCTGCAAGAGTGCACTCTATTGTGTCCCTCTTTGCCATCCAGAATTTAAGTGCGGGTGTTAATTTGCAGCTGTGGCATGGCTCTGAGCACAAGGGGTCACTTTAGGATAACTGCCTAAGTTGGCATTTGTGCAAGACAGAGGGACAAGCAAGTTAGGCTGGTCGTGGCTGGGTAAGAGACAGGTTGGTGTGTCTTGGGGTGGGAGGAACTCCTTAAGCTTGAAGGTTGAGTTTTTTCTGTAAAGGAGTGGGTATGGAGTACAAACAGATTTAGTTTTATGTATTTTATAAACAGTGAGACCTTATATGTAGATGTCATTAGTTAATATTTTCCTCTTGTGTAAAGGGTATTCATATAATCTGAAATACTTTGCTATTTTATAAGGTTAGTATTAATGACCCTCAGATGAAGCAAAGCATGAATTCTTACAGATATGTTAAGGTGCAATGTTTTATGACTTCTATGAAGTTGGAGGGTAGCCTTTGCATTAGATTTCCTTCTTCTTGCGAGCCTTTCTACCACCTTTTTTTGAAAGGTGCAAGGAGAAAATATCCTTGTTGTAGCATAGTAATGTGTATTTTATACTAGGCTGTGCTTTTCCTATACTTGTAAAACTTTACTTTTGTTATTTAGACATGGGTTGTATGTTTAACATGATCTTATGTGCTTTTGCTATCTTACGTACTCTACACGTCTTACTTGACAGGAATTAGGACAGTCAACTTCTAATTTTGAGTAGGAGAAAAGGTTTTGTTATACTCTGAGAAGAGTGTTAGTAACTTTAAGTCTCAGAACAGTTAGGCAGTGTAAAAAAAGTGTAGGAGAAATGTAATTAATACGCAAAACATGTGCTCTTCATGAAAAGGCTATGTAGTGGTATGTTACCAGTAACTCCCTTGCCTGACTAGCTCTTGGTATCATTCCAGTTTATTGGTTTTTGAGAAATCTTTCAGCATTTTTCTGCGCTCAAAGATAGTTTAAATGTGCAATAGTCTAGTGCCAGGTAAATTGTTTGGTGTTGCGCTGCACAAAATTTAAATAACATATTTTTGTGTGAACAAAAGGAGTTTTTTTATTTCAAAGGTTTTTTTCAGTGAATGAAAAACAAATAAGCAATGCCTTTTATTTCCTAGCGTGACTGTGAAATACTATGGAAAAGCTTCTCATGCTGCTGCTTATCCTTGGGAAGGAGTTAATGCATTAGATGCTGCTGTTCTTGCATACAACAATCTGTCTGTTTTAAGACAGCAAATGAAACCGACCTGGAGAGTTCATGGTGAGATCTTTATTAAATCTAATGTCCAGCAAGTAAGAGTTTAGGCTGTTGAAGTACTAACATAGAATATCACACATTCCAATGTATTGCACTAAAGCACTAGATTAGTATAGTCACTTCAACTATGAAACAGCACCATTTCATTTAAATGGTGTGTCTGCAGTCTTAAAAATCATGTCAGTGTCCAGAACTAACTGCTGAAAATAGGCTGAGAGGTTAGATGTGAAAGGGGACTCCACTGCTCAGGTAGAGGCTAGACAAATTTTAAGTCTTAAAGTTGCAATTCAGAAAGAAAGAAAAAGGGTGTGAAGTTTATTTTTGTGCATGGCCTTGAACTCCTTAATATATGTGGGTTTGCAAAGGTGTAAGGTTAAATACTTCTGAAAAGTGAAGTATTACTTACTGCATCACTTTTTTAGTAGGTATTCCGATAATTAGATGGCATTTATTGAAAAGTTCTAGTGGTCTGGAATGGAATTTCTTTGGTAAAGTACAAAAAACAAGTGATGGCAGAAGATTATAGTTCTGGTTAGTAACCCAATCAACTAGATGTTCACTGGATTCTAATATTTAACATCTAGTAGGTTTTGGATTAGAAAGGCCATTTAGCAGTAAGACATGTTAACTGTTAAGTTTGACTTGCACTCCTTCAACATCATGCATTTCTGTCTGTAAAGTGATTCTGTCTCCAAAGGTGAGATGAAGCTGCCCTTTATAAGCTTTGTAATAAGATTTCCTTATTACACCCAACACGACTTTTTCCAAATTGAAATGAAGAAATTTTGCCAATTCTGCAGGACTTTTGAATGTAGGGCTGTTTATTTGGAATACTTGTTATGAGCTTAAACTCCTTCCAGAAGTTCTGAGTCTTGGCTGCTTGTGCTGTATATAATACAAGTGTGTGTTTCTCTCCAGGTTGTCTGGATGGAGTCCCAATCCTTTTGACTGTAGATGAAGCTGTTTGCATTTTTGCTGTGCAGCATGCCCAAATGAATTTCAGAAAGCAGACGTAGCCTCTCTATCCTATTTCTCTGTAGAAAACAAGGGACATAATCAAGAGTTTTGGTGTCTGCAACCCATGCATTGCAGGTTTAAGGTTGAAGATGCCTAAGTCTTCTATTGAAACTAAGCCTAAACCCCTAAATACTGCCTTCTTCATAGTTTCTAAAGGCTCCATGGGTAATGTTGGCAAAAAAATCTTAAGTATCTAAATAAAGCCTTCTAGAGCTTCCTGAACAGCAGCAAAACTGAAATTACTGTGTTGATACAACTGCTGTCATAAACCTGGTTTTTAAAGTGGAAATGTTTTAAATACTTCTGGGAAAGGACAAGCAGCCAGAATGGGATTTAATTTTAGGAATGCTTTCTTTACAACATTGTGTCAGAGATCTCACGTTGAAGACTTGCAGTACAATCAGTGCCTGAATTAAGTGATCCTAAAAATACTAGTGTTAACCCACTAACAAAAGTTGAAATAATTTCCATTGCTTGAAGTCTAGAATTTCTAACCAATGTTTCATGTACTGAAATACTGTCTTGAGTTCATCTGAGATTTTGATGTTCTCTTTCTTCCCTGCTTATGAATGGAATATATGTTGCCCCCTTGAAAAACAGGAATGTAGGGGTTTTCTCCTGTTCAAGAAGTTTTATTAAACAGGTTGTTTTAAAAAAAGTTTCCATCCAGGAGGGCAAACTGGATGCTACTAATAGTGTGCAGGCAGCCTACTTTTAATCTAGATCTGCTGTCCAGTCCACATTGCAGTTATATTGAAATTTAACTGTATACCTACTCAGATTCTCTCCAGTTCCATTTACAATTGTGCTGGACAAGACAAGTGAAAGCTGTTTGTTCATTAAGCTACTTGTTCTGAGAAAGCTTGCTATGGGTATGTGTCATGCAAATTTGCATGAATACTTACTGCTTCCTTTCCTGTGATGTCCATCCCTCTCATCTGAGCTGTTCCTATTACTATGGACATATACTGATACTGGATTAAGTCAACACTTTGTTTTTGATTTTGACTGTATTGAGACTGGAAAGGTTTTACTTGAGGTGAAGTTCATAATCTTAATAGGTTTTCTGCATCAAAAATGAAGGTGTTTTTTCCATTTGCATCCCATCAGTGCTGTCTCTTCAGGCCTCAGTGACACGCATCAGTAACTTCTGCAGTGTTTCCATTTAAGGTAGAAGTTTTCCAGGTGCTAAAGAAAACAAATCTAATTCTGCATACAAGAAATTGAGGGTAGGAGGCCAGCAAAACAGCCTGTTGGAAGCAGCTGGCTGTTAGTGCAATAAAATCTAATGTAGAACTGGGATCTACAATGTTTTATTGTTGGAATATTTAAATATTATTGTATTTTATGGTAATGCCTTTGATGCTGTAATGGTAAAAGATGTCGTTATCACACATTTCTTCGAGGGAGCACTTTGAACTCAAACTACACATGTGAATAAAGTACATGTATTATACATTCCAGTATTTGTGAAGAATTAATATGAGCAATCTAATGAACTTTCTGTGCACTGCAATACACACGTAATTGCAGTATTGCTGAGAAATACAAACTTACTCAGTTTTTCTTCAAGCTTGCAAAGTAAATTGGAAATATTCTAATTGAGGAAATGTTTAAAAGTTGGAATCCAAGTTAGCCCTTGTAGCAATTTTTTTTTTAATTGGCAGACAGATTGCTTTATGACTCCAATGCATTGAATTTTAGGGGATTAATTAGAAATTCTAGTTTCGCTTGACTCTGGGATTTAAAACAGATGTCAAACCAAAGAATTCTGTGAAATTGTGCTGAAAGACATGTACATGTTCCCCTTAACTGATGTAACGAAGAAACTTGGTCCACATGCTGCATTTTTTACGTTCTTTGTATTTCAAGCTCAGATGATGATTTGTTGTTTTTGTTTATATATTTATAGTTTTTGACCAAGGAATTTAATGAAAGGCTGAAGATCATGCAGTTGCATTTAACACTGACAACACGACGTTCCCTTTTCTGCAGGGGTGATAAAGAATGGTGGTGTCAAACCTAACATCATTCCTTCTTACACTGAACTAGAGTTTTACTTGCGTGCTCCTTCAAGGAAAGAGCTTTCTATTCTGACAGAGAAGGTTGAGAACTGCTTCAAATCTGCAGCAGTGGCCACAGGATGCAAGGTAAGAGTATATTCATTGTCATGTGTTTCTGTTAAACAGACCAGAACAGGAAATCAAGGTTTACTTTACTTGTCTGCATAGTGTTTAGTCAAATTAAATCTCAATTATCGTGGTACTCTTTGCTGTTCTGTTGCTTTGTGTCCTGAAAGAAAGCTTTGATTTACAAATAGAATACCACAGAATCCTAGAAGAATCTGTGTTGGGAGAGAGCTCTGGAGGTCATCTGGTCAAATTCTCTGTTCAGAGCAGGACCAGTTAGAGCAGGCTGCTGAGTGCCATGTGGACTTCAGAGTACTTCCAAGGATGAGATTTTGCCACTTCTTTCAACAAGTGCTCTACCCACCTCATGGTGAACAAGTTTTCCTCATGTTTATGCTGTGGTGACTTGAGCCCAGAAATGGGACTGTTTCCATCTTTGAAGATACTCAAAAGCTGCCTCGATGTGGTTCTGGGCAGCCAGCTCTAGGTGACCCTGATTGAGCAGGAGAATTGGGCAAGATGACCTCTGTAGGTGCTTTCCCACATCAACCAGTCTGTGATTCTGTTGTATCCAATGGGAGTTTCCTAGTTGCATCACGTTGATATCTGAGAAGTCTGGTTCTACCTACTCTGTACCCTTCCCATCTGGTAACTCTAGACATCAGTAAGATGCCCCGCTAACCTTCTGTTCTGGGAAGGCTCAGCAGATCAAGTTCCTTCAGCCTGTCCTTGTACATTGTGTTCTTCGCCTGATGATCTTGGTGGCCTTCCTCTGGCCTAGCTCCAGTCTTGATTTGAGGAGAACAAAACAAGCACAGTACCAGATGTGGTCTCACAGGGGTTGCTACATCAGTAATAATAATACTAAAACACTAATAGCACCAGTCTTGGTTGCAGATGAGTGCCACAAGTAAGAGGCAGCAATGTGGTATTATGGGCCACTGATTATAAAACACTTGGAGCTTGCATGTCTTGTGTTGTGTGAGCCAGACATGTCGTCATGCAAAGCTAGGCTTGGTCATGTGCTATCTCTTCTTAAATGAGTTCCATCCTGTGTGCTGGATGTTCACAATCACCTTGTGATTCATGAGCCTGCACATGAGTCCTAGGAGGATTTATTTGCTCTGTAATCCCTCTGGGAACTTGAGGATAGGACAGTCTGAAGAGTATGTGATTTTCAAGGACCTCCTTTTGGCCCTTCAAGGTGGATGTGACCTTTAGTTCATGTTCAGTGAGCTGGGGCATCTGTCTGTTTCGGTGACACTTAAAAAATCATAGCATCCAGACTGCATTTCTGCTTCTCTTACTCAGCATCCTTGGATGCATCGTGCCTGATCCCATGTACATACAATTTCTTTAAGTGCCCTGTTGTTTTTTGTTTTGCTGTGGGTGATGCTTTTATCCTACAGATAGTGCTGCTAGGCTCAGAGACCTGGGAGGCTTGATGGCAAACCTCACCTGTAGAGACAAGCAAAACAGGTATTGGGTCTTCTGTCTGTTTTTTTCTCCCATGTTCTTGGTCATTAGACCCATTGCCCCATTAAACAGCAGACTCATGTTGCGACCAAATGTGAAAAACTGAGTGATTTTTCAATTAGTATTCTTATTTCTTTGCTTTTAGTAAGGGGAAGTGTGTCTCATCTAGCTGGTTCAAGCAATGTGATTACCTTGTGTTGTATTGCTAAGATAGGTGGTTCTACTCGCTGTGTTAATTTCAGGCTTTTGACTAATTCAGCTGTAAAAAAAATGTGTGTGATCATCAAAACAAATGGTATGGGGTGTGTGAATGTTAGCATGTCACTTTTGTAGTCTATTTGAGGCATTAGATGCTGTTTTCCTACTGTGGCACTTTCACTATATCTAGGAAAGGGGTTCAGAAAGTGCACTTTATGCTGAATAAAAGGTCTGCATTTAGATCTCCTTCAAAATTTGACATTGATAGGTTTTTTCCTTTTGTCTTCAAATTTCTTACCTCTGTGAAGCCATTTCATGAATAGGGCTGTAGTTATTGAAGGCATTCTAAAGAAAGGTAAAATACAGTTTGATAAAAGCCTACATTTATTTCTACGCAGTTTAGTAGTACCTGCAGGGGAAGTCATTAGACACTGTTACAAGAAATACTAGTTTCCTTTTTTTGGAGAAAATTGTGAAATCCTTGCTTTTGGAATTTGGCTATCTAGTGCAAGCTGAACAGAACACCAGCTGTGTTTTGATCAAGAGTAATATTTGGCAGAATGTTGTATTTTTTAAAGAAACTTAGCACTTATGTCTGTTTTGCCTTGGGCTTGAAGTCTGGATATGGAGTTATTTTTTCTGGCCTTCAGATTGTTTACATTGAACTGGCTTACATTGGAGAAAAACTTACAATAATTTGGGGTTTTTGTTTAGGTGGAAATAAAAGGTGGTGAAAATGATTACTACAATGTGCTTCCAAATAAGAGCCTGCAGAAAATTTACAAAGAGAATGGAAAGAAGCTTGGAATAGATTTTATATCAGAAGATGCTATCTTGAGTGGTTTGTCAGGTAACTCCACCTGCATTTTTCATTTTGACTTAAGCTTATGTTGATCAACCCCTAAGTGTATAAAATAACAAAGTGGAGCTAAGTTAAACACAGTTTGGTCAGAAGAAAAAAGCCAAATTACAAAGCAGAAGCTCTTTTAAGGGTTTATATCTCTGGCCTGTGTTTCTATATTTGTTGTAGCTAAGAAGCTAAGAACAGGTAAGAAAAGCAGTAAACATCTTCTAATATTAGTTCTGAAAATATTTCAAGTAATAAACAGTTTGCTTGGGGGAAAGGATGGAAAGCTAAGAGCAGTCTTTCTGTGAGAGCACGAGGATGTGTAATGAATTGTTTCATTCTCTGGCTTTAAAATGCAGAATCCTGGTTTGCTATGAATGGGGATGAGACTTTTTTTAGGAACCTTATTTAATATTTTCCAAGCTTACATATAAACAAATTTCTAGAATATAACAATTATTTTAGAGGGAGTTTTTGGAGATATTTATAAATGGAAGTTTAAGCATCTCACTGACCCTAATTTAATCTTTTCATTAATTACATGCCTCTAATTTTAGTTCATGAGTTCAACAGATGAGTTTTCCAAAGAGTGCACTTCAAGCAGGCGTTCACTTTCGGGTCTTGACTGTGTCTCGAAAAATTTAACTTTTTTTGTCCTCAGAATTATAACAGAAATGGGAATTCTTATGCTTAGGTGGGTTTCTCATTATCCTTAACGCGATTTATTTTTTCAGAATCTTCCTACAGGAGCTCTGTTCAAGTCTTAACTTCTGCTCGTACTTTTAGCCTTTGCTACTGATCTTAACTGTATTTATGGACATTTTTACTCCATTCGTACTAAAGGTTTTTCTCTTGGAAGGAAAATACTCTTCCCAGTAAAAAGTTGTTCTAATTAGTTTGATTGTAGTACTTATCTTCTCTATATTAAATGCATATTATCTTTTGAGTTTGGACGAACTTGGTGTTTGGGAATAGCTCTCCAAACTTCTTTTTGTGGGTAGGGAGACATTGTATCTAATAATATTATTAGTATCCAGTGGTAATAGGTATTTTCTATTTCTTACTTCCCTTCCAAATTAAACACTGGTTCATTGTTTTGTGTTGAAAAACAAATTATGGCTTAAGGCAGATTTCGTTCTTTCTTTCTTCAGTGTAATACAAATCAGATGTACTACTTTGCTTGTTTAGCCAAAGAAAGGGGCTGAGGAACCTTAGAATGTTTACTGTAGCACAACTTTCTGGAGCTCTGCTAGTTGGTTCCTCCAAACCATTATAGTAAAGATGATCATCAATATCAGTGATCTTGCTTTTGTTCAGAGGACTTGAAGTGAACTTTGCACAGACATGAACTTACAATAGGGCTTTCATATGTAAGTTACATGATATGCTAAATGTTAACCGTTAACTTGCTTAAACCAAAACTCCCCATATGCCTGTCTCATCCTTGAATTGCATGTCAAATGTCAAAATGTGCGTGAGCAACTGCTTTTTTGTCTTGCGGTGCAATAGGTTTTACTGAATCTTCTTTCCACAGCTTCTCTTCTGATTTTTTGCAGTGGGAATTCAGGAGAGATAACAAAGTGCAGTCTCCAGAGCCATAGGAGTGGAACTTTGTATGCTACCCTTTCCAGGGGGGATTGAGTGTTTTGTGTCATCTTTTTCAAGCCCTCTATTTTTGTTTAGTTTTCATGTGGTTTTCAATGTTTTCTTTTAGGATATCAGTTTCCTCTGTTGAAAGGGAAGGAAGATAGCTCAGTTGCTTCTCCATGTCTGTGCAGCAGAACAGTCGTTAAGAGATGAGCGTACTCGCTGCCACTTCTGCATGGGTATTAGTGTCGGGCTGCTCACAGGTATCTCTCTAGGCAGATAAGCATAACCAAGGCTTCCTTCAGTACACCAAATCACACCATTCTGTTTGTGCCTGGTGCAGCTCTGCTTGCTGGGCACACAGACAGGGTGATGTGACATAATGTGAAACTGAGCTAGCTTGGACCAGGTGCCAGGACCTATTTCTCCTTCTGCTGGTCATAGGGTAGCATTACTACATGATATCCATAGCCTCCTAAAGCAGATGGCTTAGTTAATCGCACCTTAGTTGAGGCACCCACACCCGCGGTAACTTAATCTGGTCAAAATATAGTATTCATGGTGTTCATTGGCTTCCTGTGCACAAGACTGATAGAGAAAATCTTAAGAAGGTCTAGTATGTTTTGAAAATTCCACTTTTGAAGCTTGGGACTGTATATAAATGTTTCCTTATGTATTTTCCCCTCTGTTCATGTTTGTGGTAATACTGACTCCATTAAATATTCAGTGATTTGAAGAGGCTTCAGGATATATCTTTGAGAGACTGGAGCTCCAATGTCTTTCTGTTGAAAATAGTGGAGGAATATGTATATTGCATTGATAGCTGCAATTATACATGCTTCTAGAAGGAATCTCAGTCTGTATGTGTCTAGCAAGCATACTGTTTCAGATGTTTGTATTGAAACCATTGGAACACCTGATGTTCTAAACATACCTTTGTGTTACTCCCATATAGGGTGTCACATTTTTTCTCATAGAGGGGAAGATTTAGCTGTCATATTTTTATTGAAAGCTGCCTGAATTTTGCCTCTCCATATTACTAGAAAATATCCTATTTAAATCCCTTCTATTCAGCAAAAATATCATGTCAACTGGTGGTATGTTGGATGTGGATATAAATTTAGGACGAATTACGTGACTGAGAGCTATGATGCAGTGAAATTTCTAACATTTCATTCACTATGCGACAGCAGGGAGAAGGGCAGCACAGTCTTTGCAGCAGTTCATGGGACTTAGTAAGGCAGATCTAAAACCTTTGTTTTAGTCTGGAGTATGCAGAACTTCTGGTTTGTCTATCCAGATTGACCAAAAAGGAATCAGTAGTAGAGACTACTGATGGAAATTAAAATAACTTGTTGCTGTGCCAAGTGTTGAATTTTCTTCAAATGCATATTGAATTTATGGGAAGATATGTTTTTGAACAAGCTTTGCTGTTTCCTTTATCTTTACGCAGAGCAAATAGCAAACTCTTGTCCTCATAATGTAGGCTCTGTGGACTGACTTCTAGTAACTATAGGCTTCCAAGTAAAATCTGTATTCTTCAATCATTTAATTACTAAATCTTAAGGCATTGGCAATATCTTCTCTTCATAAGGTATCATGATATAGAGGCTACCGGATGTGTTACAATTAATTTTAAATTTCCGGAATAGTCATTTTGTACACCATTACTAAAGAAACAAATTCTTGCATCTCTGGCCCCAGAAAAGTTAATTGAGATCTTAGTGAGTAAACCCTATTTTCCCCTGCTACAAAATAATGCTTCCTCTGGTATCTGGATTTCACAATAACTGGTATGTTGATTCCTCTAGCTTTGAAATGTCATTTTGACAAATAATGAGTGGAATGCTTGTTTGGGGGGAAAAAAAAGAAAGCACTTGGGATGTAGTTGTAGACTCTTGGATGATTTACTAGGAAGAATCTTCTCCTTTGGGATGGTATCATTCAGTAGATGAGGCTGTGAGATATATGCTTCCACTAGATAACATATTGAAAGTGATAGGTAGGCATGAAAGAATCATCATTAAAATCTGCAGCATTGCTATCAAGTATTTGTCTACAAAGCCCTAGCATTTTGTTTGGAGTTTAGTTCTGATTTTATTTCAGGGGTGCTTGTGCCATTAAGATTTTCATAACCAAGAATAATCAAAACAAGTGGGGGGAAAAGCTGTTATCCTTGATCTGTTTTTGTTTAAAGATAAATAGTTTCTACTTCAGTCCCCTACCAAATGCTGAATATTTGCATATTGGTGAGAAGCAGGAATTGTTTGGCCTAGTTCTAATGGTTCTAACAGGGAAATAGCTGAACTGCCTGAAACTCCCAAGGTTTGCAGCTTTCTTTGTTCCTGAATTAACAGCTTACTATCAGGAGATGCTTAATAAAAAATGAGCAATAAAGGGAATAGTAACATGCTGATACATCTTCCTTGCAGTCCAGTAACTGGTCATTGATCAGAAGTTCACTGGAGGGCAGCACCTGAAGATGGCTAGTTAGGGAAAACGCCTTGGTGACAGGAGATACTTGTATGGATAATGACTCATTAGGTATGTTTTTATTTTAGTATTTGGGGCAAAGGATATTCCATCGTAGATACAGGCTGGAGATAATGTCTATCGTGCATTTTCTTACAGCATTCAAAACTGCCCAACATTTCTTTATTAGGAAAATCTCTATGCTGCTTCTAGGTTCCACGGACTTTGGAAATGTTACATTTGTGATGCCTGGTCTTCATCCTTATTTTTATATTGGTTCAGATGCACTGAATCATACTGAGGAGTACACAGAAGCTGCAGGTGAGTGGAAGTGAAAAGGGTTTGAGGTTTATATTTGGAATCCTTATGCATTGTGTAGACTGCTTGCTCACTCCTCACTACAGCAAATCTAGAAATCAGAAATATTTCAAATTACAGAGAATTAAAGCTTTCCCATGTTTCACTGCTATTGAAAGCTACTGTGTAGTAAATGTTTAAAAGTGTAACTACTAGATCTGAAATTGGCTGCACATGAATACCTTACAGAATACTTTATACCTTTTGTCAAGCATGATGTGGTCTGAGCTGAATACAGATTAACATTAATAGTAGAGTTGCCAAAAAGCTGACAAATGTAGAATTTCTGGGTTTGTGTTTAAGGTTGCATATATGTGGGAAGGATGACCACTTCTCCTCCTAAAAGCCATCTAGACAAAAGATATACCATCTAGACAGAAGAATTTAGAGGGATTATCCCTGGCAGCATATTCAGAAGAATTCCTAAATGTGAGCCAAAAGATAAAAGTAATTTTTACTCCTTAAACACAGTACTTTGGAAATGTAACGCCATTAGCTTATAAAACTCCACATTTTCTAAAGAGCATAATGTGAACACTCCCTTTCCTGTTCTCAGTCTTAGTTGTTTATATCAATAGCAGAACATTAAGTACTTGCAAGGGAAAGAATGTTTTGAGGCATGGGAAAATAGGTATACTTCATGCAAGTAGATTTTTAAGAAAATGTTCTTGCAGCTGAAACTTAAAGATCTTGTATTATAAAATACACCTTATGCAGTAAACTAGTGGTTTGATACTGGTAATCGAATCTGAAATTCCTCTTACTTTTTTTTTTCTGCAGGGTCACAGGCTGCTCAGTTCTATGCCTTGCGCACAGCAAAAGCTTTGGCAATGACAGCACTGGATGTCATTTTCAAGCCAGGTCTGTTAGAAGAAGTCAGGGAAGACTTTAGAGAAGTGAAGCTGAAAGAAGAGGAGCAAATAAATCCAGTAGAACCTAAAAAAGAATCTGGTGTTGGTGTAGGAGCATGTGCATCACACTAAACTTCATTAAAACCTTTTCAGTAGCATTGACTTATTGGAGATGCTGTATTTAAATCCCAGTAGGGGCTGGATAAGTACATAGCTGAAGAAATTATGATTTTACTTGGACTTTAGGAGAAGCAAATAGTATCATTGCTTTCAAATATGTGAAATTTCATCTAGCTGTAATGTTTATGTTCAGTATAGTGATGAATTTCATACAGAGATCTCAAATATGTTGTCTTTCATTTGCAATGTTGAATAAATTGTAGTGTTTAGATCCCTTGTCAGTGATTTTCTATGTAGAAAAGTAATAAGGTGATATTCCTTATAAAGGAAGTATGGCAGTTTTTGTTCTAAAATAAGCACTTTTCATTCAGTGATCATAAGCTGAATCTGATCTGTGAGGCTTTTATGAAATCTCTGGTCAGTCATTTTTCTTGGGACAAGATTGAGACTTAAAACATGAGCTGGTTTCACTAGAGAGAAGGGGCTATGTTTGGAAACATACCTGCTTTTGATAGTAGTAGCTTCTAGCAATGGAAGAGAACTGTTGGTATGGAAACGCAATCTGTAAAGCTTGATTGTCCTGAAATGCATTGATTTTCCTCTTAATAAATTTTAGAGGTGTTGTGGAGAAGTCATGGGTCACAAAATTGGAAAGCAACTAAATGTTTATTTGTTTAAATTGAAACATTTAAACTACTGTAGGAAAAATTCTGCTCTTACGCAATACAGATGTCCACACAAGGTATTGCATTAGCTTAACTGTTCTGAAGGAGGTGTATAAATTTAGCTAAACTTCGTGGAAATCTTTTTCACAAAGCTACAGGTGTGGTGCCATGAAGCAATGTGGTGTGTGCAAGCTGCTCTAGTAAACTCAGAGGAGCTTGCACGGAGGATTGCTGGTGCAGTAACTGGCTTCTCAAACCTGTTTAGTCCCATGTCCTAAGCAACAAATCTGTTAAGTCTTGCCAGTTGTCCTTCCTGTGTGTTGGTGGTTAGTCTGTTTAATCCTTGTTATTTTGCTTCCCAGAGACATTAATACTGCAGTTTTATTAAGGTGGTGTTCTGTGTGCCCAAACATGTTAGGATGTCTCAATTCACTGGTTAAAGGTTCTTGGGAATACATAGAAAGGAAGTCAGTGGACAGATGGAGTGAGAAAGCAACTTACTGATTAACGTTTTCCTAAGCACAAGTATTACTGTAAGCTTCAGAAAAGAAGGCAGGCAAATTCCCCAGGAAGTCAGAATATCTGACTTTCAGAAACTTTTCTTTTTTAGCACCACCAGTCTCTAAATGGTAAGCTCTATAATTTTATTCAGAATTTATAGTTTATGGATTTCTATATTCACTTCTAATTTTACATCAGTATCCTTGCTTTCAGTAGCAAACAGTTTTCGCATAGTGCATGAAACAAATGCAGGTGGTACTCTGAGCTATAGTTATGTTCAGGATAGTAAGTTGGATACTAAATCCAACTGAAATTTGTTCTAAGGTTTGTCAAGGGAACTTTGTCCTTAACTCTTAATTTACAGTCTGCCTGGCCAGTTCTCAGACACAATTGCAATTCATTAAGATTTATTGGGTTAACAGGCTAGTGCTTGAATTTCCTTAGCACACAGGACTTTTATTTCCTCCTGCAAGAACTGCTTAACTTATTGCTTTGCTGTTTTTAAAATGGAGTCTTTGGATCCCACATAGATAGCACATGTTGTGATGTTGTTTCCTGCAAGCTGATGTGCATTATAGCCTTCTCAGTTCTCTTTGTCCAGACTTCTTGGCTGCATCACATCCAAGATCAGTTAATTAACTTCTCTGAACTAAAAGCATGTCTTCATTTTGTTGTAATCATTGTTGGAATTAAAATGGAATTGAAGTACTGATTAAAGATGAGTTGATATTAATAAAGGAATTTAATTATGATTGAATTTTCTTGTCCTTTGCTTAATATTGGGATGCTGCATGATTTTATTTGAGTAGCATGTTTGATTTTTTTTCTTTTTCCCCATAGTTTATTATGATTATGTAAGATTGAGGGTGTTTTAAGCTTTCCATTTTGGTCTGCGTTTATGAAGGTTAATGCTTTTCAAATACAATATTTAATGTTAGTCTTCATAATCTTAGGGCTGTTGTAACTGTTAAAACATGCTGGAATTGATAGAATAGTAGAAATGTGAGCTTATGCGGGATCTCTGAATGATCTCTGTTAGGCTAAACCTGGTCTAGCCTCCAGTTTGAAGTGGGATTATCACCAACACTAAGTCAGGTGATCTTGGTTTCATTTGCCGAATCCTTAAATCCTCATTCAGCCTCCTTTCTCAACTCCCCATGTGAGCTAATTCCAGTTTGTCTCAGAATGTTCATTCTTGAGATCCAGAACTAAGGCAGTTTGGGATTTAACCTTGAAATTTTACTGTCACAATGATACTACATATGGGAGAAATTTAGCTCCTGTGGGAATAAAACTATGGTTTTCAGTCATTTGTGCTCATAAATCACATGTTTATGAAAATATCTGGCATGCTTTTTAAGTTGCCCTAACTGCAGTCTTCCCCAAGGTGTTTGTAATTTAAGAATATTGGAATATTTGTCAGGAATAGTATTCTCACTAATGAATCAAAATGTGCAGGGAATGAACTGTAATGGCTGAAATTATTCTGAACAGCTGATGGCAAATCACAGCTGTGTAAAGATGAGGTGATTATATCCAGATGCTGAGAAGAACTTAGTCTCTGCCAGCCTACCAAGCTCCTGTATTTCCTTATTTAGTATCTTGAGTAAAAGATACACCTGGTTTAAAGCAAAACAAAAATGAAACATGAAATATGATGTGTTTCTTTTCATGAAAAGATTTGAAGGAGAGAACTTGCAACCTGGTGTAGAAGAGCCCAGCAGCCTTTCTTCACACCATAAATGGGAAGCAGTTTAATGTCCTTGTGAATGCTATTCCTGTAGTTGTTTCCCCCCACTGTGAGAGCAGGACCGTGTTCCTCTGAGGAAGAGTCACGACAACATTAGCTGTTTAAGTAAGTCTCTCCAGTATTCATTGAGTGATCTCATAACTTGCTGACAAGCATTACTTAAAACAGACTTTTATTTAGAACAAAATGTTTAGGAGTGAATAATTTTGACATAAAAAAGCCAAAGTCAGTCTACATTATTTCCTTTTTATCCCTGAGGTTTGCAATTTCCTTGTCCTGCAGGTAGCAGCCCTCCACAGAGCCTTCATTCACCAGACTGTTTCGTTGACTGCTGCTGCCACACACATTTCGTTCTTACTAGGGAGCAAAAATACATCCTACATAAGTACTCTTACCCAAACTCTACTAAGCCAAAGTTGGATAAGATTTCTGCCAGTGTAGATTCCTCTAGGCACTAATGAAAGCCAAAAGTATCTGACAAATTCACTGAGGATTTTTGTCAAGCTCCAACTACATCTGAATGTCCTTATTTAAAAATACAGTGAGAAGCCAAATGCTTCAGTCCTAATGAAGCCCACATGGTTGAGGATAGTGTAAAAATACGGTGTTATTGTTTATGATAGCTCTAGAGTTTCAGAGAATCAGAATCATTTGGGTTGGAAGGCAGCTTAAAAATTCATCTAGTTTTTCATGCCTTCTCAAAGAATCATATAATTTCTTTTTCTACTCCAGCCTGGCCTTGAACACTCCCAGAGCTGGGGTATTCACAGCTTCTCAGCTGCAGACTGAAGTTTGCCTTCTTGCTGCTTCCCCTATTAGTAATTATCATCATCCTTAAAGACTACCAAAAGCTTCAGCCTCCAAAGCTAGAACCTAGCTAGATGTGCTCACAGGCAGAACCTGTGTCTATTCACAATACACACAGACCTGCCTTCTGCAAACAGCCTCATTCCAGGTTGGGTTTTAGGCTAATCTCAAACAAATTGCAAAGTATCACCCAAAGCAAGAACAAGGACTTTAATACACGGAGTCTTGAGATGGAAAGCTTAGTTTCATCATTGTGGTGATCTGGAGTTTGCATGCAGGCTTCTTACCATGGCCCTGCCTGTGGAACCCTGGGGATCTCCAGCCCTACCAGCATAATCAGATTTAAGGACCTTTGGTATTTGTCTGGATCACGTCCTGAGCAAAAAGCTCTTAGGTACAAACTCATGGAGATCGTGCTTTTGAAGGTAGAAAACACTCGATGCTGTACAAATGTGAAGTTTTATTGTGATCTTGAGTGTTTCTAGAAATAAACAAAAACAAACAAACCTCTCATGTATTGTGGAAGTGGAAAGGAGCAGAGTGTCAGTGATTGGATACAAAACCCATAGAGTGAAAGGTTAAAAGCCAAAAAATTGTGTATGTAAATATGTTTAATGAGTACAGTTGCTGATAGCAAACACTAACTGTATATGACATATCCTGTAGTTATAGAATACATGTATATACACATTTATATAAGACTGAAAAGGCACTAGAGTTTCCCAAATAAAACACAAGCGAATTAACAGTGTAAATCCAAACACTGAGGCTGGGGAATCAGTTTAGGGAGTTGTGCTGGAAGGGAAATTTTGAAAAATCACATGGGAAGTTAGAAACCAGGTTCCCACTGAAAGCCAGGGAATTCAAAAGTCCAGCTCCCATTTGTATTTTCAAAGTCTCCCTTAATATACTGATCAGATGCCAAATATTGTATGTAGTATGAGATTAATGAGTCTATAAAGGAATGTACCATACTGCAGCAAACTACAGAACATTAAGCTTCTTACAGAGCTGAAGAGCTTACTATAAAATCTGGCACTCCTGTTCGTGCTATTCTTAAGTTGTGGAAATAAATGGGTTCTTGCAATACTGAGCATCTAAATACATTCCTGTGCAAGTTTGCCCAAGAAATCTTGGAGCTATTTGTGGGGGAAGGTGCCATCAGAATAAGGAGTAAGGTAGGGTGAGCAAACCTGGTGGTCAACGTTTTCATGTGCATTTGCCAGAGTGACCTTTCTACTTTCATTTGACTGAAACATTTACAGGTCTTAAGAAAAAAAAAGGCATTTTTTTAATCTCTTGAAAAAACTCACAAGATAATAATATGTTATGAAATGGACTTGATAAAATGAAGTTATGATAGCGTATGTGCATGTGGAAAAAAATACCTATGCAGAAATCAGTAGCAGAACTATCTTATGGGTGGGTGTGTCTCAGTGATTTTTAGCTCTTGTGATTTTACTGTGTTACCTATGAAGTGTAGGCTGTGAGAGATGAGTGTAGGTAGTCAGGTCACAATTTTAGCAGTTGCAAGAAATGCTTTGTATGTTTATGTAACATTTATTTACATAGGAAATGAAAACAACAACCAGCAGTGTTCAAACAGCTGCAATGACTGTCACACGCCTAATGGTAGAGTGACAGAACAGGCAGGCCAGGGCAGGTGTCATGTAGGAAGATTCACTCCCTTTTCGAGTCACAGCTGCTTTGGTCTGATGCTCAGAGCAGTTCCACCTGTAAAACACAACAGTATCTGCTGTGCAGGCAGTAATGAATTCTGCAGTCGTGTGCAAAAGCATGTGTGTTTAAAGTCCTGTGAATGCAAACCCTCAGGTAGCTTTGTGGACAGAAGTGTATAACATGTGGCAGCAGAACGACTGAATGATCACAATTCTGAGACACCTTTGGTGCTGCTGGTGTTGTAAAGGCCCCTGATTCCCTTCAACTTATTCTTGTTTTCCTGAACTATTTTACTACTGCATTACAGATTCTGCCTTTTCCATATGGAGTATTCACACTGACTGGCTGCTCTGCAGACACTATTTTGGAGAGTTGGGACTTAAGTCAGTGCCAACTGCCCCCAGGTCCAGCTGTGCTCCCTAGCTCTGCCTTGAAAGGTGTTGAACCTTCTCTGAGGGCATGGTGGGCAGCAGGATGCTGGGGGACAGATGCAGCATGAAAGCAGATTCTGTTAGTTGAACTTGTGTCTGTAATGCAGCTGCTGTCTTATGGTGGAAGCTGTTTTCTTACTTAATTCCGAAGTATTTGGCATGGTGTCTCTTGAAACTCAAATATAAAGTCCATACTACTGCTTTGTCAGCTGTTGAGCACCTTTCTATTATGCTTTTACTAAAAACACATGAACCAGGATTTTCCTGGAAGTGAGTACAATTACTGCTGTCTGGTTTATACAGGCTGGTAATGCCCAGACTATATCAGAGGAAAGAGGCTTCTCCTGAAGTAGTTTGGGGGTTTTTTCACAGACAACAGATTGTCTTCACTGGATCCATTTTTAGAGAGACCCGTTCCCAAGAAACTCAGGAGCAAAACTCCCAGTGACCCAAATAAGCAGATCCAAGGAGAGCTCCTGTGTTTCCCAGAGGATTTAGTTAGCATTGCAGGAAGTCTGGCTTTTGTTCATTCCTTATTAAATGTACATTGCAATTCATATTTTAAAAACTTAGTCAAAACAGTTTGGAAATATTTTCTTGTTTTAAATACAATTAAGACAAAGCACAAGTCTGAAAGTATTGCTATGTGGACCTGCCAGTGCAGTACTGTTAATGAGACATGCATTAAGCTGTGAAAGCAAGCTGTAGCTGTCAATAACCTTGCCAAAGCATGTCCTGGTGCTGGATATTTTGTGTTTGTAATTACCATTTCTGACCTCATCCTGCAAACATGCAAGTATTTGCATATTCTCGTATTTGTTGGTATTGAATGTGGTCAGTCTGCTGAGTTGAGAGATGTGTGCATGCACTCAGGTGCTCAGAGAATTAGGGTTTCAGGGGCACAAAATGGAGGATGCACCATATATAAACAACTGGCAATTATAGTCACTTGTTGAAATAGTTTACAGTGGCCTGTGAGGCACAAGAAGGAACATAGCACATCTTTAAATAAGTATAAAATTTTAGATTGTATAACCTATATTTTGCCAACATATGAAACTTCCACAATTATTTATGCCACAGATGAGCTGCCTCTAATAAAAAAAAATTAAATCCTGGAAAAAAATCAATCTTCCTTCCAGTTAAAACAATTCTCTATTTTCTTTCTGTTAGCCCATGAGACCGCACTTTCATTTAATGTCACAATGCTCCGTGACTAGAGAAGTTACAAATCTTTATGAAAAAATGGACCAGTATATCAAATTGAATAGAATATACGCCCCAGGGAATATTATCCTGGAGTACTTGTCGATGGCATGGGTGTCGATGCGCATGCTGACGTATCTCTGGTTTTTCCTCCTGGCTGAGCCCCTCTCGGAGCTCAGCGCCAGCTGCACCATCATGCGGTCCTGCTTGTCGCCGTTCTCGGACATGAAGTGCCCCAGCTCGTTGACATCCCCGTCGTTGTAGCTGCCATCCACCATCATGGCCCGGGGCTGAGGTAGGCTGCACGCACAGGCAGGCTGCGGCTGCAAACAAGGGCAGGAAGGGTTTGAGCTATGTCAGCACAGCCACACACATCCCTTGCCTCCTTCCATTCCACAGAGGAAGGGGAAGGCCTGGGGAATTCAGGCTGCTGGGATGCAAAATGAAGAACGAGAGGGTGGAGCTGGACAGCAGCTTTTTCCATCTCTGTTTCCATGTCTGCAAGGCACAGGTGCAGTCAGGGAGAGAGCAGGGCTGTCCGTGGAAAAGCTCCTTTGGCTTTTCCTTAGGCACAGGTATCAGGGTGTAAATAAAGGTTGGACCTGCACCTTGCAGCTGAGAAAATCAGAGGAGGACAGACGGAAATCACAATAAGGAATGTATGAGGCCTGCCCCATCTGGAGAGATCTTAGGCTGGAATTTTAGTTAAAATTTAATGTAACAAGGGCAGAATGGGAAAATTGGGACTACTGTGTAAGTTTAGACTGGGCATAGACAAAAGTAGGTGATATCTGCCATGTAATCTAAAACCCAAAATGCAGAATCCAACTATTTCTAGCCACGGGTTTTAATCTTCAGTATAAAAAGAATATTTGAAAGTAAAATCCTAAGACCCATCCCATCTATACAGGCAGGGGAGGACTATACGTAGAGGGAGTTAGCATGCTCAGACCTGGGGTGTGGGTTGTGTGTGGCAAATCTTTATAACCTGTGATGCCTCACTGCTGGTGTATTTTTGTATCCACTGCATTTTCCCCAGGTAGCTGAAACCAGCACACTGCAGTTGCAAAGCTTTGAACATTTCCAGACTTTTGCCACACCTTTTTCCAGGGGTGGTCAATAAAATAAAATGACACTGGAGATAGAAAACCTCACCTTCTCCTGCAGTTTCCTCTCCTTCCGCTCCTGCACTGTTGTCAGGTAATTCACAGCTGCATATTCCAACACCGAGAGGAAGACAAACACAAAACTGACCCACAGGTAAATGTCCACTGCTTTGATGTAGGAAACACGAGGCATGGAGGCATTCACCCCAGTGATGATCGTGGACATGGTCAGCACAGTGGTAATCCCTGGAATACACCAGCAGAAGAGACCATAAGATGCTTTCAAACCAAGCTCTTCATCACAAATTCAGCAGTTGTTACAATTTCCTGACATCTGAATTTACCTTGCAGTATCTTTTTTCACATTTAGGTAATGGGTTTTACCGCCTGAGGAGGGTCCAGACAGCCCTGATTTGTAACTGGGGTTTTCTTGTTCATTTGGTGAGTACTGCCCTAATTCTGGTCTCAGGGTGTTCCTAGTCTGATTCCTCACCACACCATCAGCCTCCCACCCCATGGCCAGGCAGCAGGACTTTGACCCTGTGCTGGTTGCACCCCATTCCAGGCTCAGGACAGTCCCTGGAGGGGTACAAGGACATGGATTTGAAACCAGTGATCCTTACAAGTCCCTTCCAACTCTAGATATTCTATGATTCTACAATTCTGAGTATCTCAGCTTCTAGTTCAACCCCTCCACAGCATGGACACAAGTGAAGCTGCTTCTTTTTTACCTCTTTCCCTCACATTTTCTGTACACTGGACTTCTCCTGGGAAGTCCTGCTTCCTGAGAAGTCACAGAAGTCACCAGCTGACTCTCACACATGGTCTGTACCTTCATTGGAGCAAAAGCAGGGAATAATGGTGCCCCACAAGGCAGTGCTGTCCCATGTTACACGCTGGGCAAGCAAATGACCACATGAGCAAGGGCAGGAGCCCCTGTAGTTCTGTGTTACCCTGGGTCTGAGAGAGCCTCTCCATGACCCTCTCATTTCAGGGGCTAATTATGTATATAAGCACAAAGGACTGAATTCACAGGAGTATCTATGTGCTAGAAATATTGCTAAAGTTGTGCCTACATATTTTGAAAAGCCACAGCCCAAAGCGTTTTTTAAAACCACTTCTTTTAATGATGTGTCGAGGCAATGGGTGCTGTTTCTAAATTCAGACATGAAAAAATGCCCTATTGCCATCTCTGTTATGTCTCTATATATTCTCTCCACTGAGGAATATGATTTTAAGAATAAATAAAATCCTGAGGCATGTTGCCTGGAATAAGAGGGAGCAAGCTTGAGCTCAGAATCTGCAAAAAAAACCAAACAGCACTTTGCTGAGGGCGAAACATCCACTTTAGAAGAAGATTTATGTTCATATCACAGTTCTGCTCCTATGGTGACTCCCGTGACATATGGCTTCATCTCTCTGAAAGATGCTGCAAAAGGGGAAGCTGAATCCCTCACACTGCAGTGCAAAACTCATTTAACAAGTTAAACTGCACAGCATAGTTCAGCTGGGTTACCTCCACCCTCCCTCCTCTAGCAAAACTCAATAAACTGATTTTGTCAGGGCTGCTGATTTTCACCTTCTTGCTCACTAAAGTCTCTGAAGGACACTGACACCTTGGCTGTACATGTGCTCTGTCTCTGTTTACAACAATAAAAGCAGAGTGGGACGTTTGCTCCCTGATTCATGCTGTGTGCATCTTGTGCAAGCAGGGAAAGCATCTCACTTGGCACTGCAGGGCACGTGGGGCGTTTGCACTATGATGGGACACACGCCCTGTCCCTGTGGCACAAGTGTGTGGCATAGCTGACTTCTGTGCCTCAAGGCAACACGGGGGCAATGCGTGGCACAGGGCATAACATCTTGATGGCCAAGCTGTGGTTGCAGCCATTATCTCTTAGATCTGCTGGCTACAAGATTGTTTTTACCTAACGGGACTCTGGCAGGAACTGCTCGTCGGTCGATCCAGAAGGACACCCAGGACAACATGACCATGAGAGTGGCAGGGAAGTAGGTTTGAAGCAAGAAGAAGAAGATGTGTCGGCGTAAAGTGAAGTTTATATAGAGGCGATTGTACCACCCTGTGAAACAGAGAGAATGAAAAAGAGAAGTTACACCAATGTCAGACTACTTTCAGATAGGGTGATGTTGCATTAGGGGAAAAGGGACTAATTTTCTTTTATGAAAACACAGTTAATGGCTGCAGATCTTTGCAATTTACAGCAAAAACTCTTTACTGAACCAACTACCAAAGTCAAAGCATCTCTCAGGCTGATATCGTCTGGGAAATACAACCTATGCAATCAGAGAATTTAATTCAAGTTAAGACTTAGTGTATCCTTGAAGAGGGATTGTCTTCCCAGACTGCATGACCACTGAGATGGAAGTGTGTGGCAGGGACAGCCAAATTGGTATGGAAAAGAGGCAGGTCTGATGGGACATGGAGAGAACTCCCAGTAGACAATCCTTCACAGGCAAGGTCAAGAGAGAAAATTTGCACCCCTTCTTCCCCCAGCCCACTCTCTGGCAGGTACTTCGGTTGCCCACCTGTGCTGCTGTAAAAGGCAAGCTTTGTGGTGGTGTGAAACTCCTGAATCAGGAACTGGGACAGTGATATTCTCTCATCTGTTTTTAGGGAGTCATTCCCATTCTTCCAGTAGAGCATAAGGTCATCTTCAGTGTAGGCATCTGGGGGAGCAGAGCAAACTCAGGATAGTGCATTAAGACAGCTGCTACCACCCTCACAGCTCTCCCGGCTATCTCAGAGCTCCCAGCTGGAAAGGCCAATTACCAAATGCCAGCCACCTAGGTGATGGGTATGGTTGTGGCAAGGAGTGGACTAGCTCATTGTCACAGCCCTCAGGCCTGATGCCTGGTATGTTTTGTAAACTCTCCTTAATATGTGTGTCAAGTAAACCACCACATCAGAACTTGAAAAACTATCTCTTGTAAACCCCTAAAATCAGAAGTAAAGGAGCCTTAGCAGAAAGAACCTGTTTGGGGTGATGAGAGGAACAATCTATCAATGGTCTGAGGCACGTGGGAGGAAAAACTCTTGGGTAAACTTTCTGCCTATGAAACACACATGAACATCACTTGGTTTTTTAATACATGTGGAAGTAACAGTAATGTTAATCCTCTCAGGTGGGCTAGTAGCAGCTCTTTTCAAACAGGGAGAAAAAAATCACATATAAATGTATTAAAAAAGAATTAAGATTGTAATTTCTTATTGCAAGATTAAGAAGGGGAAGAAAATAACTAGAAAAAGCCAAAAATTTAAAATGTGCTCTATGAAGTTTGGCCAATTGGTATGTGCATCATACTTGGGACAAAGGGCATAAGCTAGGTTTATCTCAAGTAGGACAAAGAAGCATAAGAGGAAGGCAATTAATGTCACTGCCCCATTGTGGTTTCTACACCACAGATGGGCAGAAGGTGCCCATGAAGGGTGTAGGGACATTTATCCATGTTTTTGAGGGCACCTGGGCAAACAGGTGCTGTTGGAGACTGCTGACCTGCAGGCAAGCGACCCAGGGCCTCCAAACATGTTCTCCAAACAGCCTGGCTGCCATTCAGGGGCACTGGAAAGACAGTGCTCACAGCTGGTTTTTAAAAACACTCTTGTTGCAAACACCATCTAATTCTAGCGAAAAATATAGGTGGGGAGTCTTTCTTAGTGTTGAAGTCTGATGATTTTGGTTGGAGCTCCCATGAATATAGCAGCAGTTTAATTATTGGTATAATTAATTATGGATATAATTTATTATTGGCATAACTCAGTTTGGGTGCCCATGGGGTACAGCCTTTGGCTCCCCTACACCTCCACTTTACTTACAGCTTTCAATCTCCAGGGAACATGTCTGTGTGTCCAGAGGAAATCGACTAAAATCCATGTTGCACATTGCCGTTACTGTAACTCTAGGAATAATAAAAATCACTCCATTAAAAACTGGTCTCCTTATGTGACTGAAAGTTAGTAAAGCTGTGAGTTTGGTCTTTTATTAAACGACCACAGCCAGTACCAGTCAACTGAAAATAAATTCCTTCCATTCAGATAAAGCCATTCCACTTTAGTTAAAGTCATCTCTTCCTCTCAGCAAACTACTGTTAAAAAAGGTGACTATAAAGTTATGCCATTATAAATTGCTACTAGATGACGAAAATATTGGAGAAAAAAATGGGAAAGGGCAAAAAGAACACTTTCCCCCCCGACGATCAGCAAACATATCTCTGCTTTAAACAGATGCTTTGTGCAATAAAATAATTTCATTTATCAAAGTCACCATTGTGCCACGAGGGATGCAGGTAACTGCCCCTGCACAGCGTGAATTTCCAGCTGCTCGGTGGGAACCCGGGGATCACACATGGGAATCAGCCACCAGAGGGCACAGGCAGTGCCTCGAGCCAGGGCTGGGGCTGGAATGCAGCAGTGACCACCGAAAAGCTCTGGCCTATCAGTCAAAAGCTCTGGCCTTGCCATAGTCTGATCATCACATTTTTAATAGCATAATTTGGTGTTTGAACTGGAACCATCCATAAATCTTGACTCGACTGGTTTGGACTCTAGAGCAGTAAATGAAAGTAAAACTATAAGTCATAATGGGGGAAGACTTAATAAGTTATAGAAGGGTTAGGGGTAGACAGACATTTGTCACATAATGACAAAACCACAATGCAATCACTTATGTTAGTAGTCCTTCTGCACGTGTGGGTTCCACCTGATGTTGCTTTCCTATCTAGATTTAGCCTTTGAGTGAAAGTGTTTGGCTCAGATAGAGGCTTAGGTGCCAGTGAGGTCTGCAGTGGTTTCCAAGATGAGAAAACCATGTCTGGCAAAGAACCCTAAAAAAGGCAGACACCAAGGAAAAATATAATCTGCCAGCAAAGGCATTCAGCAAAGGCAGACAGGTACTAATGACCTGTTTGCTTCTAAGGGGAACCTTAGTCCTTCCTCAGCATTCACAAAGCACTGCAGCCTCCACTCACCGCTGAATAAAATACTGAAACTCTGACAATTTGCTATTGAAGACCTTCAGCACCATTTTGTAGAGGGCAATTCTTTAAGCACAAGACTGTGCATGGCAGGATCTGAATAGTTCGATATCTTCCTGTTCCCATCTTCCTTAGATAATCAGAAATGCTTGCAATGCAGATGATTGGCAGCTAAATGAGTGTGTAGGCATGCATGCTGTAGCTGAACATGATGTCATATTATTGTCCTTTTTTTATTGTACTCAGGACCTGACCAAACTTTGCAAAGGCCTAAAGAATACATGAACCTTGTCTAATCTACTGAGTGAAGAGAAAGCTTTGATAACGAGGAGGTAGACATTGTTCAGGCTGTGAATTCACACGAACTGTAAGATAAAAATATCAAAGAACAAAAGAATTCTTGTCAGACTGATGCCCCCTAGGGAATCAAGAATTTCTTCGCTTGACTTTTTTTGTAGAATCATAAAACACCTCAGCTGGCTGAGAAGTTACCCCCTTGCCTTGTGGCAGGCTCAGCTTCACCTCTGCCACTACCAACATTCCCTAAAGACATCCACAGCCTTCAGAAGCAGTTTATTCTTCAACTTGCTTACAAGTTAATGAGTCTTGCTCATGATCTATGAGTGATCATTATACTAACCTCCTATGAGTCAGGTTTTTCTTCTTTCTGTCCTTCAGAATGTATTGTCTATCATCTGATGCTTTGTTTATCTATCAGGTATTTTGTTATTTCATTTCTGTGGAGGTGATGTTGACATTCTTGCATCAGAATATTGTACAGAAATTTCCTCTCTTTATGGGTTTTTATGGGTCCTTTGGCAATCCTTGTTTTTTAACTGGATAGAGCTGCAGCCAACTAAAACAGAATCTTTTTTTTTTTTTTCTTTTGGAGATCAACAGATCATGCTGTATTTGTCTGGGATAGAGTTAATTTTTTTTCATTGTAGCTAATGTGGGGTTATGTCTTGTATTTGTCCAGAAAACAGTGTTAATAAAACAAGGATATTTTCATCAATGCTGAGCAGGGCTTGTGCAGCATCAAAGCCTTTCCTGCAGTATCAAAGCCTTTTCTGCTTCTCACCCCTCCCCAACAGGCAGGAGGCTGAGGGTGCACAGGGAGTTTGGAGGGGAAAGCTGATCCCAACTGACCAAAAGGACATTCCACAGCACATGGCATCATGCTTAGCATATGAAGTGGGGGAAGAAGGAAGGGGTGGAAGTTTGGAATAAAGGCATTCCTGTTCCCAAGTTACTGTTATGTGTGACAGAGCTCTGCTTTTCTAGGTGTGGCTGAACACCTGCCTGCCCTTGGAAAGTGGTGAATGAATTCCCTGTTTTGCTTTGCCTGCGCAGAGGGCTTTTGTTTCACCTATCAATCTTCCTTTATCCAAACCCACAAGGTTTTTTTCCCTTTTACTGTTCCAGTTCTCTTCTCTGTCCCACCAGGAGAGAGTGAGCCAGCAGCTACATGGGGCTTAGTTCCCAGCTGAAGTTAAATAATGATGCAGATGCTCCTCACTCAACATCTCCAAGCATGAAAGTATTGGAGTAAAGTATTTTATTGGAGTAAAGTATTTTATATGGAGTATTGGAGTAAACTATTTTATATGGAGTAAAGTATTTTATTTGCTTATCAGAAATAAAAAAATCCCCGTTTAATAATGTTCAGTCTTATGTCACTTGATCAACCATTTGGAAAATAAGGCAGAAAGCCAGGACTGGGACTACCCCTCAAGCCAGAGGACAAAGCAATGTTTATCAAAAACCTCCTGAAAATGTTTCATGCATTTCACATGAAAAGCGAGCAAAAAGCAAGAAGAGCCAAACCAAGTGTTTGGGTTGCTCTAACCATACATGGGAGTCACCAGAAGCTATATAGCCTTGCCCTGAAGCTTGTCACTTCATGTGCTGAAGGATATTCCACCTGTGTTTTTGCTTTTCATAAAGTTAAAGTGGCACTTGGTATAATTTAAACTTCTTCATAATTGCTTTCCAGAATAGAAATTGCACATTTTGCTAGGCCCAGAGACTTTTCTGTGTAGTGAAATGGATAACTACAGCTGCCCTGGACTTTTTGTTATCAGACATTGCCCTTTGACTTAGAGTGTGCCCTGCCTCTTCAGCAATGCCTCATGGGGATTGCAGCCTGCTGGTCCCAGCAGGAACAGGGGCTGACCATGCACACGAGGGGAAGGGACACTGGTGGAACCAGCAACACTGGCACAGAAACTGGCTTTCTGCACCAGGCATGTAAATGAACTCGCACAGGCACTCAGATGTCTGCAGATAGTCAGCACATTCATTATTTTTTATGCTTTTTTTTTGTATGAAGTCATGCAAAAACACAATACAGGAATCAATTAAACCACTTTCTCTTTCCACTAATAGTTTGCATTGACCGAATGCAGCTTTACCTGAGGCTATAAAGTACCTTCCCATCTGGCTGGACCCGCAGCATGACATTGTCTGTGGTGGTGTCATGGATGAAGGAACGCTTGGAGTGGACGAAGAACATGTCAGGGACCCAGATCTTCTTCACCAGTCTGCCATCAAAGGTCATGCTTTGGTTGTTGGTGCTGGGGAAGGACAGCCTCTCATCTTTCCAGTAGTGCCTCAAATAAAGCGTCATGGTGAAGTCCTGCAACAAACAGGCTTCTGTCACAACTTACATCTCATCAGCACAGTAGTGATTGTTCCTCTCTGGGACAAACCATGAACTGTAAAGCACCTCTCCTGAGGGCACATCCCCTCCCTGAGCTGCAAGGGGCATCACCAGCTGCAGCTTTATTATTCTTCAGGTCAGATAGATTTACTGGGTTTAGACAGATCTAACTTCTCAAGCTTAAACTTAGTACAGAATGGAAAACTCTGTCACTGATGTCTCTTCATTTAGAAAACAAGCAACAATCTTGCTAAGTACAAAGGGTTTTTTTTCTGTAAAGCTGCACTGGTTAAAAAGAATTGATTCTGAAAATAAAGTCTTCTCCTTTAGTATTTTGCTAACAGCCAAAATTGACCCTGAACTTTTTTTTTAACCAAGGCCATCTAGTGGTTTTCCTGTATTGGTAAGTGTTGCAACATGACATTAGAGGAGCAGAGGCAGTATTCAAAAGCCGTGGGAGCCAATTCAAAATCTTAATGTTTGCTTTAAAAAAACCCAAGAATGGGTTTGTTGTTTGGGTTTTGTATGGTTTGGGGTTTGTTTTGGGAGTTTGGGTTTTTTCTTTGACTTCCAAATCCTTGATATTAGTTCTTCCACTTGACTTTCAAGTCCCAAATATTTTTAGGGGCCCTCTGGCTACCTTCACAAGTTTTCTCCTCAACCAGAAGGGCTGGACCCATCCCAGGAGAGGTGAAAGCTCTACCCATGGCTAGGTGCCGAGGTGCCAAAAGCACTGGAGTCAGGTAGTCAGCTGGAGGGGTCCCCAGTTCTGGGGAGAATGCACACTCCTGAGGTTGGACAACAGAGGATATCCCAGACCACTCAAGAGCTGAAATAGCTGTGGCAAGAGGAGCCTGACAGGCCACAGTGTGTCTGCCAAATGCCACACAGCCCTCTTCCTGGCTCAGGCATGGGAGGAGGGCCAGTGCAGGCTCTTCAACCCTCTGTCTGTTAGTTAGGAGCACAGAGAATTTGGGGCTTCCCATGAAACCTGCAGAGCTATTTGATTTTTTTATTGGAAGGTCAAAATATTTTGAAAAATATTCTGTATTGGTGAGTGATTTTTTCTCTTCCAAAGCAAAACCTGAGTTACTGACAGACTCTGGGGCTCATAGAACCACAGAATGGTTTGCACTGGAAAAGTGCCCTTAAAGACCATCTTGTTCCAATCCCCCCTGCCGTGGGCAGGGACATCTTCCACTAGACCAAGTTGCTCAAAGCCCTCTCCGGCCTGACCTGGATGGGCCATCCCCAGCTTCTCTGGGCAGTCTGTTCCAATGCCTCACCATGCTCTGAGTTAAGAATTTCTTCCTTACATCTCATCAAAACCTATCCTCTTTCAGTTTAAAGCCATTCGCCCTTTTCCTTTGGAGCTGCCAGGCCACTGACCACCTGAGAACATGTCCAAAGTGACACTATGACTGCAATATGTGAGTGCCTTAAAACTAATGCATTAATTGGCCTCCTCAGAGCTTTTAAGTGTGTTATCACTGTTTAAGAAAATATAGAAACCCAAATTCTTTGAGACAGTCTTAGGACTGTTTTATCATTTTATCCTAGACAAAAGAAAATGTCAGATTTCTTCCTTCTGCTTCAAGGGACATGAAATGGTAGCATGAGGTCAATAGAAGTAATTATTGGCAGATTCAGATCAAACCTGAATCTGCCTCTGGAGA
This sequence comes from Entomyzon cyanotis, assembly GCA_024500445.1. NCBI lineage: Eukaryota > Metazoa > Chordata > Aves > Passeriformes > Meliphagidae > Entomyzon > Entomyzon cyanotis. The sequence continues at coordinate 38,884,271 of JAKEPQ010000871.1, read as the reverse complement.
CTGTGGAGTGTTTGTCCTTGGCAGCATTCAAACCCCATGGACACAAACCCAGGTAGCCTGCAGAGTTTTGGTCTCCAGAGGTTCCATCTGTGACTTACCATGTCCACCTCAGAAATGCTGTCCAGACTTTCAACTTGGACATCCACCCCAACAGGAATTGCAGGGCCTAGGGGAAAAAAAAGAGTTGACAAACCGAGTGAGGCAAAGTAATCCTCTGGCTTTGCTATCTTACAGATAGAAATAGATGCTCAGTCTGAAATAGAAACAGCAGTGAACCAATAGAAAGTATAAATTATTGGAATTCACACCAAAAACCTCCTAATATCAATTAAAATCAGTAATAAGACTGACCTACTAATAACTTTCTTTTTTTATTGTGTCATCCTACATGTGCCCTTTCATACTTTAATAGCAACTTTAATTGTTTTTAGCTCTAGTGCTTGGGTCCAAGACTGGTGAGAGAGATGTCTGGCAGAAAGTCCATTTACAGGGACATCAGTGGTGGCAGAACTAAGGGAAGGTGGGAGGATTACTCCAAATTTTTCCTTCGCTTCTGCTCCCCTTGCAGGCTAGTAACATCCCTGAGAGCTACTCTGTGTGTTTGACTTTCACAAGACTCAGTGCCCAGCTGTGGAGAAGAAAGGGTGGCAGGAGGGGATACATTGCTGGATAGAGGCATGTGCCACTGAGCCTGAGGCTCCCGAGGGGAAGGATCCAGCTGTGACCCCATGTAATAGGAATTCTGAACTTTTTTCCCTCCTCCAGGCTTTGACTAGTCCCTCATATACCTCTGGCAATTACAGTCCAGGAGAGCTGTCAAGTAAAATAATGCTCACATTAGTGAACTGCTATGAAACTGAAATGTTTTTGAATTAATTGAACATGCTGGTATTTGGTATATTGAGCATTTAGCGATAAAATCTTCTTTCATCAGAGTATATAATGGTATCCTGGATTTGAATGACCATCTGTCAGCCAGAAAGGGTAGATAAATTACAATATTCTCTAATCCGATGGACTGAAAGGAAACGTGTTCTCCTTCATCCATTTCCCTGAAAGCTTAGGTTGCTCTAGCACACAGCCACAAAACCGTGAGCAAGCATTAACACAGGCAGTCAAAATATTTTCTTTTGGGTTATAAATGAAGTGTGGTGCATCTTTTGATTATGCACACATACGGCCATAGTAAGACAAAAATCTTGGAATTTCCCCCATCATCCAGGAATAAACATAAGATGTATATGCAGATTTTTATCAGAGGAAAGTGTCACCAAACACCAGGAATATTGTATTGCCTGTTAATCACATTTCCATGCCTTTGACTATGCTTTTTGCTCATCCAGAAGGTTACTTCACTGCACCTCTATTCCCCCGACTATGCCATGAATTCACAACTCAAAATAACAGAAATTAGGGACAAAAAGGCCAGTCTGCTTCTTCACTGCAGTACATGTTGCAGTATGAAAAAGTGACAGTGTAAAACAGGAAAAGTGACAAATGTGCACATTTCATACCTCCAAAGCCTGGTCTCATGCTGAAGTCATGGTCATCTATTCGCAGCAGCTGCTCTGACTTCGTCAGGGGAGATTTGGTGATGTCAGGGCTTCGTTTTAAGATTGGGCTACCAGGAGAAGAGAAGCACAGCTGTGAGCCCTCAGCAGTGCCTGTGAGAAGTACTTGCTGGTTTCACCCCATTTGCTGCTCAGAACACCCACCCCTTAGACCATGACCTTGTCATTGTTGCAGTGGTTGGCAGCACATCATTAAAAACTGATTCCTGCACTCAGCTTAGGCACCTTTGATAATTCTGGCACTGAGAAAACATTTGTTTGGTGATGTTTTGTCCCTGTAAAATTCTCTATGCATGCAGCAGTTTGGGAACAGTCATCCAAAAGTGTGGGCTAGAGGAATAGTATGTGTGAATAAGTGTGGGGGGAGGCATTCCTGACATTCAATTATGATGGAGTGTGAGGCCAGGAATTAGAGAAACAATATATCAAATAAGCTACTGGCTCTTGCCCAGGAACAAAATGGAGACAGTCTGGGAATCAGGCCAGGAGGCAGGCCACCCCCTAACTTGGGATAAAATTATTAGCTTCTGCCCCAGATTTCCATCAAGGATAAAAAGGAGCATTACAGACCTGGGAGGTCTCTGAGCATTAAAGAGCCTGGGAGGGTAATTCCAGAAGCTGTTGGTGTTGGCACCAAGTGCTGGACAGAGGAGGCTCTGATCCCCTTCCACATCCAAAATGCAAGCTGCTGTTCAGTGCCCCAGTGCTTTGGTTGGGATGGTGGTGGCAGCAGCTCCTCGGTTGCTCCCTTGTGTAGGCAAAGCCTTTGCTGCCCTCAGAGCCAGCTGCATGCCAGACACTTGAGTGGCAGGAGGGCTCAAGAAAAGGAGGAGACGTTTTGCTGGTTCCCAATTTTAGAAAAGATAGCACACTCAGAGAGGCACTTGTCTGAATATAACCAAGACAAGTAAGAAATAGATTAAAGGAAAACAGGCTGTCAAAGAAACTTGATGAGAAATATTTTCCTGAGATAAAATTTCTCCTAAATGACTGCTTAGCCATGCTGTACTTCTCAGATTCATGGGCAACTGTACCACTGAAGCTGTACCAAGAAGCCAATATAACAATCTCCTAACAGAGACCAGTGGTGTTACCAGCAACTCCTCCGTCAAACCCAGAGCTGTATCTGGACTACAAAGTATCTTAGAAAGATGCTTAGTCTGAGTTCAATAATTTGTAGGAGGGGTGAGTTGTCTATTTCCATTGGTGAGTTCTGCTCATGAATTATCCCTCAGGCATTTTAAAAGGTAGCCCCTACTTCTGCTGTAGGTTTAACTCAGCCTCTGGAAGATCTGTGAGTTTACATCAGGGAAGGTTTATGCCTGCCCAAGCCAGAGGAGCAATATTAGCAGGACACGGGCAAAGCAAACATTTGTGAGCAGGTTTGGCTGTGCTCAGACAGGTGCTTTCTCCCTGCCAGTGGCAGTGGGAAGGACGAGGGGCATGGTGGAGAGTCCATGGAAGTGGCTCAGCTCTGCAGAAGGGATTCTTGGAGGGAAGGTGCCCACTCCTGCAGCACAGGCAACACAAACTGCCTCAGCACCACACGAAGCCCGAGGGGCTGTGGCAAATAGCTGTGGCACCACACCTCAGCCCCATGGGGGTGTCAGGCAATAGGGCTTCCTCTGGGGCCTGATGGCATCACTAACACCTGCAGACACCTGCCTTGGCCAAGTGGTGCCCCTTCCCCTGCCCAGCTCAGCCATGGGCATGTGGCCAGCAGGGCTGGGCCAGCAGCAGCCTCCCGAGGGTTCTGCTCACCTGCCTTGCTTGTGCACCTCGCCGTGCGCTTCCCGTCTCTGCCGCTGAGGCCGGCTGCATGAAACAAGGGGAAAAGGGACAGCTGAGACAGGTGGCCATGGCCAGGGGGGTGAGGATGGCAGAAGGGAAGCTCAGGATCCCTGCAGCATTACCTTCTGTCGCATGTGAGAAATGGTGCTTACCTTTTTTGTTACCCTTTCACCAAAGGCTGGCGTCAGGCTGGGCATGGCGGAGGGTGGGGAGGGTGGGGATGCTTGGGCTCACAGCAGGGACAGGGTAAAAGGAGGGGAGTGATGATTTTTGTAAGGTGGGATGCCCCTGTTTGTGACTGTCTGGCAAAGTCAGACCTGCCCAGCTTTGGCTGGCAATGCCAGGGGCTTTGGAGGCAGGACAAGCTGCCCAAGGGCCTCTGCTGGTGGGGGGCACAGCCATTAATACCCATAGACCAGAGTCAGCCAGGTATGTTCATGGGAAGAAATATTTTCAAATTATTTTGGGGGTGAAGGGGGGCAGTAAGAAAAAATTCTGTGAAAATTGTTTCTGGCTTCATACCATCTCCCAGCTGGCTGACAAGAAAGGTCATCTCAGGTCTTTGGCCAGTATTTTATTTAATCATTAAAGGAAAGAATATTGCTTTTGGCAATGTAAGTACTAGCTTGAGCAAAAGTAACATTTTAAATATATAACAGTTCTAAGTCATCTTTAACTAAAAGTAAAAAAATGAGCTTCTCTCTGTAATAAACACTAACTCTAATCAACTCTACTAATAAGGCTTTTTGACCATTAGCATACATTTCAAAGCCCTCTGTAGAGATTTACAGTGGCAAAACTCCTTTTGCAGTGATGGTTGTCACCACCTGAGCACCATCATCCCTTTGGTGTGCAGTGGAGGAACCCCAGGCAGAGCAGTTCCTTCCTGGGCTGGGAACACTCCAAAAGCTGATAGTATTGGAGGGAAATTCATCTTGATGCTGCCACAGAGAAAAAGACAATCAGGCCAGGGGTGGGCACGTGGGGCTATGGCATTGATTCACCCTGAAGTGAAGCACTGGATGAGTAGGATTGGTTTTTTCTGGGATCTTCTCTCTGCTTCCCAGAGGAAGGCTGGGAATAAGCTCACAGGCAGACCACTGTCTGGGGGAGTCTTTGGGCCATGCAGCACCATGGCCATTACAAGATATAGCTTCTTTGGCACTGCTTGGGCCTGGGCATCACACAGCAAAACAATTGCAAATGCAAAATGCACTTTATGGAGTCTTCTGCCTTGTTATACACCCTTGCTGATATGTCTCACTGCTGCCTGCTTCTCGTCTGCTGCCTGTCAGGAAGTAATTTCTCGTGGTTTGGGGATAAGCAGATTCTGGCACCAAGCTGACCGATTTACATGACTTCAAAGTGCCCTAGTAAACTCTTGGCTGTTCAGGAATAATGCTGGTATTCAAACAGGAATGAAGCAGGCTATGTTCTTGAAATTTCTACTTTTCATTTCCTTTGTAGAGCTTACCTAATGCTCCATGGTGGCTCTGGCCCTATTCTGCCTGTTGAGAGCGACTTCAAGGCATGGCCTTCAAGGATTTGTGGCCAAATCATCCCCATCCTCTGCACTCAGCAACCCTGGGTGCTTCCTTTTATTTCTTCCAGGTGTTTCTCAGGTGTTTCTCCATCTCCTCTAAAATGAACTTTATTTCCTTGTCACAAGCAAGCATAAAATGTCCCCCATGCTCCATCCACTGCAGGGATGTGCTCATTTGAGCTTTGGGTGTTCAGCTTCTTTTTGCCAGTCATGCTCCCCTTGTCACAGCTCTGTGGCAGCAAAACATTTTTACCTGTTAGCAGTTACTGCAATTTGAAGCCCCGTTTCTTTCTACTCAATAAATAGCTTTTCTGCTCTGGTTCCAGGGGAGTCCTCTGCTGGCTCACTAATCAATGGCAGCTCCATCATGGGACCCCATTACCCTGCCTGTCTGGGCTGTGAATCAATGGAGAGCTGCCATGGCTTCCCCTCTCACATCTGCTGTCCCTGGGTGTTTGAGGTCTGCAGCTGCACCCAGGAGATTCAGCCCAGACATCACTCAGATTGCTCAGCACAACAGGCTCTGAGTGTCACTACTGCCTTCACTGGGCTCACAGGCTGTCTTTAAAACTCAGCAATCGTTCCTGAGGTAAAATATACTGAATAATGAACAATCTTTCCTCCTCCCCACTACCAAAGTCAGTATTTATGTCCTAGCAGTTACAATGCCAAAAGGCATTACATGTCTCATGAAGCTCACAGAGATGCTTTGTGAAAAAGCAACAACTGGAGCAGAGTGGCATTTATTCACAGTGCTCCCTGTGCATTTCTAGGGTAGCTTTTGGGCCCCTGGTGGCACCTGGGGTGATGCAAACTCTTCACAGTCATTGTCATTGCCCCAGATCTACCCACTGCTTCAAGGGATCTTGAGATGCCTCTGCCTCAAAATCTGAGGCTTGTTGGGGCTGGGAGGCAATGAGGTGGCTGAAGCTTAGCATAGCTAGGGAAGAAAATCAGCCAACCCAGATTTTTATCACTACTGCTACAGACACAAGGCAAAAAGCAATTCCTCTTTTCGTATTTTAAAGCATGATATTTCCTATGGCTCTTATAGTCACTCCAACACAGCAAAAAGGGCTGCAGGGTTAACACCCTGCAGTTAACAGTGGGTTAACAGTGTCTGATTTTCAGAAGAAACTGTCCAACCATGACATCTGAAGGTCCCAGCAGGCATTTCCGAATGCCCAGCTTCACAGGATGTGTGCCAGAGGAATGTCTGGTCCACACTCACAGTGTGCACCAGAAACCCTACAGTATTCTTCATCTTTGAAATAAGAGCTTTTGGGAGTAACCAAAACAAACGGGAGAGGTCATTACCCAAAGTAACATTTTGGTTTGTAATTACTCCTGCAACATACATTTCCCACCTATAAATCATACTCTTTTCTCTGTGGAAGGCAATGTACCAGTAGTAGACAGGGACCTCTCTTTTTTACACTCTGTTTTACACTCTTAGTAGGATAATCTAATTATGACTTGAGAACATTGCTTCCTGGAGGAATTAAATCAAGATACAGTTTTAGTTCTTCAGGAAAAAACAAGAGCCTTCTTCAAGAGAAAAATGAAGTATTGCAGCCAGATTCTCACTGTCTTTCCTGGGTCCAAAGGGTGACGTCCTTGATGAACGGTGCTGGTGAGTTTGGCAGACTGGGCTAATGCTAGTGTGATTATTACCAGATTTCATTAAATTCTGGGACACTCTGCTCTCCATCTCATTTGATGTTCTGAGGTCTGCATGGAAGACAGCAGATCAGAGAAGAGATGGCAGAACAGATCCTGATTTAGGAAATATTGCTCAGATATGGCTGCGGCAAAATCTTTGTCACTCTGTTTATTTGTGTCCTCTGCCATATTTGAGCAAGGGGATGTAGCTGCAACTCACTGCAAACCTCCTACCCTGAGCAGAGGTGCTGCCCCCCCCGGAAGGCTGGCAGCAGCAGTTGGGGCTGAGACACCCAGGGCACTCTTTTCCTTTCTGCTTATCTGATGTTTGGAAGATGCCTCCACCCCATTGCTAGTGTGGCAGAGACTGTGGAATCCCCATCATCAGCCTCTGAGACCACCACATGCTTAATTTTGTCAGATATGAGCTCTGCTGCTCATGCTGATCCACAGTGCAGCCAATCCACAGCCTCCCTTACCACTGATGCACGGCAACAGGGAATGTGGGGCTTGCTGAGCCAGATTTCAGCAGGACTTTTAACTGGAAAGTAAAGAAAGTGATGAAAGTCCCACATCCCTGCCAGCCATGCAATGGTACTCAGCTCTGGGCTCCCCATCCGTGGGTGAGCAGGGAAGAACAGCTTGTGCTGTGCCTCCCATCCTGTACCTCCTGTGCTGCACAGACCTCATGCCATGGTGGGCAGGGGAATGCCAGCACCCTCATTCTCCATGGTTTTCCCATCAAATTACATCTGGACAAGGCAGGAGAGGGCAGCAGAGGCAGCACAAGTCTCTGCAGGGAGCAAAGTCTTAGCAGGATGGACATGGGATTAGCAAAGTTCTATTGGTACTATGGGGATCTGTGAGAAGTATAAAAGTTTTATTAAATACCTATTAAATGCCTACATATTTGACTAGGCTTTTCTTGTCCCTCTGTTTAGTGACCAGTTAGTGACAGGGGTTCAGACCACATCAGCATCCTGTTAAAGGCCAAAACCAGACAGTGGAATGCTGGATTAGGGAATGGGAGAAAAGCCAAAAGGAGCTGGGGATTGTATGCACAAACATACAGAAGGTTTCTGCAGAGAAAAAGTAGGGCAGAGACAAAGGGATCTGGGATCTGCAGCAGAGCCTGTGCATTGGGTGAGGCTGAGGAGAAAAGGGGCTGGATAGGCAGAGGTGAGGAGGGAAGGGAAACACCAGGTAATGCCAGAAGGGAAGGTAGCAGAAGGAGCAGAGAGCAGAGGAGATGTCAGAATCAGCCAGTGCCTCATCATTTGGTGGAATGACTCCTGGGACACAGTCAGCCTGGACAGTCCTGCATGAGCAGTGGTGTCCTGTCACCACAAAGTGGTGCTGGACAGAGTTAATGTCCAGCTACTGGAGAGATATGAGCCTTGCTGGGCTAAAGAAATTCCCAGCCTGTGTCCCAAAGGAAGGAAAGAGGGTTTGGAGCAGTGAGTGCACAGACAGTTCCTCCATAACATGCCTTTGATTTAAAAATGAATTGGGAAGGCCTCCTCAAGCAGCAGGTGCTAGTGGATGAGTGGTGCAGCAGGTCCAGGTGAAGACTGAGAAGTAGTCCACTGCCCAGAGAAGAACTTTGCAGGGGGAGGGAAAGTGAGGTAGCTAAATGGGAAGAAAACCCACCCAGCACCTGAGGGAGGAAAGAGAAAATGAAATGGGAGGAAGCTGCTCTTACCTGGCGACATGCACTTCACCAGACATAATCCACTGTGTGACACATTAATTCCCAGGGATAACGTAGGATAGAAACACACTAATTTGTACTCAAATTGAGACTGCAAAGCCATGAGCTGTAAACCAGACTCTAAAAACTGAGGAAAAATTATCATGAGATTTTTTTTTTTTTTGCATTCGTCCAGCCCTTGTTTGTTTGTAATTATGTTGGGCCACATGTCATTATGATTAGTAGGTTTAAAGATGGTGAAGAAAGGTGATGCATTGCTACCATAAGTTGTTAAGTTAATGGAAAGGAAGGGAAAATATCATTATTTTCGATGTTCACACATCACAAGTTCTGAGAAACAGTGGGATTCAGACCTCTTCTACCATCTCTTTTTTTGAGTGATACAGAAAATTCAGTGAGTCAAGTGAAAAAGAGAAACAGATGAAGGGAAGGGGAGAACTAATGGGGCAATGCAGAACATGCTGAAAGGTTTCATGTCTGACCCAATCTCAGAAAAAAGGTTGATTTGTAAGCAGACAACAGCACAGTGCAGATCAGGGAAGGGCATTTTAAGGAGTATTTCGGTAGTTGGAGGTATTTAAGTCAACAGAGGCTGATGGCACTTCCCCAGGAGTGCTGGGAGTGACAGCTGCTGCAGACTCTGAGCTGAAGCTATCACCTCCAAGGACTCCTCAGAGATGGGTGATGCCCCTGGGTGAGTGTGAGGGTGAACACAATACCTGGTTTTAAGGAGGGTACAAAGGAAGGAAGTTGGAGTTTTGAGATCTGAAAATAAATTGTGACAAGTGATCCATTGGTCTGCCCCTCCCCCAGGGAATAATGAGATTATAAAGATCAGTCAATGTGAATCTTTGCAATAATTGACGTCAAAGCAGTCTAATGTCCTGTCTGACAGTGTAACTGGCTGCCTTAGTGTAAGCAGGAGGAAAAGTAGATTTGAATGAGGTTTTTTAATATTTCATTACTAAACAAGGGAAGTAGGGTTGAGATGAAACTGTGACTTTGAACATGGTTGAAAGACCATGGTTAATGTAATACTATTAATTTGCTGCTGAGAGACATTAAATAACATTTCACAGATTGCATCCTGGAAATAGCTGGTCAACATTTTCAATAAAAAGACAGATGACAGAACTATAAAACTCAGGCATAAGGGCATGCTTGAAGGAGAAACAGGCATTTGGGGATCTAGAGTCAGAATTCAAAGCAGCCTCAATGCATTGGAGAAAAGGTCTGATGTCAACACCATGAATTGCAATAAAAGATAATACAAAGAACTGCATGGAATACAGAGAAATAATTGTATAAGTGATGAATGGGGAATAACTAGATTTTTAAAAGTAGAATTGCAATAGAGTAGAACACAAAGAGCAGAATTGTGACAATTCTGCTGTTGGGGCAACGTTAAGAAATACTCATATTGACAGAGGACCAGAGATGGATTTAAAGTAAATGGACTGAACAGTAGCAAGTCAACAAGATTTTACCCAGAAGAAAGCCAAGTAAAAAACTGTTAAACCAGATTTGAATTGTCATTGGTGTCACAGGAGTGGAAGGTGACAGCTTTCCCCTTCTTTGGAACTCTAAAAAGCTACTGATTGTTCCACTGGACAAATTAGCTACAAAGATAGTAAAAACCACCAAAGGTAGACACCAGATAAATACAGTATGTATTGAAGAAGAGCGAGAGGCAGTTTGACTTTTCTTAAAGGATATTATGAACTTCAGAATCACAGAATCATTAAGTTTTGGAAAGAGCTTTAAAATCATCAAGTCCAACCATCAACCTGAGATATTCACCATTAACAATGTTTACCATTGAACCAGGTCCTCAGATGCCATATCCACATGTTTCTTAAACATTCCAGGGATGGTGACTCCACCACTTCCCTGGGCAGCCTGTTTCAATGCTTTACAACCCTTCCCATGAAAATATTTTTCTTAATATCTGATCTAAACCTATCCTGGTGCAACTTAAGGCCATTTCCTCTTATCCCGTCCTTGCTGCCTAAGAGAAGAGACTGGCACTATCTCACTGCAACCTCCTTTTAGGCAGTTATAGCAATTATAATGGCCTTCTCTAAAAAGTTAATGACCTTATAGACAAGAGTGATTAAGATGACATGTTGTACCTCAAATTCCAAAGAGTGTTGACAGGTTCTTCTTTTAAAAAATCAATCAGTCAGAAAGAAGCCCCCTGCATGTGAATGGTTACAAAACAAGAAATTGAGGAGTAATGGAGAGTTTTCACCATGAAGGAAATTTTCCAGTGTAGTCCATGGCACCTATGATAGAATCACTGTTGTTCAATAGCTTTATAAATTATTTTTATAAAAGAGTAATTACTGGAAACAAAATTTACTAAAGATATGTAACTGTTCAAGGTAGTTAAAATCAGAACTATGGGTGGAGAATTGCAGCAGAATCTCATGATGCAAAGCGACTTCAAAAAATTCAATGCTAGTGAATTCAGAAAAGTGTACATTGATTTCTACTTTGTGTTTTTAATTTTTTCCATTGTGCTTTCAGAAACGATGTTAAAATAGTGATGGCCTCCAAACCAACAGTTACTGTTAAGGAAGGAGGTGTCAATGTCATTGTGGTATTTCTTGGTAAACATCAGCTTAATGATGTTTACCATCACTGTTTATATTTATATATGATATATAAATAATGATGCACAGTGCTCAAGAAGACTAACAGATGGTTCAGCATTATTGGGAATAGAGCAGCAAACCAGACAGAAGGCATTTCAATGCTGTTAGCAACACCAAGGCATATCCACATCTCATCATCATATCCAATGTCCATAGCTGGAAAAAACAGCAGAGTGACAGAAGAGATACTGGAGAAGGAGAAGCCTGAGCAGGGCTCTTGGAGTGAGAAAGGAGAAGTTGGCCAAGTGAATTGGTGCAAGCATATAAATTCAGGAGTGGCTTGGTGAAGGTGAACAGGAATCTGTCGCTCAAGACTTTCCACAATACATACCGGGGAGAAGAAATTTGAAAGGAAATACATAGATGGCAAGTCATCACACTGTGAAATTCACTCTCACTGAAACCTGCAATTGCTTTGTCATGTGGTTTTAGAAGGTGACCGAGCATTTTTTAGAAGAAAAACCATCACCATTTCAGACATGAACTCAACCCTGGAATGAGAAAATCAATTTACATGCACTCAGGAGGGAATAAACTACCTTGCAGCATCTTTGGACTGGTTTGGGGCTGGGTTTTTGGGCTTTTTTTTTGGCTAGGCTGTACACAGCCTGTTATGTCTCCTCACACCAGCTCATAAAACACATTGCAGTAATGGTGGTCCAGCAGACAACATGAAGCTGCTGACCCTGAGCAAGTTGCAATATTGCCTGGACCTTCTATCATCAGAGGCCAAGTAAAGTTGCAGAGTACTTGGGTGTATAAACATAGCTACAGAAGTACCAGTAGAGTCTGTTCTGCCATGAATGACCTGAATAAAGTTAAGCATAGACCCAAAGTAAGCTCTAGAAAGGATGAAAGGAGGCTGGTGATAATGATGAAAGTAGAAAATACAGTTTTCAAAACATCATCACTTCCTATGAGAAGCAGAGAGGGGACACTTTTGGCTGGTGCAAGAAAAGGTGTCATGCTTGATTTTACAGGCTTACTGTGCACTCCAGAGATCTGATTTAAAGACAGCTTGCATTAGTAAGATTTGTTCATGCAAATAAATGCTATCTATATCAATCCTGAAGATACAAAAGAAAACTCTAAGACAAGAGAATAGCGTAAGGACTACTGGGAGGTAAAGGAAGAAATCCTTTTATGGATGAATTTATAAAGCCACAGGAAGCATTAGGAGGGCAGAGAGCTGGGACCTGCCCTATGTTTATGGGACACCCTCAGGGAAAGTACCAGGATAGCCACATGTGACTTGCAGACCACAGACAACTCACACACAGAAGAGCTAACAGAGAAGATCTACCCAAATTCAAGAAAAGCAAGGAAAAGTAACTTTAATGTTGAAAATGTTCATTATGATGCAGGGTGGCTTCTATTACTAAGGAAGAGTGTGACTAATTGTAATAACATCTGAAAACAACATAAAGAGAAAGGTCTTTGGCCAGGAGAGAGGCACTGTGATAACAAGCCCAAGGCTTATTGTAGAGGATCTCATTCAACTACTGTAAAAGGTAGCTCTTACAGACAGAAACGTGGACAGGGTGCTCTAAAGGAAAAGAAAATGGTTTACCATTTGGAGACAAGAGTGAGCCAAAATGATTACAACATGGTCAGGGAATGGTAGGGACATGGCTAACAACATGAAGTGAGTCTCTTAGGTAAGATTAAACAAACATGATCTGCAGATCTTTTACAGTGAAATCTCTTTTGTTGAGAGCTGTTTTTCTGAAAGGTGGTTTTAATGCAGTCCAGGGAGATTTTAGTGTTAAGAAATATTATTTTTTTCCCCCAGCAGTTAGCTCTGGCAGAACAACATGGCTCAGCTCCAGGACAGTTCTTTTCCTCTCGCTCATCCTCTCTAGCAGATTCTGCAAGTCTAATTAGCAGCACAGGCTTTGGCCCTTTTGTTGGCACAACGATGTTGTGACTTTTAGTGAGCCTTTGCATCATTCCAGTGACCCTCCCTGCAGCCTGGTGACTTTCCAAGAGCCTGAGCAGTTGGGAAAACAGCAGACAGCTCTCTTGCCAGTGCTCCGGAACTCAGCTCCTTCCTGTAGGAGTTTTGACACTCTGAATCCAACAGGCATAAAAAGCCTTGCAATCCCCGCAGGTTTTGCACATGGCTGACTGCAAACTGTGAGCAGGTCTGCAAGGTGAGAAAGCTTTTATTTTTATGTTGCTGCTCTTTGAAGTGAAATTCCTTTGAGGTGATTTGTCCTGGAGATTAGCAAAAAATAAGTAGTTGAGTCTTTGACTGGCACACAGACATTTTTACAGTGAATTACCATATTGGAGGGCTCTGTAGTAAGTCCCATGCAATAAAGCTATCTACTGTGCTGCTTTTACTGTGACTGTCTGCATACTTTGACCTAGACTGATTTGTCATTTTCTTGTCACCCTATGTCCCAAAGCCTCAGCAGCTTTATTTAAGGAATAATTTGGGACCTTTTTTAAAATTCTTGTCATGCAAACCCAGTCTTCATAAGACTGAGGTACATGCATGAACTCTCCTGGGGAAAACCTTGCCTGTCTGCTCACTCTTCTTCACAGCTCTTGTGTCTCCTGCTAGAACAGCTGCCTTGGGGTACCTGCAGTGACAAAAATTGTGACAGAGAAGGTGTCTGATCCTGCAGCTCCCCATATACTCCATTCACCATATTCCTAGAATGGGAAGGCTGTGGATGTGAGCTCAGCTGGATCCGAGCAGGTGAAAAGACAAGGCCTGGAGCTGAAAACTGCAGATTCAGTGGTGAGTTTAAATTTGAGAGCAGAATTCAAAGCAAGCAAGTCTCCTTGAAAGAAATAAACACACCATCCAAAGGAACAGGCTAAAAGCCTATGTTTCCCTCCATCAGCTGCACCATGAGAATAAGGAGCAAAGCTGGACATGTCTGTCAGGGAGAGCAGGATGCTGGCAGCCCACCCAGTGTGGCAGCTCTCTACAGCAGGTGCCTCTGCCATGTGCCAACACTGGTGGCTGGCACTGAGCCCTGGCAGTAGGGCAAGAGCATGATCTTGTGGTCCTGAAGGGATTCTGGGGGCTAGGGAGGGCATGGGTGCAAAGCAAGCCATCCTGAGCATCCTGTGATGGTGTGAAGCCAGCCTTTTCCACTTCAAATAGATTTTCCCATCGATCTCCACGGATCCATGCCTTTCTACAGAAGATAAAGGCTAGAGTGAAGGGAGGGAAGAGGATTTCCATCCTCTTCCTAACCACAGGCCTCATGGAGCAAGAGATAAGAGTGTTTAGAGAGGAGTAAAGAGATCAATCACTCTAACTTCTGCTCGTGCATAACGGCTGTTCAGAGCTGGATGTTGAAGGGAGGGGAGACATAGTCAAAACCAAAATGTTCAGGAGCAATGCTCTCTGCAAGCTTTTTTTTGTGTTATATAGCATTCTCCATTGCTCTGCTTTGAATCCAGGATCTAACTTGGTGATGGAAAAGGACACAGATTTTGATTGAAGTGCTAAGGAACCATGCCTACTTCCAACCTGTTTTATATAACCAGCATCTTAACATATAAGGGACCCCCACATGAGAACAAAGAGGCTTGGCTGTACCTCTAGGATGAGGTGTCCTGCCATCCACAGATGCCTGGTGTTGTTGGGCAAGCATGATCTCCCACTGGGAGATCCTGACTGCAATCCCAGAAGGTCAGTGGGATTACCTCTGCATACAGCACCTGCAGGAGGGCTTTACAAATACTGCACCTAGTCAATCACGCATTGAGAAATGTAAGAACCTTAATCTTCTGAATGCATGTGAGCAGAGATGAATGGGGGACTTGATCCACCTGCAAATAACTGGATGGAGAGGAGGCAAGACAGCATAGAACAGGACCAAATGGATGGAAGCCGGAGTTAAAAAATATTTGCAATCCTGTTCTGAGTTTGTCATTGAAGGTAATTATGAATTAGGGGTTTGGTACGGAAAGTTTTGTTGTTAGTGCTTAGCAAGAAATCAGGTGGATGACCATAATCTTTTTTCACCTTACCTAGGTGTCTCACAGGGCAAAGTGAGGAGTGTAGTGGGCACCACACTGCTGATGGACAACCCTTCAGCCACAGACTAGCTTTGTTCTTCTCTCCCCATCAGCTCTCCTCAACATCACTGTGAGCTACTGAGGAAGAAATAGGCCAGAAATGGCATGGGTGGGCAAGCTGGGAGGGCAGTGGAACCAGCTCCCCAGATCCACACCACCTCCAATGGGCTTACCCTGGCACAATTACACCTTATATACAAAGTATGGGTGAAGAGGCAGTTCCTGCATTTACTGAATAGGTATTTCTTTTCCATTTTCACACATTTTTAACACTTTTCTGCTTTGATTTGTTATATTGCCACTTCATTGCACTGGCACTGTTAAGCATTTAGTGCAATGTAGAGCTTTCCTTAAAGATGATAAACAAGAACATGGCTGTGTGTGCACAATCCTCTCATATGGATGCTTCCCAGCTCACACAGTGGTACCTTGCTTCTCACCCCTTTAATTTGCTACAGCCAGCACATCACCTCTGCTGTCACTGTCATAAAGCCTCAACAAAAAAAGGGGTTTTGTGCCTGTCTTGCACCCACACTGCCTCTGGTAATGCATCCCCTGGGGGCTGGTCATGAAGAGAGCACTGCATCCATTTTGCCAGTTATACCTCCATGGAGGTGGTGTCACTGCTAAAGCCACTTCCTATGTGTAAAATGGTTCATGGATCCCCAAGTGCCAGCCGGGGCACTGCAGTGACTGCTACCCCTCACCTGCTACAAGGGGCTGGAGGAAAATAAAAAGGCACAGCACTTTCCATCCCTTCCATCTTTTAGGGGTTTTTTTCTGAAGGCTAATAGAAGTGGTTTGAATTCCTCAGGACTGTGCATTCCTGCATTTCCATCCCTATAAACTTTACAGTAATGACGGTGATACTGAGTCTTTACAGAACAGACACCATGGAAAAGCAGAGACAGCACAGATTCAGTCTGTCACAAGCAGAAGTAGACAGCATTTAAACAAAATTAATTGTGTCAGCTATATTCTAACAAAAAAAAAAAAAAATTTCCTCCAGGGGTACCTTGTTTTGTGCCTGAACATAAAAATCCTCATATAAAATTCCAAATATTTCCCAAATAGAGTATAAATAATCAGAACTCAGTTGTAGCAAAAGCTCTTCCTCAACTCAAAACCTCCTAAAATGGCTGTCTACAAGATAGTGAGAGCAAAACATCACATAGTCTTTTTGTAAGACAGAGATAGAGAGACAAAGAGAAGAATAGACAACATTTTAAATAATTTTAGTATCTCAATTCAGTACACTGAATGCTTTCTGTTTCTTCTGATAACTGACCATAGCCTTGCTGAGAGACCTTCATTTTTTTCCCTCTCAAAAGCTCTATAAAACAAATTACATGGGAACAATAAAACAAATTCTGAATGTTTTCATCTGAGATCTCAAGTCCATTTAATCTTCAGTGAATGCAACAATTCTTATGGACCTAAATTTCATCTTCGCTTTCATGTAAATATTCTACCACATTTTTACCACCATAAATATAAATACAAATACGTCTTTTTTTGTACCCTTTCAAACTTTGAGATAGTCCAGAAACCTATTTTTTTGAAAGAAGCAGTGATTTTCACTGTATAAAATGCATTAAAACTTATTCATTGGCAAAAGAAACAACAGAAAATATTTTGCCTGAGAGATCACAGTCTGCAAATGCAATTTCTAATTATCTGTTAGTCATTTTATCATCCTTTAAAACATTACATTTGTCCAAATTAGCTACTTGAATGTAAAAAAATGAGACTTACCTGCCTTTTTTGTATACCTCGTGTATTTCTTTTCCTTGTCGGTGGGTTCTGCATTCAGTGGATAAAATCCATCCCCACAGCAGGAGGAAGATGCTAAAATGCATTTTGTGGACAGTCAACATGTTACCTGAAGGTCCTGTATCCAGAAATAGTCCATACAAGAAAAAGAAAACCTAAATGTAGATCCTGTTTCTCTTTTTAAGACATTATCGGTCTGATCGTTATTGGAAGGATGTTTACTCATACAAAAAATCATCCTGCAGTATTTAATCTGGACAGTGGGGAAAGCAATTTCCACTAAACCTATAAATCCTTCTACGTCAGATGGCAGGGATTTTCTAGCAGTGTTGAATTCACATATTCTCAGACAACAATTATTTTTGGACCAAACAGGCTATTTTATTAATTGGTTTAAATTGAACCCTATTCAAATACCTGTGGCACATATATATATATATATGTATTTCTGCCTTGCTAAGTAAAGTAGTGCAGTTGGTCAGGCAGGAGTCATTGGTAATTCTTTAATCACCAAACTTATCTGTGTAGCAGTAACGTTTGTTACAAGCATTGCAATAAATTGAAAAGCATTAATAAACATATATCAGTTCCCAGAAAAAAAATTATTTAGCTCTACAAGCAGCATTTGATTGTGTGTGTTCTACATTAATACCCAGTGGTGCTGTGGCCAGGGTGGTTGGTGCTGTCAGGACTTGTGCTCTGCTGAGCACCATCTCTGGAAAATATTCCAGCATTCAGGGGAGCAGGGAAGGACAGAATGGGGGAGATGGCTCTGCCCTCTGCACAGGGACATTTGGAGAGATCCTGCTGAAATCAAGCAGCAAACACCCACCAGAGCTGCAGGAGCACTTGGGGGCCTGGTGTGTCAGGTCTCATGTGGCTGACAAGACCCTCCTTTGTGGTAAAGAAAATAAAACAGCCTGGGCAGAAATATGAGAGGCAGAGCCAGCCACATTGCCTGTCAGTTCAGAGCTCACACCATCCCTGCATAACTCACAGCTCTGTCTTTACCCTCCTTCTCCCCTCCGCCTCCCCCCAAGGCCTCACAGCTCTGGTTCCTACTTGTGCTTTATCATGGAGACCTTGGCCATGCTCTGCTGACACCACCAGCCTTGTCCTGTCCCTTTGCTGACAAGGCTCTTCTTCCTCTCCCTGTCACACATGCATTTCTACTTCAAAGCAGTCTGTCAGGTCACCTCTCTCTCTCTCTAAACCCTGGGGAGCAGATCTCTACCTGGTCTAAGCCGCTGTGGCTCTATTGACTTCAGTGAGCGTTTACACTGCCTTGGGATCCGTGGGAAAGACATCTTGAAAGGCACTAAAATTTCGTTCAATCAATGAAGATTCAGTTTCATTATTTGCTGGGGTAAAAGATTTCCTACACACACACACACAGGCTTTAAGAGATGGACAATCAGTCACCAGCAGTTTGTTGCAATGATTGATCAATGTTGCTGTTCAAAGGAGTTGTACCTGCCTTATCTTTGAATATTACCTGCATTCCATTTACACTGATTCCCATATCCTTCCCAAGGAGAATAAAAAGTACCTTAATAATTGTTTTTTCCACCTGTGAGGATATTAGATATACTCTTCTCAGTCTTAGCAAGAATCTATATAAATGTATTTTTGAGTCATACGCATATTTAAAAAATACTAGTCCCATGCTAATGCACCAGAGGAGCAATGGGGATTCACAAGCAATGGACAGTTATGAATTCACTTAGCTGCCCTAGAACAGCTGGAGGTCCCTTGGTACACATGAGAGGAAGGAAATAAACATTCTCTCAGAGGGAGAGAATTCCCTCAAACAGAGGGAATTTGCTAAAGGAATATATCAAGAAGGCTAAAGAATACGTTCAATTTCCCTTTTATTTTTTGATTGTTGTTCATAGTGATTTAGGGCAAAATAGAAATTATTAATTTAAAAGAACTAGAAGCTGGATGATAATAATAATATTTTTGAACTGATTTAGAGGGCCAGAGATTGGATAATGATTTACTAAGATATGGCTGCTGCAAGCCATTTATTATTCACTTAATGAATTTGTGCCTACCTGGTATTGAGGAGGATATAGAGAAGAGAGCCAAATAATTGAGAAAAACCACTGAGTGTAACCGAGCATCCCGCCCTTGGACCCCAGAACTGGTACAGGTGGGCTCTCAGGCTTGGACTTGGACCAAGAACCAAGGGAGCATGCGCAAGGGAACAGGGTGAAGAGTTCATTCTGAGGAACACTACCAATTTTGCCATCATTAATTATTTGGGACCCCTGCCCACAATTAATCTGTGACACTGTGCTTGCGCGAGCATATTTAAATGAACTTTGAACTCACTATAACACGAAGCGGGGATAGGTAATGAATATGTATAGGGGCTTTGTCTAACTTTATGCATATGTAACCTGCAACCTAATATAAACCTAGTGAAGTGCTGCTGATGGTGTGCATGCCTTTGGAGGGGCTACCCCCCATGCACCCCAGCTGGAATAAACGCATATCTACTTCATAACTATCTGAGTTGTGGAGTCATTCCGTGCTTCAATAGAAAAGTTTAAATATGAGCAATTCATAGAAAAATCCTGGAACAAATCATCAGATAAGTTCTAAACTTGTTAAAGAAAATGTCCAGATGAAGAATAGACATGGGGTCATGAAGAATAAACACGTAGAAGAGACTTCTTTCCCTGACAGGCCAACAGGCTTCAGAGTTGGGGGAGAAGCAGTGGATTTAGATAAGCTTTCAACACCATCTCACACAGCCTTCTCATAAGCAAGACAGAGAGGTATGGTCTTGGTGAAATATCTGTAGGACTGATGCAAAACCTTGCAGGCTTTGTCTCAATTTATCTTGCAGTACCTCAAGAGCCATCCAGGGCTCACTTCACGCCTTTGCAAATGATCTGCAAGGAAGCTGTGAACCACCTGGGTGGTGACCCAAAGGGAAGGCTGGAAAGGGTAGGAATGGCACAGTGCATGGTCTCCAGGTACGTAAAAGTTCAAGCAGAAAAATACTCTGCTCCAAAGGGCCATGAGATACAGAACAAAAAGGAACTGAGAGATTAGTAAGGGAAAATGACGTTAGATACTAGATTAGATACTAGGAATATTTTCTAATCATAAGGACAGGGAAGCATTGCAGCAGATTGCATGGAAAGAGTTTGCAATTGCCATCATTAGAAATAATAAATTAATAATAATTAATAATAAATAATAATATAATGATATAATAATTAATAATTATTAATAATATTAATAATATTATTAATTTTAGAATTAATAATAATTCTAAAATAGAAATAGATAATTAAGACAGGTATAGCGGATCTTGTCTTAGGATCAAAGGTTAGACTACATTACTTCCCAAGGTCACTTCCAGCACTATATCTTTCTGGTTTTCCCAAAGGAAAAATGATGGAAAGTTTGCATAACAGAACTGGAAAAACTGTGAAAATTTGAACATCCAGGAACAAGAAAAGAGATGGCCAAGTGCCTTATACCTGAACAGAAAAATTGAACAAAACAACTTTTTAAAAGTTTGTCCTCCAATTTTGCTTAATCTTGATCTAGAGCAGATGGAGAGTTAATTTTGCCTGCTTTCTCCATGAGAACATCTAGAGATTAAAGATATAGACCTATTTTCATTCAGTAGGTAAAAAACTCCCTGGATTCGAAATATGAAAAGAATGAATAATTAGCTGTGAGCAGTATTTTTAACAAGTTCATCTGTTTTTACATTTTGTGGGCTAGGTGTGAGCTGACTGCAGTCTCCTCAAATGACTTTACTGTTTATCTTATCAGCTGATATATTTGGCAGGAAGATCCTGCAGATGTGTGTCAAAATATTTGCATTTTGATTTATTATTTAATTTTATTTCATTTGGTAATCCTTTGGCATTTTTTTTTCTTGTTGACTCATCCAATGAGTGTTCACAAATATAAAATTTAACATACTGCTCTCCAGATACCCCACTAGTAATAACATAAGTACTAACTTTCCACCCACATCTGATGTTCACCAGATCTCAGAGCAAATTTTAAAATGGAAAAGCTACAATACTGTTGTTAAACTAAAGTTTCCTAACTTTAACACCAGTCCTGTGGATAGGAGACAGCCATTCAAATGGGAAATGATTGCATCAAATCCCTCAAAGCCAGCCAGAAGCTGATCCAGGACCAGATCAAGAAGTGGGGATGGACTGCAGCCAGCTGAGCAGTGTTGGGTTTTGCAGTAGGAAAGGCCAGCTATTTCCTTTTTATAGCAAAAGTCATTTTTCCTGGCATGTTTTTGTGCTTGAAGTCAGATACCAGCCTTATTTGGGTTAGAGTAAGAGCTGAATGCAAATAGTAATCCACAAGAAAAATAAAAAAGCATCTCAGACAGATGAAACAAATGATCCTGAACAGGAAAGGTAAAAGAAATCAGAGTTCTTGAGTAAGTAGCAATGAATAAGGTTTGAAGTTGTGTTGGAGGGCAGTACCCAAGCTGCCCTCCTTTACAGAACCTCAATTTCCCCCAGGAATGCCACCCCCAGCTCCTGCACAGCTCAGGGCTTGCTCAACATCTGCCAGCTGGTGATGCCTTCCTGGCTCCATGACTTTATCACTTTGATCACTGTCTTTCTCAGACGAGTGCAGCAGGGTCCTGGGCTTTTACTTAGTTACTGAGGCATAGAAATGCAGGTCTCCCAGACTGCTTAGGATTTTAATCCTGGATTTCCTGGATTTTCATTAACAAAGATGATAAGAAATGTCACAAAAATAAACTTTTCATTCCATTTGACCCAACCAAATTATTACAATTTGTTAAATATACACTTTTTCTATTTGATCTCAGAAGAGTAAACTATTTGTCCAGTTCTATTTATAACCGATCCGTCACCAAAATGAGAGCAAAGAAGAATAAATTGAGACATATTTTTTTTGCCTTTGAGTCAGCAATATACTGAGATGCTGAACTTGTCAGGAGCAGAAATCCAGTCTGGAGAACAGTCACAGAAGCCACCAGACACCACAAGAACCCAGGAGTACTTTCAATGCCTAGTTTTCTACTTCTTCAGTGTCTTCTATCATGGGTCTTGTCAGAGACTTTAAAAATCTGGCTTAATATGAAGTTAATGAGGTTTCTGCACCCAACACTTGTGCCCTTTTTAAGAACTATACTTCCATTCTTTGGTACCGTCACGGGAGATCCATGCTCACTCTGTGTAAGGTGAAATATGTCATCTGGATCCCTCATGTTTGTTGGATTCTGAGGAGGGTGTTAGTACAGATGAGGAATGGAATTTGAACAACCTTGGGCATAAGTGGCACTTCCACTGAGTTTCACTATGGTGGTGTCAGCAGAGCTGGTGGCTGTTCCTAGCTCTTGTAGCTCTGCTCTTTGTATGACTCAAAATCAAACTCCAGGAATTTGAGAGGATACAGGAAGTATGAAGATATGTATTTACACTGGAGTGGTTAAAACTAAAGGAGCTCACACAGAAAGGGAAAGAAAACAGTATTTCCTCTGCAGGCACAAGAGGCAAATACACTCTTCTCCAGGTTGTAGTTAAATGTGCTGTGATTATGGAGAGCAGAGGTTGGGAGCTACTGGCCAGAGTAGGGCAGGGAAAATGTCCAAATAGGAAGATTTTAGTTTTCAGTGTTAAAGATCATTGTATGATCTGGCATTAGTGTGCATTGGGATGGGAATCACGTCATTTTGTAGTGACCAGGGTTTTCACTGGAAATAGCTTTTGCACTTTGTTCTCACATTTGTTTTCATGCCCCTGCTCCTCTCTGGTCTCTCTTGCCTCCCTTGCTTATAACATCACATCAGAGCAGATTCACATGCTTTTTGCGGCAAACCCTGGAACTTCTCCAAATAGTGATGAGGACATCAGTGGACCTCAAGAAATCATAAACACTAAGGAATATTTAGATTTCCGTGTAACTTGAATGGTAAGGAGGAGCAAGTGCCAATGAACCCATGACCCCAAGCCTTCTTATCACAGAATAAAAATCAGATAGAGACAAGGCAGTGTACATGGGCCTCTAAGCCGCTATAAATCCCTAAATGGATTGTGCACTGCATGAAAGAAAAGGGAAATAGGCCAAGCCTGCACTGAGCAGAAACCTGAATGGCTCCAGCAAACAATGTGACTGAGTGAATTGCACTGCTTGGGGACTAATGCATTGAGCTGCTGCTCCTCGCTGCCGAAATGAGTAACAATGCCACAGAGGCACATCTTTAATACCATTCTCCTTTCATTAGAGCTCTTCCCTCAGGGATGTCTTTCTCCCCCAAACATGTCTTTCCTCCCCACATGATGTGTCTCTGTGCATGTTTGAGTTTGCAAGAGCCTGTCCGTGGCCCTGCGCTCTGCCAGAGAGATTATGTGCCTTGCATGCTGAGCTGTGTCCTTTTGTTTCAGCCCCTTCTGCAATTCCCCGGAGCTGCGTTAGCTGGATTAGGCGGCTTTGTGGGGACTTGGCCGTGGGGCACCTGACCTTTTGCGTGGAGGTTCTGCTGCTAAAACTGAAGAAAAGATACAAAAAAAAGAGTAAAAGATAAATGAGAGCTAAAAAGACACTGTCAGGAGTATGCTTTGCTGTTAGCAGTTTAACAGGATTGAATTAAAATATTGAAACATGCAAACCAGTGCCTAGTGGAGCCTGGTGGAAAGGATTTTTGTCTGCTACTAGCAGATATACTAGAGAAGGCAGACATGGGATACTACGGATGCCAAAGATTCCACTGATGCTCCCCAGTATGTCCTAATCCCCAGAGCACACAGCACTCATTTACTAGGAGGGACTGTTCCCTCAAAGGGAGTTCTGTTGGAAGACCCAGAACCAAAGGATTTGAAAGCATGCAGACTGGATCGAGTTTATACTCTGGATATTCATGACAGGGACTAATTTCACTCCAGCTACTAGATTCTGGTCCTTAGTCCTCCTATCCACCCCATGCCATCACACTTTTTTTCCAATAAGTGCATTTCTGATTCATACCACCCGAGCTAAAAAGGGTTTCCCAGTTTCCTCTACTGCTCTCACAGCTCATCTGCAGCACTCCATGGGGAATTTCATCAGCAATACATTAAGAGCCTCTGCCTGTTGACCAACAAATTGTTAAAAATGTTTTTCAAACAGCAGCAACAAAATGGAAGAAAAAAGAAAGGTGATGAGTCTGAAATTCTTATACACAAACATTGAGATTCCAGCAGGGCCATCTCAAGGCAAAAGCTGACATGGGTATGAGTAACATCTACAGAACTGTCAATAGCAATTCAGAGAAGGCAGTAGTGCTTAATAAGAGAGTTGCTCTGCCAATATTCAGAGGGGATTAAAGGAACAACTGGACTAATTACAGCCCTCAGCTTGACAAAATATTGGAAAGGCTGATATGGCACTCAATAAAGGAAGAGTTAGTGAGTAATTTGATTAATGTCAATTAGCATGGCTTTAAAGAAAAATAGATCTTTCCAAGTTAATCCTTTTTTGATTAATTTAAAATGTGTTTGCCAGAGGAAATGGAGCTATGTGATGTGCTTCTGTAAGGCATTTAATGTGGCAGCACATGGCATTTTTATTAAGGAACTGCTACAATACAGCACCAAGACAAAATAAGGAAAATATTTTACACCAGATAAACTCCCCCATACTGAATATGACTGTAAATGACAAATCTTCATCAGGTAGTGCAATCATCTCCCCAAAGACACTGGTTCTTTATCCTATGCTGTTCCTGACAAAAAGCAGGAATAAAACACATGAATAAGCATGCAATGGCACGAACTAGATCAGAAAAACTGAAGGATCACTGACAAGGAGTAAATGGAATATCACAGGGGAAGGCCCAGAAATTACTTGTGTCATTCAACTACAGCTTACTACAAAACTGTCCTCTTTGTAGATAATAGACTGTAAATTTTAGGATAAGGAGGAAAAATTCTGGGTACCAATGGAGAGTTTCCCTGGAAAACTAGCTGATCAGTACCTTACAATAAAAAAAAGAAAGAAAGAAAGAAAGAAAGAAAGAAAGAAAGAAAGAAAGAAAGGAAGGAACGAAAAAGATAAGATTATATTTTCTCTTTATGTGATAATGCAAACTGGGTGAGTCTTGAAAGTGAGAGTTTTCTACCCATCAAGCTAAAGATTTATTAAGATATCTTTATTAGTTTTGTTTCAAGATCCAGTACCTGGAAGACTGCAGAACACAAATTTGAAATAGATTTTTTTTTCAATAGCGATGAAGTTTGTTTCACTATGCATGTAATTATTAACTGAAGATAGTATGATTTCCTGGAGGATTTGGACTAGTTCTCAAACAGGGATGAATCTGGTGAAGCCCGATAGCTAGGGCCATAAAAGTGATTATTAGATGATGAAATACTCAGTGAGCCAGGCTGAGAACCATCAACTATTGGCACCAGATAAGTGATACATTTGAACAGCTCTTTTGAAAGTCAGACTTGTTTGGATGTGACGACCTTTGATGAATTTGGCAGTGAATTAACTTCAAAGGGCAGGATGTCATAACAGTCAAGTTTTACAAAATTATTGGCCAAAAAGAGTTTCCTAAACAAATAGACTATAATAGCTTGTGTTTTTTAAAATAAAGCCAAAAAAAGTCACAATATCCTCCCCTGATAGATGTATTCTGAAGCACACAGTGGTTGTCAACTCCTTCTTGGAGTTACCCCCTCCATGGGTGTCCATCTGCAGGTGGACCCACCTGTCAGTCACAACTGGTGTCTGGCTGTGGGACTCACACAGTTCATCCATGGCTGCAGAGTCAGTGCTGTGATTAATGTCAGCAAGTCTCATCGTTCTAGTCTTGTTTCATTCTGGTGGAGTCTCGTATATGGAACGCCTGTGGGCAACCTCTCCCAATGGCTTCCTACATATGTATGTTGCAGTGACTCCTCACTGGAGTCACTGCAACATTTTAGTTTTGGCACAAAGAAATCCAGTAGCATTTGTTTTCATTGTGAATATTCTGCATCATCTCCAGCTCTGTAAATTTTGAGATATTTCAGTTTTGCAGTAACATTGGATCATGATTGCAGACTGGGGCAACTCTAGCAACAATATTGCTTGGATCTCTAGTTGGAAACCATATTAGCTGGCATTTGGATATACTGAAGCTCTGTGAACTATACATGGTCATTTGGAAAATCACTGGTTGGCTCCTTTTCCTCTGCTACTGGTCTTCATCACTGTAAAAATGATGCCTCAAAGCAGCAGTAAAAACCAATCTGAACAGGTATTATGAGCTGCATTGAAACACACCAGGAAGACAACAAACAGGAGCCACAGACCTGTCACATGAGATTCTGGTTTCAGCAGCAGCTTCTAAAAGTGCTTGTCACAAATAAACTTGCCTGACACAGCTTCCCCAGCATGGCTGATGCTGTTCACTGCCTCTGGATCTCAAACTCCTGCAGTCCTTCCAGGCCTTTGGAACTGTGAGGAAACAGAAACGCCTCAGCCTACATTTCTCACTGT
Source organism: Entomyzon cyanotis (assembly GCA_024500445.1). NCBI lineage: Eukaryota > Metazoa > Chordata > Aves > Passeriformes > Meliphagidae > Entomyzon > Entomyzon cyanotis. Next base: position 38,858,024 of record JAKEPQ010000871.1, on the reverse strand, counting down.
GTCTCCCTTTAGCCTGTCGCCCAGAAGTGTAACCCTGGTGGTGCTCAGTTGCTCTGTCCTCCAGATTTACAGAGATGAACTGGAGTTGTTTCAGGCCATTTTCTCAGCAAACGAATTTCCTGTCAAAAATTCTTATATAGGATACGGCTAGGATGTGCACTTTTTTTCAAATACATTTTATTATAAATGAAACAAGTGGCATTTTTATTGTCTCCCAGGATCTCAATTTAGCAAAATATTCATTTGCTCAGTTTGTCTTACTGCTGTTGCCAGTGTCTTTATGGAAATAGTGGGTTGAATACACAGTGAAACACTGTATTTCTCCACTAGATTCACTTCTGCCTCTTGTATGGATATACCATATGGTGTAATATGGGAAGAGACAAGACTCTAATTAGTAGACCATTAGTCTGATTGCAATATTTAACTGGAATAAAATGCTAATATGAGGTCTTCTTCTGCCGCATATGACTGCAAGTGTACAGGAATCAACAGATGATTGTGTAGCATAGAAATCACTGCCACTGGCAAATGACCAAACTTAGTATGTAAAGATTCTTGAGTATCAGTGCATCCTGCTTGTCCCTCTGCAGCATGAAGGAATTCATTACTTTAATCCTGTCAATTCCCAGACTGCATGCTCAGAAACAACTATTAATTGTCAAATCAAGTTGCATAATAAGTTTGTGTTTGGAACAGAGCTTTTATTCATTTTGGTCTTCATATAATTTACAATCTTCTATCAGCATCATTTTGATGATCCTTTTGCAGCACAAATTATCATTGATCTCTTGAGATGTAACTGAAGGATTTGATAAGCTCTTTTCACATCAAAGTAATAAAGAAATGGGACTTGGATTAGCCTTGTTATCTGGTTTCTTGCTGTACCAAAAAATTGTTTGGGACTCAGACTTACTATTAACATGACCACTGTCTGGAGCTGATGCATTTATGCCATGCCATGGGTTTTACTTTTCCTTTTTGTTTGCAAGAATATTTGAATTCAGTATTTAGTTGAGCATGAACTAAGACTTAAGAGGAAGTCATGATGTTAGCATGTCTTTTCTGATGACCATACACTGGTGAACAGGCCTGTTTACCTGTACAATCTACTAAAACATTTTGATGGTACTTTCTGGTCTTCAACCTGAGACACCCAATTAGAACAGGCTTTTCAGGGCCCTGTACAGTTGAATTTTTTATACTTCCAAGGATGAAGTTTCCACAGCCTCTCTCAATAGCTTTCTTCTTGTACCTGGCTGCAGCTTGTGACTATTGCCACTTGCCTTCTGCTGAGCATTGCTGAGAACATGTCTACCTGTCAGAGAAAGCAGATCAGCCAGTAGTGGTGGTCAGGGTTGTTCTTCCCCAGGTGCAGGACACTGCATTTTCTTTTGTTGAATTTCAGAAGATTCCTCTCTGTCCTTCAGCCTGTTGAGGTCGTTCTGAAGGGTTGCACAGGTATCAGCCACTCCTCCCAGCTCTGTGTCATCAGTGAACTTGCCGAGGAGGCCTCTGCCCCTCCATCCAAGTCACTGATGAACAAGTTAACTCAGCGGGGTCAGAGATGCCCAGAAAAAACAGAGCATCAGATATTGAAAACTGAGCTGCACAGTGTTGGGTTTGTAATGTGTTAGGTGAGCCATGTTACAGGAAAAGCCAGCCCTTTTAATTTTTTAACCTTTTCCATGTCATTTCACCATTGTTCCTTCTTTCCCCCTTCCAAACCAGGTCAATGCCAATTATATGAGTCCATGCATGTACCACTAAAGCCATCATGTGTGGAGGGCATTGAAAAGAGTCACTGAAGTATATGAGCAAGCATAAGGCACATCACCGGGGGGACCATGACACAAAAGATCTATCAGAAAGGTCTCAGCAGCTCACTGAGGTGGAATAGCTGGAAGAGGCAGTCTTTATTTTACATGGGTTTATTTCCAGATAAAATAGAGAGGACTGGATATACACTTTGTTGCAAGCACACCAGCAGATTGCAGACTTTAAAAAGTATTAGCTAGACCACAGAAGAGAAAAGCCTTGACAAAAACACAAACATGATTAACACAGTTTTTGCTATGACCACTTTGGTTTCTCACATCATTGATTTCTGCACATATTTCCTCTTCCACACGTTTATCCTCCTTAGCTTCTCACAGCCAGCACATTCCCTTTCTAGTTCAACCTCTTGCTCTCATTCCATTGCACATCCGAGCCAACGGAAGCAGAAGTGAACCAGCCTCAGCAGCAGCAGCACAGCACGGCCCTGAGCAGCTGCCTGTCCACATCGGGGCTGCCCCACTTCTGCCACCAGTGCCACTTGCTTGTGTCCCACCTGGGGATTGACCTCAGGGATGAGACAGGATGGGGTTGAACCTTACAGCCAGCACTGCAGTCTGTGCCTTGGTCCCCTATAATAGCAGTCAGGGGAACAGAATCACCTGCAATTTTTTTTTTCCCACTGGAGTACAGAGACGTGGAGGTTAAGGGAAAGACAAGGGGAAATTTTACTGTTGTTCACTCTATTTTTTTGTGTTCCTTTCCATCTGGATTACCGGCCTGGTGTTTTTTCTTTGCCAGAGACTCAAACACTGCAATAGGCAGCTGCACTGGGAAGCGACACCGACCAAGGCTGGTTCTGTGCCTCTTGGAGCATAACGTGGGCAGTGGGACTGGCAGGGACATGGGAATCAGTGGGGACAGGGCGACAGTCAGGCAGGCAGTGGCTGAGGCTGTGGCGCTGAGTGTCAGAGGCAGCCAGCCGGGCAGGCAGAGGACAAACAAGCAGCATCCGTGCAGGCAGGCTTCCATCTGCTGGAGACAAGCAGCTCCACAGCTACTTTTCCGGGCTGCCTGACACTGCTCCCAGCAGATGGGAGCCCCGCGGGAATGAGCACACTGTGAAGCCCCAGCATCACAGCCCAGCGGCCAGGGTGGGTCAGCGAGGAGGTCTTTGTCACGCAGTTTGGTGTATCAGGTGACACATACCCATATATACCCCAGCGTGAAAGAGACTATAAACAGATGTGTGTTTGTATCTGGAAGGAAATTACACCTTCCTGATAGCCTCTGGGGAAGGCAGAGGATCGGAGAGGATGTTCACCGCCTGAGGTGGGGGACATGTGAAAAAAAATCCAGATTGCCATAGTCCAGTCATTACAATGTGTGGAGGCTTCAGGGGAACCAGCTGAACAGTTCCCATGAGTGGTAAAATTCATCTTAAGATGCAAAAAACCCCAAAATAAAATATATCCATCTCTCCTTCCCCACTCCCTCTTCAAAAGGTTTAACTTTCTAGATATGGAAAGCTGCCTAGCATTGGTAGGTTTGTTTATGACTTTGGTTTGAATGACAGTTTTTCCCTCATTGAACTTCCAGGCACCTGCAAATGGGCTCTGATTTCTTAGGCTAAATCCTTCCTTCTCCCTCTCTGGCAACAGTGAATTTGTTATCAGGGGTTTGATACTAATAGCATTTGAATGGTTTATGTTTAAAGGAAAATAATGTCATTATTTCAGAGAGAAATCCAGAGCTAATAGAAGGGGAGATAGTGGTTTGAGATGCTCTGGGCAAGGACCCAAAAAGCAGACTATTAGCATGTGTAGTAGCAAGTTTATGGCTTTGCAGCACAGCGTGCTGATGTCAGCCCAGCAACAATCCAGGAAAATCAGAATTTTTCTCCAGAAATTCAGTCTGTGATATGTAGGAACACAGTAGATGAGTTTTGTGCTGAATATATAAAATGTAACATGTATGGGAATACATCATGCCCTTTCCAAGATTGTCATCAGTGGTCAGAGCAGGGTGTCCTATGCTACCACCCAGAGTTGAGCTCTGAGAATGCTGCTTCCCCAACATTAATAAAAAAAAGAAAGAGAGACAGAGAAACCATCTTCCCCTCTGCAATAAAATGTTTCTTTTCAAGCTTTTTCCTTGAAAGCTTTTCAAACCTTTTCCTTCTGTTGACTTCCTTCATTTCCCTAGCTTCTGAGCAAAGGCCACGCAAAGAAGTTAAATAAACCCAGAAAAATACAGAGCAGACATATCTAAAGCAACATGTTTGGGACAGAAAATGTTGGTGAACTTTTCTTTAAGACTTTTTCTTTTAAAACTGCAAAACCCAAGATTATATTGAGATTTCTAAAGAAGGTTGTCTGGTTTGTTTTTTTTCTTTTCTAGTGCTGGAGCTTGTTATTAATCTGTACATGCTTTTTGTGCATGGTCTCTGTAGCTCCTTATAAGAGCCTATCTATCCATTTGACATAAAAGACATTGTCCACTGTGCCAGAGCCAAAAAAGCCATTAACAGTCTTCAGACTGGCATCCCTTTAACAGTAACTTCTTTCATAGCCCAAAGTCTTAGGAAACAATCAGCATTTTTGAGAGATGATTAAGATGACCTAATGGGGCTGTTTAATCTCTGATGTCAATAATTGGATGTTTTCATCTTGTTGCTCACTTTGTATTGGTGTCACAAATTTTCTCTTGGCTATAAATATGACCTGTAATTTCCATTACAGTACATGCAGAGTCATCCATGTGTAAAAAGTGGTTGGATTTTGCTTTGTGCTGAGAAGCATAGATGTGCTCAGGGGCTTGACTGGTAAAAAACAGTGTGTAGAAAAGGCTCAGAGAGGGGATGTTGACCATTTTCTCTGCTCACATTAGTACCCAACCTGCATTGCTTGCATGGCAGCCTGCTGAAAGCCTCCTCTGCACACCCAGGCACTATCAGCTGACATACCTTTGGTTGTCCAGGAATTCTGGACATGTATTCCCTGGGCAGAAGCCCCGTGGTGTTTCATTCCACCTCCTTATCTGCTACAGTATGCAGTTTAGGCTGCAGAGCAGTTTGGGGGTGTTGCATTGGAAGTACATTCTCTCAGTGGTGCTGCTCCTGCCCTACCATCCTCAGCAGCTGGGGAGATGGGAAGCCTTAGGGGCAACATCATGCTCGCAGACATGAGAACAGGGCTCCTCCAGGTCCCCTTAACATGAGTGTAGATAAATGGCAAAAACTCTCAGGAGCCGTTTAAATAGAAATCTGCAGAGTTCAGCCTCGCTCACGTGTACCTCGCTCTGGCTGTGCTGATCAGATGCAAATTCAATCACCTGCTGCGCCTCTTTTGAAGTCTCTGCCTGTGACAGTATCTCTGCCACCAGCCTTTCTCCCTGTTTGAAGTCCTTTGCCTGCACAGAACTTACTTTGTTCTCACACTTCTTACAGATTTAATCTGCTTTCCGCAGCTTGGCATCTCTGCAGAAATGCAAGGTGAAACGGAAAAGAGATGAAAGAAAACCCCAGGATCTGAGAGATCCCATTTTACCTGCTGAGCATCCATGCTGCTTGGGAGATATGGGTCTCCTTTGCCTTCTCCTATTCACGTGCCACAAGCTGTGGAGCTTCTCCTGCTTTATGGACATTTATTTTGTGTAAGTCAGTATACCATAAAAGAAAAAAAGCTCAAGTAAAATGGAATCATTCTTGCTTTAGGACATTATTGTAAAATTCCTCAGATCATCAGTAAATTAGTAGGAAGATTCTTATCAGATAATGAATAAAACAAGATGTAGTAAAAAAAATCCTCACAAGTACAAATCACCTTCCTGCATGTTTTATTGTATCTATATCCTTAGGTCACAGGGTAACTATAGTGATTTATCTTTTTAGCTGGTAATTATAGACACTATTTATTGATCTTCTAGGGGATTTAGCTTTTCAGTGAGTTTAGCTTGTGATCCCATGACTTTGGGAGAATATTTCAGACCCTTTGCTGGGGTGAGTGCAAGTGTCTCTGCAAGTTCTTGCCCCTGCAAGGGTGACACTGGCACAGCCTGGAGAGAAGGTGACACCTGCAGAGCAGCCCAGGAACCAGCAGCACCTAAGGCCTCATCTCAGGGAACGTCTTAAGGGAGGGGGAGCAAAATCAGTGAGTCAGTGGAATGCCTTGCTTTCTTGCAAGTGGAAATAGAGGTCCTGGGAGCCTCCTGATGGCAGCAAGGGTGAAAGTCCCTGAGTGTGCATCCACCAGAGCATCGGCTGCCTGGATCTGGGCAGCTGCACAGTGCCCTGCCAAAACCCCTGCTTAAGCTGCCTTTGACCTCCTGCTTTGCACAGCCCATCTCACAGCCTGGTACAGCTGCACCCCTGCCCCTTGCACCTTCCCAGGGTGACTCCTTTCACACAAACACCCATCGGACAGCCCCAAGCAGCCGTGGCTGAGGTCAGGGAGTCAGCATCATCCCTCCAGCTGTGAGAGCCTTGGTTTGCCCCCACAAGGCCATCTTCTGTATCCCTGGGGCGCAGAGTCCACACAGTGCCCTTCTTCCGCCTCACACCACCTCCTCTGCCACATCTGCATCACCAGGCCATGGTGTAACATATTGTACTCTTTAGAAAACAAGCTCAGCGCTCCTGGAATTAGAATCTGAGTGACGCTGGCTGAATCATAACCTTTAAAAAATAGCAGGTTGGGGGTTTTTTGTCTGTTTTTCCCGCAGTGGAACAAAGCCGGATTTAAAGGTCTGCTGTGGGTGGATGATTGCAACCCTTGATCCCCAGCCAGAAGCATTACATTACATAAAGAGTTTTTTTCTTCATTAGGAATTAATCTGTGCTAACCAACTGTCAGCTGCTGGTAACGACCATTTATTAACATGCTGCCCTCCCCGGACTAGGGGCATTTAACTGACTTATTACATTAGATGTAATATGAAAATGCACTTATCCATATCCCAGGCTTTCACGTGGCCCAGCTTTCCTCCTGTCTGCCCACGCGTGTGCTGCTGCAGGGGAGCGAGGGCAGCCAGGCAGGGCAGGGCAGGGCCTGAGCCATGCGGCCTGACTGCAGGGTGTAACCTCAGCTCATCAGGGCCGAGCTGGTAAGAGAGACCTGTCTGTGACAGTCCTGCTTTGGGTTTTCCTGGGGGCATGATTTGCCTCCATGGCAGCAACCAGAGTTTGCAGCAATGCTGTAGGCATTGTATAACCCCTCTATGCATTTGTGGAATGCATGAGTTCATTGATGGGTAAGTCCTTGGTTTTTTCTGCCTGGTGGAAGTTTGTTAAGTGTTCAAAACAAGTCACTTCTGGGCTACCGGGAAATCTTAACAGGTGTCCTGGAAAAGCCAGGGCTGTTGTTCATGTTCATTACCACCTCTCTGCAGTACAATGAAACATTAGACATTAGGAAGGAATTCTTTACTGTGAGGGTGGTGAGACACTGGCACAGGTTGCCCAGAGAAGTTGTGGATGCCCCAACCCTGGAGATGTTCAAGGCAAGGTTGGATGGGGCTCTGAGCAACCTGGTCTAGCAGAAGGTGACTCTGCCCGTGGTGGGGGAGTTGGAACTATATGATCTTTGAGGTCCCTTCCAATCCAAACTGTTCTATGAATGAAGTAAGGCTGTCGTGAGATTTTTCTGTAAACAAACTGGGGGGGCTCTGAGGAGGGTCTCAGACAAAGTGGAGGTCACTTTGTCCAGGGAAGTGAAGAGCAGAGGAAACCCAAGACATATGTGCACAAATTTAGGTACATAAACTTTCCTTCATACCCACAGGGTGTAACAGACCCAGCAAGGGAGATTCAGCCGGGCTACTGGTGAACACTTCCTAATTTCAAGGCTGGTCAATCACTGGTAGAAGCTCCCTGGGGAGCCCTGGCACATGCTGAGCCCTGGTGCCATGTGTGTGTGCTCTGCCCAGCATTCAGGGACCCAGCTCAGCAGCTTCACCCTCCTTGATCTTCCTGACCCTTGACAAACATTTTTCAGCCTTTTTCTCTCATCTGCAGCTGCCATCAGCCTGTTTCTGGATGCTTCCTGGTCTCCTCTCACAGAAACACGGATCAGGGTAGACGCCAGGATGGAGGGGTGTCTGTTTGGCAGCAAGTGGATGTGAAGCCTTTGACTCCATTACCTGCTCTACTGACAGCAGAAGCTGGGGAGGCTGGGATGGGAGACGGGTGAGGTGCTTGAGGTGTTGAGGGACCTCCAGGTTCAGGGAGGCAGCTGGGAAAGGGCACCAGGGGCAGTTTAACACCACAATGCTGAGCCTGGACAGGCAGCTGAGCCTGGAGGCTCATGAGAAATGAACATCAAGGCATTCTGCTCCATACAGGCTGAGCCAGGGCCCAGAGACATGCCTTGGAGTGGCCGTGAAGCTTTGGGCAGCCTCTCTACTGGAAATGGATGTGCCTGGAAGCAACTGTGAGCATTTTGGAGCTTAGGTGGCAGCTTAGCAGCATGGGATGGAGAGACTGAGAAATGAAACTCTGGGCCTAAGGCTCATCCTGGGTGGTTGCTCCAGTCCTGGGTGCAGTTGGTCCTCCTGTGAGCTGCCTCCTAGATCTGCACCCATCAGTGTCCAGGCCATGATGCCTCTCACAGCCTTCACTGAGACCTGAAGTGAGGGTAAACCTCAGACTTCTCTTTGAGGCTGCTTCCTCCTCTGTGAAAGCAAAAATTTTGATTTTTATTATTTTTACCAGGCTGTTTTACCTCTTCCCAGTTAAAAAAACCTACTTCTAATTGTTTAAAACTAATTGTTTTATTGGATTCACATGGTAATGAAATATTAGTGTTTTTATTTGTGAAGCAGCCTTGGTGGTTCCTTCCCTTGGCAGAGCACCAGCACAAAGGTGTTTGGCACTGGAGCTGTTAGTCACTTATTTTCATGATTTTTGTCACCAGCTGAGACGTGGGAAGAATACTGACATTCTGTAATATTTACGTCAGCTGCCAGAGAACTGAGGAGGAGAAAGCACAAACATTACAGCTGTGATTAAAGAAAAGCTGGAGAACCAAGGAGCAGCTAATGGCTTGGCAAATTACTGCCTTTGGCACAGTCATGGAAATACTTTCCTTTGTGGGGGAGGAGGGCTTTTTTCCTTTTCTTGCCTCTTTCCCTACTTTTTCCTCTTTTTTAAGGAAGCCATGTCCTGCTAAGCACTGCATAGCTGCATCTGCAGGAGGGTGGGTAAGGGATGGGGAGAACCCTTCAGTGGGAGGCTGAGCACGGGAAAGCTGATGGGCAGCATTGTTCCTGAGCAGCATCACTGCTGGGTACCATCACCACCAGGCAGCTCCAGGCACTCCTGTACAGATTAATGAGGTACAGAATCACACAGAGCTCCTGCCCCAGCCTTACTCTGTGTGAGTGGCAGGGAAGGCTCTTGGCAGGTCAGCAAGTGCCACTTCCATTTAGCAGCTCCACTCAAAATTGAGTTGCATCTCCTTTGTCATTTAGAGCCCAAGAGCCTAGGACAGACCATTTGACCTCAAGTAATCAGCAGGGCCTCCCATTTCATTCCTTTAATTTGCTTTCTGTGTCATACACCAGCCCTTCTCCAAACAAAGGAGCCCTTTGAAGCAAGAGCTCCTCCTCCTCCTCCTCCTCTCCTAGGTAACCCCTGAGATGAAAGGAAGGTCTGACATGGCAGGATTCTGACAGGAAAATCCTGCAAACAGACACCACCTTTTCAGACCGAGCACCAACCTCCCTCACGGATGAAACACACATGGAGAGCTCTCCCCTCAGCCCCAGAGAAACACTTCTTTCCATGTGCCACCCTGGGAGCACCTCAGAGCCCTTTGGGGAGAGTCCCTTTGGGGACACTGACCCTGTAAAGACAGTATCTCACAGAGGCACAGAACATGGACAAAGCCCTGAGGAAACATCCTTTGTCACCTTCCCCAGGGTGGCAGTTTGCATCCATGGCATTATCATGGATGGGGCTGTGGTTAGGGTGATGACCACCTAGGTGTTTAGTGTCTCCAGGTCTGGCCAAGCAGGAGTTTCCTTTCCTCCTCGGAGTGTCTTACAAATTCCTCCCCTCAGCACCACACCTGAGTACCTAGCAATATGTGTTAGATGCCTTTATCTGGTGCAAATGATAGGATCTTTCTCCTGTGAAGCTTCTTGGAGATCCTCTTTTCTCCCTGCCCAATGGATGAATAACTCTGCCTTTCCTGTTTTATGGAATGGCAGCACTCCTGAAACTCTAGATGCAAAATGAGCAGTATTTTCACTTGGAGGCTGCTGCAATTACAATCTGTGCAGAACACTGAAGGTCTCCTCCTGTCTGTACCTATAAAAATATGGTCATTATGCACCTTAATAGGAAAGGTTTAAAATTTCATGGTTGAAATGAATTTGGACCCTAATAAAAATCCAGATAAAATGAAAAGAGCCAGAAGGCTAGAGAGTTTTACAGCTCTAATGTTCTGTCCCATTTCCCAAAATATATTTGTTCAAGTAATTCAAACTGTCGTTACAATTAACTTGTTCTTTCATTTCCCTCTCTGAATTCCCTCTAAGCTAAACACACAATTTTCTTCTATAAATCTGCGTGACAAGTAGAGCAGTAAAATCTTTCCTTTTTTTTTTTTTCCCACATCGTTTATATGCATTTTGCATGGGTTGAGCTGCCAGGCATTTCTCCTAAGCTAATTTCTATGGTTGCAAGGGCTCATACCCACACTCAGAGACCCCTAAAAGACTTGTGGAAGAAGTCCAATTTGGACAACTGGCCAAAAGGACTCTTCAGCATTTTCTCAAAGGGAGGAAATCTTAAAAATCAGGCATCAAGCTGGATCCTTTGAGCCTTGCCTCCACAGCAGACCCTGCTCAGCCTGGCAGTGGCTCCTGTCCTTCCACAAGAGCCGGATGCCAAAAGCTGCCCCTTGCCCCTGCTTGTGCCCAATTTCCCTTGCCACCCTTCTCCCTTCATCTGAAATGATAATTCCTCTGACCAGGAAAGTAATGACCCTGATACATTATTTCAAATATCATTTTTGCAAAGTAATTAATCAGCTTAATGTGAGACTGGATTACATTTTAATTTTAATAGCGCTAAATGCTTGCTGTGTTTTAAATAAATTTTCCAGCTCTTTACATTTCAGCAGGGCAATATCTCACTTAGTGAGGCTGTACCTTGCTGTAATCTCTCCATTGTGGAAATTTGATAGACAATAACCATTATTCAGTGGTTTGGGTATCAGCCTCATCCATGCACATTTATTTTAGTTCCATAGTCTGCATTAGGATAATAGCTGAGATCTGGCAGCTGGGACCTCAGAGAAATTTTATCTTCCACTGGGAAGTGTGGAGACAATGTTTTCAAAGGCACAAAGCAGGAATTAAATGACAAGTTCTCATTTGTAGTCAAATGGAGATTGAGATATATACCTGTCACTTGATCTTTTGAAAATGTGCCATTAATTGTAAAGCAATTATTAAGCTTTCGTCAGTTGTGGGTTGCAGTTTTCACAAAAGGTCTCCATAGCTTATAACTGTAATTAATGGCTCCCTTTTCCCAAAGAGCTTTGCATACTTCAAAGTACTTGCATGCTTCCACTACATTTCTTCCACCTTTTGAGATGTTTTTTACTTGAAATCAATTACAAATTAGGTATTTATTCAAATCCTTTGCCCCTGGGTATCAGCTCATAGGTAACAGATTTCCAAACAGAATTAAAATCACATTTTAAGTTTCACACCATGAAATTAACTCTTTTCCACCCTTTCCATCTGTTATTTTATTACCAGGTGTGATTACAGCAATTAGCATAGTGGATTGTACCCATTGCACAAGTTTAGCATCAGCATTTCTTGCATCCCTCTCAACACCTCCTTTTTCAGAAAAAAAAAGAGAGAACCCATATTTTTTAGCAACATCTCATTTCTTAGCCCATGGCTGACAATAAGAGCCTTTTTTTCATTCAATATAGTAAGTTTTCTGGGCATAATAAATGGTAATGTACATACAGTATATTGCAATTTCACATACGTGCACTATTTAACAAAAATACACATCTTAGTGTCTTCCTTTTGTTATACATTATGCCTGCATACTCATTATATATATGTGCACACATCTATATAGTTGCTTTTTTTCAAAGACATGATTTGGTTAGAAGTAAAAGTACAATGGACCCAGACATAGAATGAGTGGAGCTGACATTTTCTCCCTTGCATTAGGAACAGGTTGTCCAGACAAGGCATTTTCATCAGTGACCTCAATTTGCCCAAATTTCCTGTGCACTTCTGAAAATCCTGTCCTTTGGTAGGTTCTTTGTCCAGCTGCTCAGTGCTTCACAGAACTGGGTTGTATCCATCAAACAGTATTCAGAGCCCAGCTTCAGGCACTCTCTCTCAAAACATGAGTTGGATCTGGCAACTGGAAGTTACACAGTGCTCATGGAGTCTCTTTTAATCCAGGCGAAATCAAAGGTAAAGTACACTGCCAATACCACACTTCAAATATTTGTTCTAACTTCATGCCTAGCCACTCTCCTCTGAATAAACAGAAAAGTACAACTCATAATGCTGACTGAAGGAGAAGTCTTGGCTTTATCTGCATCTGTACTTTTCATTTCTTGTTTTAATGAATAATAAGCTTAAGTAGTGACTAAGATAGAGGAGGATTTTTTTTTTCTGCTTTAATGGAAAAATACCCTCTCGATGGTTTAATAGTCTGGCAAAACCAGACATCAATCTCTATTAGTTATATACACATGCAAATAAAATAAAAGGAAGGTATCCTCTCCAAAAGATGCTTATTAGACATTAAAACTACTGACAATGTTAGTACAAAGACAATAGGACCTAAAGGACTGTCCTTGTCATCATGTAACTTCTAAGGGAACAGGAGGTGTAATAAAAACAAACAGCAAAGTAAAGCACTAGGACTTCCTGGGTTTTGTATGCCAGAAGGCATTATTCATGGACAGCACTCACATTTTTGGCTGTTTGTCTACATTTATCCCTGGTGTAATATCATCGTAATGCAGGGGAGTTTTAAAAGCATCATAAGGCAGGAGAGATACCTACTTTCTTCCAGCTGGACTGGTTCAGAGGATGCATTTGAAGAACTCACTGGTGACTAATGCAGAATTGGATTCCCACTGGGTGACCTGCTCAAAAATCGTAAGCATGCCCCACAGAGGTGCTAGCTAAGCATGTTGAGCCCCTCAGCACCTTATGAGGTAGGTAAATCTCTCTTTCTAGAAAGTGCTTCTCACTTTCTAGATGGAGGAGCTGAGGCACTGAGAGGTTAAATGGCATGTGCTGTGGGTCATGCAGAAAGACTGGCAAAGCAGGGTGGCACAGGAACCAAGTTTCTCACTCCCTGCACTCTCTGGTGACTTCATGGTGCAGTTCTGCTGCCTTTCCTCAGCAAAGGTCCCTTTGCTGCACTGTCCTGCTGCCAGCTGGGCCAATGGTTCCTGTTTTACACTCAGAAATGCTAATGCAGAAGAATGCACCGTTATGCCCAGGCTTTAACCTCTCAAAAAATGAGTGGTCAATTTCCTCAATATTTTTTGTGTCTTTCCTGTAATGATCTCCACCAGTCAATGTGAGAAGTATCCAGGTTTCAGCTCCATGAGCAACAAGTGGTAAATGCACTGACCTGGTGCCTCAGAAGACAAGGGGCAGGCTGGGGTACAGGGCAATCCTGCCCCTCAGACACTGTCCTTCCTCTTCTTGCCAGCATTGCCAGGGCTGTGTTTTCTTACTTTTATGACCAGACAGAACTCCATTCATGTCAATTATTAACATGGTTGATTAAAGGGGAACATAGTTGTTAGTTTTAGCTTCTCTCATCAATTTTGTTTCCACCAAATCGGTGTCATCATCAGCTTGACTTAGGCAGTAATATTTGGAGCACAAGGGAAAACCTGGATATTGCTGACAGCCAAGAGCTGACATTTCTCTGCCACTTTCTACATCCCCTGAGATTTAGGATGTAAGAATTTCTACTACAGTAAGCAGAAATTTAATGTGCCAACAAATAGTTGTGGTTACATCAGTATTTTTGTTTGCTTTTTCTTCATTCTAACCTCTGTCCTGGCTCTTCACACTTCCGTCTCTGCCCCCACTGCTCAGTTTCAGCTTGGTAAAAACGTGTTTTGATGTACATAATCTCCACAACAGCCAAAAAGTCATGGTGTTTTCTTAAAATAAGGAGCACACAAACCTGAGCATTGCTGTCTTGTCGCTGTCATGTTTCTACATTTGGGTTTTGCTGTCAGCATTGTTAGCAAAGGAAAGGGAGATGTCATGGGATGGGAAAAGAACTGCCAAGCACATAAGCTTGTTACAATGCTGTGCAGCAGCTTCAAAAGACTTACATTGACCTTGGACCCATAGTATTATTCTTGGCCATTTAATCTCTGACATGCCTCTGTTTCTGCAGAGAGGTTCTGGCAGACATGTATCCTTTTGATTCCAAATGCCTGAACAGAAGGGCATTGTGTTGATTGGGGCAGGCACATTGGGATAAACAGGTTGTCTGTGGGCTGCATTTGTAATCTGGAAAAAAACCCCACCAATTCAAACATACCACCTGTCCTCTGTAACCAGCCCAGCTAATCCTGGCCAGTCAGCTGTCCTAATGGTATTGATGAAAGTCCTATCCAGAAAGAAAGCAGAATCTGTACCCTCAAAGGAAGCATTCTTCACAAAACAATAGGAAAAAAAGTATGTTTCATATGCCAAAGAAAAAATAAATAATTTGCTCAAATGCAGAGATTTTGTAAAGGGAAGTGCTCATTCAAGTTTCCTTACAGGAGATGCACTGTCCAGACCTCCCCATGCAAGTTGCATTTATCTAATTCCTTACAGCTCACTTGAGCACTGTCTTTGGTTGTCCATTGCACAGCAGGCACCACCAGCATGGCCAGCCCCAGACAAGCATCCAGCCCGCTTGGGGTGTGTGGTGGACACGTATTTTCAAGTATGAGAAATGGCATGTGTCATAAAGCAAACGGGAGCAGGGGTGTGGGCTGGAAATCAACCAGCACAGCAAGCTTCTCCATGAGGCCTGTGCATGGAGTTGCCTCCTGGAGGATGTGTCCTCCCCTTTATCCTTCAAAGAAGCAATAAAATAATCAGGTTTCTGGCTTTGTGTTCAGATTAGACCAAAAAAGTACCAGCAAAAGAGTGTTTTGTAGATGTCTACTGGTTCAGTCACTGCTGTGCCAGCATGCTTAGCTAAAGACAGACCAATATATCAAATTAAAAAATATATATGTGCCTGGGAATATTATTCTTGAATATTTATCAATTGCATGAGTGTTCTGGATGATGCGCAAGCCCACATGGCCCTTCAGGCCTCTCTTCCTTGATGAATTAGATTCATTGCTCATAGCTAAATGCACAACCATCTTTTCTTGTTTTTCTTCCTCTGGTACCATCTGGTTTCTTGTATATCCTGCCAGGCTGTTGGCATCAGATTCACTGTAGTTTCCATCCAGCATCATAGTTTTCGAGTGAGGTATTCCACACGAACATGAAAACTAGGGACATAAACAAGAAATATAGCTGAACATTGGAAAAGCACGTAAGCAACAGAAATTATGCCTTTCTATTAACAGACAGCTTGTAAACAGTTGAGTTTCAAATTTTGATTGAGATATTTTAAGTTTCTCTTTGAACAAAAAAGTCACTTTTATTTTGCTTGTTTTCTAAAGGAAGGGATAGGGTTTATCTCCACTGCTTGGACAAGCAGCTTCAGAAAATATTAGAAAAATGCTTTAGCAGACATAAAGTCTAAGCAAAAGGTCTTCTTAGCTAGCTGTTGTTCAGCCTTACCATCTTGAGATTCCTTATTTTTCATTCTTTCTGTTTATAAATAGTCATGGACAAGATGCAGTTTAATCTGTGGAAATGGCTTATCCAGTAGATGTTACAGGAAGAAAAGGGCCAAGTTCTTGTTATACAGATACACGTTTTCTTCATAAATCTGATTTTATGAAGCCTAATGTAAAATCCCAGCACTGCTGGACTCAACTTGCATTGACTTCAGCAGCATCATCATGTATCCCACAAGTCTAAAAAAATCCAATGAATACAGATAGAATTTTGAATAGGAAATGCACTCTTCTACCATTCAAAACCTTCAGTTTTCCTATCCCAGCAATATGGATTATGTATTTGCATGCAATTAAAATGGACTCCAAAACCTTTCTGCCAGGAGTTCGTGTCTCTGACTTCCCACAGACCAATTTCCTTAACCAATAATACTTTGCACCCAATTCCCTCCTCCACCAGCTTTGATGTGTGGGTTTTCCAAGAGCTTGTTTTCAAGGATATGTTCAGCTAAAATAAATGTATATATCTGAATTGTATATATATGAATATATGTATATACAACAACATATACATCAACATGTAACATTCAGGATGCCCTTGGAAAGCCCTGCAGTCAAGGCTTTTTCTTCATTATTTAACCAACAGATCACATTGCTTATTGAAAACCTTTAAATTCACTCAAGGATTGTGTTCTGTATTCTTGGCATAACCAAAAGATTTGGTATCAGCAGGTTATGTTCAGATAAACATGACAAATTAGTAGCCCACTTTCTTTACTTTTTTTTTTGAGCACTCCATGAGTAAAACTGAACATCAATTGGGTTTTAAGACATGTTTTATTCTAAGCAGGCACACTTAAAAACCCCAAAACCAGAAAACACTAACACCAAAATAAAAATAGAGTGAAGCTCCCCAAGAAGGACTCTTGTGGTTTAAGCACATCTGACATTACAGCATCATGCAGCCACTCACTCAACCAACCCTCCCCCTGAACTCTGGAGGGATGCGGAGGAGGACCAAAAGTAAAACTTGTACGTTGAGATAAGAAGAGTTTAATAATTGAAATGTGTTCTATGGTGAGGAATATGCCTTTGGCCTGCTTTGGTCACCTGTCCTGGTCATGCTTCTTCCCAGGCTTTTTTGTTTATCTCCTCAATGTCAGAGCATGAGACATAAAAACATCCTTGAGTCAGGATAAACACAACTTAGCAACAACATCAGTGTGTCACATTATTCTCACACCGAATTCAAAACACAGCACTGTACCAGCTACTGAAAAGAAACTAACTCTATGCCAGCCAAAACCAGAATAACACCAAACAACAAAAAAACACAGGGGAGAATTACACATCAGGCTCTTTATCATGAACTGACAGGTCCAGGAGGTGGTGGCTGGGTGGGAGGCACAGCAGTGACAATAACAACCTAATTGGGGCAGGACTCAGCAGAGAAAGCAATTTTGCAGATTTACTGTCAGCCCCTAGGTCAAATTACAGTTCCCATGGCTTCATGCACGCATGATGAGTCATCTCTATGGGCAAGGGAGCCTGACGTGCTAGAAACCCACCTCCACAGAGCCCAGAATTACACTCATCCTCACATAGGCTCATTCACACAGAGGTGAGCTACATAATTTCACCTTGCAGAACTTTTAGCCTAAGTCTACCATAACAATTTAAACACTGCCAAAGAGCCTCCTTGGGTATGGGAATGCAGCTGACAATACTATTAGACTGTAAGAATGTGTCTGGCCTGAATTTTGTCCAGCCCGGCAAGCACTGAAAAGTTCCCAGGCATGGGCTGGGAATAAGCATGGGGCCACAGACATTTTGCCACATATATTTCACAGAAGCTCCTGTGATCTTGAGGGAGAGAAGGTTTAATTTTAGATACTGCATGCCTTTGTCCCAGGCACATTTAGTTTCTTAATGTAGACATAACATAGAGCTCTTCTCTGGACAGCCTTACATGTTTGTACTAGGACTTTTTGGGTCTTTCATAGGGGAACAGCACTGGATGACAAGGTCTACATTTACTATGAGAAATATCTCTTCTGCCTCTTCAAGAGCTTCTTCCTCAAATAATGCTGTTTATTATTTCTGTTCCTATTTCCCCTACTGAGGATTAATATCGTCACATGTTGAAGACTGAGTAGAATATTTTCCCTTGTGTAGTGAAAAGGCATTTACTGAATATAGAATTCAATGTACGAGAGTCAATAAAGGGTAGATTTAGGATATAAATAACAAGCTACACCATCACTGGATGTGGAAATACATTCCAGGAAATTTAGCAGAAAATTCACAAACCCTCTCAAGTTCATTTCATCCCTCCAGTACAGTTAAAAATAAAGGAGAAGAATTTTCATTAAAAAAAAAATACAGGTTTATTCTAGGCAAGTCAAAACCTAACAGGGATGTTTCTTGTTATTTCCCATGACCTGTAACAATGCCATATTCTTTGGACATGGGATGCCTGAGCAGAGCTGGCTAAAATGCCACAGACCACATGCAGCAAGTCAGACACATCTGAGTCACTGTGCTTGCTCAGGACTTCTCTACTTTGTGTTGCAGAGAATTGCTGGGCCCCACGTGGGGACTGGGAGGGGCACAGATAAATTAAGATACTCAGGACCTGTTCAGGTAGCTTTCCAGAATCATAATGCTGTTGAGAAGGCCTTGAAGAGAGGTAAAATTTCATCACAGAAGTCTAGTAGACTTATCCAATAGGCTTTTTAATATATATAATTATATATTTTTAGGTATGTCAACTGGGAAAGGTGCAGGGCTGTTAGATGATTTATGCTGTACTTCAAGGAAGTCATAGGTAAAGGAGAAAGAGAAGGACATGCAAAACCAAAAGGGTAGTTCAGAGAGGGAAATATCATGCTTAAATTATATGAAAGATGATGTCTGCATTGGCATTTCCAACAGGCTTATACAAATTTCTCCAGGACTCAAAGACAGTAAGTTACCAATATTACCAGAAGACTAATGTGAGGAGTTCCTACTGGGAAGAAAGAAACTGTAAAACATGTTGATGTTCTGGGGGTATGGGGACCAAAAACATTTGGTCCCAAGCTCTAGTGTTCAAAAGGCAATGGTCCTTTTTTTAATCACAAAGAAGAAGGGCTGACAGGTCTGTAAGATATTTCAGGGGGTCTCTAGTCCAATGTTCTGTTCACAACAGAGCCAAGCTGCTCAGGACTGTATCTGGTCAGGTCTTGAAACACTCCAGGGATGCAGGATAAGATCTTTCATAGTATATTAAAAAGTACAAGCACAAACTTGTCTGACTGTTGTTTGCGCTTGGTAATGGGGAGCACCTCTGCTATTACATCCATTAAATCCAGTTTCCAGAGTAAAGCTGCCTATAGAGGGAGGAAATTGTTTTGCTCCAAATAACACCTTTAGCTTACTAAAGAAATTGTGGCAGCTGCAATGAAGTATCAGATTTTATACTTTCCCCTCTTGCCATTCCCTCACAGTTCCAGGTTTCAGTGCTTGCCAGTTCAGATCACACTCTCTTTTCCTATGTTACTATGAAGAGCTGTAAGATCAAATCCTATTTTACTGTGTTAGCAATTCAGCCTGAGGTGGGTCTAAACAGACCCAATTACACACATGGTTGTCAGTGTTTTCCCATTAACAGACAGTCAATATAAAGATCAGCTCAGCTGTAAGGAAAAAAAAAGGAATAAATGGATGAAGTAAAGTTTTTCTCACCCTCTCCCGCAGTTTCCTCTCCTTCCGCTCCTGCACCGTTGTCAGGTAATTCACAGCTGCATATTCCAACACCGAGAGGAAGACAAACACAAAACTGACCCACAGGTAAATGTCCACTGCTTTGATGTAGGAAACACGAGGCATGGAGGCATTCACCCCAGTGATGATCGTGGACATGGTCAGCACGGTGGTAATCCCTGGAAAGAACCAAAAGAAATGTTATTGACTGATAAAGTCCGTAAGTTTTTTTGTCTCTAGAAAAACAGAAATCATGGTCTACATGATGCTCTAAAAGATCTTCAATATGAAATAAATGCATGTTAATAACCTGTTCTGCCAATGCAGAATTGTTACCCTGCCTACATTTTTGTGCTCATGATGGGTTGAGTTTTGAGAAGCAATGGAGCAGTCAACATCTTGCATTTAACAAACAGCATTTAACTCCCTCCTTAACCTTCAGGGTTTAAACACGATGCTGTTAAAGCACATTTTTAACACACCTAATCCTAAAGTCAGGTCTGCTCAGACCAGTGGTGACAAGGACTCCTGTTCCCCAGCTGTACCAATCTGTGTTGCAGCTTCATTATCGAAGCCCCAGAACTTTCTATCCTGAGCTACCTGTAAGTGAGGAAGACTGCTAAGTGATGAAGGACTTAGGACAAACTGCAAGGTATACATTATATTAATCATCAGATAAAACCACCATTCACTTGCACAATATCTTTAACCATCAAAATGAACAGTTCCCTTTCCTGCCAAACTTTCACGTTCAAAGCTTTTCACGTGGCCATGGCTTGTTGCAGCTGTTCTCACCCAAAGAGACTCTGGCAGGAACTGCTCGTCGGTCGATCCAGAAGGACACCCAGGACAACATGACCATGAGAGTGGCAGGGAAGTAGGTTTGGAGCAAGAAGAAAAAGATGTGTCGGCGTAAAGTGAAATTTATATAGAGTCGGTTGTACCAACCTTTGAGAGAGGAGGAAAGACAGAATCAGTGGAAACACCCCAGATAGTAGGTACAGCGAGACAAGATCTTTCTCTTGTTCTTTTATTTCTAACACTAATGAAACAAGAAACTGAGCTTTCAGACTGTGAAGACTACATTTCAATGACATAATCCCAAGAGCCACCTCACAAGCAGTTAACACAGCATTAGGTTTAGCAATGGTATGAAATCAAAAAAGGCCAATACCCGTGCTACTGTAGAAAGCCAGTCTCGATGTAGTGTGGAATTTTTGTATCAAAAACTGAGACAAAGAAATCTTTTCATCCGTTTTCAGAGATTCATTCCCATTTTTCCAATACAGCATCAGATCTTCATCAGTGTAAGCATCTTAGGAAAAGAAATACAGTGTGATGTGATTTTAGCTTAGAGGTTCAACAAAAGTTAATACATCTGGTCTTTGGCATGAATGAATGCCACAAATCACTTTGTCAACAGCAAGGGAGTTCAAAAGATCTTGTCATATAATATACCATGACAACAACAAAAATCCAGGTCATCCTGATTCAAGAAAACAAATACTCTTTTTACTCCCCATTGAAATGACAGCTAGAATGCTACTCCTTTGAAATCATAGATCGAAAATAATCAAGTTATTGCTAACAGAGAATAAATATCTCAGGAAATAATAATGGGTAAGGCACCTTAATTTAGAGGAAGGAGGGAGCATGGACACTTCAGACAATCTTAGAATGATAGAAGTGAAAAGGACAGGTGAGATATGAAGAAAAAGCCCAGATATATGTTAAAAGTGTAAATGAAAAACTTGCAGAATTTGTGCACTAAGTAACAGGAACGGGGAATGAGAAGAGGGTTATCAAGATAGTCGGGGACTGAAACACATAGCATAAGACAAGAGGCTGGGGGAGCAGGGTGTGTTCATGTGGGAGAAGAGCAGTCTGTGGTGGGGTCCAGCTGCTGTCCTGCTGACAATCATGGAGAAAGTGGCAGCAGCCTTTTCCCAGGCACTTCAACAAACTGGATAACGAAAGGACAAGAGGCAAGGGATGCGAGTCTCAGCAAAGGATTGTTTTCAAGCAGGCAAAAGGAAACATTTTCAGGATCAGGGCTGTCAAATACTTGAGCAGGTTGCACAGAAAAGCTGTGGAGCCTGAATTACCTTGCTCAAAACCCAACTTGACACAGCCCCAAGCAACCCATTATAAAGAACTCCCTGCTCTCAGCAGGGTATTGGAGCAGCTGACCGCAAGGTCAATGAAAAGTATCCTCTGATTCTGTGATTCTGTTTTTTGCAGAGGAACATTCAGTTGAATAGCTGGGGGGGACCTCAAAACAACTACATGTTAGTCTTATACTCTGGAGAAAGTATACAGAAAATCTTACTGTTCACTTTACTTTCTCCACAGAACAACTGCTTCCCAAAGAAGCTGAGCTCAGATCACAGTGTTGCAGGATCAGGATTATGTCATAGCATGTCTTCCTTGCAAATTCCTGTCTTGCAACATAAGGGCTAAATACACAATACTGCTGAGTCAATAGAATGACTGTTAGTAACTCTGATCAAACTATTTTTTCAGGCTCTAAAATGGACAGGATTCTGAAACATGTCCAGTGAAATGTTTCTGCAGCCAGCCATGAAGCTGGATAGGACTATCTAGCTAGAAACACAGATACAACATACAGCTTTCCAGCTCCAGAGAACATGTCTGAGAGTCCAGGGGGAAGTGGCTGAAGTCCATGTTGCACATTGCTGTCACTGTGACCCTAGAAGTCAAAAATGAGAAAAGCTGGTTTATATGAGGAGCAGTCAAGCAAGAATGTCATGGCAGATAATTATCCTGCAGTTTTAATGCCAGAAATTATGCATGATGTTAGCCAAAAATCCACAGAAAAAAATGCCTACCAATTCTCCAAGTTCAATCCAGATGGATTGTACACAGAAACTCCAAAGAAAAATGTATTTTCAATATCTATCAAAGAACTAAAGCACTGTCTTGGACATTACTGTTATACTAATGTCAGTACAGATATTTCCACTGTGTTTTATATCCAACTATTTCCCTACAAGACTACAACATAAAGTAACTTCACCATTTATATTTGAAGATTCCCTTTTGTGCAGTTTTGATTAAGGTTTCCTCATTTCCCCCGTTGGTCTGTTCCTTCCACAGTCACCCCCAGAATGACCCGAGCCTGAGGAATATGACCATCCTTATTGCAAGCCACAAAATTCCTCTACTACCTATATTATTAAGGCAAAAGCAGTTTCTTACAGCTCTCAATAAACCCTTTTAATCTGAGGGGTGTACTTCTGGGGCAGGGGAGGTAAAATGGGTACAGCTGATTTTCAGCAAGTGAGATTTGCTTCTGTTAAGTTTGTGTCTTAGCTAAAGAGCTGCAGCAATCACAGCTCCAGTTTTTAAACTAGTCCAGTTGTGCACAATGTTACATAAGAAATTTTCCAGTGGGTCAGTGAACTTTCTCTTGCAGATGGATTTGCAGTGGAGCTCCCGATTTAGGAGGGGCAAATCAGCTGTGACTCATCGTTTCAGAGGCCAACTTACGTTGGCTGTGACCATTTCCTAGATTCGTTGCCGACATCGATAAAGAACTTTTCTTCTGTTCCAGGGATTGTGATCCAAATCCTACCCTGACCTATGCACTCATCACCCCTGAAAGGCACATGCTGTTCATTTTGACTATAAACCAGAGCTAAATTTTGCCATATGAGCAAAATTTAAAGAATGCTTTTGGGGATATGTTCTAGAAGGTATCCTGCAACAATGACCTCTCATAGTTGCATGTATAATTCAGTGTCATTACAATCTGTTATTTTCTTTCCTTGGCATCACCTGAACTGTGGCACAACCTGTGGTCAATAACAGTTTGTTAGTCAGGGATAGCACAGAAACTTGTCTCCTCAATATGATATTCCTCAATTAGAGTGCAGTGTCCTGGTGGCTTTGGAAGCCTAGGGCCCAAAACAGGAATGAAATGTCCCTCAGTCCAGGGTCAACCCCATGCAGATATCTCAAGACATCAGAGGGCATTTCCAGCACCACTGTTTTATCAGCTGGATCTAAACACCACCAGGCCCAAATGCCATGGAGATTATCTTTCTCTTAGGATTTTACGTATCAAATTATCAATTTAACTCTTGTGGAATCAGCTATGGTTAAGTCACAGACTTCTCTCTGGTGGGTAACACTAAAAAGTCACATCACCTCCTCAACAGAGCACAGAATCAAACTTTATAAATAACCTTTCCTAGTTTTTGAAAATCACTTTACCATAGCTGAAGCGAGTAAGTTCCAGAAAGATCCTAGAACAGAAATCCTTGGCTACAAAACATTCAAAGGTCACTGTACACTGAGAGCATGATTTATGTCCTGGGGAAATATCCTTTTGTTTGGACTCTTGAGCTTTTCTCCTCTGGCAGTTTGTTTTTCTCCACATCTCTTTTTTCATTCTTCTAAAGGAAATTAAATCTGCTGGGATGCTGATGTGAGCAGCCATAAAGGTGGCTTGGTTAGAAGGGGAAACTACTGAGCAAAAAAACTGTCTGCTGAAAAATATGGGCAGAGAAAGGCCTGCCAGCCTGGAAACAAGACAAATCCTTGAGAAGCACAGCTGGCCTCTTTGATGTGCAGATAGGGTACCTAGAAACCGGAGACATCCTGAAATACCACCAAGAACTGCCCAAAAAAAAAGTTATTGTAAAGGCAATTTATTGCCAGGAAAGGTAGCAACTGATCTTGAAAATAAAAAAAGGGTCTGAGAGAACAGAAAACATCATTATCTATTGGCTGTCATTGGTGAAAAATAGAAATTACCAGCATATATTGCCTGTTCAAAGTGGTGGCGTCCTACACCCTCTTATCTCTCTGGATATAAGGAGGACATAATTTTTATGCTAAATGAAGCCTTCCTCAGCAAACTTTCCATCCTGCACGTACTTTCCTATTCCTTAGCACACTGAATTCAGTGCATGAACTTTCTACCACGTCTTGGACACCCTCCAGGGACACCTGGCTGACTCCAGACCCTGTGACTCAGAGCATCTCTGAAATGAGTCTCTGCTGTCTCGTTGGTCCCCTCTGAGCCCACTTTGGAGGCTGTTTCAGTTTGTCCTTCCTTCACTTGGGTGGTTTGATCGCTTGATGGTGGCATCACTTGATACCAGCACTATACCCTGGTTAGTTATTGGCTGTTGCCACATGATTAAGGGATGCTAAATTATTGATTGCTGATAGTAATTTGCAATAGCATGACAGGTATATATAGTCACTTTATTAATCATAGGTACAGTTGCCAGTGGTAATTTTGTGGTAGTTTACTTGCTAGTGGTGATGTTTGTGGTATTTTTGATAATCTGTAATAAGGTAGAGAAGTTTAGAGGATTAAGTTTCCATGTCCTTGTGTATTACAGAATCCTGCAAACCCACAGTCACGATCCATGGCATGATCCACCCACAGGATGGGTAACCCTCCAGGTCATGACAGACGTCCCTCAGCATTCTTCCAGCCAACAAATCTACTAGAAAACCAGGATGTCTTTAATACTGCCATTCCAGCTTCAACAAACTTAAACATTTACATCAACAGGAAAACACCACAACTAACAAAAAAAAATTCTAGACAAACAAGAAGGAAAATAGGATAATTATAGAGGTCACCATCTGGTATAACAGCAGCTTCCAGTTTAATCACACACTGACCCTGGGATGAACATTCCTGCTTGACTAAGCCCTCCACTGACTGCAAAGAGTTGGGGGCATGCTTCCCCCAGGAGGAGATTATCCTGTTACTGCCCACAGCATGGTTTCTCAGAGTTTCCTGCAAAGCACTGTGTAGTGGACACTCTGGAAACAGGGCTCTGCATCAGCAGCAGGAGTAGCAGGATTTGCAATAGCAATCCTGGTGATCACCAGAGTCAAGCCTAGAGCAAAACTGGCAGCAAAGGCCCAGGGGAAGCTCAGGGGCAGCAGGGCTGCTCCCTTACCTCATGCTGTAGAGAACATGCCCATCAGGGAACACTCGCAGCATGATGTTGTCCGTGGTGGTATCATGAATGAAGGACCTCTTGGAATGCACGAAGAAGACATCAGGGACCCAGATCTTCTTCACCAGCCTGCCGTCAAAGGTCATGCTCTTGTTGTTGGTGCTGGGAAATGAGAGACGCTCATCCTTCCAGTAGTGCCTTAAGTACAAGGTCATAGTAAAATCCTTCAAGAAAAGGAAGAGAACCAAAAAAAGGGAGAGAGGGGTCTGTCAGTGCTGCACTCTACAACTAGGACATACCAGAAAGAAAACTCACTCCCACCAGGTAGATGAAATCTCTCCACTCTCAACCCCTGATTTTTTCCTAGGTCAATGCTCTCCGTGAATAGATTTTCCTGACAAAATAATTTCAGCCAAAACAAAGAATAGCCATCTAATGGATTTATTACACTACCCAGTAATGTTCAGTCCCAAATGGGATATAAATACAGCCCAAGAGAAGCAACGCCCTGCAGAAACGATTCTTCAATTCTGGCAAAATTATCTCATAGTATTATGGTAGCAACAGGATGATCAAGAGGAAAAACTTTGAAAGTCAGCTTAATGGTCAGGTTAAAAACTAAGCAATTTATGACCCAAAATAACTAAATTATTGCAAACAGCAACCAAGTAAGGGTACTGTATTTCCTACCACATAAGTATGTAAATAAATTTCCCTTTTAGGCTTCTTCAGGGAGCAGGAGCTTCAGTCACATAAAGGAAAACATCTGTTTGTTGATCCCAACCTGGCAGCTGCTGCTTTTAGAGCTGAATCTACTCTCTCATGCTGGGAGATCAAATACGTTTCTATTCTTTATATTCCCAATTAAGCAAGTGGTTATGGGAGCTGCACCTGCCAAGCCTGAGCAGGCAGCAACACAGGCCAGGGTTTCTCCCTAACCTTGTGGCAACCACTTTCTGAAATCACAACCAATCCATTCGGTGACAGTGACAACCAGTTACCCTGGCTCTCTGCTTCAAAGGGCTGTCTCACAACAGCCTTGCATTGCCAGTAGGTTTTTCATTAGTTTGTCAAAGAAGGCTGTAGTGCTAGTCCTCACCTTGCTACCCTGCATGGTACAGAGCTGGCCAGACACCTCCTTCTCTGACCATGGCAGAGACTGACCAGGGGGACACTTCTGCTCACCCACCTGCATGTCCCCACCTTATCAGACTGCTCCCAGGCTCCCTCACTACTCCTCCCAGGAGTGTTGCCAGCTCCTGTTCCTTACTGGGCACTGGACATTGGCCACCTTCCCCTTACAGCTATAGTCCCAAAGCAACACTTTCAGCAGCTACTGCCACTCGTAGAGCTTGGGTTGTAACCTGGCTGGAAGAGTCAGCCTCAGTGGCTGGACATCAAGCTCATCAGTTTGACCAGAGCTGGGAGAAAGGAAGGCAAGGAGGAGGCACACTTGCTGCTTTCTTACGAGTCAGTGCAAGTTACCAAGTTGCTGGTAACCTATTCAGGGTTACCAGTTGCCTGGCCATGACATGAGATGGAGGGACATGGGGCTCCAGGAGAGGAGGACCATTCTCGTGGGGTATCCCCAGCCAGCAACTCAGTACCACACAGACACTTGCTCGCCCCTCCCTCCCCACACCCCCAGCTGATGAGATGGGGAGTAGACTCAAAAAAGTTGGGTTGATATAAAAAGAGTTTAATAATTGAAATAAAGTAAGTAGCAAGAGGAAGAGTAATGAAAAGGGAGATTAAAAGAGGGAGAGGGGCAAAACCCCAGAAAAACAAGGGATGAACAATACGGTTGCTGACAGATGCCCAGCACATCCCCCAGCTGTGATCAGCCCCTCCCAGGCAATTCCCCCAGTTTATACAGTGGGTATGACATTCTGTGGTATGGAATATCCCTTTGGCCAGTTCAGGTCAGCTGTGCTGGCCATGCTCTGTCACAGTTTCTTGTGTCTCTCCTCACTGGCAGAGCACGAGACACAGAAAAGTCCTTGACTCAGGGTAAGCACTACTGAGCCACAACCAAAATACTGTGTTATCAGTATTATTCTCATACTAAATCCAAAACACAGCACTGTACCAGCTACTAAGAAGAAAATTAGCTCTATCCCAGCCAAAACCAGGACAGCTAGGCCGCCTGAGGCTGTGGCTGCAAAATGCCTCTGGGCAGCTCCATCATCAGAGCTCAGGGGAAGAGGGAGCCTCAGCCAGGCACCCTCAGCCAGGCACCCTCAGCATGGCTTATAGCCACCCCAGAGGAGGGGGAAGAGACTGTCTGTAGGCACAGCATGGGAATGAACCCACTGCTTTCCAGGCCACCCCTTTCCCTGTCCTAGCAGACAGGAGCTTCTCATCTCTCACCTTCAGCCCCTTTTTCTCTCCAAAGAGCCAATACAGTGGACTCTGCAATGGCCACCTCTCCTCTCTCTCCAGTGGCCAACACAATGCACCAAATGCTGCAAACATGAGCCAAAGTAGCAGCTGACAACAGCTTCTAAGTATAAAATCCAACTTAAGGAGGTTTTTTCACTGCAAGATTCAAAAGAGGCAGTGTGCTGACTGCTTGTTCCTTTCTGACCAGTGCACATGCTATTTACAAGCAAGAAAAGGGGTTTGTTTCAGCACACACAAATAGAAAAGTCCCTCAGAAAACAAGATTTTACAAATTGGGAGAACAATAGTACCTACCAGAGGTGCAGCCAACGAGCATACACAAGTACCTCAATTTTGGCACATTTTGTGTTTGTTCCATGCTCCAGGCAGCCTCCAGAGCACGCCCTGCCACTACACACAGCAGCAGCCCATCCATGTCGACCAGACAGGCACCAGTTTTAAGCCCACATGCTTTAAACAGCCCCTGGCTGCTGTCAGTGTCACACACAGTCTTGCAGATACAGTGGATTGAGGTTGGTGATGCTTCAGTCTGGTGCTTCTTTGGGGCACTGGCTGCCTGCTCAAGCAATGACAGCTAAGGACTGCCCAGCTGAAGGTACCTGATTTCCAGGGCCACTCCAGAGCAGTTTGAAACAAGCCCTACCTGCAGCTCTGCCCTGCCTGCAGTGGGAAGACAAGGAGGGCACCCTGCTGCAGGCACAGCCAGCCCCAGTCCCCTGGCCATGCAGACAGCTGCCTGCCCACTGTCCTCCCTGCCAAAACCCATGCTGGGACAGTCTGTTGGAAAACCACACCAATAGAACTCAGACTGACCTGGGAGAACATTCTTCCACCCCAAATACATGTCAGCAGCTGCTTAGAAAGTACTTGGCATGAGCTGGGAAAACAGGAACTACCAGCAGCCAAGGGAGAGAACTGACCTCGAAGCCTTCTGACAGGCAAGATTTTTGTTGAATCAGATGCTCCTGACAGAAAGCACTGTGAGTTATTTTCTTGCACTAATTAGGGCCTCTTTTCTGCTCTAACATTATCTTGATACCCTAGAGCCCCAGTTCTCCTCCTGGCAGCCGTTTCCTGTGCTGACAGTTCCCTCCCACACACCTCACTGCATGCATAGCCCCAAACACTCTCTTTCAATATCCAGGCAGGCAAGCTCCCTGGTTTTAATCACAGAACACAGAATAGTTTGGGTTGGAAGAGACCTTTAAAGGGCATCTAAACCAACCCCTGCAAGATGGGATGAAGATGTAATTGCACCATGGTAAAAAACACTCAACCGAAAGCTCTTCCTTTGTCTTTGTGTTTTGTCTAAACCACAAAAGGTGCATAAGAACAAAGAGGAAAAAGCAGAAAGAGGAAGGAGCCAAGAAGCTTCCTCTTCTCCTTCATGTTCCCCTTTCCACTTCTCTTTCAAGTGTTTTTATTCCATTTCCTACAATTGAAAAAAAAATATCACCATGAAACAACCTAAAACCAAACAGGAAAACATGTGTAAGCACTCATGTGAACTCTGCAGTTCCCTGAGGAAAAAAAAGACTCCTACAGCAAGTGCAGCTTATGTGAATTTTACCATAATCCTTCAAACCTTCATATGCAGCTGCCGGTATTTTTAGTTGTGATAGATCTTCCACAGCACTGATTATTCTCCCATTCAAGGTCCCTTTTCCCTTCATGCTTTTAATCTTTATCTGGAGATAGAGAGGTAAGACTTTGATCACCTGGTTTTATCAAGTCTTTGGCTCTGAATATCAGCCCCTTTGAATTTCAGAGATGCTGCTATTACTTTCATCTGACCAATGATTTCAAGCCCACAGGTCTCAAGTCAGAGGGTCTTTTTATGACTAGAAGTAATTGAGGCTTAGAAGAGGATTACGTACCATGTCAACCTCAGAAATGCTGTCCAAGCTTTCAACTTGCACATCCACCCCAACAGGAATGGCAGGGCCTGAAAGAGAATGGGATTTAGATATGTAAATAAATATTCTTTCATATCATCTGCATTTAATTAGCACTTCTAAGGTGGCATGCAAACATTTCTGAGATTATGTTGTACATTTCTGTCAATGGTTCTTCATGAGGGGGCTGGAGAAAGAGTCAGTGAATAACCATGGAAGGTTAACATTGAATTATCTTCCCCTTGGCATATGCTGCAATGTTGACACTTTGCCAGTTAATCCACAGCTTGGGTGAAACATTTGCATATGTTTTTAAAAACTGAGCCATCCCATCTCAAATTTTAGGCCTTTATGAACAAATCTAACCCCAAGAACAGGGGACAGAGATGAAGAAATGGCAAGCCATTAACTCTTCCTTGGATGTTTCTAATCTTTCACCAGCAAGGCAAGCCACATTAATCTCTCAAGAGCCCATCACCATTTTGATTCAGATGACTCCTTGATATTACTAGTTTTCCACAGTAGTTTTTAAATTAACAACCAGAGAGTCCACAAAGAGTAAATAAGGAGAAAACATCCCATAATGAATGCACACTCCTCTATTACTAGAAACCCCATATCAAAACTTCACTGTGGACTGCTGCTCAGTAATGACCAGGACCTGCTCAGATGACTCAAGATCCCCACAGTGTGCTCTCATGCAGCTTTTCCCAAATTCTGGTGGTGCGTGCCTACTGAAACATGCACAGCAAGCACGACCCAGCAGGGCAGGTCAGCAGGAGCTGCTGAGGAGCAGCCCAGGTGGATCCCCTGTTGCCTGATGCTCTCAGTGTGTGGCACTGGGTCTCACAGGGCTCATGCTGATGACCCAGTCCAGGGTGTGTCTCCAGCCTGGGCACTGGCAGTAGGACAGACCATGCCAAAGGAAGCCGAAGCTCTGCAGACACGTCTGGGACTTGTCCAACAGAAATGAATTTTCCAAGGACCATAGTGGCCTCAGTGAAGATTTGCAAAGATTTTTAACACCTAGGTTTTGAACCTGATTAGCAGTCGGATAATACATACGATGCACCACAATCCCTTTGCAGACTCAGACCCATATTTGCAGCAGCACCACACAGAGCATCTGCTGCATGCATGTCTTAGCTGTAGTAGCATCTTCCTCGAGACCACAGCCAACCAAGCTACAAGCCTAACCAGAGAGTAGAAACGTGGCTGAGAGAGCAGCACACTTTGCAAGCTGCCATCCACCCTGCTCCTGTACCTGCAGCAGCATGTAGAGACTCCCACACATCTTCAGGGCTTTGGAACACAGCCTTCTGTTTGCCTCTGCTGCAGGAGAAAGAAGCACCAACCCAGGCTCAGTAGGGAACGCTGGTCCCCATGCCCACAAGACAAGCTGTGACCAGCCCCAGTGCAGGTCTGCCAAGGCTTTGATAAACCAGCCTCACCTGATTACTGCAGAGCTCATTGATGGTGATGCTGTCTGTCCCCTGCTGCATGCACAGCTTCAGCCTGTTGTGCCCACTGTGTCTGTCAGCAGCTGTGCTGGGAAGAGGCACCGTGAAGCAGGACCAGGCTCCTCAGAACCACCAATTCCAATTTAAGTGACTGCTGCCCGAGCAATGAAGCTCAAACATGGCTAGCCCAGCACTTTGAGATGACTCCCAGATGCTTCCAAACACCTACATGTCACATTCAGACACACAGCTGTGTGCTGCATACTTTTTAAAAATTGCTAGCAAACATTTGCAACCGAGGGAAAGAATCTTCCTGTGACATTTCTCCTGCTCAGTAAAACCTGCTTCGCTTTGTTGTTTTTTGTTTATTTTAAAGAAGGTAGCAAAAAGCAGTGTATCTGTGGTGATAAGAGACATTTTGATGTGTAGTACAATCAACAGGGAAACAACACAAGCCTGCTCAGCTGAGGGTTGTGTGCCTAACACATGCTGGGCAGCCCCCCACAACTTCCAGACTGCAAGAGAGACTCTCTGTGTGTGAATCCTTAATTTAGCCTTGATTAAGGAAATCAACACCCGCACAAAATCTATTTACTGCTGCAATTTCTATGCTTCTCTGAACACTAATCACAGATTTAAAAAACCCAAGAAAACAACAATAAACAGCTAAAAACAAAACCCATAAACACTGGAACATTGCCAAGCTGGTATCTGTCTCTCTCTCCTGTTCCTCCCCTATCTGCTCTTAAAATACTATGTCCATGTTCCTTTCTTTGTTCATGTTACTGCATCGAACACTCAATAACCAGCAGATATCTCAGTGCAAGGACAAAGCCTAAGAACTGACATGAACCTGGAACTGACATGAACCTTTTTTAAACTCAAAATAAAGGGTGTTCCATGTTAAGCTGGAGGGTCTGGAAAGCCCTTGAGAGAAGAGGTCCAAGGCAGGATTAGGTGTCCTGTACATTAGTGAAACTGCTTTTACTTTTTTCTTTTCTGCAGTTAACCACAAATTAGGGGGATGATAAAACAGTGATTGTAATAGAGAGAGGGAGAAATTATTTGAACACTGGACTCAAATGTTTAGTACTTAATACAGAAGGATAAAGATGAGACTGTAAAACCATCTGTAGAAATATTTACCCTGCCTTTTTGGGGCAAATGCCTACTACAGTCAGCAGGAGCAATCACTGTTTTTTCCTTCTCCCTGCTCCTCATTCAGCACCTGGGGCTGAGGCAATGAGAGAGCACACAAATGGGCATGAGGATACTTTGAGACACCAGGACCCTTTGGAGGAGGTTTCAACAAGAGGCTATACTGAGCGGGGAAGGGTGAGTAAAGGGCCAGTGGGGACAGCCCAAATGTTGCTGCCTGTGAGCTAGTGACAGGAATCAAGAATCACCAAGTCCTGCTCTTGGCAATGAGCAGAAGTGATAATGATAATTGCACATTCCCTCAGCCCATCACTCTAGAAAACTTCAAGCAAGATGCAATTTTGGAGAGGCACTTGATGCAAGCAACTCTGAAAGTGCATGCAGCTTCTGAAGCAAAACAGAAGCCCTGTCGAGAAATGACCTCTTTAAACCACAGAAACAAACCCTGGGTTTCCTTGAAGGTCATGTTGGCTGCAGCACATACCACTGAATTAAATGGCTGTTGATCAGTCAGAGAGAAATGTCAAGAGATCTTTGGTCTCACGAGCCCATGGAGTCAATTAGGAACTGCTAGCTTCTTAATCCTGTCCCTCTGGCAACTAAACTGTTGAACCACAGAGGCTCTGGGTCTTTTGCCAAATTGCTTATCAAATGCCACTAGGGATGAGCAGAAAGGGGAAAAAAACCTCTTTATTGAGAGGGAGCAGAGTATGATGAGGGTGTGAATGTGAAGTAACAAGAACAGCTGAGATGGTGTATGACAAACTGAACTAGTAGACAGAACAAGTAACTTAGATTACAGCATTAGATGCAAAAAAGCCCTCATCAACCAGCCTTTCCTTGTCATAAACAATATTTTATAAATATTCACCTTTTCTGCAGAAAGAGGAAATATTGAAAGATTGTCCTAGAGAATTATAAGCAACAAAAGACTCGAACACTTTAACACTGGAGAGATCTCAAAGCTCAGGCTCCTCCCTAGGATGTTCACTGCTGGATAGGAAGCTAAATGGGTCCATGTGAAAGCTGGGGACGTGGCTGACAAAAGGAAGCAGTGCTGCTTTGCTCAAAGACTGCAGTCCAGCAGAGCTTTTCAGATCACACCTTAGAGTCTCTGAAAAGTATCAGCCAAATTCATGGAACTTGAGATAACTTGTGTAGCCTTCAACTGAAGTATGTCTTGCAGAAACAGCAAACACGTCAGCATCATTTATCCCCGTCACTGTCCACAGCAATATCTTGCAGAACACAAATCCTAATTCAACAGGACTGACGAAACCAGAAAACAAACCCTGGACTCTTAAGACTTCATAGAAGTCACAGGCTTCTATTTATTTTTTTCAACACAGAAATGAATCCACCAATAAAGAATTCCCCTTACATCTCAGAGAACAGTGGCAGCTTCCAAACAAACTCAAGACATTTGCACAATCATTAGCAAATTTGACAATATAAAAATTGGAAATGGAAAATAGGAGATTTTCCTTTTGATGAAGATATTTATATTTGTGTGTTGAGGGAGGATTTAAGTGACCTGAAGCACAAACTGAGGGTGATGGCAGAGCACTGCTTTCTCTTTTATTGGGCAGTATCCATTGGCCCCACAATTTCTGCAAAGGATTTAGATGTAACATGAAGGAGCACCCTTGCACCTTCTCACTATAAAGGTACTGCCTTCTGAAACTGAATCAGCCACAACTTATTTCTGTAAATTCCTACATGTCGGTGTTCTAGTCTCAAATCAAACTTCAATGCTAAAAAGATACTCAGGAACCAGCCTGTCGAGGTGTTTGTGGCTTCATATTTCTTTATTCCTTTGCCAAGTTCACAACCCATGTGCAGAGAATCCATGACAAGGGTGCTTCCTTATTTTCCTTTCCCCTGCAATAAACTTTTGCTCTGTTTTGAGACCTGCTCTTGGGTGAAAGCCATTACACTTTTAGCTTAGGTGCTGCACATAGAAAAAATGATGATCAGAATACCTTTAGGGAAGACCCACCTTGCATCTACATTCAGTGGTTGTACAAGGAGAAGGGACAGACCCAAAAAGTCTCCATTTTGGGTGGGTCCTGATGTGAAGAAGACTTTGTGGCTTTCCTCATGTTGCAAAAACTCCTGTTTGAATACCAAACTCTGCCCCAGATTGAATGGGATGTCAGCCTGGGGCTAACCTCTCCAGGGAACCCAGGAGGTTTCCACAAGTCCTGTTCAGGACTGATTGCAGAAGGTGCCCAACATTAAAGCCTCTTACATCCCAGTGTGTCTCTGCACCTAAAAACACCCACTAGTGAGCAGCATGAAAGCTTCAAAGGGTGAGTCAGCTCCCAGTCAGAAATGGGCACAAATGTGGGTTTTATTTCTGAACACTGGAGCAGGCTTTGGAAGATAGGGAAGAGCACACTACCACGAGGATGCCTGGAGTCAGTTTTCCACTCCAGCTCTGAGACTAAAGCATTGTGACATCTCTTTAGTTTTTGGCAGTGCTTTCAAAGGCTCGTTGTTTCTCTCTGAGACAGTGTCTCTGTCTACTCATCTATCTTTGAAGGAGTGAGGCAGATAAAGGCCCTGAGATGAAAATATCTACATGGGAAACAAGTAGTTTTGAGATTTATTTACTGATGTGTATCTCGTGCACACGCAGAGAGATTGCAAACGTCTGTAAGAGATCCCATGTCTGCAAGATGCAAAATAGCTTGAGGTGTATCTTCATGTAAGTGTGTGTGTGTGTGTGTATATATATTTACTTTTTAATGAATGTATATCTGATTGGGACCTCTTAGATTTGGGCAACTTCCAGGCAGCCAAGCACCAGGACATGCTCATCTTCTGCCTCATGACTGCAGAGCTTCATCCCTCTGCATCTCACTGACGGCTGTTCAGCAGCAGAGGAGCAAGTTCTATCCCAGCCCTCAATACTGACACTCAGTGAACCACTCATGCTTTATTCACCCCTCTGTTCATCCTGGCAAAAGTGCTGCCCAGAAAGGACAGTGAGAACCAGCCAACGTTAGGCTACTAGGCTATGAGCAAATATAATAAAAGTAAAGCATTAGGCTGGTCCTCAGTAAAGAAGATACAGCTATTTTAAATATCAACTAAAGCTGCTTATTCACAGGCTCCCTGTAAAATATGAGATGTCATAAATGAAATGCTTAAAATGGGTGTTTAAGGAAGGCAGCAAAACAAACATTTACATAATCTTTAAATATTAATAATAGTAAATAATACCTGAACATCTGCTAGCTAGAACAAGGTCACTGACATGGAGATAACTCCCTAAGGGTCAAAAACCCAGCAGTCTCTTTTAGCTTATGGAGGCTCTTTGACCATCAGCAAAGCAAAAACTTTGTCATTGCCTCTGTACCCAATCGCCTGTCTCTAATGGGCTGAGAGCAGGCAAGACAACCATGCTTATTGGGCTGTTAATAACACAACTTACACAACATTTGTTTGCTCACTTGCTCTTTGCAAAGATACTTTTTCTTGCAAAACCCTTCACCTTTCTCTAATACTGGCGGGGTTTTTTTATTTCACCTTGCATAACCCCAGCCTGCTGAGCCCAGTGGTCACAGCTGTGTTGGGCTGGCAGCTTGCTGACTGTCCTCTGCAGACCAGGAAGAGTCACTGTGGCCACCATAAGGCAGCTCATATCCCGTTCCCTTTTTAGCTTAAAGTTCAGTGGTGAAGTGGCAGGCTGGCCCACCAAACTTGGGAACAATCATGACCACAGTACTGGGTTTCTTTTAGTCGTGAATGTCACTCACAATTTCCTGATGGTATTATTTAGGTTTTCCAGAACTGAGGTGCCTTTCCCACCTGCAAGGCAACATCACAGGCCCAATGCAATGCCACAGAGCTGGAATCTCCATTAGACCAGAGGGGTCTTAGGGCAGCAACTAATCACAGCCACATGTATCCCACAGCCTGCTCTTCTCCATTTCTGCAGAACAAAAGCCTTTTTATCCTCCGCAGGTCAGACCACATCAGTTTGACTGACGTTGCCACAGCAAAAAGCTGCAAGGACTCATGGTGCACAGCAAATCACTCTGACTGCCTGACGAATAACAGTGCAGACAAAAATATGAGGATCACCTCTTACCAGACTTTTGTTTCTTTTCCTTTATGTTTTTTTCCATCAGGCTTATCATCTGTCACTAGAAACATGCCATGCAATTCCTCAGTTTAGCAAGAGCCTGTACCACCCACTGCCTCTGTGAGTCTGCATCAGGCTTTCCAAGGCTGGAGCCTCAATGAAGACATTTCCATGCTTTTCTCCTGATCACATACAATTTCAGTACAACTTTGCTAACACCACACATTTATCCTAAGAATCTCTGTAAGTTAAGGAGGTTTTAAGCAGAACTTTTAAAAAACCCATCATGCTTTTCCTTTATTAAAAAAGGAATCATCTCAGCAAAGGCTCTTAGGACATTTCTCCATTTTTAAAATGTTATTCCAAATTTTGGCTCTGGAAGTATCTTGATGCCATGATGGGGGGTAGTATGGGAAAACAAGACAAAAGAGAGATTAAAATGCAGTTCCAGTAACACTAGAAGAGTGACTGTGTAATTACATGTGTCTGTTTGATGTCACCTGTGCTCAAATGTGTTCTTCAAGGACTCAGTGACACTGAAGAAAATAGTTAAAATCAGATCTGTTCCAGAAATACAGTGCAGTGGCCACTGGGTGTGAAACCATCAGCACAACAGAACAAACTCCCACAGCTTCCCCCCAGAACAGGCATCATGCCCTGACATACATGCAGCTAGGGGGAAAAAAAGTTAAAAAATCAGCGTGGCTCCCCAGCTGCATCCAACTGAGTCAAGGGAAGGACTCAATATCAATATTCCAAATATCCTCCCAGAGAAGCTCTATCATCCCACCCATCAGACCAGCAGATCTTTTGTCCAGAGGACAGATCAGCTGCTCAGAGGAGAGATCAGCACTTTCAGTTTGTCAATATCAGCCATTCAGAAGTCATCAGCCAAGCTCCAAAAACTGAGGTTGGCTAAAAAAAAAGTAGATCTGAAAACCTAAGAGCACATCCTCTGAGCTTATAGCAGGGGAGGGCATACCTGGGATTTAGGGAGGCATGTACATTTTGGTGAATTCACACTTTTACAGCTGATTCATAAAGGAGCAGACAGCTCAGTGCCTCCAGAGCCAGCTCCCAGACCTCATCCCTGAGCCTCAGCTGTGCCCAAGGCTCAGTGTGTTCCCACCAGCCCTAGGGAAATCTGCCTATGCTCCACCCAGAGGGCAATTTAAAGCAAACTCTTCAACCCTAGAAGCAGCAGATCAAGTTTATCACTGATTAGCAAAGAGTTACATCCAGTGGTCAGGCTGGACTGCAACTTGTGGGTAAATAACATTGCAGGGGCAGGACACACTGGTGATGACAGGTTTTGAACTCTAGAGTTTGAAAATACATGTATACATTGTGAGCAGGAGTCAGCACTGTGCTTACAGAATGGCACATCTGCACTGTGGGGCAAGAAACATCTTTCAAACCAGGAGCAGGCAGGTCTGAGAAGCTCTGTTCTAGGGACCCAGGTGCAAAGGGCAAAACACTCATGTGTCCCACTGGGCAGAGAGAGGGAGCACTTCACCCTAGATGGCCAATTGACAAAGGATGCAGCATTAGCCTTTCAATCAAAACAACAGAAAAATCTGTCCTTAGCTCTGGAAGGGCTTGGTTATTGGTCTAATCAGAAGATGGATTTTCATAGTGGTATTCCAGCAGTTTTTATTCAGGTACCCTCTAACCTCTGCAGTAGTGAATCTGGAAAGGTCAGGTAAGCACATTCCTGTAACTGGGTGTGACAGAAGGCAGAAGTGAAGGTGGCAGAGGTTTCACCTCCCACTCTTTTATTTGCTTATGGGAGTTGGAGACAAGATGTTTTCTGAACAAATGTATTCCATTTCCTCCTAGCAAAGATGGGCTGTTACCTACCCAATGTGCTCTTTACTTTGCAATTTTATTACATCAGCTGAAAAGCTCATTGCAATTTCACAATCACAGGTGAGTATTAAAATCTGCAGCTTTTTCCTCTTCTCAATAGAGTGAAACACTTCCTGGAAGGGTCCATCCTGAGCTCTGGAGAATGCCAGCCAGAAACAGAACCAACTGCAGCAACAGGAAGGAATGTAAGAACTGTGCAGAGCACTAAGGGCGATGAGATGAGTATGCGGCCTCTCTGAATGGGCACTTAGTCCTTTCCCTTCACACTGACGCATCTGGACAGAGGTTTGTTTTTTGCTCGTTTTTTAATTAGATTGTTAATTAGATAATTGGATTATTCTTAATTAGATTAGCATGAAATCAAGAGACTCATTTTATTCTCACCTCCAAAGGCTGGCCTCATGGTGAAGTCATGCTCATCCACTCTGAGAAGCTGCTCCGTCTTTCCTTTCCAGGCTTTGGTCAAGTCGTGATTCCTCTTAAAGATGTGACTGCAAAAGACAGCAACAGCATTGTTCTGACATCTCTGTGCCCAAGTGCCACACTGCAGCTGACTGCCAGCCCGATTTTGGAGCTGCAGGAGCAGCAGCTTTGCAGGCACAGTCCTAGGGAGGGAAGTGGGGAGGCTGCCAGCAGCACAGCATAGACACAGCGCTGCCTTTCCACAGCATTGACTCAGAGCTGTGTGCCCCACAGGCAGCCCTGCTGCCTCTGCCCCGCTCCAAGGACACGGTGCTCCCTCTGTCCCAGACATCCATCTCCCCGGGAGGCACAAGGCAGAGAGCACAGCATCCCGCAGGGGAGATGGATGCAGCAAATGTCGCAGCTCAGAGCAAGCAGCAGTGGAAGCAGCTGGCTGCCCCACGTTACCTGGCCAGGATTTGGCCAGGTACCAAGGCACCATTGTCACGGGAAAGCTCTTTCCCATGGTGGTCACGCAATGTCAGACACTACTTGGAAACTGTCCCATGAACTTAATCAGTTCAGTGCCAGCAGTTTGCGTGGACAGAGGGTCTTCTGGCTTTCAGCAACAACAAAACCACCCATTCCTCCCCACAACAGCAGGAAGAGAGGAGTTTTATCTAAAGAAGCCTTCAGTCTTTCACTTTTCTGAACATTAAGGTAGGAAAAATTATAACATTTTATTTGAGATATGATAACAGTAGAACAAGGATGACAACAAACCCCTGAGAAAAGTGCAAGATAGTCACTAAAGCATATAAGGGGATAACTAAGCAGCAGACAAACATACTGCATGCACTTCTGGAAGAAAATCCAGATCAGCATCCCTGACTGTTTTCCAGTGGTGCAGAACAGAAGACTTGGACCTTTAAGGTTCCTCAATCCCTTTGTTGTGGACTTAAGATCTGACAAAGTTATACATATTGCTGCAATTAGATGGTTTTCAGTAACTTACCAAAAATAATTATGATAAATAGAAAGAACTTTATTAAAAAGGGTTCAGGTTCCTTTTCCTGTATGGAAGAAATATTACTGAAAATAAAGAACAAAAAATCTTGGAGAAAAAAATAGAGACTACCTAGGCTTAAAGTCTTAGTCAAAAATTCATAACTTACAAAACAATCACCCCACTCATAAGCGTGGGTGTGGAAATGGACATGCTTAGCTTCATTAAAGTATAAAGCATGATGAGTATGAGCCAAAGGGAGCATAAATCACAAATCAGAAGAAAAGTTTCCCATCAGAGCACTCATTTCAAGAAAGAAAGGTTGAAACATAATGGGTGTTGATAGCTGCTGCTAACATCAATAACCCGTT
Source organism: Entomyzon cyanotis (assembly GCA_024500445.1). Lineage (NCBI taxonomy): Eukaryota > Metazoa > Chordata > Aves > Passeriformes > Meliphagidae > Entomyzon > Entomyzon cyanotis. The sequence goes on along the minus strand of JAKEPQ010000871.1, from coordinate 38,818,085 downwards.
TCCTTGTAATAAGGACGTGAAAAGGAAGCAACAGAATTTAAAAATAATTGTATCAAATAGATGTTTTGAAGGAATATAACCCCTTGTACCCCAGGGGTACATAGGGTACTATGTGCTACATAGGAAAAGCTGAATCTCCCTCACGTTACTTTGGGCTCCTGTTTCATTTGGGATGTCAGAACTTCTCTCCCTGCCGGCTGTGAGAGAGAGCCAGCCGGAGCAGGCGCCCTCCCGACAAGGCTGCATTGATGGTTATCTAAAAGCAGGGGTGTAAAACCAAGCGCAGCCATTAATGGGAATGGTTGGAGGCAAAAGCTGAACTTTTAACTGCTTGCTGCAGGGGGAAAGCTTTGTTTCGCTGCAAAGGTTAGAGCTGTGGCCAAAGCGCTCCACTTCCCCATCCGCGGCATTGGAAAAGCTGGAAGTCGGGAAGAAGGGTCTTCCTGTGTCTGCTTGACTTTAATTATCAGGGAAAAGCCGAAGAACCAGTGAATGTTCAATCAAGTCTCTCTTCTCCAAGCAGGGGGTAAAAAATATCTAATTAAAAATCCAATAAAACATTGGATTGCACATTGTATGAGGAATTAGTATGGAAAACCCTGGCAGTATTATCTTGTAAATCAATGGCTCAGCCTCACTGAAATGTTACATTTTGATCAATTCTTTAAAAAATCATCAAACAGCATAGAGCATGCAGGAGAGCTGCTGAAAACAGTCTGTGGCTGCAGAGGCTTCAGAGGGCTGGCTGGGGACGCAGACACTGTCTTAGGAAGAAAAGAGGTTTTCAGGTGCATCCTGAGCCAGGGGTTGCATTTAATAACCATCATTTAATCACCAGTTTGTGCCCAATCCTTCAGGTATTATGACAGTCAATTCAGATTTTGTAGAAAGAGCTCTGTCAGGCCCTTTTTAATCAATTTAATCCATTTACAAAGTTTTTGCATTGAGATATTTTTACTGACAGGAAGTCTACACAGCTTTGAAATGTATTACTACTTTTGTCTATTTAATCAAATTCAAGAGCAAGCTTCTTTGAAAAAAAATTATTCTTTATAACAGTGTTTGACATCAACAATGCTGTATCTTCTGCCCTGCTCTGGCAGGTACCCCATGCCACCCCACTGCTGTTTGGCCTAGGGAGCATCTCACTACCTGCAGCAAAGGTGACAGCAGCTGCCAGTGCCCTTGCAGAACTGATGGATGCTCTGAACACTGCTGCCTGTCGGGTGTCTTTACTGACAATCTGATCACCAGTATCTCATAAATCCTCCCTGATGTACTTATGGTCTTTAGCATTTCTGATTATAGATTTGTCAGTGTTTCTTTCAGCTTTATGCACTCTCTGCAATTCACCTTTATTCATTTTAATCCACCCATATCCCTTTGTCTTTTTTTGCCACATTTTTCATCTATAATTTTATTGCTCTTTAGATTTCATTCAAGGGGCATGAGTTTGATAAATCTGACTTCTGTGAAGAATTGTTTCTGTTTACAGACAAGAGAAAGGGATTGATAGCTCACTGAGCTTCTGTAAAGGCTTCTCTATTATTGCCCTAATTTTTTTAAAATATATTTTCCTTTCCAGTCACTTTTACTCAGAATTGTCTCAATTGCATAAAATAGATATTTTTTTGCCAAATATATAAAAGAAAACTAATTCTTGATGGCACAAGAAATTACAAATAACAGCTCAGCAGGACTCAAATAAGAGCAGGTGTCTATGCAGACATTCAGACTTTTCCAGAACAAGATAAAGAACTTACCATATTGGAAACAGTTCTCATGCTGTAGGGCACAAGGCAATGGCCAGGGTCACCAATTCAAGTGCTTCAGGAGCCCCAGCTGCCCAAGGAGCTCTGGCATCTCCACAAGAAGACAGGTCTCTTATGGTTTGCGTGACCACACCAGTCTCTATCGCTTCCAGAGCCTCAGGGGAGCGGTGCTCTGTTGCCCTACCCCTGGATGCAACCTGCTTCACACTTACTCCTCCATGGGTTTATGTCAGGAGCAGGAAGGAAAGTCACTTTCCTTGCCAGGTTTCTAGAAAAACTAAATCTGACTCTGGAAAAAGATGGATGTAAACTCAAAGGGTGTGCACAATCACTGCTGTCATACACATTCTCTCCCTGCTTTTGTTTCACACTGCTATTTGGTCCTGCTCTGATGCTGCAGGGTCAGGGAAAAAGCCTCAGGAGACATCAAACCCTGCACTAGAGGTTCTGCAGTGCCCTGGACTTGAGCTCCAGGCTAGCAACACACCTGTAAAAATGGCTATCAACATTTCAATCACTGAACCACTTACAACTCCAAATTTTTAGAGAAACCACCACAGAGCAGAGGGGATCTCTCGGGGCTGGGAAGTACCACACACTAGAGGAGATGTCTGCAGTATACAGCTGAAAAATAGGAAAAAAGTGCAGCTCCGTGAGGCAACAGAGGGAACTCACTGCCAGCAGCAGCAGTTTCAGCAGGGATCACCAGACCACTTGCTCCTGTGGAATGCTGTTTGGAGAAACAGTTTGTGTGCTGAGCCTTGTGCTACTGTGTCCTGGTAGGTGCCTTCTGCTACAGCTGCCTGCCTACAGCTGGTGTGGAGCATACCCTGAAAATGGCATCTCTAATGAGATACTCCAAATCACTGTCCACTTCCAAAAACCTTGGCAGGAAGTCTTAGCTAAGAAAAGCTCAAAATCAGTTATTATCACCACTGTGTTACCAGTGCCTTCCATTTCAAAGGCCATGTTTCTGCTGTTGAAACATAAGGCTTCACACAGCTGGTAGGCGAGAGGAATAGGAAGACTCTGAGTCAGGTGGGCACGGGTCACTGGAAACATGGCATTCACTGGCACAATCCAGATGGTAAACGTCTCCTGAGTTCTCTATTTATGCAGAGAAATAAACATTACCAGAGGCGTTATAAGCAATTTAAGCAATTTTTATAGAGAACTAAATATTAACAAACCCGCTAATTTTGAGAGCTTCTTTTTGTCTGTGTGGAAGTTCTGTCTGGCTGGATAATCTAGGAGGACTGTCAGCATTTGTTTACCATTCCTGAGAGGCAGCCAGTGCTGAGCTACTGAAGAGTACCCAAAACTGTTTCAAAAACTCAGTGCTGGACATTCCAGCAGCACTTGCCTGGCACTCAGGGGAAAGCTGATGGTCTGAGGAAGATCCAAGCACAACTACACACACTGTACAGCCAGTACTGCCCACAGCAAGTCTGACCTGCCCAGACAGCATGAGCCTAGATTGCATACACAGCTGTCTGGAAAACCCCAGCTAGCAACACAGCAGCACAGACAATCTGACACACACACCTGCACCTTTCCACAGTCACACTGTTTCCTTCAGCACCAGTCTCTTCTTCCTCTCTGTAAGTTTATTCTCGGGTTATGCACGTAAAGCTGGGGCCAACATGCCCTGCCCAGCAGGCACCCAGGCAACTCTGACAATTCATCCATCACTTGAATTCTCCAAGCAAAATGAAAATGCAAAATGAAATGCAAAATTTTTTAGCTAACAGTGCTGTTACAGTTCTAGAGCCCTTGGTTTCATGCACCATTTGTACATCCTGCACATTAGCAAGAACACCCTCAACTTCAAGCAAACAAGTATCACTGATATCCTTTGAACAATTTCTCAATATGAGTGGCAGAGACTGTATACCCTGGAAAATGTGAGAAACTACAATCAAAGTACAAAGCCAAGAGCTGCTACTCAATGAGCACACACCAATTTCCTACGCAAAGCCTGGGCTCTCCAGAGCGTAACATGGAGCAGTGCAGGGCAACAATCAGGGCAGTGATGCATAAAGTCAGTTGTTTCTTTATGTTATACTTCAATTTGTAGAAGGAGAGATGTGTTATGAGGGGGGAGGGGTGTGTGGGGGAGTGGGATGCAGGAGTAGGAGAAAATTAAATGCAAGGCAGTTTCTAATCAAGCAAGGATTATCCATTCAGCATGGTGAAGGAGGCACCAGTCATCAAAAAAATAATGCATTACTATTTATTAACACAAACCATGGGGTGCAATTAAAGATGCACAGGCAACCCTTAAGCTGGCATTTCTTAATTTGGGTTCCTATCCTGACTTTCCCCATATTCCTTTCCCACTTAGGCACAGGCTCAACAACTTCTCTGCAGAATGGTGGCACAGAGCTGTCCCAGAACCAGCTCTGTGCAGGACCAGCCACCCCACACCCCCAGAGTTCCGTGGGGAAGGATCTCTGCACCACAGGAACTTCTGTGCAATGTCTAAGTAAGAAACTACAGGACTGAAGGTGTTCTGCACCTGCACAACCCAAGTGATCTTCTTGAAGTCAATATAAAGAGCTTTAGATCAGAGGCTGATTTATCACCTCACTGGACACAAAATATCAAACTTACCAAATGTAGATTCCCAAATATTGGCAATGTAGAAACTGAAAATTATTTTCATCATGTTCAAATAAAGTACAAAACTTTTAACCCAGGAAATAGCAATACTTCAGGGCAAAGTGATATTTAAAGAAGGATTTATACCATTTTATTACTTCAAAGCACATGATCTCTACTACACATAAAGGTTTGTGAGGAAATGTTACTGTTGAATCCCCCACATTCCTCAGAACATAGACTTTGGAATATTTTCAGAGTTCAATGAAAGATCTCATTCAATAATTGAGATTTGGTGGACATCAGTGGTAAAACTTCAATTGACTTTAGGATTTCATGATCAGGCCCTGGCTGTTTTAGCTTTTTAACATTTACGTCATTAAAAGCATATACCACTGTATTTTTTCAGTAAGTAGTGTAAATCTGATAGCATATTTTGTTTTCTTTGCTTCAAATTACATCAATTTCTTTACAAAACATTCAAGTAACAACACTACCTATAAAAGTGGTGAGTGATAAACCAGGAAGTCCAGTAAAATAAATAAAAATATGAAAGTTTACAGCCATAGTGAAACCATTTAATAAGATGGATTAACCCAATTTTATTTTTGAGCCCTTCAAACAATGAATAGTCTTGTAAGATATAATTGCCACTGGATGACATAACCACAAAAAAGGATAACATACTTTTGACTGTCTGGCAGGTTTGGAAGATTATCTTTTCTAATGTAAACCTCTGGACAAATCTCAGCAGCGGTAAATCTAATAAACTTTACTAAGACCTTTAACTCTTTCTTGTGCTTTCACTTAACTTTAAAATACATTTTTTTAAAGTTTCCACTTATTTCTTCAAAACAGATATTTAATTTTACAATCCCTGGGTAACTTCCAGGGTTTAATTTGTTATTAGTTACCACAATGAGTGCTAACCAACATCTGCATCTCAAATTGTGAGAACATAACAGGCAATTCCAAATGAACGTAAGTAGCACAGACATTGCAGCAGGCAGGTAAATAATGTGCCCTTGAAACAGTGCTGAAACATAAAACAGTATGCACATTTGACATCTCTATTAACTGCAATTCCTCTGAATTTTCTCAGTTATTTGCATGTATGGCTAAGAATGATTTTACCAAAATCCATGCTGAAGTAGTCAACTTCTCTGCAGAACCTGCCTCACTCACAGTTAAACAAGGTTAGCATTAGAAGTGCCCACTTACAGATAAAACTGATTATACTACCACAGACTGTTCTAAAAACATTATCCACAAAGCTTTTTGTACACACAAAGACATTGACAGAGTAGCTTTTTATGTCCGTGTAGTAACGTGTAACACTCCAGGAAAAGATACATACACGGTTTAGCAACCCTTACCTTGCCCTCTGCACATCCAGCTGGCTTGTCCACCTCCTCCTCCTGTGTTTTCTGCTTTCCACAAGAAGAACTAAGCAGAAGATTAATAAAAGGAGTTTTGCGAAATAAGGCATCTTGCTGGAAATGGGAGCTGGGCACTCTGCACTCCAGTGACCTCCTGTAGTACAAGTCCCCCTGGGCTTAAACATTGAATCAACTCTAATTCCGGCGTGGCGCGTCGGTCGGCGATCAGTGGCAGAAACGCTGCGCTGCCGGCGAGATGCGTTTGACAGGCTTTCAGGGGCTTCGCACTCAGAGCTTTTCCCTCATCACCGCTTAATGATTGGCCATTACTCGCCAAGTTTGCCTCACTAAACATTTCCACTGGGTCCTAAAGGATACTGACTAAAGCCATTATATAAAAACCCGCAATTCTGCACGCCGGCTTTTTGCTCAATCCCCTAATCTCAGTGCTATCCTCCTGCCAGACTGTAAAGACAGGCTGTCCCTTTTCATTAGGCTTTCCATGATTTTTGATCCTCTGTACGGCATCTTTTTCAACTGGTAGCTGCCTGTGCCACGTTTCAGACCTGTATCTCACAGGAAAATGTATGCATTTTAATGGATTTATGGCAGTCGAGGTTTTATTTTCTGTCTGGCTCTTCATGCTGTTGAAAACAGAATATGAGCTACGTCCTCTGCAAATGCTGACTTTATTTACTGTTAACTTTAAAGAAAAGTTAAAACAGTAACTCTCAATCTATACATGCAATTGTCTTTACATAGACCAAGTCATTACTAGTATTTATTTTCAAATAGGTCTTTGTGCAATCAGGCATTTTAACTTTTATCAAAGAGGATTAAAACTAAAATTAAAAGATACAAAGCAGCTATTTCTTTAATCACAATGAAGAGACTGTTTCCAACATCCATTCAAGGCTTATTTCCTCACAGCCCAGTCACAGGGCAATGCTGATTTTTCCTCCCTGTGGAACACCGGGCTGCTCTAACAACTGCCAGTGTGAGGGCAAAAGTCTGCTTGGAACAGCAGGGATTCTGCAGGAAAAATAAAGCACATCCAGAGCAAAACTTCCAGAGGAGCAGCAAGCAACTCAAAACCCAGCAGAATTGTCTCGTGGGTCAGACCTCTTCCAGAACTCTCTTCTGTGAGCCCATGTTTGCAGTACTTGAATTGAACAAGGATTCAAGCACCACACCATGGAAACACAGTACTTCCATTTTAGAGGCTACAGGATCTGAAGAGGTTTTTTAGGGTTTTGGTGTAGGTTTTTTGGGGGGAGTGTATTGGTTTTTGCTTGTTCTTATTTAATTTCTAATGAAATACGCAAATTAGGTAAAAAGACATTAATTAATATATTGACATCAAACTGATCTGCAGCAGAAAGTGTTAATTGCTGAACAAATACATGCTTTTGTCTGAACTTCTACAAAAATTTTTTTCACCTTTGTTCCACTATACCTGCAAGCAAGATTAACAATACAGAGAAATTATAAAAGACTCAGGTTTTGGGTTTTTTATAAATTTACACATCCCCTTTAGACACAAAATGGGCTTTCCTTATTTTAGAAGTTGTTATAGCTACTTTAATGTTGCCAAACAGTAATATATACTATAATTGACAAAATTTAGGCAAGCTCAAGGTAGCTTGATAAATACTTGCTGAAAAACACCATGAGAATCTCACTTAAGTCAGTGCTATCATGTTTGACAGCAACCAAATGAAAGCTAGCTAAATTTCATTGTCTTTGAAATAAACATGCTGAATGATCATTTAAACAATAATACAAAAGGAAAACTATCCCACTCATTGCTTTTTTTTACTTCAGTATTTAAACAGTCACAAACGAAACTTCTCAAAACCCTAACAATTATAGGTCTACTGTTTGTATATGCCTTCTCACAGTATTCATGAATATTACCAGGGACTTTTTAAATAAACTTACAATAAGAAGATCTCCGGGTCCAAAATATTAATTTTGGTTTTGAAAACCCCCCAAAAAGAACAAAGAAAAAAAAACAAACCAACCAAAAGAAACCCCCAAACAAAAACCCCAACCAACCAAAAAAAAAAAACCCAGACAAACAAGAAACTGTCATGTGATACTTAAAACATACCCAAAGACTGGCTCAAAACTTTATTACTAGCAGGGTTGTAATAAATACTTCTCTTAAGCATGTTCATATATATAAGAATTTAAGTATAATAAGGTTTAAATTTTCTTTAGTAAATAAAACCACATACGAAACATTCAGTTCAACACATTATGTATATTTCTGGTATAATTAAAAGACAATAGGTCCGGGTAAATAATTATATTACATATTTATAACTATTGCAAGAATAGACATGTTTTTTATAATCTTCAAATTTTAAAAACAAGATATACAATTGAAAGTACTAGAAGAGGACATTCAAATCTTTCAAAAGATTATCCAATCTTTCTTCCAAAAAATAAAAATCAAAATAATGCAAGTAGTTTTCTGGCGCTTACTTTCCTATTGTACTCCTTTCCCCCTTCCACACACACAAAGCAGCATCAAAACCAATTTGTATGTGTTCCCCCTCCAGAAATGTGTCATGGTAAATAAAAGTGGTTACAAAACTGTATTCCCTCTAAATTAAGAGTTCACCAGACACAAACACATAGTAGTGTTTCATTTTATAATTCCCTCCTCAGTGTCAAATCTTATACTAACTTAGGTGGGGTATTTAGATGGGCATTTATGCCCCATAAAAAAATCAATCAACCACTTTTTAAAAATTGTCTTTTTCTAGTTTATAAATGACTCAGATTTAGTCCCATCCCACATGCCCTAATGTTACTACTCCATTGCACAGTTTCTCCAAGTATCTAGTGGACACTCAAATAAAACTCGTCCAGCATATCCTACATGTCCAACTTTGTTTTTCTTACAAGTAATGTATCTGGAGGTACTTTAACATTCATAAGGATTTAAGTGTAAATACAAAAAGTAACCTTTGTAAACAGTTCTCATGTCATAGCCAATACAGAATGTACAGCGACGCATTCAAGTCACTGCTGTTAGGACAAACCACCTTATAACTCGAATATATACTCATTAGCCAAACAAATTCTACGAAATATGAGAGCTGCCAGCGCAAAGGTCAGCAGGACAATGAGAACAGTTGACCCCGTGTGGTTCGTGTTGACTCTCGGCTGCTGTGCCCGGTTAAAGTCAGCGGAGGTTGGGGTTCGTCTCTGGCTCTGCTGCTGCGCACGGCGCTGCCGGGGACTCATCGAGGTGCTGCTGGGGGACACAGCTGGAGTGCGCTCCTGGCCAGCCACTGCACTGCTGGTCTGAGCTCCAGACTAAAAAAGGAACATTGAGAGTTGTGAGACAAGACAGTACATAACATTAGCAAGAGATAAAATTGTGAGGACTAAAACATACTCTTCAGGTAACTGTTAATACATGTCACTAATAATTACAAGATTGTTATAGCTGCTGTTTTTGTCCATATGCTATCCTGAGAAGAAGTGTATTTCAAGGTGAAAATTAGTAGTTCTATGGCCAAGACTGAAGGAAGTCTGCCAAACTGTATTTGTGTTAAAGAGATTTCAAATATCTTTGTCTGGGATTTTTTTAACTCTTTGCTGCCCAAGAAATCTTTAATAATCCTCCAGACAGTTTAGTCTCCAAGGTTTTGCAACGTCACCTATACTGAAGGGGAAACAAGTTGGGGAAGCCAGAAAAGGATGGAGAGAAGTCCAAGAACTGTAATTAAGCAATGCTGCAGTGCTTCCTGTGGACAGTTGGGTCCAGAAGTCTGTTCTCATCACCACCACCACCTCTGAAAAAAACAAAACAAAAATCCTAACCACAAACCACCTGCATGATCCCAGCAGGAGTTCCCGAGCACAGCACGTGTGCAGGCACTTACCTAATGCCCTCTACTGGTCAAACTCGGTCTGACATGACAAGTACTAAAAAATAAACTTCGCCAAAGGATGTTCTACTCATCAGGAGAGTTTAACGCTGAAGAAAACAAATTTCAGTCTTACGAACTGGAACATATGAGATCTCATCTTCCACCAGACTAATCCTCTTGCAATACTAAAAAGCTCAAACTTCCAACGTTTAATATTAAAAATAGTGATACAGCACAGTCATTAGAAATAAACATTTTGACAGGGTTCAATTTAAGTGTTAAAAAAAAAGAAGCTCTGAGAAAAATTTGAAGTTTTTTAATTTTTAAGTCTTATTTACAATCCTCAGAATAGTTTTCTGGTATTCCTAGTCAAAGCAACTTGCAGCAATTTTCCAGAGTTAGCTTTCTCCCCCTCTCCTTCTAAAAGATTATCGTTACAGTAGGTGAAACTAGAATTCTGGACATTTTATATTTGTTTCCAAAGCCTTTTAATGGACACAATATCTATAACCTTAAGCACTGCTTCAGCCAGCTACTACATCCATAAAAGATACCCTTTCCACATGACCAGTCAGGAATGCCCTCAACTGCGTATCAGGTTTGACAATCCACAAGACAGTAAATAGCACTTGGTCTTGTGATTCTTCTGTGTGTGGAGAAAGAGTTTAAAATTTTCACCTAGTCAGTGATTTTTCTAGTCCAGGGAAGAGGCCTTCCATTCATACCTCCTCATCAGTAGTATTTGCCACTCTTTATCATCAGCAAGGAAGTACTGATGCAATTACTTGCCACATTTGATAACTTGCCTGTTTACACAGGCGTCTTGCCTAAAGAAGCAAAGCAGCTTGGGTAGATTCAAAGAAAAATGTTTTTAAAATATGTATTTTATCAGCAGAGACAGACAAGAAAACCACAAGCAGCATGTCATGATTTCCAGTACACTGCAGAAGAAAGTAATTCTGCTTTACACTTAACTCGCTTGAAAGCTCTTCATGCCAAGGAAAACGAAGACTTAGGGAAGCCAAGTCTTTGAAAAATGAAGTTCCTAGATTCATCTACATTCCCATCTTCCAGAAGGCGAGAGGGAGAGAAGTGAATTCGGGACACAAGAACTACCAATTCCACAGGCAGTGTTTTTCTTCTTCAAATAGTTTTTAAAGAAACAGAAAAGTCTAGAAATATTCCTTATCCTTATCTCACTAAGAAAAGTAACTAGCACCAGCTGTCACACAGATCTTCTCAAACCTGCGAAATTCAAATTTAAAAATAAAACAGAAAGGCCCTGTTCTGAATAAAACAAGCTGTCATACACTGACATGAGCAGATCTGTGATTCAAGAGAAACCTCACTGAGAATTTCAACACTTTAAGTTACTTTTCTGAGGAAATTATAGATGGACTGGGGCAGCATCAGACCAAGGGCTTCACCCGAAGCTCAGCTAATGCATCACCTTATGATTCATAACATAATCAATGACCAATTATTACTAGACATGCAGAAGAAAGTTAGATAAGAAATGAGGGATCATTACCCAATATAAATTTGGATCTAGGTGCTACAGTATCTTAGACAGACAGACAGATAGATAGACAGACTTTTTTGTTTGAAGACTTGTTAAGAATCCCAAAAGTGGCAGATGGGCTGTTCTACTTTTTTTTTTTTTTAATCACTATTGTCTTCAACTTAAGAGAAATCTTTAAACTCTTCTTGAGCAAACACTGCAAGGTTTTTAGACTAACACAACACCTCACATGGCACAATTTCCATTAATGGTTTCTGCCAAACCATATGGGAAATGTGAATGAGGGCTTAAGAGACTAAAATTATAACTGGTAAGAGTTACATTGTAGCAACCTGATCTTTACAGACCTCTAATACACGCAGGCATCATATTATTACATATACTATTTATATTACTACATGTTGTATTATTTATTAAGCTTCTGAAACTGTTAGGATGGGTAGAAAACTTTGCTCCAAGGACATCTGAGTTTGAATAATAGGGCTACTGCAGTAAAATATATTAGAATTAACAAAACTTATACTGTCTAACAAATGCAAGTAAGGAAATTTATATCATGTTCAGTCTACTGAAGAATGGTAGCATTCACTGCATGCTGTGTATCTCCAGGCCATTATTTTAAAAATAATAATTACTAGTTACTTGATAAAGTTTATCAAGCATCAACTGTATTCATTAGCTATAAGCCCCAAGGTGGGACATCATTCCATATCAATACACCAAATGTATTGCTACAGATCTGGGGGGAATTCAGACACCCATAATGCACATGGATTTAGTCAGTGCAATCAGTGGGGCAGGGAGAGAAATGCAGCCTACCAGCCCCTGCTACTCAGTAAACTGCAGTGATCTCCAGCCTCCACTAATGAGTCCCACAGATTGTGTTCAGAGTTTTGGTAGCAAAATTTAGGTGACCACTGGACCCAAGTCCAACCTGAGATCTATAATATATTCCTTCAAAAACATTGTTTTGCTCAGATGTGGAAGGATCTCACCTTAATACTGAGGGCAATTACTTTTTTCAAGCCAACTTCCAGCAGTACCTTGCTTGTAATTTGAATACTCAAACAAGAATAATGTACCATTACCTCTCCCCTGAGTAAACATCAACAGCTACTACAAATTAAAAAAAAAAAAAAAGATAAAAGTATTGTCAGAAGTCGTCCAGTCAGAGATGTTCTCTGCACTGGGTTCAGACTCCTCAAAAGTACAATGCTGCATAATGCCTTAGGCAGCCTATTGTTTTAGTCTTGTTAATGCCTAAAGACTGTTCTTTGCAGCTCTGTATCCTTTTACACAAGCTGCTGTGGCAGCATTTTCCAGAGCAGTGTTGTTCCTTTTCTGGTTCTCATGCTGCTGTACTCGTTGCCTTGCACCTGGCAAACCTTGATAATGTTGTTGTGACAAGTTCTCTTGGGAAACAGCTCTTGCTGGCATGAGAATCAACCCCTTCCCCTCCTTCTTCCTTCAAAGATAAGCTGTTTAAAGGCTGGATAAGTATGCTCTAATAATACAGACACATAAAACTTAACAGCCAGTGTGCAACATCTGCACCAGTGTTGCACACTGCAGTCATTACTAACAGGACTGTCAGTGGGAACAACCATGCTGGTGTGGCAAAAAGACAGGAGAAGGCAGGGAGGAAGGGAAGTGACCTGGAAGACCTGGTCACACAGGGAAAGCCCAAAAGTCAAGAACTCTGAGTGCACCTCTCCCACAGCATAACAAACACACTCATGCAGCAATTACACAGTATCTTCCAAGGGCAAGAATCTGTATGACAGCCAAAATAAACCACAGTTTGAGTTCTGAAATCTGAAAAATACATGCTTAACTGAAATACTCTAAGTCTTGGTGCTTCTTTAGTCAGTGAGGCTAAAATCCTTTCCCAAAGTGAAAGCTGACAGAAGGAAGAGCTAATTCAAAATATCTTTTCTTCTGATGGAATGAAAAATTCTTTGCTCAGGAATAAGGTCCTGCATGGAACAAAGAAATGGACACAAAGTGATGCCATGCCAGAGACCCATTTCAGTATGCTCTTCACACGAGAATTTAGTTAAGCTTGTTCAAAAAGGACATCACTGTGCTCACAAATATCTTGCCATTAATGCATTCCAAGAACCTCTGTCCTTTCAAGCAACTTAAAGGTAAAAAAAATCATGGAGTAGAGAATTGTTGCTGGAAAGAACAAACTCAACGATGAAGCAGTCCCATAGTAAAACACAGAGTCCCTCAGCTTCATCTAGAGGTGACCCTTTCCTCAGCACCTATTTACCGTTGTGTCTTTAATGAAGACTGGTTACAACTGTTCTAGGAGCAAAAGAAAGGTAACACTCAATTTTTTTCTGCATGATTACTTCTAGTATTCACTGCTGTATCATCTAGAAACATATAAGGTCTCAAGGCTTCAGAGTGAGACACATTAATCTACTATACTGAAAGAAATTACACAAGCTAATACAAGAATTCAACATTGGGCCTACTTGTCCCCTTTTTACTCTCAAAGAGAGTAAAACCAGCAAATTTTCTACAATAGCTTTTAAATAAACACACATTTGTAGAGTAAGTGGCAAACATTTTATCCAGAAAGAATGATATGTTTTGATGTTGCCCACATCTAACACAATAAGGCTGAATTAGGTCTTTACAAAACAAGAACTCAATAAACAGATTTTACACATGCAAGAAACCCAGCTGAGTAGAAAAGATCTGTGGTTTGCATGGATTCTCTTTCACACCTCTAAGCCGATCAAGGCCCAGAGCTCCCTACTTTGAAAAGATTTCTATTAACTTTCACATGAATAAGAACACAAAAATAGCAAGCTCAAATTCCTTAAAACAGTCTTTCCAGTTACACATTTCTTTCTTCCACTGGGTGGCTATTTTAACTACTGCATGGCTCCAGTTAATTCCTAACACTCAAAAGATGACAGCTCAGAAAGACAGGCGTTGGTTCAAACTAAAACTAATAATCATGAATGTAACAGTTCAATTCCTTAAAACATGAATGCACTTATCATTTACAGTTAATCATATATATAAATATTTTTACATACATTTATATATTTAAAGTCTAATTTCCCAAGGGACTGTTCTTCTGAAAACTAAATTAATCATTAATTATTAAATCAGTATAATTGATAAAAACTGTTTTCTCAAAAATGTGATTAATTTTAAAAAGTCTTTCTCCTCAAGAAAATGCCAGCAATGCCTCTTTCTACTATATTAGCCAGGATTTGAAATAAGAAGAATAAAATAAAATAGTTTATTAAATCCTGAACAACCTGGAAAAATCCTTATTGTGGGGAAAAAGTATGCTATTAGCATGTTTATATTTCTACATAGCTTGAAAATATGTTGCAAACACACAACAGATGTTCTGACGTTATTTGACGTTTTAGGTTTTTTAAGCAATCTGCAGGCCCACCCTCTCTAAAAAAGGCAGCTTAGCTGGGATTTGCCTGCAATTTATCAGTGAATTTAGACTGCATTTGCAACAGTCCTAACTGCAGCTGCTTTGGCCATCACCAGACCTCGGTCACTTCTGAAACCTTTATGTAATCCCTACACCTAGCAGTATTAAAACATAAGTGTCATACTTCAAATGGTAAGAATATTTTAGACTTACTTAAGAGGTTATAAAAACCAAAAAGATAATATTAATCAATCTTTAAAAGCCACAGGTTATCACTGAAATATTTTTTTGCCTCTGGCTAAGAATTCTGTTGAAAAAACTCATGCTACATTATGCAGATGGCAAACTGTAGTGCTTCAGACACCATAAAATTTTAATGAACACTTAATCCATACATTAAAGGAAACACTGGGAAGAAGAATTGCTAAAAGAACATTATTTATTCTTTTAAGAGAAGGAAGTGAAAGTAGAGATTGCCATTTCTAAAAGTGATTCAGCCTACCATTTCCTAATAGATTTTATATAAAAGTATGCAGGAGTTCCAGAATAAATATGTGAACTACATACTCTTAATCAGGACTCCAATCAGCTTAAGAGGATCAATTTAATGTTCAGACCATGCCCAATAAAGCTCAAAGATGGACCATACCGTTACACTTGCTGGATCTGGGAATGCTCTAGCTGCACCATCCTGCTGGGGCTCCTGTGAAGCAGCAGAGTGGTTCAGTCCTGATGTGTTTGAGGGTCCAGCATCAGACCTCCTGGATGAATTGACCTCTGCCTACAAGAAGCACATATGTACACTTCACAGACAAGATCAAAATTGCTCCAAAAAAGTCTGGCTTATTTTGGAATGTGCATTTTATTGTATAGAGAATATGAGGCTTACCAAATGTAGTAATCAGGTGTGCCAGTTGTATTTCAGTGACACAGCAACAAATTTAAGAAATTTTCATTCTTTAAAAGTAAGACTGCAAATGTGCAAACAACATGTGCAAAAAACAATTTTAAGTTCCTTTGCATGTAACAACAAACATAACATTCACAAAAAGCACAGCTGTAGAGAGCAAAAAAATAGAATTCTTTATAAGATCCAGGACATTATGCCAGAATAACACCATTTTTAAAACTTCTGGTTTGTATGTCCTTAAAGATAATGCTGACCTACTGTTGATACAAGTGAAGCTCCCCCACAGGACTAAGGAGCATCCTGTGAGTGCTAATGCAATGTGGCTATACTGGTTTCAGTACCAAAGCTGCCTCACAGACAGAACGGGCATATATGCATGACACTACACTGGGTAGTATATGCATACCAGTGTCCAGTATTTAAATTTCAGCACAGAGTAAAAGAAAAAATACAAGTTTTATAATACCGCTTTCATACACATTTACAAAATGTCTAGGCATTATTTCCAAGAATTTAGGTCTCATGCTTAGGAAATTTGAGACAGGAGATCAGTGGGGACATGTAGAAGAAAACAAAACCCAGTATATATGCCAGCAATAATCTCTTGGGAATGGAAAAGGACATGCCGTCATAGCGCTGAACTGAAATACTTTTAAAATTTACATGTCAATTAAAAAAAAAAAAAGTCATGACCAGATCAATTTTTATCAGTAATCAAGTCACCTCCTATGTGTCTAGTTCCAAACTTATTACAAAGTTGACAACTTCAAATCTAGTAACTGTCTTGATATTAAGATATAAGTAGTGGTGGTAGTAGTAGCAAGAAATACAAACGGTGTATTAGAAAACAACCAGTTATGGTGATAACAAACTGATAAGATCACATTATAATATTCTTTCATTATACTATTTTGTGTGAGGAAATTAAGTTCCCTGTTTCTTGATGTGTATTACCCCAACAGAATCCAAAAAATTCAGCACCAAAACAATCTGGAGGTGAATTTAACTTTTGAAAACTTAAAATCTGACAGCACTGCTTTCCCTTTTCACTTGACTATTATGAACTAATGTTAGACAGGAAAAGTTATGATTCAAATATGGATCATCAACAAAGCAATACAGAATTATGAATAATTTAGACTGGAATGTACCTCTAGATGTCTCTGGTACAACTCTCTCTAGAGTCATGTCCAGACAAGTTTTGAGCATCTCCAAAGCTGGGGATTCCACAGCCTCTCTGAGTAGTCTGCTGCAGCATTTGACAACACTTGGGGTGAATCTTTCTTTCCTATATTCAATCATAAGTTCCCCAGAACCTGTGAGTACTGATTTTCATACTCCTGCTTTTTCCAAGATAAGCTTATTTCACCTATACTGTTAGTCTCTATAAAGCAGTACAAAAACTGCATTTGATTTACTTTAGTTTATGAAAGTACTAAGTCTAGTACCTAGACTGAAGTCAGACTAACATTCAAAAGATGACCTACATATTTAAACATAAGAATGAGGATGAGTGGAAAATTAATTTTACTGCAAACTATGTCTTGTGATGGCAACACAAAGGTAAACCATACCAGTTTACAGTGATATATATGCTATTAATAATTTCTTTTTCCTTTCTTTTTTTTTTTTTAAGCAAAATGGAATTTCTGTTATATAACACCTAAAATGCAGAAAACAATTTGGAAATCAATATAAAATTGACACAAAATATAATTTCCTATTAAAACAGACAGGAACAAAGGTAGAAGCTCACAGAAGCAGGAAAATGGTAATAAGAAAATGCGTTGGGGTTTGGTTTTTTTTCCTCCTGAATTTCATATTCCTATCTCAGTATCACTTGTGGGGCTTTTTTAAAGTTACCATTTTGTTTAAACCTGCTATGAAACTATTTTTCATAACCCCAGGACCATCTACAGAAAGTTAGGAATCTCTTCCTCAGGGATGAAGCTAATGCAGAGGTTGCTAGTATGTTTGGTAGTAGAGAGACTCTCTCAAATTATACAATCAATCAGCAATCTGATGTTAAAGCTTACCCCATAAATTGACACGAAATGTATCCAAATGATTAAAAATTTCTGTATTTCCTTCTAGTAATTCATATTATTAGTTTATTACAAACACATCAATTGAACACCTCAGCCTAACATGAAACAGGTAAGAAAGTCAAGCAAAGCAGAGAAGCAGGAAGCTTAAAACTCCCCTACAGAACTGATTTACCTTATAAAGAAAAAGCCACAATGGATTGTAAAAGGCTGTAGAAACCTAAGACTTTTGTTCATATTTTTTCCTTGACAAATGCTTGTTCTTAGGAAGTGGTGTCAAGCATATAGATACATGGAAAGCACCAGTATTCTTTAAAGACTGATATCCCTAAGTCTTTAATTTTAAAACTGAAAAAGGAATGAAATGTAAGTTGTGAGTTCTTTCTCACAAAGAAACCCAAACAAAAACTCTGATATTTCTAGAATTTCTTTGATAAAGATCAGCAGTTATAAAGTAAAAATCAATAGCCAGGAAATGGCAGTCCATTGCTTCTCCAAGTGGCTCAGCTTTAAAACTCTGTCCCTTTATCTCTGCTCTTAGTAAAATATTTGGAGATGTTTTTATCATAAGCGTTATGGCACAGGAATATGCATGCCCTGCAAAACTGGCAGGAATGCTCAGAAGAAGACAATCTTTCCTTCCATGGCACACACAAAAAAAAGTAAAAGTAGCCTTTAAGACAGTGTTAGAAGAACATGGCTGACAAAAGGGGACATATTGGTAGCCCTGAGCATAGTGAGAATGTGTTCTGCACTAATGCCACATCATCATAATTTCACTGTAGTTCCCTGCCTTCACGCACAGTAGTCTTCCTTACAGGTTGATTTAAGAGTTTAGTGGAAAGCCCAGTGAAGAACAACACTGTGCATGCAAGACATGCAATTCTCTAAGGAATGTATTTGTCTAAACAAACCTTGAGCTAGAGAACAAGCTAGAGAACACATTTTTCGGTCACAGCAACTTCCATACCAGAGTTCAACTTTCAGTATCTTCAGATAGTAGCAGAGTAGTTCAAAAGAATTTGCAACCATTTTTCAGTAGTTATATGTTTTATTCCTTCCATAAGCCAAAAGGAAAAAAAAAAAATCACAAAGGTAAAAAATTTTGGTTAGCTTTGCCCAAACTTTCCTAACACTTTTATGATAAGACTAATTCTGGAGAATTCAATCAAGTTATTAGAGTCTGAAAATGTGGAAGTAAAAGCAACATAGTTATATAGTTTTTACCACAGTGGTCACCACTAAAATTAAAACTAATCAATCAATGCTTGAGATACACAATTTATTAACTGGCAAATTCAAGAGATCCACTCTTATTTTTCTCTTTCAGACTATAGTGAAAAAACAGGCTTCCCCATAGCCCCTGAGGAAGGTTTCCAGAAATGATGAATGTTCCTGTGATTTACAAGTTTTACCTCAGTATTTTTTTTCTAATTCCACACAAGAGAGACAAAAGTTTGAACAGTGACTTCACCTTGAAGCTAATTTGTCTGGCAAGTTCTTTAGCCTCCTTGTCTGCCTGGCTTGACACGCTTCCAGATGTCAGTGGTAACAGGGCTGTCTTCATAGATGTGCCACACATTTCACAACAGAAGTCTTGTGACCTGCCAACAAATGACATAGCTCAGAATAGCATGTACTCACAGAGTTCCTGTGTGCTTGTTTAAACAAACTATTTGCAGAACAATCCATAGAAAGACAAGTGGTGGCAAAACCAGTAGCTTCGAAGTACTTCCCCCTGCCTCAAATCACATTATCTTGAAAAAATATGTTGAGAATTGTCTATACTACTAACACGTATTCTCTCATGTCACTTAGAGAAGTATTAAAAACTGACTTATATATCACTATTATTTATACCCTATTACTAATTTCTTACAATTCAAAATTTATTTTATATCTGCAGCAAATTTAAAATACAAATCATAAAGATTTAACTATTATTACAAATGTTATATTGGACCCAGGAGCTTGTACCTCCAATCCAGGAATTCCAGCTTCTGCAAGAACATTACCTTCCCTCTCTTGCACACATTGTCTGTCTATAGGGCACACTGCAGGCAGTTCTGCAGGCCAGTGAGGAACCACACAGCCTCGATTGCACAGTATCAAAACCAATCCACCCCACTGACTCACTCCTGTTACTGAATGCCACTGAAAACAGCGTGGCTCTCCCTTATTTACAGCCTCCTTTCAGACGTTAGTACACAGGGATATAATCCCCAGAACCTTCTCTTCTCCAGGCTGAACACTCCCAGCTCTTTTACTATCTCCAAGTATGAAACATGTTCCAGCCCCTCAATCATCTTTGTGGCACTGCACTGAATTTGCTCCAGGAAGTCCTTATCTTTCTTGTACCCTGACCTGGTCACAGCCCCAGCCTGAACCCAGCATTCCTGATGTCTCACCAGTGCTGAATATTGAAGTAGGATCACTTCCCCTGGCCTGCTGGCAATGCTCCTCCTCGTGCAACCCAGGATACCATTAGCCTTCTTTGCTGCAAGAGCACACTGCTGCCTCATGATCAGCTTGATGCCCACTAGGACCTCCCCTTTCAAGCCCCTTTCCAGCTAGTCAGCTGGTATTACTCCTCTCCAGAGGCAGGACTTTTCTCTGACATTCCTCCAGCACACTGAAGCTCCTCTGGATGGCAGCACAAGCCTCTAGTGTATCAGCCACTCCTTCCAGTTTTGTATCACCTGCATCCTTGCCGAGAGTGCATCCTGTCCCAGCATCCAGGCCGTTAATGACACCGAATAGCACTGGCCCCAGTATTAACGCCAGGAGTACACCAAAAGTGACCAGCCTGCAGTTGGATTTTGTGTTGCTTATCACAACCCTTTGAGCCAAGCAGCTCAGCCAGTTCTTAATCCACCTTACTGTCCCCACCTACCTAGGCTGCAGTTCATGACTGAGGATAAGGTAGAGAATGCCAAAAGCCTTGCTGAAGTCCCTATAAACACCCACCATTTTCCCATTCTCCACTAAGCTAATATTTTCATCACAGTCACAAGCTTAATCTGAAGATAATTTCTTAAAGATCATTTAGAAGCAGTTGCTTCAGAATTTTGTCATCATTTCATTACTATTATTTACTTAAGGGCAATGATACATCATTATTTCGGTTATTTTCTCCCCCTCTTATACTCACTATGAATTCCACTGTACCCATTTCCCTCCATGCTGCAGTTAGTACTGTATCACAATGTTAATTACATCTCCAAGCCTGTATTTCAGACAAACCTCTAATATGACCACACAATGCTGGAAGGAACAGAGCCCTCTCTGTACATTCTGTTTTGTTTGACTGCAAGTTCCAAGTTTGCACAATATTCAGAGAAAAGAACAGCTACATATACAAGGCATCGAACTTGTTTTATATTTGGAATAAATGCAAGAGAATAAACTGAAGTCACTTATTGTCTACTCAGTGCATTACCCTAAAAGTGAATTAATATACATGTACCTACAGTAACAAACTTAGCACTTACTTCTTTGCAAGAGCTCTTCTTTCTTCTGGTGTGTAATCTAGAGATCCTATTGCTCCTTCACCTTTTGTTGGCATAAATCCAATGATGGCTAGTAAAGCTGTTCTTACTAAAATGAGAAAACAGATATAAACAAAGTGGAAGAAACAACAGTTATGTAATCTCATTCTACACTCAGAAAAGTTGCAGTTCTGACTGCAAAACTTCATTCTTCCAAGTCTGAATTTCACAGAAGCAGCACTGGTTTGGGGTTTTGTTTTTTTTTTTTTGCAAGGCCTTCTTAATTTTAACATCACATTGTAAACAAAGGCCATCAGCCAACAGAGAAGAAGAAACTTGATTGTCACAAAAATGTTGCATCAAGATGAGTGTTCTAGACTTTAAAAATTATGAAAAAAGGTAAGGCAGAACGTATAAAGGGGGGTGGGGAGAAGGGGGCAGGGGGAAAGGAAGAAGGTAAGGGGGTTCACAGGGAATTCTTCGTTTTGTGTGTTTTTTCTATTACTCATGAATTCTCAATTTAGTGTACACATGCTCAGTGTTTTTCTTTTTTGCAAAGTATCACACAATTTGTTCCTTTTATGTCATCATAATAGGGGAAGGAGCTCATTTAAATTATTAATAACTGCTTGTAACAGAATTGCCATCTGAAGCATCTCTTTTGACAACATTTATACTTGGATTCCATTTTACAGAAGCAATGAAATTTAAGAGTTTGAGACACTTTGCTAATAGATTTGGTAAATAAATATCACATCAAAATAAGTACCACAGAAAAGAGATAGGATATTTACAACTCCGACTTAAAACCACAGTATTTTCTACTCTTTAAAAGAACATAAGAGACTTAACAAAAGTTGAAGAGTGGTCTGCTAGAAAACGCCTAAGATTTTACCAACATATTTTAAAAGTGAAACTGATATGTAAAGAAATAATTGATGTACTGTACTCAGCAAAACTAAAATTACACAAAAGCATGTTGCCTTGGATGAACTGTGCCAACTCAATATTCTGATCTCAGACCACAATTTTTCTTGAGTACTCAGAACCACAGCATTAGAACTGAAAACTCCCCTCTATTAATATTCAAGCTGGCTTTAGTAATCATACAGAAAAAGGGTAAAGAAGTAAGATTTATTTTCATAAGAACAATTAAAAATAACCACAAAGAATATTCTAAGTAGTTTGAGACTTCTTAATGCTTATGCATCCAAGTAAAGAAGAGCTTACCATCACCCCTCAGTTTCTCAACCCTGGCATTTACTTAATATCATTTCCAAATTCTATTTTCCTCTTTCATTACCTTACATTTGACAAATTCTCCCATAATTTTACACCCTCAAAATCTGTCTCCTTTCCCACTGTAAACATCGTTCAAGAGATTTTTTTAGTTTAAAGAACAAGTTGTTTGATGGGAATAACATTTTCCAAATAATTGTTACTTACTACTCCACGAAGGCTGCCATGTTTCAGGATGATGCCCTGAGATGCTTAAACAAATTTTCTTCCCCACTTCAAACCTGCCATTTGCCTTCAAAAAAAGAAGGATACAATAAAACATGCTAGAATTTAACTCTTGAGTTTTGGTAGAAGTTGTAAAAATCATGATCAAAGGAATTCCATATGCAGACAATATGTGATAATTATATTACTGCCAACCTCACAAAATTGGCATTCAGCTTGCTGAACAAAGAACTCTGTTATCTGACTCTATTAATGCATGAAGAAAACCTACAAAACTATGCACAAAGGAAGTCCTTTGCCCCAAACTACAGGTCTGCCTTTCTAGCAATGTTTTCAACAGAAACCAAGAGGGCCCATGGGGAGAACTGAAGGTTAGACTATCACATCAGCAAAGTAATTTCTCCTGGAGGAAAAACTGCCATTTACTCAGCGTAAAGCTTCACGCAATTAGAGATCACCAAAATCATCTTGGACGACTTTGGATCTTCAATTGTACTGTACCATGCCACCTTTCTTACAAAAGTAACATTATGTTAAATGCCAAGAATCTCTTTCTCTCTCTCTCTACACGTGTGACAAAATTTATGACATAAAAAGGAAAATCTAGTGAGCATGCTTACCGTCAGCAAAATAATGCTGGGTGGTTTCATGGGATATTCAGGTGGTAGCACTATTCGCCCATGATAAATCCCTCCATCAAAATCTGAATCTGGAGGGCCTCTAACAGTGAAGTGCCATTCAAAAAGATTATCCTAAAATGCCCCCATCAATGGAAGAAGGGAGGGAAGAAAAAAGAAAAAAGGTTCGTCACAGAAATAGACAACTCAATTCCATTTTCTTGAAGAAGGATAGGCTGAAGAAACAGTGCACAGCAGTAGTTTTAGAAGGCAAAATCAAATGGAGAGTTAAGAGTACATGGCACTAAGGATAAAACACTGAAACAGCTACTGTGCCTGACTGCACAACAGGTACACTTTGTAATCTGGAGTATTATTTTCATTGGACATATATGTAACTTCTCATTAAACATTATTTCTTTGGGGTTTTGAGCTGGGCTTTGTGTATCAGAACTTGGGCTCCCAACAACTTCCTCAATATTTACAAGCAGAACAACTCCTACTGTTAGGACAGGAGTCCAAATGAGGCTTGCTGTCAGTGAATGAGATCCCTCAGCTAATCCTAAACACTGGTATTACAGCATTGGGACTGCCCACCCAGTTACAATTTTCCAAGTATAGGAGATAACTGTCAAGATTTCCAGCATTTCCCTTCATCTGCCACTGTTCTCTTCCCAGTGAGACACTGTTCTAATCCAGAAATAAGTCCTTCATGTAGGTTACAAATAATAGCAAGAATTAAACCTTATGTTTCACCACAGGAAAGGGGAACAAAGTACACATAAAAAATAGTAGACAATAAGGTATATTTTATAGCATCTAGGAACATGCATTACTATGTGAGCATGTTAAACATGTTACTCATTTCTGTGAACAGCTAAAAATCTAACCTCCCAACTGAATAGCACAGGACACTGCCTTTTTTTAATTAATCCAGTGAAATCAGAAGGGATTTCAGTTTAAGCTTCTCACCACCAGAACTTCATTGTCCTCTCAGTTCAAAAACTTAACCAGGTGTTTAGGCAGGAAGCTACTCCTTAAGTGAAATCCCTCTCTCTTACAACGCATCCAGAATTGCACACATTTATGTTTCTCACGTGTTTGCTTAAATGCAAAACAGCAATCCTCAGAGATCACCTTGGTTTAAGTGTTTCAGTGAGCAACTCAGCAACTAAGGCAGATGTCAGGTTTGGGTATAAATAGCTTGACTTAAATATTATGTATTTTCACAGTTTTGGGAAGGAGATGGGGGAATAAACACATCCATGCTATAAAACTACTCAAGTGCAATGTACAGCTGTTATTATGTAATTGCACCAATAACCTGGAACTACAAGATCATTGAAATTTAATTCTGCTGCTGATCATCATAGGGGAAAAAAGAGTTTTGCTAGTATTTAAATACATACATTTTAAATATATATTCATTTTAGAGAAGTATATAATAATTGAGAGTATATATGAATAAAATTGCCTAATTACAAGCTCTTCCAAACATATAGAGAAACAAACCTCCAAAGGCTGTGCATGATAATGATCTGTAGGATCCTTCAGTTCCGCAGCCTCTTTCATCAAACGTTTGACAGCTGAAAAAAAAGAAAGCATAAGACATGAAAATGAAGAAAATAAATTAATATGCATTGCATAGAAAAATACATAAAACATTTCTTGAAGAACTCTTTTCAGCTAACTAACTTTCCCAGCATATTCCAGTTTCTTCACTGGAGTTCATAATTCAAGACACAATAAAAATTACTTAAAATGAATAAACCTTAAAAGAGTTGTACAAGCATAAAGTTATGAAAAATACGTTGCATGTTCACAAAGTTTCTCAACACTGAGCACTGGGACTAAAGGAGTTTTATATTAATAATTGCACCAGACAGGAGGAAAAACATATACATCATTAACAGAGTTTCAGACTACAAGATGTACAAGGCCAACAACCTCAGTATTTTACAAAAAAGGATATCATGTGCATCTTTAAGAACTGCTGAAAAGCTTTATCCTGACACCTCCTACAACAATTACATGACTACTTCTCTAGTTTTTCAGAGA
This sequence comes from Entomyzon cyanotis, assembly GCA_024500445.1. Taxonomy (NCBI): domain Eukaryota; kingdom Metazoa; phylum Chordata; class Aves; order Passeriformes; family Meliphagidae; genus Entomyzon; species Entomyzon cyanotis. The sequence goes on along the minus strand of JAKEPQ010000871.1, from coordinate 38,792,924 downwards.
GAGGTCACACTTATACTTGAGAGAAACCAACACGTCACCAGTAAGAGGAGATGAAGTTTTATATTAGATTTGAAAACCCACGTGCCAGCCAGAAAAGTTTACTCAGGGTCTCTGCTGTTTGAACCTTCCACTGAGTGTGAACACCCAGGTATTTTTCCATAATAATTTCCGGATAGTCGTTAGTAACCTTCTCCAATCTTCTACTTCAGAAATACCAGCACCATCTGTATTTTCTGCATCTCCTTCTTCTGGTTACTTTTATAAACTCTGTTACATCACTAGTGCTTCCAGGTGTCATCAAGCGTACCATACATTCATGCCTAATAAAAAACCCTAACCTCCATGCAGCGCAATTTTCCTTTCAATCTACTGTGAAAAGTTCTTTTCCTCCTCCACACTTTTGGACAGCTACAAACAATGGCTCAAAGTTTGAGAATTTCACTTCTTACAACCCAAAAAGAAAACCAATTATGTGGAAATTTGCTGCTGCCAGTTACCCCAGTTATGCTGCTGCCATGGGGAGGTGTCAATTAAATACCCTACAGATCCCACTAAGTCATGTCACAGCTAGCAGCATCTGGGCTGTTCTGAATAACAGTTTGCCTCTTTCATCTTCATTAACGTTTACCAGTTCATTAGAGAGGAATAATAAGAAAACCAGTCTGGAGCAGAAAAGGCTTTGGACCCAGCACTGCTTCACAGACAACAAGCCTGGACACTTGCCTTCACAAGAAGAGTGGCATGCATGAGGATAAGCTAATTCAGGAACACCCCATGAAGGAAAAGGGTGACCATAAGAAAATAGAGAATGTATGTAACGAAGCCTAATGAAGACAGAGAAGTCATGAGCAAGGCAGACAACTGTTACCGAGATTTCACAGTTGAGGGACTGTGGCTAGCACAGGTTCTTCCCGTGGGAACATTTTGCTATATTTCATAAACAAGATAAAGTTTGGATGTTTTGCAAACAGTTTCTCCGGATTGAGTCAGTTCGGGCTTGGCCAATTGGGCCTAGGGGGAGGTCTCGGGCTGACCAATCTGGGGCACTTCTGTAGACTCTATATATATGGAATTCAAAACAATAAAGTTCCTTTTCTCCTCTCTTTCCTTGTCTGAGAACTTGGGTCAGTCCTCAGCTAGCCGCTCAACAGCGACAAGGGACCAAGACAGAAATAAAATACAGTCCCCCATAACAGCATCATCTGCAGTCACCCATGTTCACTGAGGAAAGCTATTAGAGCAAAATATTATTCCACTCTTGGGGCATGAATTACAGCAAAATCTAATTTAGCTCTCATAAGCAAATTATCTCTGTGTTATACAAGAAGTTTTCAGTATTAAGCAACCCAGAACATCTTAAGAATCTATCAGGTGACCTAACTTCAGCCTTCCAGCACATCAAGAGAGCCTACAAGAAAAATGGGAGAGGGACTTTTACAAGAACATGTGGCAACAGGACAGGGGGAATGGCTTCAAACCAAAAAGAGAGTAGGTTTAGATTAGATATTAGGAGGAATTTCTCTCCTGTGAGGGTGGTGAGGTGCTGAAAACAAGTTATCTAGCAAAGTTGTGGATGCCCCATCCCTGGAGGAGTTCCAGGCCACCTTGGATGGAGCTCTGGGCAATCCGGTCTAGTGAAAGGTGACCCTGCCCATGGCAGGGGGTTGGAACTAGGTGATCTTTAAGGTGCCTTCCAACCCAAGCCCAGCCTTGATTCTAAGCAGCACATATGTATGAAGAAAGGCTGAGAGCTGGGGTTGTTCAGCCTGAAGAAGAGAAGGTTCTGGGGAGACCTTACCTTACCTTTCAATACCTAAAAGAAGCTTGTAAAAAAGAAGAAACTTTTTACCACAGCCTGTAGCGACAAGAGGCAATGGTTTTAAACTCAAAGAGAGTAGTTTAGGTTGGATATTTAGGAATTCTCTATGGTGAGGGAGAGGAGGCACTGGAACAAGTTGCCCAGAGAAGCTGTGAATGCCTCATCCCTGGAAGAATTGAAAGTCAAACTGGACAGAGCTCTGAGCTGTGGTCTCGCTGAAGGTGTCCCTGCCTGAGGCAGAGGCTGAACTAAATGACCTTTAAAGATGCCTGCCAACCCAAACCATTCTGTGTTTCTCTTCTCACATTGCTGAAAAATGCCAGCTGAGAGGCTGCAAACAAAAGCCTGGAGTGACATTCATTCTGAGAACGTGTGATCCAGTGAAGAAAGCATGAAATTGTTTCTTCTTTAAGCACTGGTGCAGTATTCATGAACACAGTTCTTCCTTTGGCTACCGAAAACTGCGATGGAAGAAACAAGCATAATCACAAAGTCTGCCTGCAACAAGTCATGGTATTTCAGCCCACTTAAGTCACACTGAGTCACTGAGCAAACATTTGGCAATGGCAATTCTGAAAAATCAGAACAGTTTGGGCCCATTTGAAATAAAGGATTGTAAACTGTCAGTAAAGTCAAAGAGTATCATTAACTCAGCCAAAAAAAGTCAAGACATTGAATGTGTCTAAGACATGTTTTAGAGACAAAATAATCAAATTATTTTTTAATGTGACATAACCATCAGCATGAAAAAGAACCATGGTTTTACAGATACACTCAGCAACACTTTATCAATGTTCATCCAAATTAAATGCCAAGGAAATTAAGTTTCTAGACTAGAGATTGCAGGAGAGTTCCCACCCAGCAGGAGCTCTTACTGCTCTGCGGAGGAAAGGAAAGACAGAACGCTATAGGTCAGAGGCTCTGCCTGACAATCTGCCTCTTGTATTACAGGGAACTTAGCAAAACTTTCTGAAAAGCAAAATATGGATATTAACCATCTGAGAATCAAATTTAAAGCCACCAGCTTGCTTTAGGATTGAGTGGTGGTGGAATAACAATTAATGAGCAAAATCTGTACAACATATGCATATGCGGTTTGTAGATTTATTTCTGCCAAAAACTGTGTCCGGTCAAATTCCACTTTTATCCTCATTTACTTTAAGCTACCCTGAAACTTCAGTTCACACAACTGCTTCTCTTGCATGTATCTGGAGGTCACATTAAAGTACTCCTGCCACGTGCCCAGATGGACAAGTCCGTACCTTGCTGCTAGGGAAACCTTCTGGACACAGAAAATGCAAGTGATCAGTCTTTGTAAATGTCAGTATTACTGCTTAAAGGGATGACAGGATTTGAAAACTGGTGGTGTTCTCTTAGTAAATTATTATACCTTTTCTTTTTAAACAATTAAAAAAAAAAGGTTGTGCATGACACTATCTTCCTCAAATGGATAGCAACCCTTTCATTCTGAAATGAATTCTCAAACTGACTTTTAAGTTCTACTGCTTGAAAAAGAAAGTATGTAATGAACAAATAAATAATAGAAACACAAAACAGCTGGCATAAAGCTAGAGATCTCTCAGTCTTTCAAGTTGATTTATTTAATCTGGGAAAAGAAGAATAAAACAACCTGACAGCTTTTACTGCTTTGGCAAATGCTTTCTTCCTTTTTATTTATGGCTGCTATTTTTTCTTTTTTCACTTTAAGCAAGATTTAGAGGTCTACTCAGAAGGAATACAGAAGAAGTAGTAATTTTTCCCTATGGCTTTGCTGACCAAAACAGCTCAAGTAAGGATGCAATTTATTTATTGAATACAGGTTTTCCAATCAAAGTAAAGCTTTCATAAAACACTTCGTCTCAGAGAAACTTTTATAACTACTCAATACACTTTAACTATTAGTAAAACACAAGTCATTTTTGTTATGCATTTGTCTATTAATGAGGCTACTATCTACAATTTAGAAAAATATTAGACAACAATAATAGAATTTTTTTTTTTAAAATTGAAATCACATAAACCACTTGAGACAAGCATCAAGTCCCTTCAATTCTATGCATGTGATGTCATGGATGACACTGTGGGAGGGTCTTCTTAAATCCATCTGGCTTTATTTCCTTCCCCCCTTCCCTCTACACTTGACCATTGAGGCAAGAGTGCCTGACCCATGGCTGGTGTAACCATCAAGTGACTTCCGAGGTCACAGTGCAGAAAGTCACCTCCTGAACCACCAGTCCCCACAGCAACCCAAAGCACCTGGGAACCCAAACTGCATTGGGATTCAAAAGAAAATCCCATTTACTAAAGGTATGTTTAAATTTCTTGTAAGGGGAAAAATAACAATGAATCACACTGTTAAGTAGTTCCATTGCATAAAGAATGGATGACATAATTAAAAAAACACCAGGATTAAGTTTACGTGTAAAGTGCACAGGATTTCTTGTAAGATGACAATACTTGATGAACTTTGACATTTAAAGTAAAAAAAAACCCCAACACTTTAAGTGATGTGGTCACTGAAGCATGTAAGAAAACATATTTAAAGCAAAGAGTCATAGCAGACTGGAGAGTTATGAATTGCTTTTACAGTAGCTCTTTGATATGGAAAATGTTGGGGGTTTTTTGTTTGGTTTTGTGAGGGTTTTTTTGGGTTTGGTTTTTTTTTGTTTGTTTGTTTGTTTTTTCTGTATTCTCTGGAGAATGGTGTATTAAATCTAAACATACAGCAACCTGCACAGTGTCAGTGGGTACCTGTGTGTCATCTGTTCTGTGTGGATGTGACTCTCCTGGACAGCTTAGAACCTGTGAATGATGTGTGATCATTCATGGACTAAAAACAATAGAAGAGGGAAAAAGGGGGCTCGAGACAAGTACTCTGAAATGTCAATTAAAATCCTTTTGCAGACCAGAGTGTTAAATGGTATCTACTCTAGACATTACCACATTTTCAAGTGAGCTCTATATCCCTAATGCTCTAACTCTGAATTCCTTCTGTTTGTTCATTATGCCCCCATCTTAACCTTTCCAAGTTCACATCTGTCTTTAAATGGATTTTTGAGTTCCTGTACATATTTTTGTATGTTATTTCACAAAAATGTGACTATATTTTCATTAAAAATTGCACAGCAGTTTATAGTAACTTAATTTTGAATCGAGACTACAAATAAAGTTTCATCAGGACCGAGATACCTGATCTTTCTTCACTCAAAAAAAAGCTTAAAGAACATCCCAGTCACATCCAAAAATAAAATTCCTGGAAGACAGAAAAAACTTCAGTTGGGCAAGTACTTTAAACTACAAATGAGGAGAACTTACTACATATTCTGTTTCTTTAAATCTCTTTTGCAAGTATTCCCTACCACCTCTGTCTGTGACACGACAGTGGACTACACAAACCTTTGCCCTGACAACTCAGCAGCCACACAAAGATTTACAAATATTTACGTATTTTTCAGTCTTCCAGAACGAGAAAACCAACGGTAGAAGCAGCAACCCACAATGCTAATGATCCTTCCCATACTGCCAGGGATCACCTTCTGAAAACTACATCCTCCTGTGCCAGAGGAATGGGCAAAATAAAGAAGAGGTAAAATTTCAGTCTCAGTCTCCTGAAAATGGTGAACAACATCACCACTTTAAAATCATCACCTACAGTTTCAACATGATTTTAAACAACATGAAGTACAGAATACTATTCTTCATATTAAAGAAACCACACTTCTTTGCCTAAATGAAAGTAAATGGAGACAATTAAGTTGCTGATCATTGAAAATCAGTACTGCTGTGATGTTCTCTATTAGTCAAGTTCCCATTTTATCCTGATCTCATGTAACAAGACAAAGCAATTGTTCTTACAAAACCAAAATGTGTAACTGCAGAACTGGAACAACTGTCTGGGGCAGCCATAGCTTCCAAAACTGCTTTTATTTTCAAATTTGGTGTTTTGGTTTAAACCCAGGCAGCAACTAAAAATGACACAGCTGCTTGCTCACTCCCTCCCTTGTGCTCTACTCTGGTGGTAAGGAGTATTGGGGGGGAGAAAAGGTAAATCTTCTGGGTTGAGATAAGAACAGTTTAATAACTGAAACAAAGTAAAATATAACAATACTAATGATAATTAAAAAGTTATAATAATGGTAATGAAAAAGAGAGAAATAAAGTCCCAGAAAAACAAGGGATGCTCACTGCCCACTGACCAATGCCCAACATATTCCCCAGCAGTGATCAGCCCCTCTCAGTAAACTCCTCCAGCTTATACACTGGGCATGACATTCCATGGTATGGAATATCCCTTTGGCCAGTTCAGGTCAGCTGTGCTGGCCATGCTCTCTCGCAGTTTCTTGTGTCTCTCCTCACTGGCAGAGTACAAGACAGTAAAAGTCCTTGACTCAGAGTACACACTACTGAGCCGCAACTAAAACATCAGGGTGTTACAAACATGATTCTCATACTAAATCCAAAACACAGCACTGAACCAGATACTGGGAAGAAAATTAACTCCATCTCAGCCAAGACCAGGACATTCCTTTGGCAGGTCCTTTGACTTCTGATACAAAACAAATGGAAACACCATTTACCAAGCAAGAGAACAGCTGTTTTCCATCCTCAGGATCTCAAACACATCCTTTCTCAAGACCCACAAGCATCCTGAATAGCTGCCTTATATCTTCACAGCTTCACATACATTCTTTCACATGACCAACAAGTCTCCTGTACTCATATAAAGTATTAACAACTATTAAAAAAACCAAAAAACTTTTGATTAGTCTTGCCGTGCTTTCCTCTCACCCTCAGAAACAGCCAACCTTTGGTCCATATTACCCTCAGGGCAGCAGGAAATACAGTACTCTCCTTGTAGTTGCAATTCAGAACAACTGTTCAGTCAACTCAAAGGGAGATAAAACTTATGAAATGCAAGGTGCTTGTTGAACACACTAAGACCAAACAATGTCTTCATCCTTAATAAATTTTAAACATCTGTTGAACTTTTTGTTTTTAAGCAACTTATCCTTATTTCATACACAGAAAGTACTAAAGCAGCACAATAGCTACTGGCTGTTTCCTATTAGCTTTGTTTTGTTAACAAAGAACTAACACATGCTTGTTGGCACGGGACACTTGTACAAAACACGGAGTGCAGGAAGAAGTACAGTTTGTAGGAAAAGCAGCAATCTTACTGAAGATGACAGCTAAGAAGATCATAATCTTGGCCTTGTTACATTCCCCATGTGTCCAAGATCCCAAAGCACCACCCCTGGGCAACAAATGCCGTGCCTCCCTCCACATGCTCTCCCTAGGCCTCCAGTGCCCTCGCTAATCAAATTCTCAATGAGGTGGTCTGCTGAAAACAAAACAAACCCTGCCCAAAAAAAAAAAAAAAAAAGAAAAAAAAAAAGCACCGTTGTCTGTGGGCTCTGTGTGAGGCACTGGAAGTAGCTGTTCATAATTCTTCAAGTGTCTGTGCTAATACCCGCTCAGACACCCAGTCACAGCCTACATGAAAGTGAGAGATTGTCACTACAAGAGCAGTGACTACAAGATTTGGTGTCTGATCTTATAGCAGGCTAAGGGTCACAGCTCTTTGGAAAAAAAAAACCAAAACCAAATAACTAAAGAGATTCTTCCAAGTAGCTCTCTTATAAATTTCAGAAAATAGGGATGTTCCTGAAGCATGAAGAGGATGAAGTCTGTGCTTTAGTCAGCTGAGCTTTAATATTGATGGGAGAGGTTTATCAGCCATGTGGTAGCAGGCTGATATACATTGACTAATCCATTTTGAAATCCTAAGACAGAAAATAGCTTGCCCTTTTACAAGGGCCAAAAATACACACAAAAATATGAAGCAACAGCTTACAAGGTTTTGCCTTATTGAAGCAATACAAATAAGCCTGAAGAGTGGAGTATGAAATTTCTTCCCTTCCAAAATTAATGGTTATTCTGGGAAGAAATAAAAAATAAACTCAAGTTCATAGGCAGTGTGAGAATACAGCATCAGGTGAACACCCCGTGGCTCCTGGCTCTTACGGAGGGTAACTGACAGGAGACAGGAGGCGCTTGGCCATCCCAGACCTGCACTGGCCATGGCCTGTACCTACGGCAAACCAAGACCTGCCAGAGCTGCTCTGCCTCTCAGTGACAGAGACAAGGTGTGCGGGGGAACAGCCTGCCTTGTGTTGTGGAGAGTTACTATCTTTCAATATGCTGGGATGAACTAATTGGCTGTTGAAATAGGGATAAGGAAGAGGATGCACACATTGCCTAAGAGCAATCAGCAGCAGGACAAAGCTGTGCAGCAATATTGCTCTTTTGTGGTCTGCTTGAGAGCACACAAAAAGTACACCAATGGAGAGCCTAAGCCACCCCCACTCATCAGTCTTGTCTAGCATACCCATTCATAGAAGAGGGATCCAGGTATTAACCACAGATGAACTCCAGCTCCTTCATAACTCTCTATCAGAATATGGCTTAAAGACCAGCAAAACCACGTTTCTTTCAACAAAATTTTCCTATTTAAATTGTGTTTTCCTCTATAATATTTAATCAAAATAATTTATACTAAAATGGTAAGTAGGATTTGCCCTTTTAAAAACTACTGTGCAGACAAGTAACCATTTGCAAACAGTTTGCTCAAGTCCAAAAGCAGATTTCAACAGCAGAAGCCTCTTGCATAGGTACAAAATGATTACTTTTTCCACTCTGTCTCAAGATAGTGCGTTCCAAATCCCTAAAGCTGACCTAAAGGTTAGCAGCTTGGTTCTTCCTCTGTTAAAGGCAAAGCAACAACAGGCAAAAGGACAGCTACTCTAAAGCCTTAGAGGGCTCAGTTACTGAAATAATCCCTTCAGTCCACAGATGACACAACCCCTAGAAACAGAAAATATGGTGGACTTCTTTTTACATATTTTAGTGCATTTACATTAACTGAAACCACATTAATATTAGAATATTCTACAGTTCCATCTTAAGCCTTCAGTCGAACGGCAAGAGTAAGATACCATTATCAAAGTGCATGTGTAACTGTAACGAGACAGGAATTTGTAAAACATACACAGAAATGTCAAGTAATTGCATATGCTTATCTACCTGGTTAGCAAGTAAAATGCCAGACTAAAAACAGTGGCTATACATAATTACAGTGAGCTGATTTTGATGGACAACCGTTGAAGAAACAATATTTATTTAAACTATTTTTTTTGTATTTATTCAACACCTCTTTGCCCATCTTCAGTGGACGATTTCACACATATTGACTATTGAAATCAATGTTTTAAATCGTTATAGAGATTTTAAAAGTTATTTATATAATTTATAAACTTTCAGTATCTATATGGAAATAAATAGTTTAATATATTAACATGCAACAAAACACGTTTAATTTTGAAAAGTAATATTAAGCCATTGTATGAATGATTTATCTTTGCCACATAAAATTCATTTTGCTGTGGAACAGCACAGGTGCTGAAAATCAGTTCCAGTAAAGGTAATTTTCTCTTCAACATATGGGGCACAAGTAACAAGAAAGAGGAGGGGCATGTCTAAATTAAGCCACAAATATGTCCTCTCCACCCAGATCCCAGGTGCTTGTCATACAGCACAACACCACTGTTTCCCATGACGTGGCAAACCACAACTAGAGAGCATACTTGTGTGGCCTTGTAAATTCACATATGCCACACATCCTGCATATCTCCCTAAATAAAAAGTATTCCTTCCTGATATTTCAAAGCAAGCTCATCATTTGCTTAGTGATCCTTCTTATCTCTTGGTTATGCAACTTGGGTGTGAGGCTAAGGGACATAATTCAGTAACAGACACATCATCTGCATGAGATATGTTTGTAAACAAGCATGTCACTGTCATTTGTAAGGTACAACTCATCATAACATTCAGTTTCCCCGCACCTCCCCTGCTAGTAACAGGACGGTATGACTAAAAAAGAAAGACACTATTCATCATAATAACACGAAGCTGATAATGCCTACTCCTCAACACCCGTTTAGGAGCAAGCAGGTGCAAGACAGCAAGCAACACACAAACCCGAGCAGCCCTTACAAGCCGCTTAGAGGTTTTGCTTCGGCAGTGTCAGGCCTCGGGCAGCTCCCGGGAGGTGAAACCCTGGCACAGCCGGCCAGAGGTCACTGCTCCAACACAGCCGTACAGGGGGACATGGCCTGTCCACTCTTTGCTTCTTAGGAATCAAAACCTTCCCTTCCAGCGCTGCTTCTCCTGGCATCGCCCACATCTCTTGAGGAGTCCCTCTCACTTCAAGGGATCAAAAGAAAGCCCAGGAGTTATAGGCATGAATTTGAACATGCGAACATGGCAAACCAAACATGTGAACACACACAGACACACAAGTAAACAGAGCCTGTACAGCAACACTTCTGCCAAACAAACTGACGCCACACAGGCCAAGTTACCCTTGGCAATCCGTCCCCTCACACGCACCCACTCGGCGAGGAGGCGATGCACAGGGGAACAGGGCACAGCCCCCTGACTAAACCTTCAAAGGTACGTTTCCACAACCACCAAAAACACGTGGGCACACAGACAAACAGACAGAACTAGCAAGTAGGGTGTTTTAAACCGAATTACAGCTCTGAGGAAGGTTTCAGCGCCACCGCACTGCGAAGGCGAACCAAATCCGGCCGGCCTCCGCCTCAAAGCCGCCGCTGCCGCTGCCGCCACCGCCCCGGCGCAGCGGACACACCGCCGCGGCCCCTGTTCCTCCTCTCCTCCCCGCCCCAGCCCCGGCCCCGGCCCTCGAGCCCTCCGCGACCCACGGCAGCCCCGAGACGGGCTTGCCCGCCTGTCAGCGGCCCGGGCAGCCCGTAAAGGCGCGGCCGAGCCTCCCCCCCCAGCCCCGCCACCTACCCGGGCTCTTGAGGTTGTACCGGGCCTCCATGGCAGCGGGCACCGCTCGCTCCCTCCGCGGAGGCTTCGGGGGAGGGGGGCGGAGGAGGAAGGCCAGGCCCGGCCCAGCCCAGCCCGCCTCGCCTCGGGACACTCCCCTGACGTGGCAGCGGCGGCGACAGCCCTGCCGTGACCGCGGGGGGAGGCACCTGCCGCGCCGGCACCGCCCCGGGCCCGGCCCCGGAACCGCAGCCGGCAGGGCAGGGAAGGGGAGGGGAGGGCAGGGGGTGCTGCGGCGCTAGGGCCGCGGCGGCTGCGCCAGGGAAAATGCTCCTTGTGTCCCCGGCTCGGCTCTTCCCCGGCCCGCAGAGGTGACGGGGCGACGTGCCTCCGGAGCTGGATGGGTTTGAAACTGGGGGCTTGGAAAAGGGGCTTCCGGGACCCCGCAGACCTAACGCACACCCCGCCCAAAAGACTTCACTGTGAGACTTAAGTAGCATCTTGTTGGTTTTCAGGATCATGAAAGACTGAAATGGTGTCATACGCCAATGATTATTATTTTAGGCAAGAAGTATCAACAAGAGCTTGACTTGACTGCCACCTTTTCCCTGCCGTAGTGACACAGGGATATTTGCCTGTACAGCTGTTTCTCTTCTACCTGGTTATACGTGTAATATGCTTGTGATAGCACTTTTAAGAAGTGTAGCTACCAGAATATCTAAATTAAAGTGGTCAGAAACTCAGCAGTCTCAGTTTCCTTTTGATTCAGTGTAAGCTGTAAGTAAGAAACAGACTCTGATGTGCTTGTTTTCAGCATAAGTTTGAAGCTCTTACCTAGCTCATATTGTCCTTAATTCCATCTGCGAAATTAATTCTCCTTAATTTCATGTTACTTTCATATTCTTTGTAATCATCTTTTAATAATTAATTTTTTATGTTTTGATGTCTTAGTTCTCTTTTCCTCCTTCTGTCTTTGATTGAACCTCAATGGCAAACAGTTGTAAATAAAAGCATTTGAGTAGGTACATATTTTTCACCTCATCATGTTCTCAGTATTACAAAACAAGGTGTCAGTCTTCTCTTCCCTGTTCTGTCGCACAGTGATGCAATAACAGCAATAAGTAAAGAAAGCAACTTTACGCCTTAACTTACAAAATTTTCAAAGGGCAAAGTGATCATCCTTTTTACAAGACAAAGCATTATAAAAAATATAAAAGGTCATTAATGTATAGAGGTGGGAAAAGATGGCATCGGACCTTTGGGTTCTCTCTTACAAACTAAAGCACCCGAGGGTATATTAAATGGCCAACAAGTCCTGATGACATTCCAGAATTTCTAGCTAACAGTGGTTGATCTGACCACTTGAGGCGGCAAGTTGCAGGCACGGGCTATCGGTTTCACAAGCTATTTTGATCATAAGTATCCCCCATTTTTGCTCGTCTTTCAGAGCCATCCAACTATGCAGCTGGAGAAAGGCTCTGGGACAATCTGTCACTAAATCATGCCCTTCCCCAAAGGAGAGGTGTACGTTCCATTCAGAAATCTGGATTGCCATGTAAAAACTTCCAGAATGTATTTTGGTTGAAGATAATTTTTGAAGTTGTATTATAACATGAATAGTATATAGTGGTAGTTATTATGAACTACTTAAGCATAATGTGGAATTCAGCTTTGCCTTCTGGGCTCTGGCCTTTGACCCTGGATGTACTCACAGTGTCATTGTGTGTAGTTCAAGGAGAAAGCACCTGCAGTTAATGTGAAACTTGGGCTTTCAGCTAAAAAAAATATATATAGTCACTCTAACTGCATGACAGTTTAGCACCACAGAAAAGAAGCTGAACAGAACTCAAAGCAAGAGAAATACACTGAAAGGAGGTGCACATTTTCCCCATTTAAGTAAGCTACAGTGTGGCCTAGCTGGGGGGAATCATCATGAGATACTGTGCAGAGCTAGCAGTACAAGGTTGCTTTAATTTTCAGATGTACTATTAGTTAAAAGTCAGAGCTGCAGGACGTGAATGCTGCCAGATGAAACTGCTGATTCCTGCAAGGTAATCAGCATACAGTTAGAGATCTGGGGATTAATTCCCAGCCCCACATCTCAGCAGCTGCTTGGGGCACATGAGGAGCTGGCTCTGCAGAGCTCTTGCACAGTCAGTGTTGCCAGTCCAGAAGCAGCAGCCTCCCTCCTCTTCCTGCCTCTGGTTAAAAATGCCGCTTGGATTACTGTTTTCATCTGCCTTTTGTTTAGACTTTTGCAGGAAGAAGCCATTTTGTACTAGAACTTGTGGGGTTTTAAAACCAAACACCAAATATAGTAACAAAATTGCAGTCAAATCCTACATGCTGGCAGCACTTCATGTAGCTTGTGTATCCTGTCATATGATCTAACTTGGTGAAAAAATAAACATGCTCAGCTGAAGCACATAGAAACTGAAAGTTTGCCTGAACACTGCTGCAACAAAGATTTTATTTAATGCTGTGCTGAATCTGTGCTAAAAGTTTTTACTCATATGTGTATGTACTTTTCTGTGGTTATCTTTGGATGTAAACAGAGATTCCGATAGATCCACCTAGCTTCAGGGCAAAGTAGCAGATAGTCCCTTTTGGTGCAAAATAATATTACTAAATTAATGATAATCATAAGGTTTGAGAAAATGAATAACATTTCAATTGAAAGTGTTTCTACTGTGAAAGAAAGGCCAAGTCAGAGTAAACATATGGGCAGAATTCTGCTGAACACTTGCAGACTATGCATACATATTTCTGAGCTGATTTCCTGAGGCTCACTTTATAGCTAATGGAGAGAACTGTAATTTCGTCTTGCCTGGAACAGATGTCAGCTGTACACCCAACAAATCATGCTTTAAAAGTTCTGCATTTTTCAATTAGCTGCAAAAGGGGGTTAAGCTAAGTCCTCTGTGGTCTAGATCACCCAAGTTAGGTGTTTTTATACGAATGTATGTTTAGCTGCATCTGATATATATAGCTCTCTGTACCTGAGAGAAATGTATCCTGTATTTCCCCTCAGTTTAGAAGAATTACAAGCATTTTGGTCAATGTAGCCTCTTATTTTTAACAGTAACGTCCTTGAGGAACTGATTTTAAAGGTCTGAGAAGGAAGCTCAGGCAGTAGGAATGGGAATCAAGGGTCAGCAGGCAGAGCTGGGGGCATGGACACTAAGAAGCGTCCAGCAGGAGCACCCAAAGAGGGAGTTACTCCCAAAACCTCCTCTTTCTCTAGAAGGCAGAACATGTGTCATACAGGGGTTCAGTTTTTGCACAAAGGTCTGATGTATCAGTGTATATTCTTACAGATCGCAGGGAATTATGCTAGGTAATGTGACACTGAACTACTATTTATTTCTCTGTACAGGCTGTATAATTGTATGAGATGAGGTACATTTCAACAGCATATAATATAAGTGATTACCTAAAGTCAGTTCAGAGTGGGGTTTGTGTGCTTTGTAGGCTGCCTCATAAACTCAGCTACAAATTATTTATTCTAGAGAAGGTTTGAGATCAAAGAAGCTTATGATAATACAATAGTTCATTGTACAGAGAAATCACACCCTGCTTTTACAAATTCACAAAATGTAGAGGGGTTTGCCTCATTTATTATGCTAGCCTTTCAATACACATAGTTGGCTGCAGAATTAAACTCTAATGGAATTAAAGAATCTAATACTCATATGCCTGTATTGTCAGTGGGAACAGATATGACTCACTTGCAAAAGAAATTATTATGGTACTCATTGTGACTAATACAGTCTCAGCTTTTCAAATCCTTTATGTGAATTCAGACCTTGTAAATCTGGATTCAACAAGTGCACCTCCTCCTCACTGACAAAAACAAGCGTGGCATTGTGTAACCAATGCCCTGTAGCATTTGCACAGATGGATGGTGCTTCTCAGGAGTGCAATTACTGTCTGTTCTTCAAGCTTAGTTCTAAGGCAACCATCTCACAAAATGGGGGGCTTTGCCAGTTGACTTTTAATTAGCATTATTTCAGAAATGAAGAAAGATAGTGGGGAAAGATGTTATTACCAGATTGCTTTAATTGATGAAGCAAGTGAGTGCCTGATCTAGACCATTGGTGCAGAGTTAGTGTGGACTAACAAGATGTACGATGATGTGAAGTCAAAATAAAGGTACATATTTTTCACCTTTTCTTTACTCCCTGAAGAATAGGAAGAGTCACACCAATCAGTTGACTCACAGCCCTCTGGCATCACTGCTGAAATAGTTCAGATGGTTTCCAGGTTCAGAAGACATGTGCAAAGGCCCAAATCAAAGCTGAAGCTGTGTCCAAGTGACAGCTGTTCATGACTCTGAACTTCCCTGATTTAGTTACTCTATGTTTAGCAGCTACAGATACTGGCAGAAATTTTCTCTGTGCATATTGTTTACCATGCAAATTGCAAAGCATACTAGATAGTTGGAGAATAATTGCAAACTACTCAGATTAAAAAATATTTTGCTCCTGTGCCACTATTTAAGGCAAAAAGGCTGAGCATAGCCTTTGACTCATGCAGCCAGTTTTTCATGATCTCTTTATGGCTTCAGGCTCCAGATTTTCTTTTTGTCAGTTTTTCCATATGTGAGTTGCTCTGCATGCCCCTTCACTTTAACTTACTCCCATAAGCTTCCTTCTGGGGAGGGAGCACCTGTCCTCACAATTACACATCAGGCAGAGGGAAAGCAGTTAAGGTTACATCTGTTGGACTGCCATCAAGCAGTCTTTCCACCCCATCCATTCCGAAACTGTTACTCACAACGTTAATGTGCACTTGCATGTTCCTGCTTGCATCCAGCTGCTTGCATCCAGCTCCAACTGACTCAGCAACTGGAATAAAGGACTGATGAGCTGGCTCTTAATTTAAAGGTCCTCAAAAAGCATTTACCAATCGGTGTAAGCTCACTGTGTCATTGACCAAGAGATATTGAGTTATCAGCTGTCTTCACCAGCCCCTGTAGATATGAGGGACACACAGGAGTTTCTCAGATGGTTAGTGAAAATCTGGGACTTGATTCAATTGCACACACATAACCATCTGATGCTGTCTCAGGTATCCTAAAGTATGCCATACAGATATCCATACAGAGCAGAAAGGAATGGGATACTGGTGCCATTCTGAACAAAGCAGCAGCATGAGGCCAGGTGAAGTGCCTAGGGTGCCTTCAGTGACACAAGGGATCCATGCGGGCACTTGGACTAAAGCCCTAATCACAACAGTCAGGAGAGCCCAGAAAGAGACTCTGCTGACCTAGCATGCCTACCCTCTGGCAAATTGCATTGCTCTCTGAGCTACTGCTGACTGTACTGACCTGATCTCCACTGCCTCATACCAGGTCACTCTCCTCTGCATTTTCAGCTGCTAGGGCTCCACAGCCCAGCCCTGGTAGGGCTCAGCCCCAGAGCCTTGGTTTGGCACTCTCAGAGAAAGAGCTGCACAGCAGAGCCACGCAAGACAAGACAGACCCAGAGATGGAAGTAGGGCAATCGAGATACAGTCCAGGGAAAAAGCAACTGTGTTAAAAAGGTGTCACATACTGGAAGGAGAAAGCAGAGAGTCAAAAGATGGCAGTTTGGTGACACTTGAGCCAGAGAAGGCTCATCTGTTGTCTTGCACAGGGAGGTGAACGTGTTAATGCTTAGTCTAGTACCTTGCTAGTCGTAGCAATTATAACTATAACCATATTAACTATATTAACCAATGAATTATTACCTTACACTCCTAAATTGTCTGTATCTGCTTGCAGGCTTTTTTTTTTTTTCATTGCTGAAAGGTGAAGAGCAAAGTGACCCATGGGGATGCAGACAGGCAGGGGATGCAGGCTGCAGAGGAATGTTGTTATTCTGAAAGAGAAATAACAAAAGCTAAAAACAATTGTTCAGTCTGGTGTTGTCATAACTATTCAAATTACAGATTTATAGCTCGGACTTGTATGGGGACTATTTATGGTAGGAAAAGGGAGAGAAGAAGGAAAGGGAGAGAAGAAGGAAAGAAGTTCTTCCGTCCTGAGGAACTTTTATGAATGCATTATGAATTCCCGCATGGGAGCAGGAAGCTTTCATGGGAGAGGGTGGACTGAGTAAAGGCATTTATAATCTGTCAAGAGAATACTAAATTTAGTATTCAAGTTTCTGCATAATCGACTTTATGAAGAATGCAAAATTTGAATGACAACTGCTGCTTTATAGACAGAAAACGTGAAATTGAAGTATGAAATTAAAATACTGAAGGTATAGAGCTGGAAACAGTGCTGAGCAAGGGGAACAAGACAGGTGGGAGTGAGTTTATTTGTGTGCCTCTGCTGCAAATCTTACATTCAGCACTTAGGATATGAGACCAAGACAGCATGATGAATGGCATACTGACAGTCCAAAGAAGTTAAAGCAGCTGCAAAGGGAGTATTGAAAGAGAAGCAATTTGTGGATAAGACCATTTGGCTCACCAGAGGACAATTCAGTCGTTGAAAAGGGCAAGGCAGAGAAACAGAGTATGGTTCCACTTCTCAGCACAGGGTTTGGAAACAAAGATAGTCCCAGGACCTTTTGATCTGGCTCTACTGGATTTCCCAGAAGGCACATACCTGTTCTCTCTGTATCCTGCTTTGCAAAAGGAATTGAAACAGATTACATTTCCCATGGTCCAGATGGCTCTTTTGGTTAAGTAGCCAGAAACCCAGATGTGGATGTGCATAAGCAACAGGAAAACTCAATCCACAGCTGACTTAACCTCAGAACAAGTTGGAGTTGAGTGATACCCCCTGCATTGGATGGTGGGCCTTTTAGAAACCCCAGGAGTGCTGCTGAAAGGTTTTAAGTTTCTTGCTAGGGCATCCATCACTCCATCCAATTAGGCAGTTTTATCAGCAGCATTAGAGGAACACCAGATGCAGAAGAGAACTTGCAGCACTAGTTGTGAAGGAGTCTGAAAGCACTACTGGCTCCCAAACTGTTGGATGATTGTTTTAGCTAGATAACGGAAAGCTGAGGAAGGACTAGGGCAGGAAGCAAGGAAGCATGCACTATGCACTAGACTTGGGGTTTGTGTAGGAAAGAGTAAGGAAGCAGCCCAGTTTTGAGGACCAGGAACATATATTTGCAGTGATGCATGGACTGAACTGGCTGAGTGGGCACCTACCTGACACATAAACATATAAATGCAAACATGATTTCATCTGAGTCAGAATCTTGCAGTGCTGATGAGAAAAGTGAGTTAAGACTATAGCATTCCCTGATGCTAGCACTCTCGAGGAATTGACACACCATGATTTATACACATTTTCACTGACAAGCTGAGGTTCCTCTTGGATGTAGTCAGGCTGTTTGCTCTCCCTGTGCTGAGCAGAGGCTCCAGAACATCGCTGCTCTCCTGCTTTAGAATGCATTTCCGACTTCCAGTGTGAATGTGTTCATATGGTTTATACTTATATTTGTACTGACACTAAGCCTCAGTTCAGCACAGTTCAGAATGGCTTTTAGTTTGCACTGAATGGAGATAAAAACCTACACAAAGGGTAAATCCTGCTATAATAGGAAAGGCAGCTTTAATACTGTCCTGTTGCTTCCTGTCAGGGCACTACTACTCAGGCCTTTGAGGACCATATGGTGCAACCAAACTCACCCACACCACCTTTCTGTGGTTGATCCTGTTGTGGTAAGCCCATTAACTTTCCTTGATCTACATTTTCACAGAACCACAGAATCAATTCAGTTGGAAAAGACCTCTGAGATCATCAAGTCCAACCTATGACTGAACCAGGTCAACTACACTGTGCCACTAAGAGCTGTGCCAAATCTTTCCTTAAATACCTCCAGGGATCGTGATTCCATTACCTCTCTGGGCAGCCCATTCGAATGTATAATCACCCTTTCTGTGAAAAAATTCTTGCCAATATGCAATCTGAACATTTTGTGTAAGGCAGCTTGAGTACTCCGAAATGTTCTGGCCTACACACTGTACTTTTGGCCACCCTATACTTTTTTTCTTGTCTCTCATGTTTGCATTCACCCATGTGTCTAATCCCAACACTTCTCAGTTTAGGCTAGTGCATGTTATTTTTAGGCTTGGTTTTGATTTTTTTATAAGAAAGGACATCCGTGGGTTTTTTCTCTTTTTCTTCTGCTATTCACCAATTCTGAATTAAATAACCCTTCATTCTTGTAGCAGGTCCAGGTATTAAGGAAAACATTCAGTAGGGTATCTTCTCTGACTAGTCTCATGAAAATCTTTATCAAAAATATGTTAATTTAGTACAAGAGGCATTGTGATTGACTGCTGCACTAGGTTTTTTGTCCTGGACATATTTATATATTTATATATATTTTAAATTTTAAAATACATTCTGGAGATTATTAAGATATGTTTAAAATCTAACTGCAAACATAAACTGTAACTTCAATATGAACACATTTTATGGCATGCATACAAACCAGGATTACAGAAATATGTTCAATCTTTTTAAGGATGTTAATAGCATGTAATGGATTTTTACAATTTAGATGTTTTTGTACTCAGTATTTTTTCAGTAGCTTTTAGCTCAAAACCTAGCCTGTGGCTCATAATGCCTGCAAGCCAAAGGGAATAGGCTGGCAGGAACCAAGGAGACTGGGTATCAGACCTGGTTACAGCAAAATGTGAAATTCAGAGATAGTAAACTGAGAAAGGTAACACAGAAGATATCAGGGAGAAAACAAATTAAAAGCAACAATCTGCTAGTGTCATTTTTAAATATAGCTATTTGAAAGTATGTGCATGAGCTAACATGCAAATATTAATACAGTGAGAAATCAAGTGGGATGTCAACCATATGCCACTATATCAGAGGAGCCCAAAAGAACTTCCCAACCAAGCTTATTTCTCATTTTCCACACAGCTGAAATGGGAGAATTTGATGTGTTTATCTGTAATTGGATAAATTCAAATGTGGCTATTGATAAACATTTCGAATCTGAGTAAGAAATTTTGGTGTTAATGATCTGTCTATTGAACAGGACGGAGCTAGAGCTGCAGCACAAAAATCACAACATAATGTCATATACATCACTCAGTACAAAAATGGGACAACCTCAGTGTTCAGTTTAAGAAAAAAATATTAACAATGATTATTACAAATTACAGCAACAGTAAATATGTCATTAAAGCCAATAGTTGCTACTGTATACAATGACCTATTTAGGGTTATTTTCTTTAATTCCTCAACTTAATCTGATGATGCATATAAAAATGGAGGGACTTCATAGCTTAGTATTTCTTCTAAAAATTGCTGCAGTACTTTCACAGAATGAACTCCCTTAGTATCAAACCATCAGGAGTATAATTTCACATGCAAGAAACCACGGAATTTTTGTTTTAATGAGCAAAAGAAATTATTATGAAACATGAGATCTCAAATGATCCATTTGAATTATGCTTTATCACAGTAGTTTGCTGTGATCACAGGATTTTACAAACATATTGCAGCAGTGTAACATTTTAAATAGCCATTCCAGTGCATGCTCAGAAATGCATTTTAACTCTTCAGACAATCCTTTAAACACTCTGAGCTGCTGCCTGTTGAATTACTTAGAGATTTCCTCAGCTATAACAAGTTCTTGGAACCAATATTTTATAGTTATCTAGTTCCTGACTTTAAAATGTCTACGGGATACTAAACTGGTTTGGGTTCATCATAAACCAATGTTTTAAAAAGACATGGCTAGTTCATTAATGGTCCCATTAATGGTCCTGTTTCTAGTCAACTCCAATGGTAAAACAAAATGGAGATTCATGGATCAGGTATTTTAGAAATACTGGACTATTTGGGAAGTAATTCCTTCTTGCACAATTTCTAATTTTAGAAAAGGTATATCAACACTGCTTTGTCGTAAGTGGCTCTTATAGCACTTGGGGTATTTAATTTCCTTAAAATAAAATCTAGAATCTCAATAAAATGTAAAATGTATTTTTTAAAGAAAAAGCAAGTTTTAAAATATGTTCTTAAAAAGAATCTTGCATGCCTCACACAGTGCTCAATCACTTCAGCTAGAACATTAGAAAATGATTGCTCAAAAGTTAAATGAGCCACCTAACCTGAAAATGCCAAAGTGAAACACTAAAACTAATGCATTTTTAACATTCAATTTTATATTTGAAACGTAAGTGATCTGATGAAAATTATACTTACTCTGATCATATCCAATTGAAAATGTTATGTTGGCTAAAGTCACCTTCACTAAACTATGCTAGATAGTCTGTTCCAAATTCTAGAGGGGAATACAAGAGGTAACTTCACTGTCATAAACAAGTTGATGGTCTCTAATACAAGGGAATGCATAACTACATAGAACTCAGGCCAAATACATGGAAGCTACATTCAGTTATGACTCACACCACAGCCACTATGAGATACTTCATTTACACAGAAAAAAAAATCTGGCCCAGTGTGGCTAGCACAGGTCTTTCTTGTGAGAACATTTTGCTACATTTCATAAACAAAGATAAAGTTTGGATGTTTTGCAAACAGCGTCTCCAGATTAGGTCAGTTCGGGCTTGGCCAATTGGGCCTAGGGGGAGGTTTCTGGCTGACCAATCTGGGTGACCTCTGAAAACTCTATATATATGGAAATCAAAATAATAAAGACACCTTTTCTCTTTCCTTGTCTGAGAACCTGGGTCTTCTCTCAGCTAGCGGCTCAACAGTGACAGCCCAGCCTTGTAGGTGTTCTTAGTCCCACAGAGCCACCTATACTTGGAGGAGTGAAGGGAGGACAGAGATTGTGACTCAATGGTGGATCTCAACAAAATGAAAGACAAACACATGGCCAGAAATTATGGCAGCACTTCAATCAAAGTCCTGTGGACTGCAAAACTGCTTAAAGGTGTCTCTTTGCTTTGATGTACTCTGAAAACAGCTGTGCATTACTTTAACTGAGGGGCTAGTCAGAAGAGCTGCCCTCAACTAAGATGATGGGGGGTGACAATATCAAAAGGAATTTGAACTCTGTTTTTGAAACACTCTGATTTGACTACAGCTACTGTCACTATTCTTCACACCAGCACCAGGATCTGTGGTTTTCACTATTATCAATGTTTCCTACCTTCCTGAGCACCTAGAACTGCGTTACTTATCACACGAGTCTTGATGGAGCTATTGGTTCTATCTTCCTGCCTGCCTCCAGAGCTATTTTGGCTGGGGCAGATTAGCTGTGAATAAGGTACATTTCCCCTTACCTGCTTCTGGTCTACAGCAAGCTGCCTCCCATTCTGGTCAAATTCTTCTTACCCTCAAAAGATGCCAGCAAAACCACTGGACTACGTATGCAATTGGTAAAAGGAAGAGTTTCCCTTCCAACTATAACTTTGTACCACTAATTAAACAAAAACACTGAGTACAGAACATGGAAAGTAAGTGTTACTTCTTTTTAGGTTTGAGAGTCCTCTGCTGTCCTGGCTGATCCTGTGGTAAATCTGCCCATATTCAATATTAAAATAAAAAGTAGTGATGTATGCTGATTATTATAGCAGGTAGATTGTCCAGTACTCATTTTAATGGTCTCGTCTTGATTTCAATCACAGATGTACCCCTGTTGGAGGGAATCAGAACCCAGTGCTCACATCTTTACGACTTATCAGTACATCAGAAAGTCAGGGTGGAAATACATACAGATTCTTCACCGTGCCAACTGTACATGTGTAGGCTCTCAACACAAACTTAGCAATGTAAAATTCAACCATACAGGTACAACATACTCCTCTGAAGCCTTATAAAAATACCAGTGCAACATAGAGCCATTTTACAAAACAATCATCTTTATAGAAAGGTCTTCTAGTGGTATATGCTGAGGTAAATAATAAAAACAGACCCAAGAGAGGGCATGACCAGTGTTAAGGAGAACTCCAGATGAAATTTGGCCAAAAGCCTGTTCTATAAAAGCTAATATTTACCTACCAGTTATGATCCCTGGTAAGGTGCTTATTGCTGTAATACTTCAATATTATTCTTCAGTTTACAAATTGAAAAATATATGAAATTAGATCTATGAATGTTAGGTATTAGCTGTCACAAATTTAAAAAGGCATTGTACCAAGTTTTCTTAATTGTTTACTAACCAATTTGATTGTAGCAGGTAAATAAACTACAGCATACATTTTACCTGACACCATGCATCAAAATCACCATAAAAACTAAGTTTATCAAAGTCCAACTCCACAAGGAAAACATGAAAAAGTGCAAATTATGTACCCAGTATTTCTGTCACAGCTGTTTTTTCTTAATATGGCATGAAAAAGGTTTACAGCATATATTAAGAAAATTCTTACAAGTGTTCACCTCAATGTTTATATATACAACATTTTGCTCAAAGTGCTCACTGTATGAAAAAAACTGATCGGATAAAAATATTTAAACAGTGCTTTCTGAACGTTCAGGGAAAATTCATATAATACATCAGTCCCATTTGTTTTCCTCTTCCCTCAGTGCAATGAGATGCAGAAGTCACATCAACTTCATGAAAACTTTGCTTGCCACATTGCCAGAAAACCTCAGTTAGAGTGGCATTCTTGGTGTCCCATTGGGAGTGGGTCTTTTATTTTTTTGCAGGTGGCTTTGATGCTTTCGAGATCTTACTACTTTCATTCTTACTTCAAATACTTCTTGTATGGCTTTTCGAAAACAATGGAAATTGTAGTCTATTAATCCTACAGAGACAGAAATGTTTGACATATTAATAAAGACATTAATGTAAATACGGTAATGAAAAAATTTCTTATATTCTATGTTTAGTGAAATACCATACTCTCTGTCTGGAGGTCATATTCAGTGAACTTTCCACAATTTTTTTCTGTGCTAAGCAAAAGCACATTTGATATATATAAGTAATTCAGTAAGCATTACAGCTTGATACTATGTCTGCTAATAAATATACTTGCTAGTTTTAAGAGAAAACAAATAGAAGCTCATTGGCAGATAACAGAGCTTTAATTTAATAAAGGGCTTTGAAGAAGTGCTCAGTATACTAGAAGAAAAACTGAAATATTTCACAAAATACGGTGTCATTTTGGAAATCTGCTTTACAGAATAACTACGATAAAAGTAAGTACCATCTATTAATCAAGAAATACTCATTTTTGACAGTACATAAGCTTTGAAATGGATACTTGATAGAACTATTACCAAATCTCAGCCAACTATATTTCATCTTACATTGTAATTAAAAAGCAACACAATAGACATGCTGTTAGATTAGATACTTACATAACAGGCAGATAACATTACCATGTCAGTGGGCTGAATGTGATCCCACAGAAAAGCTGTAAAGCCATATTGGTAGGCAATTGGAAGACTTACTGAGTGCTACAATTCTGTAATACCACAATACAATTTTAGAATTTTGGTACTGAGCTCATGACCTCATTCAATGTTTATGCCATAAGCTTTCTTAACTCAAATACTGCAGCATTTTCCACTTGTTTCCACAGCATTGCCACTTTCAAACTAGGATTTGTTAGGGAAAAACTCTAATGGATGTTTATGCAACACGGTTTGTTTACCAAAACAGTGCTGTTAGTAAGTAAGCAGAAGTAACACTTCATGCTTACAACAGAAAGTGACTGCATCCAACATTCATATGCAATAAAGGTGGTAGGGGTATGAAGGAGATGTTTGAGCAGTTTAAGTTCTTTCTAAAGCTCAACAGGCTGTCAGCCCAGCAGACAGTGTAAATGCTGCATTCACAAACACACCTATTGGTGAATTAATATCACAAGATGTGGCACACAAGCCCTGATGTCGGTTTGCTCTTGTGCTGCTGAGTTTTGTTCTCAGGGCATGTCACAAAGACCAGTAACTCAGTGAACATCACGCAGAGAGATCATGAACTAAGGATTCAGTATTGACCTTGACCAGAGTCAGAAAGATAACAAAGAAATTTTATGCACTTCAACTGTAAAATATTAAAGCACTCCTAAATAGGACTAGGTCCTAAATATGCAGTTTTTCAGCAGCCTCCTTTCAGATATCAGAAAAGGAAGAACACTCTGTCAGCCAGTTTCAAAGATTTTCCCTTGGATATGGCAGGCAAGCTGTTCCAAATGTGTATGCGGGTGTCAACAGGTACAAATTAGTGTCAGTCAAGATAAACTAACACATTCTACAGTTGCAGGTGGAAGCTTTAATGCATTGGATGTAAACTTTCAAATGCTTTCATATCAGAAAGTTGTCAAATACATTTACGATTTCATCCCATCTTAATGCCAGCACAAATACTTCATGCCTTTAAACATGTTATGTAAACTGTATCAAGCTGTACTTACCTCAATAATTATGATACAGTTAGTAACTGTTACCAGCTAATAACAACCTCAGTTATTCATTAACTCACTAATATAAGGGGAAACTAATGCAATACTAGGAAAGGGGAAAATACCTTTTCTCTCAAAGCTTTCTTCTCTGACAAAACAAACAAGAGCAAGGAATTTTGTCACCTCTTTTAAATAAAGGACAGTTGTATTATTCAGTTTTATGATTGCCATTGATTCTTTGTCATAAGGAGTTCCAGTGCCATCATCTTTAAGCCTAAAGAACAATATTCAAACAAACAAGAAGAGACACCAGATTAGCTAACAAAAGTACTGCTACATTCTTACCAAAGAATCTCAAACTTTATGAAATCTTCATTTTAACTTTTCAGAGAGATTCTTCTTCAAACTACACACTACATAAACTAAGACAGATTAAATTGTTTATCCCATCACACACCAAACCTTAGATCTGGGGCTAGAAATCAGTTTGTTTGATTGCCAATTCCCTGAACTGGAGCATTATTTTTTCCTCTGTAAGTTACCACCCATTTACCACAAGGCTGTTTTCTTTTAATCAATGCTTTATATTATGACTTATCATAAATATGTGAAACAGTAGGTCTGTACTGATAATTCCAAACCAAGTAACCTTGCTTGAGCAGTGGCAGCTGACTGATAGCTTAAGACATCATGAGATTTTCCTCATGAGATGTTGGCCTTTGCAATGTATTATGAAAAGAGGTTTCTCCCTCAGAGATGGTGTGTCATGATGATCACTGTATGTTTTTGTACATTGTAACATTGTAATTTGATTCTCATTTCAGAATGCACACACAGATATTGTTGAATGGCTAGTTATCATCAACCTCCCAGAACAATTAGTATCAATAATATATTAAAGTGGCAAGTTCCACAGATGCTCCAGGAATAGAGAATAAGAAATGAATTGTACTATCATTTCTTTATTCTGTAGCTAAAAAATGGCAAGAAGATATTTGGTGATAAATGTTAAATGGCCACACAATCACAGTGGCAGAATGGTATTTTGTAAATAAATAGCCCCACAAGTGGTGTTGTACAGATAATTATTAAATGCACTGTCATTTGAACTACACAGCATCATCTTTCTTTTTACAAAAATCAGCATCTTTTATTTTATACCTCTGTAAAACAAGTTCTTACACAGTTACTTAAGTGATGACTCCAAAATCTGAAACACGCAGTAGAATATACAAACTTCAAAAAATTTAGGTAAGTATTCAACAATTTATTGTTCCAGTCCTTATTGCACATCTGCATCAGGACTCCCCCTTGTACTTTCTCCAAGAGTGCAAGAAGTCTAAGAGTGGGTAGAAATGCAAAGCTACCCCAGCCTACCACTCTCTAAGCATGCTGTGCTTTGGCCACCAAGTGTACACATCTCAATGAACTAAATCTTAATGTGCCCCTCCCTTTCCCAGGAATGGCTAGCATTACATTTGGCCAAGGGCCAAGCCACTGAAAACACAGCTTGCAAGATGTACATGCTAGCCCAGGAGATCTCAGTTTGCTAATATATAAGAAGGGGAAACTGAAAAACCCAGAAAGGTCATGTAGGCGATAGAGGACAAATAGAGAACTGAAGCTAGAGTGAAACAACTCTCTGAGGCCATTAGAGGCCACTGGCTATTCAATGTAACTAAATATGGCCCCACTTCTTTTTAAAACAGGAGGCATTCTTCTGTTGACTTCATCCCTAGGGAAAAAAAGATGATGTTTTATTTTAGGTTGGTTTCTTCCCACTTCTTCCTCCAAATAAAATTATTAAAAATAAAAAGAGGAAGATGCTCACAAAAGAGGCTGAACAGGGAGCAGTGCTTGTTGCTGGGAAGGATCAGTCCCACAGAAGCCAGCTGTTTCCTCTTCCCTTGTCCTGGCAAATTATCCATTCTCACTGTTTATACCCACATCACTCTAATTTTGAGGCTACTCAGAGTCTCAGAACACAACTTAATGGAAAACTTTCATTATTTACTTACCCATATATACAAGAAATGTCAATCACAACATCTATCATATCACAGCAGAGCTCATAAGTTTGCATATCCACTGGAGTGCTGTCTGTTGCAATATAGATCTTACTGACTACATCAAATAAAAATGCTTTTTCAATCCCAGAATTCTATTCAAGAGAAGAAAAAAAGAAAAATAAAGTGGAAGCCATGTTTTCAAATTAACAGCAAGCTTTTTTTTTCCTTTACTTGCCTGTTACACAAAAAGGCTAGGCTGAAGAAGTTAAACCACAATCAGGCTCATTTTGAAAGAATTGTACATACAGCACTGTTGTATTTGTAGCAAACCATAATGTTCACAGATCTTCCAACAGTTTCTGCCTCTGAGCAGACATAATGCCAAGTTACGCTCCCAAACTTCTCCACTTGAAGAAATTGTATTTCTTTTCAGTGGAAAATGCAGGGGGGAGGGATAGCAGAAAAATCTTCCAAGTTCAAGCTTTTGGTGTTTTAATTGTAGCAACAGACATAAAAGAAAGCTGTGATTGGAAGTTATTCTAGCTGGGCATATAAGAAGATAGAAACAAAGGAAAGAAAACACTGATGGACAAAGAACACAGTATTGCTCAGGAACTGATATCTCAAAGAAATTAAGAATTTTTTTCACTGGGGTCTGTGGCTGTTCTACTGTCTGGTTCTGTAGAACATCTCTTAGGACCACAGGGGAAAGACCAACATTTTGATGGTGCCTTCAGGTTTCATGTAGCACTGGTGGTTAAAATCATGTTTAAAATGCTGAGGCTTGCTAAAGTGATGACAGCTATGTTCCTGTCATCCTGCCAACCTGATTAAGACTCCCTCCATACTAGAGATGTATCGTATTCACAACTCTGAGAAGCTAGCCAGGAATGCTAGCTCTTACTCTTAGTGTACATTAAGGTAAACTGCCATAAGCCTCTGCTTCCTGGGAAAAAAAATGTGTACTGCTTAAGTGAAAACAGCAGCCTTTGATATCAGTGGCTGATATCAAGGGATTACACCTGGGCAGTACCTGCCCCAGCATGAAAAAAAGGGCAATTTCCTGGTATTGCTAAAGTGCAAGCTATAAATCACGGTTCAGTATCCACCTATATTGGAAGACAAGCAACTTACTCCATCCAACTGAATTGCCTTCATACATGGGATTCCCTTTTTAACACGGGTTGGGGCTGCTGCCACAGTAGTTTTGTAACCACCAAAAACCACATTGAAAATCCCTAACAAGTTTTAATTGTTTCAGCTTCTTTTGCAGTTACAGAACTTTTCCCTTTTTTCTTCTTTCTTTTCTAAGTCAACTATTTAACACATAGTTAAGTGACTCTCCTGCTTTCCACATTTCCTGAAATAGGCAGAAAAATTTCCAACACTGGATAGGCTATTGAAAAATGGCCAGCAGTATTTTCTTAAAGAGGCATTTCTTCTTAAAGAGGCATCATTGTTCCATCACTGCACACAGAGCTAAGGCTGCAAACATCCATTAGTAATAACAGAGTATAGAGGCGAATTTTTTGCATTTCATAACAGAAAAGACTCTCCGAGTGGCATATTTCAGTAAGTCAGCAATAAAAAAAATATTCAAAACAAATTATACATTATGGATACCTTAGGCAGATAAGCTGAAGCACAGAATGTATAAGGAGAGTCTGAAAGAAATGGTTTTGTTCAACCTGAAGAAGAGAAGGCTCATTGCTGTCTACAAGTATCTAATGTAAGGGTTCAGAGAAGCCAGAGCCAGAGCCAAACTCTTCTCAGAGCTACAATGTTGAAGGACAAAAGCCAAAAGGTACAGGCTGGAATTCTGACTTGATACAAGGAAAAAAAATTAACATAAGAGTAGTGAAGGACTGGAAGCATTCTGACTTCAGAGTTTGTAGAGTTTCCATCCTTCCAGATGCTCAAAGCTGAACTGGACCCAGCCATAAGCAACTTTCTGTAACTGGCCTGACTGAGCAGCAGCTAACCTCTGAAGGTCCCTTTCAGCCTACAGGGCTCTATGAGTCTATGCTCTTTGAGCATAGACAAAAACTTTACTCTTTCAGTAATGAACAAAAATGTATGCATATTTATGCTGGTTGTTCTGGCCATATATGGTAGTTCTGTAATTTTGCTTTCTAAATAGTAATTCTGACAGCACCTCACATAGTTCAACAGATGCTGTCAAGTAAGATTAATTACAAGATTCAATTGAAATAGCATATAAATACATAGCCATAATTCATTGCCAAAATTGTATTTGAAAATACAAGTAATTTCAGACAGAAGAAGCTGGAACTTGAGCCCTGCAGTGTCATTCATGAGAAGTCAATTACAAAATTTTGTATTGCACGAAGAGGGACATAGCAACAATTTCAGCTGTACAGGTAAGATGCACTTTAAATTATTAAGATGCCAGTGACAATATAGTAACATTTAACAATAAGAAGTGATTTTTTCATCTCAGAACGCCAGGTGCTGTGAGCTGCCCGTACTTGCAGTGACAGTTCAGAAAGTTTTCACCTTGAGATGTTTGCCATGCCAGCAGTTACACCTGCTGGTAAGGGCAGAAATTGCTCTCTTAACTTAAATTATGCTTGTTTTCCATTGCAGCTAATCCATCTTGGTAGGATCTGCTGAGAAACTGCATATACTTGCTTCTTTAGAACTTTGTATAGTGACAGAAACCGCTGTGAAAGGGGAGGATGGACTGTGAGAGGTAGCAACCACTAAATTGTACCCACATGCCTTCAAATAATTCATTTGCCAGGGTTTTTAGTACAACTGTAACCAAAAAAGCAAAGGATTTCCCAAAATTTTTGTATGGAAATTACTCACACACCCACACCCCCCTACCCCCAAAAAACCCAAACAGAAATTGTAGAAACAATAATAAGAAGTCAAAAAAAACCAGGGAAAAAGTGGATAAAAAGTACTATTCAAAGAGACATTACATCATTAATGCTCAGGGTAAATGACAGTAAGAAATCAACTGTTTCTGGTACTAGAGCAGGTGGGTTCCTTATTAAAGAAAAAAAAGCCAATAGCAGCCTTATGCAGCTGAATTAAAGGCTGCCATTGATAAAACAAGAGCAGGGTCTGAATCAGCACCAGTTCTCTCTGAGACAATCCTGCAGTTTGCAGAGAAGATGCAACATGTGCTAAAAGCACCCTGAATCTCTGTAAGAATATTCCATGATTAATCTGAACCAAGAGAGGCATTGTGAAAAAACTGCAATGAATATATGAGATTTTATTTTGGATAGGTACTTGAAACTCAAACCGTGTTTCTCAACTATACGGGGTGTGATGATATAGAAGACAGTTTCTATTCCTTCAACAGAATGAGTTCAGTAAAAGTGGTGGTATTACTCCAATTCCTAGGACAGGTAAACAGGCCTATCTTTTTCTTCTTCTGTCTTGAAAGTATGAAGAGTAAGCAAGAATTTGGCCCTAAAAAGCAATTCTCAAAAGAACTTAAGAGGATATTGCCAGTCACATCCAGTTAGGAATGAATTTTGGACTGTTATTTAAGCAGGTGTTACAGCAAACAGCAGATCTCATGAATTAATTTTAAGCACTATGTTTGAATTTACAGATTACAAAATTTAAATTATTAAATTATCAAAACTGTAAGTAATTTTATTTTTACAATAATAATTGTTTAATACATAGTTTTTAACATCCCTGAAAACAAACCAAACAACCCTCAAGTGAAAAATCCACATTCCCATGTCACACAACTTGATTGGTTTATAAGGCCACAGTAATTAATAAACAGTCATCCTTCGATATGAAGCTGGTAAGTGTCAGGTAAGATTTACATGGATTTTGAGTACCAAAAAAATTGTTATTTTATGACTTACAAGCAGTTACATTAAAGAATGTAGAAGCAGTATTATCACACCGATGGTTCCTCAAACATGTTCACAGTGGTGTTATAAACTTAGGCAAAAACCTGCTGTGAACTTAAGAATGATTGCAGATCTATTTTTGTAATCATCAGCTTTTTGTGCTGGAAGTCTCTGTAGCATAAATGAAAGCACCTCCTCATGAATACTGCTGCAAAAGTAGAACACGAATACACCCACATCCTGATATCCAGCCCATTGGCTTCCTGAGGCAAGGCGTGATCAAAATCCATGCCAAAATTTATTGTTACTAAGTTGCCAAGGTAAAGAGGTACCCCCTAAGTAATTGTATGCTGGAAAATGATGCTTCATCTTCCTGTGGTTGCAGTCATTCTGAGTCTCTCTGGCTACAGACAGAAGATACTTGTAAAAACAGCAAGCATACTCAGGACATAGTGATGCAGCTACACACGGCCCTAGGTCACTAAGAAACTGGAGCATGGAAACAGTCCGAGATTCTTTCCCATACTGAACAGGGGAAATAGCACACCTCTCCCACTTCTCTGGACTTCACATTTATTTGAAATACTTATTCTTCCTTACAAATTATACCTGATATTTTATATATGATTGGAGCTGGGTATTCCAGACACATGAGCAATTGTCACCAGTCATTCAGGAAGCCATCTGTGCTCAGTTCACGTGGAGATTCTGTACCAACTCTCCACCAACTCCAAACAGTGAGGAGACTCCATACAGAGATCTGACTCACAATGAGTGACTGGGGTGACTCTGGCACAAGGCGGACTACTATTCAGACAGCTTTCTCTGTAAGACTGTGTGCCAAAACCACTATCTAATTGCTCTAGAATTGTTGTCATTGTTTCTTCATTACCTTTCTGTCATGGAGTTTTGAGACTACATGACAATAAACTGGTATACAATCCAGCTGTTTTGGAAGAAACAGATCTTTGTAGCAAACCATTCATTATGAAACAGTATAAATATGTTGTTTAATAGTAAGAGAATAAGTTCGGGGATGACCTTCCTCTATTCCTAGCTTTCCCTTTCACATCCAACTTTTCTCTCCATTTTCACACAGAGAAACCATGAAATCTAATTTTATCTTATAGACTGTTGAATGATATTAAATAAATTCTTATGTCAAAATCACAACAAGACACAACAAAATACCTCACTTGGAAATTGAAGATTTAAAAATTAGTGCTAGATGCCAAGTGCAAAATTGGAATATTGTGAGAAAGGGTGCAGTTTTTGGAGCCACTATGACCTGATCAAACGACAACCAAAAAAGGGTAGTTTTCTCTTTTCACGACCTACTCACTGTGCTCCCCTTCACTCATTGCCCCATGTTTCCATCTCTTACCTTCTGTCAAAATAAAAGCATGTTGGACTCTTCCATCACCTACTTTTAACTAAATTAAACAGTACATTAGTGTGTGTCATAGTAACCCCATGAGGGAAGAGGTGAGTGCCAGAATCAGTACAAAGGAAAGGAAGGGATCAGACATACAGGAAGAATGGAGCAAGCAATCTCTTCCACAGTGGCAACAAACCACTAGGTATACAAAGCTCCCTAACAGGCCTTCAGAGTAACTATGGAAGCAGTGAAAGTTGTGGTGGATTCTACATCTAAAAATTTCACAACATAAGAAGGTTTTCTTTAACTCAGTAAACTTCCGATACAAAGTAAAATTAATTCTGGGAAGTTCCAAATATGAGGTCAGACTAGATTATGCTCCTTTAAGTATTTATTCATACAAGTTTTAAGTACAATTTAAACAAATGCATGCAGCACAGACTTTTGTAACATTCAGGTTGATGTTATGAGCAGAAAAGTGATGGCTACTAACCCACTTTATGAGACTCAGGAAATACTCTGAGTATCTCAGCAGCTCACCAATGCAGTTTAATAGGGAGGTGAGGCCAAGCTGCATGGAGATGTATTTCCAGTAAGTTCTGATAATTTCTCTGAGAGTTCACATTGCTCAAGATCTCAAGGAAGGCAATGAAGAGAGTATCTGAACATGCACGTTGGACACAGCCAGATCTACAGACAAAGGATATAGTAAGTACTTACTGAAATAAAGATGTTAAGCAGGTTTTCCAGTGTTGGGAGCTGTGGAATCAGTTTCTGTACCACTTTGCTAAATGCTTCAAATATAGAATGATCATATATGCTTGTCAGATAAAAGCTGGAAAAAAACGTCACCACATTTTCCTTTTAGCCACATACTGTGAACATTATGTACCTTTCATAATATGAGTGAAATAAAATATTGTCAAATAGTAAGTGCCTACACTAATGCAATTACCCTGTGATCAAAAATCAAGATATAACTGAAGCACAGGACTTCATCTGTACACTAAAAAAAACCCCAACCTAGTCACTGAAAACCAGACCTTGATGTAGAACTTCTTCATGCAACTCCCATGCTGGTATTCTTACAAAAATATTTTTTGAGTTGCAGGAGAGGTGTATTACTGAGTGTGTCTGTTGTGATCTACTTTTTGAAAGTTGTGGACCCATTTATCAGTGCAGTAATGCAGTCGAGCAGTTAAGAGCTCCAAAGAGCTGGCATGTTCATGGAGCAGGCCTCTCTTTTTAATATATTTGTACTGGGCTTTAAAGTGCTACGAAAGCCATGACAACTTGATGTCCTCTAGTTCCCAGTCTGCAGAAGTCCACTATTTGTCACTATTTGCTACAATAATCCATTTTACCAGAAAACACAAGGCAAAGATACAGCACGGATCTTCCCAAGTGGCTCCAAGCAGGCTGCAGTAATGAGGATGAGTGACTGGGAGGGGACCATGTGGCAGAGAGCTTTCAAAGAAGACAAAAGTGATGTAGTGGCATATACACTCTACTGTCTGGAACTCTACTGGTTGCTGTCACTGTCCAAGCAAACTTATTTCAAGACAGCAGCTGCAGCAAACACTGATACGACTCTGGCATATTTGTCATCTGTTATTAAGGAGCTCTCCAGCTTTCCCTCCAAGACAGCAAACAGAAATAAGATACTTTGGCTCAAGTCAAACGCAGTATCTCTGATTATCCCTTTCCTTCATATGTCAAAAGCTTGTTGCCTGCTACTTCAAGAGAATAGAAAATGGTAGCTTGTCAAATAAGCTGCTCTCCTCTTTAGGATTCTCTACACAGCAGCTTTTCTCACCTGAGGTGAATCTTCTCCAATCCAGCATCTGCAAGGTCATCATTTGCCCTCTGGTGAATATCCCTCTGTGTTTCAATCTTGTGATCATCAGATAAACCATCCACTTTATGGATAAAGATTTCAAAGTTGATATCTGGATTCACCTTATAGGCTCTGGTCACAGTAAGATGCAGCCGAGCTAGTGCTTCCATATAATCATCCTAATAAAGAAAAAGGAAGAGCTACAAGTTAGGAAAGTATTTAAAATATATATATTAAATTCTATGATACTTATTTTTAGATAGTAATACAGCTCAACAACAGCTTAATTTTTTAACGTTTTATAAGTAGAAGCCTGAGCCTACATCCAGCATGTGCACCAATCTCATGCTGTCAGCACTTAGGATGTTAAAACAAATTAGTTAACTTCCGAACATACTGCAGAGAGAGATTAAAAATAGCCAAGCAGTTCGTCAAGTTTTAATGACTTCTTTTAACGTGTATTTGTGATGTAGATTATTTATTTGCTTTGAAAAAAGCTATGCTTTCCAACCCATTTGTCTATTGACAAATGAAGGAAGGAAGAAAAGAAAAGAAAAGAAAAAAGTAGCTTAAAGCCCCTTTTTTTACCTGAGAATCAATAACAAATATCAGTGCTCCAGTGCCTCTGAAAATCATCTCATAATCAAACGTAGGGTCAAAGAAGTCAATTTGCCCAGGAAAATCCCATATCTGAAAGTTGACAAAGGAGCTGTTGGAAACATCCTCTCTGCAGATCTTGTTTGTGCTCTCCAAGAAGAGAGTCTCATTCGGCGACATTTTGTGAAAGACAACTTTCTGAATGGAAGACTTTCCACTTCTTCTCAATCCCATGAGCAGGATTCTTGGTTTAACTTCAGTACTGAAGGGATCATTGAAATCCAAAACTGAATAAAATCACACAAGAATAAAAGGAATATACTATGGCAATATAATTAGTAACTGCCAGATAACATGCATTTGATACTTATTTTCATGAAATTTTTATTTGAATTTATGCAAATGTTACCAATGTTCAAGCTTGGAGAGCAGTGCTACAGGCATTTTAACTTGAATTATTTGCCCCTTAAGCTATACTATCGGAAAATCTACTTCTCACCTCTAAGACAGAAACTGTAGAAGGCTTGACTGCTCTGTTTGTATGTGAAAAATCTGTTATCACACACAGACATCCTAAAATACCTTATTTTACTCTAATTAACACTATGCCACATATATGATTCCTTAAAAGAGTATCATCTGACAACAAATACCGTTTTCAGCTGATAGCTACATCACACTGCTGGAAGAACAGAGTAAGACTGTGTTAAGTACTTCTGCATGATCTTCCTGAGGGTTTCCTTTCTCTAAAATCAATCAACCAATAAATAAATAAATAAGTAAAATCACACATGCAAGGAGCTACAGGAAGAGTTCAACTCAGCAGGCACACAATTCTACGTTGGAACTTACAGCACTAAGCTCATGAGGAGTCCTTTTCTAAGGTCCTTAGGATTTCACCTCCTGCTCAGTAATTTGTTACAATCTGTAAAGGTTTGTTATCCAATAAATAAGATTACAGCATATCATCTGCCTATTTGCAAAACAAAGGCCTGGGAACACAGGCGTTTCATTGTGTTACCTACCCCAGTTTGAAACCGGTACCAGTTTTTCTGGTGCTGATGCAGTTATATTAGCATCAAGTAGTTCCAACAGTAAACTATGCTGTTATATCTGTAAGGACATGAACTTATAGCTATCCATTCCTGTAGGAACACCAACTTTAGCTTCAGGTATCTCTAACCAAAACATCTACAGCAGTTTAAATTGCTGCATTTAGCTGGCCTGTAACTTTGAAATGTCTTTTGGTGCTGAGGTGAAATGGCACTGCCCTTATATGTAAAAAGCTTTCAAACACTCTAAAATTGTCTGCAGTGTCAAACACAAGCAACGCAAAAATATGAGTTGTCAGTGCTAAATCCACAGAGTACAGTTTGAAGTACACAGAGGTCAGGTTTAAAATACTGATCACACAACAGGCTAAACATACTATCTAGCAAGGTTTTGTAGATCTGCTCCCATCCACTGCACTACAGACTATTCAGATTATACTTTGTAGCACAACACAATTGCATTTCTTTCTCTTTTACTGCTGGCCTAAGTTTTGAATTGCAGAAAACTGGCACACATTTATTCACATGCATCATTCTTGAATATACCCTGCATACATTAAGTGGTCAGCCTAACTCCCAAAACATGAAAATTCGAAACAAGAAACCTCAGCAACAATTCGAACCTGTCAATTTATTACATAGCTTTATCAGCCAAAAAAGATGGAAAGCTTAAAGGAATCCTTTGCCTTGCAGCATGTTTTGCACCCAAGGGTGGTGACCACATCTTGTGTCTTCTGGTGTTCCTCAAGCATCACTCACAACTTTCAGAAACACAAGAGCAGGGTATGTGTGCCAGGAGGGTACAGAACCAGGAGGGTACAGAACCTTGTCCTGGTCTGTTTGTGCCTCCCAAATTTGAGTGACAGAGAAGAAGGGCTTCTCAAACTGAAGGTATTACAGTATTAGCAAAAAACATCTCCTGGCACCATCTACTGGCTTGTGAGGGGTTGTGCCACTCGGTGTAGGCTGTGTCACCGGTGACTGACAGATTTCAACTCATTATGGGTGGGATCCTGTCCATTTCAAATACAACTGAAAAGCCCTGACAGGTATTACCACTTACTGTGGTCTTGTCAATTACCACACATGAAACACTGCCAGGCAGGAATAGTGCACAGGGGAAACACCTTGAGGCAGAACAGTGATAGGTAACTCCGTAAGAATCTCATCCTCCAAAGCAATGGCCACTTCTGCTGATTTACACACAACAAATTAAGGAAGTAAGAAACTGAGGTCAACACGCTGCTTTACTCTTCCCATCAACTTGAACAGGGGCAGTACCTCCTGTGGCTGGGAGAAACACGTGCCTACAACACTTTACAACTACAGAAGAATAATAAACATCTGTTCAAAGACAATGTAACAACAGCTTATGTTTTGGGGGTACAGTCCAAACCAAACATGCATGATTTCATGGTGTATCCTTCATGGCTCTCTGGTTTTTGGCCATCAGAACGGAAAATAACTTATTCAAAGCTTTATAAAGACTTTATAAAAACATATAAAGAACAGTCTTCAGGCTGAGGTTTTATTGCATGTTTAAAAAAAACTGACAGCCTGCCATTTGCTCTGTATGCAACTGAACTTACAAAGTCTCATTTACCATGGATTTGCACTTTGTGTCCCCTTCCTCTTCCCACCACAACACCACCAACTTCCTCCTGTGTGTCTTATGACATATCCTCCAAATAACAGATATGACACGCTGTGGCTGAACTGGAGCTCGGCACATTTCAGTTGGCTACACCATGCACTTATGTACACCCGTCTGCCAGCTGTTGCCACAGAGAACACACACAGGTGCTCACCTGTTCACACTGTATTTAGCTTTCTACTCTCTTCTGAATGCCAGTTTTCCTCAAACTTGTGGCAACTTAATCTTTAAGGGGTCGGGGTTTGTTCAAATTTGGTTGAAGGTGGACTGCAGTTTCCAAGGTTCTGACCATTG
Source organism: Entomyzon cyanotis (assembly GCA_024500445.1). Taxonomy (NCBI): domain Eukaryota; kingdom Metazoa; phylum Chordata; class Aves; order Passeriformes; family Meliphagidae; genus Entomyzon; species Entomyzon cyanotis. Next base: position 38,755,291 of record JAKEPQ010000871.1, on the reverse strand, counting down.
ATGAGAAAACCTCAGCACAGGCTACTTACCTAACTTCCTTTTCTGTAAGAAACAAGCTAAAACCCCACATACATCTGAAGAAATATTTTAAATAACTTGGGGTTTACATTGTAGTATTAAATTATTCCAGTCTGTTAGATTTTTACTGATTGTAATGCTTAATAGCAAGAAATTGCTTTCCATTAAAACCATACTAAAAAAATACAGTTGCAACTGCAAACAGAGTTAGTGATGAGAAGAATGAATAACAGCTCTCCTGCTAGTAAAACTGTCATTTAGCTTTTGAAATCCTGCCAGTTCAAAGACAGGGAAATCATCCTGTAAGAGTATCATCCAAACCTTATGAGATAGCAAGGCTTCTATAGCACTTCCCTCTCAGAGAGAGTTAAGAGATTACCTTATATGTAAAGGAATTGGACGATGCATTGCCTGCCCACATTCCTTTGCAGGAGTACATGACAACTCCTTTTTTAATTTGTCACAGAAATGCCAGTAGATGTATCACTGCAACTTCCCAGACTAGGTTACTGAGTGAGATCATAATATGCCCAAGAGAAACACTAAACCCTGTTCTATAATGGGAAAGATAATTTTCCCTATTGTGAGATGCAACACATTTCCTGCTTCATTCACTTTTGCAAAGAGTAAATGTTGCAAAATGCCAGTCTCTAATGCATATCAACAGTCCTTCATATTTCAACTTTTCTAAGCAGCCATAAAGAACAGACGCCATGCTGGTTTGAGGCCATATCCTTTGAGGTATTCACAAATTTAACTCAACAAACTTAAAAGCACTTTTCCCCAGAGAAGCCTTCAATTCCTTACAAAACTTAACCGCAGTTGTGTCCTTGCTTATGGAGTGTGTTTTGCATGCATTGCAACATGCAGAGCACAGCTCTGAGGAGTTAAGCACTGCACGCAGCAGTCCCGACCTGTCTCACCAGGACGCACAGTACACAATGAACGCTTTAATATCTCCTTTACACTATCAGATATATAGAGATAACTAACACAGTTTTTGAAGCCCATCCTGAATTCCAGATCAGTTGCAATTACTTGTCAAAGTAAGTGACTATCAGTGCTTTGCAGGCGTATGGGATAGGGATGCCATATTCTGTACATCCCACCAGCTTTCAAACATCCAAATAAAACATCATAGCTCATCTGTTCAAGCACATAAAGCCAAAAGGAATTATTTTGTTCATGTTACCATCCACAAGGTAATGAGCCTCTGAGTCTAGTTTTGAACTAACACAGCTAATAATCAATTTTCCCCCCACTAATACAGTTATATTAAGTTTTAACCATTTTTGTGTAAAGGAGAGACAGCAGTCCCAAGCTTTCTACTCTGACCTTTAAGACCATTAATCTTGTAGCATTTCCAGTACTACTGTGACTGTGGTACTTGCAGCACTTTGGACTGCTGTCAAGACAATGCCCTTACAGAACACATACAATGAACATCTTCAATGCTAACAGATGGCCTGAGACTAAAGAGTTAAGAGAAAAAGCTTGTATGCAATGAAGAAGGCTGTTCAGCTACTGCCAGTTCATAGACATTGCAGAAATGCCTGGTGGAAGGAAATTCTTGTGGCTACAGAAAAGTCTCAGAACCAGAAGACCTGGTTCCACAGTGCCACAAGTGCACCACTCTGCAATAGTATATCTTAAAGCCACTTCCTTGGACACTCTGCAGAGGGCTTCTCTGCTTCTAAATACTTTTTAATTGCATCTATAAAAATATGACTAGGGTTTATGTAAATTTAAGTGTTTTAAGGTCTCTGAGTATGACCCTTTGTGTAAACTAAAAATAAGGACAAGAGCCATAGTTTCAGCATTGAGGCTGGAAACAAGAACCCAGTATGGAGTGAGAGATGACCAATATGAAGTTCTGAAATCTTCTGCATGCTTACAAAAAGAAATTATGCTTTTACTTTTAAGCCTGGCTTTTCTCTTCACGGTCAACAGCCATGCATTGAAGTCATTCTTCTTATACTGCCCTTTCCATTCTTTCTTTGTAGAAAAGTGGGGGCTGTGACACTGAATTTTGGACTACTTGCTGTACAGAGCCAGGAAGAGAGGACAAAAAAAAGGGGAAAGCCCCTTGCCCTGCAGCCCAGTGTTACACAAAACACAGACCCAAATCCCAACCCCCTCCATTTCAGATGCTATATGTCTCTTTTTCCAGAGAATTCAAAATGAAGCAGAAAGCCAGGGAATCTGGACAGTTAAAATGGATTTTGTTTTAATCCTGTCTAAAATAGCCCCTGCATGGACTGTCTTCTCCTGCTGTTCAGGATGGAAAGGTTTGTTTCTGTTAAGTATAATATTCTGGTGTTCCCACAAAAAAGCAATTGAAATTTTCAGCAGTCCAACAAAGTCCTATTCAAAAATATCCAAATAAATTAATCTGAAGACAGAAGATGGATCATTTCTCTAAAGAAAATGGTAAGTTAGTGTAGGACTAAAGAAATACACGAAAATTTATTATCTTTGCATCAAAATTAAGGCAATTCTTCAGCAGGTTCAAGTAAGACTTTATTTAGTCTCAGTTACAGCTCTTAAGAGTCTAACATTCCGATAGCTTTCAACCATGAAGGCTTATACTCAAAGCACTGACCTTGCTCCCCTCCCCAAAGTTACATTAGTCAATGCAGTACCTCCCATGGCAGCCTGTAGGACTGGCCCTTTAAGGAGAAGGGTTCCGCACGCTAATATTGAAGTAGACTTAAAAAATGTGGTCTTTTATTATGCTCTTATAAAAAAGCACTTCTTTTTTCATCCTGAGATACTGAGAGTTCTCCAAGCTCCTTTGTGAAATATGTCTCAGAAGAATGAATTCAGGCTCTGAATGAACGCAACAGGCTCTGAGCTGGCATTTCCTTTTTCTACTGAATGAGACTGCTTTTCCTGGTAAGCCCGTCCTTCTTAGCATCACCATCCATACTGACACGGACATGTAGTGAGTAACGCGGGTCCTCACAAGCACACACGGACATGTAGCAGAGCCTGCCACTGTGGGACTGACACTCACAGCTGCGGTGCAGCCCCGGACACAGAGCTGCGTGTGGCCGCTGCCTTTTATGGCGCGACACCCAACCCCCCACCTCCTTGGCACACTCGGGTCACATCATCAGGCTGTGGCCTCTAATAAGTCTCACCCCAGACACGAAGAACACTGATGAGAGATTACACACACACACTTTACCTGCACTCCCTTTGCCTCCTCCCTCTTTCCCAACGCTTTCTGCTACCTGTCAGCCCTTGCCCTGCTGCTGCTTCAGAGCTCCCTGCACCCTCTGACCCACCGAGCACCCTGTCCCCGTCCCGGCCCTTCCCACGGCTACCTCCGCAGCATCCCCGCTCCGCCCGGCCCCTCAGCGCTCACCCCCGTCCCCAGCCGGGCCTGCCCTCCCTCCGGACGTCTCGTCTCCCCCGCACCGCTGTCCCTGGCTCCCCTCGTGCCCCAAACCCCGCGGGAAGCCTCGCCTCCTCCCTGACCCACATCCGCGGGCAGCCAAACCTCACCTCCTGGCGGCGGCCCCGTGCCCCCCGCCACCGTCCCGGCCTCACCCCGGCCGCCGCCCCGCCTCACCCCACACCCGCACTGGTTGCCCGCCGCTGCCCCGCAGCCCCCTCCGAGCCCGGTGCTGCCCCTCGGCTCTCCGGGAGCAGCCCCAGCCTCCGCCCCCGCAGCCCCGCGGCCGCCGCCACGCCGCTCCCCGCCGCCCCCGGTGCCGCTGCGGCCGCCGCGAGCGGCACTCACACGCCTCATCGCCGCCGCTCTCCGCGTCGCCGTCCGAGAAGGACTCGGCCCCGTCGGCGTAGCCCGCCAAGCCCACGATCTCCTCCTCCTCTTCCTCCTCCTCGTCCCCCTCTTCCTCCTCCGGCAGCTTCCTCGGCACCTGGCTCATGCCGGCCGCGCTCCCGACGGGGCTCCGCGGCCCCTCTGCCTGCGGCGGGCTCGGGGCGCGGGGGGCGCAGGTCCCGCGCTGGCGCCGCGCCCGCCGCCGCTCCCCTCCTTCCCCCCGCACGGCGCTGGCGGAGCGCGGCGCAGCTGCCGGCGGGGCGGGCGGGGAGGCGGCGTGACCCGCGTCACCTGACGCGCCCGGTCACGGGCCGCCGGGGCCTCCGCGCTCGCCCGGGCCCGCTCCCGAGCCCAGCCCCGCCGCTGGCACCGTGGCACCGGCGGGAGCTACGGGCTCAGCAGCGGGCTCCGGGGCCTGCCCCCGCCCGCCCCGGCCCTGCTGTCCCGAGAGACACCCGCGGGAGCGGTGCACACGCAAGGCGCTGGCCCTGCCGTGCGGGGAGCCGCGGTGGGCGAGCGGGGTGGCCAGGTGTGCCAGGCAGCGGCACCGAGATGGCAGCTGGCGTTTCTTGATGATCTCTGAGATCATCAAGTGCAACCTATGACTGAACGCCACCATGTCAGCTAGACCATGGCACTTAAGTGCCACGTCCAGTCTTTCCTTAAATACCTCCAGGGATCGTGACTCCACCACCTCCCTGGGCAGTCCATTCCAATGCCTAATCACCCTTTCTGGGAAAAATTTCTGCCTAATGTGCAACCTGATTTTCCCTAGAGAGAGCTTAAGACTATGTCCTCTCGTCCTGTCAGTGGTTGCCGGGAGAAGAGTTCGACCCCTATCTGGCTACATCCTCCTTTCAGGTAGTTGTAGAGAATGATAAGGTATCCCCTGAGCCTCCTCTTCCTGGTCATGTCCTACAACCTCACTGCACAAAGCCCAAAGACGGACTCGTGACTCTCCTTCATCACCCCTACACTCCTTCAGCATGTGGTAGACTGTGGCATCTGGGCAAGACCCGTGTGTGCCTGGTGCTGCTCAGCTCCTCCATCTGCCAAGCGCTCTACAGCCCTCAATGTGCCGGTGTCTCTGCCTGCTGCCTGTCCCATGCTCCTTCCATGCCGACTGTGTCACCATATGAGCAAGCCCAAAATGTTAAACCAGGCACTGAGGGTGGGTGGTAATGTATTTGCAGTATGGGTGAGAGACATTATTTTAGAAATAATACCTTGATTAATAAGGAACACTAAAGAAAGCCACGATAGTGAAATCTTGGAAGAGGTTGGGATTTTGATGCCCCGGACAAACCAAAGTGCACTCACCTCCCTGCCATTGCTTCCTCCAAGTGTGCTCCATGAAGACAGACCTCCTGCCTCTTACCCAGGCCCCTTCTCAGGAGTTTCCAGTGCTGCTCTTGTGTTGTACCAGTCTAAGCTCCAGTGTGTGTATTAGCCTGTGGCTGTCATCCCATGCTGCCTGCTGTGAAGACTGGCAGCTGAATTCCCGATTCTCCAACAGCAAATTTTCCTCTGTTTCTGTTTCTCTCTTAATTCTTCTTCCTTTCCTGTTCTCCCTTCTTGCATTAAGTATAGTGATTAGACTTCTGTTTGGAGTCTCCACTTTTTTCCTGCAGTTGATAATTTTTCCCACCTCTGTGCTGCATGACAATGTTACTATCACCAGGCCTCCCAAGCTGCACTAACCCACTGGAGATAATGGAGGTACATATCTATTCAGAGGTTGGAGAAATCCCCCTTGTGTATTAGTATACAAATTTATTGAAATGCCTGCCTTTATTCTCAGCTTATCAACCTGCTTGGAAGTTTTGCTTGAACAGATTAACAATGTACCAAAAGATTATAGGAAATGTTTTAAAGTCAAATCCTGTACAAGGAATTAGTACTTTGTTTTGGAGCAGGATTTTTTTACCAGTCATGTTTTCAGCGTTGTGTCATGGGACAGCCCTGGGAGGTATTAGCCTGCTGAAAACTCATGGAAAAAGGAGGAGAGTTTCCAGGTATATAATGAAGGACTATCTATCTCACCCACCGGCTGACCACATATGAGCACAAAGGGCTGTTGGGTTCCAAGGCCAGCTTTGGATAGTGGGTCTTGCCCAGAAATTTGTCTGTATTAGGTGTCTCCTATACAAAGAGCTATGAAACGTGACCAATGAGAGAGAGAATAATTTGGATACATTAAAATACTAAACTAGGGTGTTGAAACTCAAAAATGAGGACTGGTTACAATGCAGCTCTTCCCACAACCTTCCCACAAATGACATCAGTGACTTCCTACCTGACCACAACTTCAGGTTCAAAGCCACGTAGACTCCAGGCCCATTGCCACATAGGTTTTTAGAGTAGGGATGAAGCACTTCTGCCAACCCTTTGGCAATATAATCTGTCACGGACTCTGCATGAGTCTCAGGACTTGCTCCTCTTCTGTCCCAGGTTGTTTGCCGTCCCCTCCGCACCAGGCCTTTTTCTTATTTTCCTTTTGTCAGGTCACTTGACTTTAAAGCTGGGTGCACACAATGAAACAGCACCCAGCCTTCAGTCCCAGGACTCGTAGCAAGGGGAGATAAATAAGGGGTTGAGTCTTTCTATATGGGACATGTATAGTGTTAGATGTGACTGGACTTTGTCTGTGGAGAGCTGCAGTTCCTAGACATTATATACTTTCTGTTTCATTCATTTCTCTTCTCAATAGAGAAGAAAAATCCAGAAGAATACAAAAGCGACTGTCTGGATTAGAAAAGGTTAATGTTCATTTAGCACAGGGAATGGTCCCACTGACACCCATGTAATCAGGGAGCCTATGTGCATCTAGGTTTGCAGGATCATGATAGGGTCTGGTCCTGGTCCTGTTCCTGTTAAAGAGTGAAAACTTCCATGAAATACATTGGTGACAGATCAGTACCAAGAAAGCCTTTTTCTACAATGTGCTAACATCTTGTTTCTTAATCATAATGATCAAACATAACCAAAATAGTTCTGCAAACTTTTAGATATATGGAACTTATACAGATTAACTATTACTCACATAAATACCTCTATTCCTACATTAGAATTTTGCACACTATCAAATTAAATAAAATTCACATGAGGTAAGCTTATCCTAAATATGGAAATAGGCAAACAAAATTGTAGTGTGAAGAATCACAGTGTGGTTTTATGTGTTTTAGCAACTGCATTCTAACTTCAGTAATGACACCAGACTTCAGACTAATGCTATAGTTTTGACAAAGCTTTGCTAAGATCAAGGAACCATCAGAACAATAAATCTAGTCAGTCGGTCTTTCCTGGGGGCACCAAGGGTTTTGATGTGAACTTATGGTATGACTATTGCCACAAAATGATGACTACCATAGTAATTGTTTTGTAAGTAGAATAATCTGAAAAAAAACATTCAAAAGAATATATTCATGACATAACTAGGAAGTGCCCGTGATACTTCAATGTTTGATTCGTTTAGGGCATCAGTTCATTTAGGGCATTCTAAAAATGCCTTCAAGCTAGAGGAACAGCCTTTGAAAGCTATGTGCCTTCTTTAGATCAGGCATTGTATGGGGAACAGTTGCTTGTCTTCTGTTTTCTCCTTCTTCTTCCAATCCCACTTTTATCATTTTACTCAACCTACTCATATAAACTCCTTTCTTCTCTACTGGTGTCTACAGATGGTCCTGTCTAACTTGCCTCCCTACCAGTTCGTGAATTACTGTCATTCACCCGTAATTACCCACACAAACACATGACTTAGGTGAGCAGAAGGTTCCAGGGACATTATGATAGCTGGAGGGGTGGGTGAGGCACTGAGCAGGCACAGTCAGCTTTCAAGGTGTCTCTCTCTAACCTGCAGCTCAGACTTCAAAGCCTGCTGACTGGCTTCCTGCTGAAGGGAAAGGTATCTGGCCTCCATCAAATTGGGGAAATCTTACTGTGTCCAGTTCTGGGCTCCTCAGTGGAAGAGGGTCATGTAGCTCCTGGAGTGGGTCCAGCATAGGACAGTGAGGGTGACTGGGAGACAAACATCTTTCTTACAAAGGAAAGGCTGAGGGAGCTGGGCCTGGTTCGGGAGGATATGTCTGAGAGGAGACCTCATTAATGTGTACAGATACCTAAAGGGAGAGTGCCAAGAAGATGGAGCCAGGCTCTTCTCGGTGGTCTCAACCACTTGAATACAAGGCAATGGGCAGAAACCGATGCATGGGAAGTTCCACCTGAACATGAAGAAGAACTTTTTTACTGTGTGGGTGACCATGCACTGGAACAGATTGCCCAGAGAGGCTGTGGAAGTTCCCTCACTGGAGATATTCAAGAGCTGTCTGGATGCAGTCCTGTTCCATGTGCTCTAGGAACAACCCTGGTGAACCAGTTAGGTTGGACCGGTTAATCCTGGGACACTGCGGTCCGTTCCAACCTGACCCACTCAGTGAGTCCGTGGTTTTGTAGCGCTTCTGGTGCTATGCAAATTATTACGAGCTTTCATAATTAAGCTGCAAAGGAGCTTCGGTCCGGGAGAGCGCGGAGCCTGGCTGCGGCCAGAGTGCTGCGTTCCCGGCCGGGCCGCGGGGCCCGGGGGCCCTTCCTGAGGGGCGGGAGGCTCCCCGGGCCGCCGGGCGCTGCCCGCCCGCCGCGGCCGCTCGGTGTCGCCCTCGCAGCGGGCACGGCAGCGGCGGCGGCGGCGCCACCCCCGGGGCAGCCCCGGCCCGGTGGCGGAGTCGCCGCTGGACGGGCAGTGCCGTGGCCGGCCCGGCGGGAGCGGGAGCCGCGGGGGCAGCGCAGGTGAGCGCGGCGCCGACCCGCGCCGCGGGCTGCGTGGGGCTGCCGTGGGGCTGCCGTGGGGCGGGGGAGCGCGGCGGGGGCCGGGCGGGGCAGGGGCGCTTCTGGCGGGGCCGCACAGGTGATGGCGGAGGTGGCCGAGCTGTGGCAGCTGGGGACGGCCTCAGCGAAGCCGGTGGCTCGCACCCGCCTAGTGAAAGTGCTCCCTTATTCCGGCCCGGGGAGGAGCCCCCCGTCGGGCAGACACGGACCCTGCGGGGTGCCGTGTAGGTACAGCAGCCTGTGTCTACGCAGGGGTTCAGTTGCAGGCTTGGGGGTGAAAATGAGGAGTCTTAACGCTCTTGTTCCAACTTTTAAGGCCGCGTCTGATGAGAAATGGAAATCTGGCTCAAAGTCATCCTTCCTGTTGTTGACATCACCTGAAAACTCCACTGGAAATATCTCCACTAGTTTGCTGCAAACATCAGCCTCCCCTGAGGTCTCAACACCTTGTGAGTACACAGTGGCTGCTGGTAGAGCTTTGATTGTGGAAATCGATGGCTATGGCATGTAATTGTTCTGCAGTGCTCTTTTTATTGCAAGCATTAATAAAGGGCTTATTGTGCCCTGGGGTGTTGTGTGCACTACAGAATAGGCTGTAGACAGTGCTCTATTTTTTTAAAAAGGCATAAACAATATCTTCATATATTTATAATTATATGTGAAATGATTGTTTGGGTTTCTGCTTGGTATTTCTGCAATGCACATGACCAAAAGGACGTGTTGTCTGCTACTGAATACCTTTTGTTCACAGAGAAGACATTGAGAGGGTTAGAAAGTAGCTTGTTGGTAGGTGGATCAGTGAATCTTTCCCTCATGGATTGTTTAAATGAACTAGAACGTCCTACCAATGTTAAAGGAGTAATTGGGAAATCAATTAAGTCCACCTCTGTTCAAAGACAGAAAAACATAACCACGTCTAAACTCTTATGCAGTATTGGTTAGGCATGGATGAGATCCCCTGGTAGGACTATTTGAGTCTATGGCTTATTCTGAGGAGAATGTTATTTACTTTCTTTCAAGGTGATATGTCAGGCTGTGCAGCTAGTTTTATAACAACTTATTTTGGCAGGCTCAAGTTCCAAGTATTGTGTAATCTTCATTCTCTAGATAGTTGGAAAACAAAGTGTTTCTGGAGATGTGTGATTACATGTAAGATCTGCAATTGCATTGCAGACCACAAGACATGCTGTAATGACTCTCATTCAGAACTTCATAATAATTTCTGAGAAGAAAATATTAGTTAAATACACTGCATTTAGCAGAACTGACAGTTGGGTGGCTACATAAAGTATTTAGATGCCTGGTATGTCGATGATGTATGCCTGTTTGTCTGTGAGGACCTATTAGTCTGCAGGGGTAAATGGGAATTGTGTAGCAGCAGTAGTAATGTCACTTCTTTTCTCCCTGTTTTTTTGTTTGAAAATAAACTAATAAAATTAAAAAGGGGCTTTGCGGTAGTAGTCAGTTGGAAAGTTTTCACTTTTCCCTCTTCCTTAATATTTACCCAGACAGTGGTACCAACCTCATACAGGAGACTGACTTTGAACACTAGAAATTAAATAGCCAGTAAATGATTGGTAAAATTAAAGTTTTCCTTCAAGATTTTTTTTTCATGGAGCTCTTTTCATTTTTGGGGAACAGAAATGAGAAGTTGTCTGCACTAAAGGGGCTCCCATGTAGGCTGATATAATGTAGTTGCAGTATCAGGCTTAGCATCCTGCCCTGTCACAGGTGGCACATTCTGGAGTTCGAATTATCAAACTTATGATGTTCTTGGACTAGATGAGATGAATGATATCTTAATAAATCAGGTGCTTGCAGGGTGTGGTAATGAGCAATTGAGCCTCAAGCTGCATTTCTCCGTGTGTCTTCAGCTTCACCTCTGTTTGACTTTGCCAGTGAGTCATTTTGTGATGTTAAAAAAAAAAAAAGCAACCTTACTGCCCCTCATTCGCTAAGTCTGTTTAACAGGACGAGCAATGCTTATTGGTTTGGATAGGTGGTGTACGAATGAACATTTGTAAAGCACTTTCAGGTTCTTAAATTAATTATGCTATCTGACAACTATATTTATCCTCATTAGTTTCAGATGTGCAATTCCACTTTTTCCCTCAACAGTTAGGACTTTGGATGAACTTCCAGAGAACTCACAGTTGTATCTTTTTTTAGAGATACATCAGTATAACATGTTCCTAGTGGAAGTATTTTATTTAAAACTACAAATGAGGAGCCATATTTTATTGGCAAGATTGACCTAAGGACATACTTGTCAAATACAAAAATTAATTGAAATTGGTTTGGGCAAGTAAAAAATTGAAATAAATATTTTTAGATCCTTTTGTTTATCAGGAATGAAATATGTGACTGCCTCAAAAATTATCTACCCAAAAATAGAGTGTGTAGAGCTGCACTTTGGAAAGACCTTAATTCTTAACAGCAATTTTCCTCCCTGCCTCATGTCCAACTATTTTGACCCCAAAAATCTCCCAGAATAGTTTCTGAAGTACAATACTAGTATATATTCTTGCATACCATTGCTAACTTGTAAATCTTTGAGGAACAGCTTAGTTACTTCTCACTTGACTGCTCCACTCCTTGTTAGCAGGTGCTGCTGAAGAATAGTTTGTAACAGTTCCTTGATAGCAGTTGTAAGAAAAGTGAAATCCTGAAATACCCCATTGTTGTCTTTATGTGTGCTGGTCTCTTTCTCAACTTTTTCCACACCTTTTGTCTGTATTTGGTTTATCTCATGCTGCCATTCAGAAGACTGTTGGATCTGAGAAGGCAGGTGTTCCAAAGTTAGAGTCAGAATAAACGTGTGGAGTCCTTGCTTATTTATTGCATAGCTTTCAAACACATGCATGTTGGGATGTTTCCTGTGACTGGTATGTTCTCTGTGTATTGCTTCCTTTGATAGGTTGTACATGACACAGTGATGTTTTGTATTCGAAGTGGTGCTGGTTTGGCCAGACAAATATTTTTCTTGTTTTCTGGAAAATGCTGAGGTCCAGTTGGAGATGTGCAGGTCTTTGGAATGAAGCAGGAAGGATACTGTTGGTGTGCAGTAGCTTGATACCAGGGTCAAGAATGCTATCAAAAAACCCAAAAAAACCCAATGACTAAATGAGTTTCAGTTCAGGACACGTTTTTGAGAAGTATGTGATAAATGAAGCATTAAAGCTGCACAGGACTTTGAGGTTAAAAGCAATCTAGCTTATTACCACTAACAGTTAGTTTGGTGTCTTGAAGGAGGAAGATGTCCTGTTGTGATAAATTAATCCCCCTTGGATGGCCTAATGAATACAGTACAATGGCTTCAATTCTTGCATTATCCAGTTCTGGAGGGATTGTCTTGGTAGCTTCAGTTATTTACATCTGATGCAATATCAAATGCATAGGTAGCTCATGATACAATGCAGGACTGTAGATTGCTGGCTTGCCTCTTGCACTTTTACTTTTGGTACTTTGTCAGTGATCCTGCCGTGTGTGACATGAAATTAAAGATCCCTAGAATGAACAGTCAGACTGGCTCTTCCAGCCAGCACTCGTGTCTTCCTACCTGCTTCTTTGTGGCTCTCTTCTCACTCCCTACACCCAGTGCTGGTCCTCCTAGGTGCATGTCAGCCAAGCCACAGTCGGGGGGGCATCTGGCTGGGATTTGGGATGGGATTTGGGCACATCTGTGGGAAGTGGTGGATGGAAGTATCTGGTGTGGGTGCTGGCCAGGTGGAGCATACTGGGGCTGTGGGATAGTTGGGGTGTGATGTGCTGAGCATAGGAACCTTAGTGGGATTGCCATAATCCTGAAGAAAATTTATACTCATATGCCAAAAGTGCCTAGGCTTTTTTATCTTAGATTGTGATCAAAAGCATTATTTAGAGTACTCTTCAAATCATGAAATCATACCTCCTTCAACTCCTGAATTTAAATAAGCTTCTTCTAAGAGCCTATCCCTTACTTTTCCTTTCTCTCTCATGATTTTCACCTTCTCCATCTAAACACCATCCACTTTGTGAAATGAGCCACTGAAGATTCAGGTTTTGTGTTCATGTCTTGGCATGCTGTTGGACAAAAGCATTTTCATTTGCATTATGGAAAATGCATTTGGATTTGATGGAAATTAGTTCCTTAAGGGTGTGCATCTTCATTGTGTCTGCATTGCAGTGGGAGAATTTCCTTTTCCAATTTGAGATGCCAATTGCTTTAAGAAAATCAGGAGTATTTTCTGTTGGTTTTAACAGCATCTGCAATGTGACATCTTAGGAGGACCTGTTGCTAGTCTATTTATATTGTGCCAATTCACTTCTGAGTTAAAATGCCCTAAATTGTCTCGGATGGGTCAGTCATTGAGGAAAAGTGCCAGCTTTATAAAATAAGACAGCATCATGAAGGTATGGTAATTATATACGAGCTTAATATTAGAGTTGATCTTTAACAGGGATCTGTGGTGGTTTTGATTGGCCCAAAACATCAGTGAAGTGTTTTTAACATCTAGGAGAAATTTGGACCCCTCAGAAACTGTTGTAGTAGGTCTGGGGAGGTGTCTGAGGGGTGGGGTGTGGCACAAAGATGGCTCCTGTGTGTCCTGAGTGCAAGTTCTGGAAGTTTTTACATCAAGTCCAGCAGAGCCAATCTCTGATGGCTCTGAAGGTGATGGACATGCTGCCGGCCAAGTCTGGGCCAATTGGAGGTGCTAGTTACGCCTCTGTGAAAACATATTTAAGAAAAATTCAAAACAAAACAGGCACGCACTTCTTTCACTTCTTTGTAGTTGGAGGAGGAGGAGGTAGAGGTGAAAATATGTAGAGGGAGAACAGCATGGAGACGCCAAGGTCAGTGAAGAAGGTGGGGGAGGAGGGGCACCCAGTGCTGGAGCTGAAAACCCTCTGCTAGCCACAGTGAAGGCCATGGGGGGGCAGGAGGTCCCCCTGCAGCCCATGGAGTCCACAGGAGTGCAGAAAATCACCCACAGCCCACGCCAGAAGAGCAGGTGGATGCCTGGAAAAGACTGTGAACCAGTGGGAGTCTCATCTAAGAGTTAAAACTGCAAAGGCCTTGCAAAAGAGAGAAAGGCCTTGCTCCTGGCATGGAAGCAGCCTGGCCCCGGCTCAGGAGAGTCTGCACAGCACCCTATGGACAAAAAGACTCATGTTGCAGCAGAATTTCGGGCGGGATGTTGCTCGTGAGATTGGACCCACGCCAAAAAAGTTCTCAAAGGACTGTCTCTCGTGGGAAGGATCCCCTGGCTAAGTAGAGAACCTCTTTTCCTAATTGGACTGACCAAAGAACCCCTCAACCTGCCCCCTGTGTGTGTTGCTGGTTTGGAAAGAAGAAAAAAGGGGGGAGGGGTGAGTGCAGAGACTGCTTCGTAAGAGGGTGGGGGTGAGAGCAGAAAAGAAAACTGTCTGGAGAAAGAGAGAAATAAGTAGAGATAAAGAGTATTTGTAGTAAAAGAATTGTGGTGATGAGTAAATTTGAGAATCTGCTCTGTGGACTGAAAAGAGACCCCACACCCTGCCCCCACCACCCGGCTTGTTAACTGTAAAAGAAGAAAGGGAGTGAATACTACAAGTTCGTAAGAGGGAGGGGGGAGTGAACCAAAACTGTATGAAAAGTTTATTTTTGCCTGCATTTATCCTCCAACTCTGTTAGGTAATTAAACACTTTTTGCAACTTTAAGCTTAGAGCCTGGTTGCCCTCTTTTCGTGCGTCCTCCTGGCAATGTCCTGTCGAAAAAAACCATGACAGGATCACAGTGAATAATTTTAGGTATTCAGAGTTTGATGTCTGTGTGTGCAACAGATGCAGAAATTGCAGCTGGTTCAGAGTCTTGGGCAGGATGCGATCTTTTCACTGTATCACTACTGTCTCAAATAATTGCACTAATAACTGCCAGGCAGATCTGTTGCTTAACTCAGTTTGTTAATATTTTTTAAAGCTTACATTGGAGTAATTTTCCTTCATTTTCTGTCTGAGCACTTTTGGGATTAGACTGTGTCTGGCTGAAGTCTTTTGAGAGGATTTAGGAATGGAGGGAAGGGGGGTGTCTTTCTTCTGGCTGTGGAATTATCTGCCCGACAGCTACAGTCTTTCATTGATGTTATTGTTCTGGTTTAAATCCAGATTTTGAAAGTACAGCACTTTCTTATCAGTTTGTTTTTTCGAGACTTTACAGCAGTTCCTGAATTCTTGCAAGTATGTGTTGTTTTTCTTTCACAGCTTCTGTGTGTAAAATCAGGCCATGCTCTTTCCATGTGGGTTTTTTTTTTTTTTAAGTTTATGGTGGTTTTTAATGGTTATTTTTACATTTATGGTGTAAGTCTATTGATACGGCAGACTCAGGTGTGGAGTAAGCTTAAACACGAATTTGAAGCATAGTATTCTATTAACGAACAATGAGCTACCACATTGGATTCTGTTCTTCCCCTGTAAGATTACACCTAATCAGTTTGGAGAAGCCAGACTTTAAGAAATCCTGATCTGGCATGCACTGGGTGAGGCTGTCATCCATTTCACTTTCTCTAGTGTCTTGATAGGCAAGGTGAAGGTGCCCCTGCAGGGGAGCAGCTTCATTACCATCATGCCTGATAAAGCAGAACTGGATTTGGGGATGAATGATGACAGTTCAGTCAAGAAAGGGTGTTGATGTTAGCTGTCTTAGTTGCTGCTAGCCTCAAAATAAACAAGATCAAATTTCTTTTATTTAAATTCTAATTATGTAAAGAGTTTTCAAAAACCTACTAAGTGGCATAGATGCTTTTGACATAGTTGGAAAAACAGAGTGCCTAACATTAGCAGCTTCTCTGTGTGACCATCTTCACAAATCATATTTCAGTTGAAGGCAGGGAGAGGTGGACGTCTCTCACTGATTAGCACAGGACTGTCTGTCTGGGGAGATTTCTTTCAGTTCTTCCTGCACTGTGGCCAGGAGCTGAGCAAGTCCCATGCCTGTAGGTATGATGAGCCTGGTTTCGAGGTGTAGGTGAATCGTTTCATGGTCAGCCTGGCTAATTCTCATCTCTAAGTTGGCTGCATTTTGTTTGCAGGGAAAGATGGCATATACTCTCCTTAATGCCTTTCATTCCTGTAGAGCATCCGTATCTGTGACTCTCTCAAGCCAAGGAGGAAATGTGAGTGAGTGGGAAAAAGCCTGAGAAAATCAGAGAAGAAAGGCTATGAAAAACACAGCTTGAAAGTTGCTTTATGATAAGAAGAGCTATTTCTTTTCACTTGTTTTGAGCCTGAAATATGCTGGTTTAATCTGATGCATTCTAGTATTTCTCCCACCTGATTTTCTTCTACTTAATTATGCCCTACCTTATGTTCTCCTTCCTTGAGACTTTGCTAAGTTCATGAAACCATTTCTGAGAAGGCCACTTACAACTTCTAAGATAAAACTGAGTTTCTTAGATGATTGAATAAAGGTGGGTTTGGTTGTATTCTCTGTAGTAATAATTTTTTTAGCACTCTTCCTGCTTTTTAGCTGTGCTGATGCTTTCGTAAGAACAGTCCACTGTAAATACAGGATTTCATTCCTGAATCATCCCAAGCCCATCATTATGCATAAGAAGTTGAGGTGTTTTTTCCCCACCACAAATACCAGACTGTGTTTAAATGGTATTGAAACCTACCAGCCATTTTAACAGTTGTAATCTTTCCCCATCCCCTTGTGATTCATTAGTGGGTATAATGAACACAATATATGCTTAATGCAGATGGCCCTGGGGCTGCAGGGTTAGTGTCCTTCTCCTGGGAAGACTGACCTTGTACTGTTTATTTCCTGTCTAACTGGTTCTCTAATACAGATGAGGCCTTTTCCTGTTATCCCATGGCTGCCTAGTTTTTATAAAAACTGGGACTTTTTTTGTGGGTTTGCTATTTTTTTCCTTTTCTTTTAAGTAGCTTTCCTTCCTTTGAAGGGAATCTTTGGGAATTGGCTATCAGTTATTGAGGAATAACTTCACATCAGTGAAACTGTGGTAACAGACTATATGTACACTCACCACAAATGTGAAGTAGCTTAATTTAAACATCTGTCTTGTTTCCAAACAATCAACATTCAGCTGTAACTAATCTACATTGCAATCGCATCCTAGCTTGCTTCATAAATTTTAAAGTTTCAGTATTTGGGATTTAGTTTTGGTCAAAGAGTGCCCTGGGTGTATTATAGGAACTCTCTTCTGCTTCTTGTTCTTCCTACTTGTCAGACCAGGTTGACTATTTCTGTATTACACTCTGCTTTGCTTATTTGTCCTTTCTCAATAAGAATTTTACACTTTGTTTATCTGTAGGCAAGATGGGACCTAATGTGAAACTGAATGGCAGAATTAAAAGAGTGGCATGAGTACTTGCACTAAGAAGCATGCCATATCAATAAATGAAAGCAGAATTTGTAGGTATAAGCTCTTGGTCCTTGGCAAAGTCTCTTAAGTGAGAAAAAAAAAAAAAAAAGAAATTATTTCCAGATTCATAGTCTCTATATAAGAGTAATTTAGGCCGAAAAAGACCCAAACCCCAGTTTTTTTCTGCCTCCTTTCTGTTCCCTGTATTTCTGCCCACCAACACATGATTGAGAACTTTAAAAGCAAACTTCTGGTTTCCATATTCTTCCAGAGAATTTAGCCTTTCATGTCTGTAACTGCAGACTTACAAATGAGGAGGATGTTGCTGCTTTATTTACCAGAACTGCGCCAGGTTTTCCTTCTTTTTGTTTGTAATCCTCAAAGTGGAATACTTGGCATGGAAGCTAGAAACATATTTTATTCAAAATCAAGCATACAGAACTTGGATGCATGTATTTCCAGCTTTTAAGAATAATTTTTTTGAAATTATTAGTATGAATTTGCTTACATTTCATATGTGGGTTTGTACATGCAAGTGTCTGAATACACTTACATGGGATGAGCTGGTTTTGGTAACATGCAGGCACACCAAGAAATCAGGTAAGGGTATATTCAGAAGAACTGAGCACAGCACTTATAAAAACCCCAAACCAACATTTTAAAGGTTTATTTGTTCTCCTCACAATTTGAAATTAATACTGTTTCCTTGACTAGGCTGAAACAAGTATTGAGCTACTCAGGAGGCTGTGGTTTAAACTAGTTTTTTCTGGGACCCATTCTCAGTCTTTCCCAGACATGGAATAAAGAGTGTCAGTGAAAATGAGAATTTGCCCTGTGTTTCAGTCCTGTGTAACTCTCATGAAGCACACTTTTTCTTCTACTCTGCCTTAGTGGAAAAAACACTAAATGCACTTTTCAAGTAAGCTAAGTGAGGGAGGGTTATCAGAGGAAAACAACCCTATGATGGAATTTCTCAGCACACTAGCAAATATGTGCTACAGTGTTTCACACTAAGATGAAGGACTTGTCTATAATTCTAGGGAGCTGTATACTTGTCATCTTCCCCAAAAAACTAAGATTTTGAAAAGCAGTAACTATATAGGCAGTGTTTTAGTTTGATTGTTATTAATAAAGTCACATTCTAAATTTTAATATAGCAGCAAACATCTGTTGTATGTCTATTGTTTTTACTTGTAAAAAGCAAACTGACTTTCAGTTGATCAGCTGTCATGATTCAAATTTTGAATACGAGTATCCACTCTTCTGCTAACAAAAGTTTCTCATGGTTTGTGTATGTTAAGCTTAGCTCAATATATATATCTGGTCTTCCAAGAAAAACAGAATCAGGCAAAAGTGTCTCTAATGCAAAAGTTATCAGATTTTACCAAGTACCATTTAAAATCACTTCCCTCATTCTCTGTAAGTGAGATTTTCAGGCCTTGCTTAATTAAGGATCAAGAATAAAGTGATACTAAAATAATGACTCTTTAAAAATTCCCATGATTTATACTCAAATAACAGTTGTCCCATAGAGAGGTAATTATCAACTACTTGTGTGTAGCAAAATTATAATTAGTTTATTGTATTAAATCTCAGAAGGGTAGAACTGAAAAACAAAACCTTTAACTAGTTTTTGCATTATTAGACACTTTAAAGATGGATGCTTATTATCCTGGGGTTTTTTAATTGAATTTTATGTTGTATTTTGTATCAGTAATGCTGGATCAAAACCTGATTTCCCTGCTTCTGTGGCTGATCTCATTCAATTCAATGACACTTTATGTGAATCAGACCCAAAGAATGTGGCTTTGTATGAAAAATATCCTCCCAGAGGGAGCTGTAGTAGGCTCACACTTAATATAAAGGGGAAAAAACCAAAAAAAGAAGCACGTTTATGTTTCCTTGTCTTGTTGTACAATGATTTTCAGTGAAGTTTCATATTCCGTGAAATTAAATCTGTAGCCAAGATGATATGATATTGAACAATTTTTATAATTCAGCATGCAGGTCTGTGCTGTTGAAACAATAGGCTGAGTGTTTTAAGGTGCAGATATCCTGACTAAAATAACGTGTTGCAAAAGAGATTGCAGTGCATTTTCGATAATGTTGAGCAGAGAGATGCTTGTGAACTCTGCATGGTGTGTTACTGTCATGGGAATAGTTAACAAGATAAAGAAAATCTCAGCTTTCTGTCTGTTTACAAAACTGGCCTTTCTGGAAGGACTGGAAAACAAGAATACAAATACATAATCTGCTTGCCTTCTCTTTCTACGCCTCCTTCTTGCCTCCCTGCATTGAACCAAAAATAAAGGGGAAGACTAACTGTAAGAAAACAGCATTAGAGTCCGTCCTCCTCTTCCTTAGTTTTCTCTCTCTGTTTTATACACCACTGGGAGCTGGTGGTTGTGTGGCAACGCAGCTCCCCTGATAAGGTGTGATTCAGTGCTGTAGTGCCGACAGAGCAGAACTCTGCTGTTAACTCCTCCTTACTCACCCTGCAGTCCAGAGGTGGATCTGCATAGTTCAGGAGTGAAGCTTGATCTTGTTTGCAGTGGAACACCAATGCGTGTTTTTGCCATATTAGGCCACTCCTGTGATTTTAAAGTAATGAAGGTGTCCTTGACCTTTTTTCAATTTAATTTTCCCATTTTCTCTTCATTTTGTGCTACTTCTAAAAGCTCTGTATTGTACCCCAGCTTTGTCTTTCCCCCTCTTTTGTCCTAGTACTTTCACATCATAGATCTAAGAATCATCTGATTTTCTTTGATCTGTTCCTCGTCCCCTAAAATTCTCCTGTTGTTTAGCTAGTTGTGCTCCTGACAGTGGTTAATAAGTGCTGAGTCACCACTTCATAACCCAGAAGAGCTGTGAATAGAGCAAAAATTTTTGTTTGTAAATCCTTCAAGAAAGAATTTGTGAGAGAGTGAAAAAGGATCTATGTCCCTCTTCCATACCTTTCCAGGTGATCCTTACAGATCAGATTGGTTGTCAGGACATGTCTTCCGAGGCCTTTTAAAAGCTTTACATTCAGTATTTTCTTCCTTGTCCTGTCCTTTAGCCTTTACTTGTCTCAGTTTACAATCCCACTTTTTCTGCTTTCACTTCAACTCTAGTATTATTTGGGTCTTGGCGCATGTTTTTCCATCTCCAATTGCTTTCAACTCTCTCTGTTTTAACATCAGTAGCTTATGGGCTTTTCTGGTTGTGCTTTCAGCTTTGTTAGGCTTCCAGTCCTTGTCAGTGCACTGGTTTTTTGATTACACTGGTCCACTGTATTCCTTGGTAGGAGTGATGGTGAAGGAATATCTATTTCTATCTTACTGGGCAGGAAATGCCACCTCCTTGAGATTTTTACTGTGTTTTTCTTGTAAAAGTGAAAATGGAATATCTTTCAAAAGGGTGTCCTTGAATGTAAGAGGTACAGGGGTGCTGAGCTTCATGAGGGTAGGAAGCAGGTGGCCATGAGGAAAATGCTGCCTGTTTCTGGGAGCATGGTCCAGGAATATGATGTCCCTGTAGCATGATCATGCCCTTCTCTGTTTTTCTATCATCAGGTTTGGGCTTCTTTTTGCTTCTTATTTATCTTTATGACCTGGACAGCCTTTGTGAGCAGATAATGTAAAATGCTCTGCATGTGTTTACACAATCTTGTATGAGCTCGCCTCTTGGAAAATATGAAGGAGACTCAGATATGCTGAAATTTCAGAAAATTCATTAACTATAGACACGGAACTGCATGATCTTTTTCAGTACTCAGAATAAGACCAAAGCATGCATTTTGACTGAAGACAAATTAGAAACATAAGGAGACTGAAATGGGTGCAACAAATAGCATCATTCTCCACAGTTCCTATCAGTGGCTGACCAAGGAGGTTCTTGTACTAAGGAATCTTAACTTTACCAAGATGCAGTAGGTAAGCCTATGTAGTAATGCTTTTCCAGATTTTCCTTTCTTTCATGCTATGGGAAATCTCCACAAGCTTTAAGAGGCTGAGTGTCTTTAAACCCAGTTTCAGTTCCCAGAGAGATGGCTTCCACTGCAGGATCACTCCTTTGGGTTCCTGAAGTGCCTGTGAGCATACAGGGAAAGGGGGGGAATCAGGGAACAATGAGGAAGAGTAGGGACTTTTATGTTCTCTTTGCACTCTCAGCTCTCCGTACTGGAAACAAGTAGAAATATTTCTGGATGATGAACCTGTGACTTCTTGTGGGTAGCCATGAGGGCAGAGTCTTCACTGGGAGCTGAGGAGAAGCTTTCAGGAAATGCAGTCTCTGTAGCACAGATTCTTGACTCACCTAAAATTATAATAGTGGTGATCCTTTTAATCTGTACAAAGAGCTTGCTGGTGTGGGAGATTTTTATTTTACCTGGTTGGGTATCGCGTTTTGATGCAGCAGATGGCATGTGTATGACAAGTGCACTTTGGTAAGAGAGTAAACACAGCAAGAAATACATGCCAACCCAGTCACATTTTCTTAGGCCTTTTGTAACATCAAAGCACCCTTGTGCAATGCTCATTACAGTCACCTGATGCAAGAGCCAAGGTTTCGTGATAGCTTTCTTCTGTTGTTTCTATGTTAGTACAGCTGGCAAGATTCTTGAGATATAAGGAAGAGCAATGTGATATTCAAGGTGAGATGTGTTAATTGAGCCATAGCTTGCACTGAGAGAGATTAACTTCTGTTACTTTTCCTGGAAGTATTTTGTGTTGATGCATAGCTTTTTAAAATTAATTGAGATCCTAGCTTGCAATATAAGTAGGATAGGACTGAAACGTATGATTTTGTTTATTTTGAGCTTGGTGGGGAGGCATTCCTCATGAATCAAATGCTGAGTTGAGACTACTGGTCTGCATGGCTCTAACAGAACAAGTGAAGAAGGATGTTTTTGGGAACTGGGCTGTTCAGTGGGTTGGAACAAAAGAGCCCTGAGGTAGGGAATCACTTTTGTTATCTGAGATTCCCACCACTGAACTTCTGCGTGGGGAAGAGTCTTCTGCAGAACTTCCGAGGAATTTAGCGAGTGTTAAAGAAAGCAGAGAGGGTGCCCACAACCCACTGAGAGATCCTTCAACTCCATGTCTGCCATGGGGCCAGAGGATCAGAATTTCCAAAGTATTGTTTGCATTACCTGTTTGGAGATTACTCGCAAACATCACCTGTACAGATACAGCTGTGAAGGGCAACTTGGCCTTGTATTACAACTTCATAGGGGAATTTAGCTGACTTTTTGCAGATACTGTTTCTTATGATAGCCTTCCTTCCAGAAGAACTTGGAGAATGTCTGTATCTGTGTGGCATCAAACTCTGTCCCTGACTATTTATTGATAATGGTGAGTGCATTAAACATCAAAGTCTTATTTCTGTGGGGAATCCAGTCCCTTGTCTGGTCCCCCAAGTCCAGAACTTGTCATCCTTATTGACCCTTCCTATTTTATAATTACTTCAGACATCTGCATTCCACCGATAGTCTCTAATTACCTCAGGGCAATGTTAAGCTGTTCCTTTTTGTTGTTCAGAGTATCCAGTGGGAATGGCTTCAGAAAACCTTCAGACTGACAGAAGACACAAAGCATGCCTATGTTCCCTCTCTGTACTTTGTCTCATCCATGTGCTCAGACTTTTTGAAAGGGTATGTTTCTCCTTGTTCATGACAACCACCCTGATGTGTGATTTTCTACACCACAGCAGGTTATTCGCTGACTTTAAAAAATAAGACTGAACTGACTTTTCAGGTAGTAATTGCCAAGTTTCTCTCTCTGTATAGGATTAATTCCCATGGTCATGTTCTGTCTTTGCGATAAACCCTGTTTCAGTTTTAATTCACCTTATTCACCTTATTCTTCACCTTATTCTTCACCTTATTCTTCACCTTATTCAAAAGATAATAACTGTATTATCTTTTGTTTCAGTAACAAAACCTTTAGGAATTATGAATCCAAATGTAACCCTGTTGCATTTATCATAGTTATGGCACTCACTGTTTGGTTCGTTAGGGTGATGGATTAAAAACCTGACTGACAAACTGAATGTCTAAGAGGAGCAGAATCATGGAGTTTTTTAGACTAGTGCTACTGTTCTCAGCTACCTGTGTTTATATTGCATCTTGTAAAGTACCAACAAGAACACTGTGTAAGAGTGATCTGAGTATCACAGCTTTGCATCCTTGGATATGAACAGTTGATGAGGTAAATGAACTTTGATGTGCCTACTAGGATTACTGACTTGTGTTTGTTGCAGACAAACTGCCTTACTTTGGGTTGGTTTGGATATTCTCAGATATGAGTGGAGGAGTATGGTGGTTTAACCCCAGCTGGTAACTAATTACAACACAGCTGCTTGCTCATTCCTCCTTTCCCTACTGATGTGATGGGAAGGAGAATCAGAAAAAAAGAACCTAAAAAAGTAAAAGAAAACCCAAATAGCCCTCATGAGTTGACATAAGAACAGTTTGAAACACAGTAAAATATAATACTAACATAATACTAATGCTAACAATAATATTACACTGATAACAATAATATTATACTAATGTAACAATACTACTAGTAATACACTAATGATAACAATACTGATGATAATAATAATAATAAAAAAGTGTGACAGAAAACTCCAGAAAATCAAGTGGTACACAACGCAATTGCTCATTACCCACTGATCAATGCCCAGCCCATCCGCAAACACTGATTGGCAGCCCCCAGACATGCTGAACGTGCATATACTGTATATACTGAACGTGCTGCTTTATTTTGTGGAATACCGTTTGGCCAGTTTGGGTCAGCTGTCCTGGCCATACTCCCTCCTGGCTTCTTGTGCCCCTCCTCAATAGCAGAGCACGAGACACTGAAAGTCCTTGACTCAGAGCAAGCACTACTGAGCCACAAGCAGAACAGCAGTGTGTTATCAACATGATTCTCATACTAAATCCAAAACACAGCACTGAAGCAGCTACTAAGAAAATTAACTCTCTCCTAGCCAGGACCAGGACATGGAGAATGTGTAACAAAAGCGGGCATGGCATGAAATGGGCAGGTGCAGCTGAAGGCTTTTTGAAGATATTTCTTCAAGCCCCTGTTGGCAAAATTATTCACCCAATGCTGGGACTGTCTTCAGACTGTGTATCACATAAACTCAACTTATTTCTGGATTTTCATGCTGAAGCATCTGAGTCAGCAAATGTGTCCTACTAATATATTCAGCCCAGTATGTTTTGGTGAAACAAAGATCTTGTACTGCAACTCTGCTGCTGTCATCAAACTGTGCAGTCTGTCCCAGCACATGCCTTTTCTCAAGTGTAACCCCCCTTCTTCCCCTAAAATCTAGAATTGTAAAAGTCTTACTGGCCTGCCAGCACATGTCTTCAAAGAACCCAAGGGGCATTTTTAATGAGAATTGCTTTAGAATTCCTAGCTTGATTTATGAGGAAAAGACAAAAATAATCACAGAAATATTATCCTCTTACCTGTTAAAATTTCTGTCTTCAACTTTTTGGTGATAACAGCTTAACTTTTTGCAGATGGAATAACCAAATGTTTACCTGTTTTCCACTTAGAAATATAGACTTTCTTTACTTAAATGCAAGAGAGTTCGAGAGAAAGGGAAGTGGAAATGTAAAGGATTAGAGGTCTTCATTCTAAATTGTGGAATAAATAAACATTCAGGACTTCAGCATTGGATGTTTCCTGAAAATTTTTCCTGTAACTTGTCTTTGAGAAATATAGCTGAAAAGTTTTTTAGCAGTTTGATGTACTTTTCTAAGGAGGTTTTTGTAACTTTACAAAGTTAGACAAACATGGTAATAGGTCTTTGCTTTTGGTTTCCTTTCATCAGACTATCAGTGTTAATGTATGCATTTCATTCTTTCTGTTGAACAAGACTACATTACAGCCACAGAAATAAAGCAGTACAATAATTCTGCATTATTTATATTCATGCATTCATAATAATAATTCATAGGTATGTTCACAGGTATAGGAATCCACTCCAGCCCATGCTGAGGTCATCATTACAACGGTGCCCTGAGTCTTATCAGCATCTTCACTGCCTTTCTGAAATTGCCAAACCTGTTCTCATTTATGCTGCACTCAGCCACTAGACATAATTTCTCACTATTCAGTAACACCTCCCTCTCCTTCCCCCCTTAAAAAAAAAAAAAAAAAAAAAGAAAAGCCTGACTCCCAACATTCCTCTCATGTCTTACAAATATTTGTGTAAGTCCTTGGCAAGAAGCTTACTCTTCCTCACCACTAGCCAGTCGTCTTCTGCTACCTTCTATGCCTGTGTCTTCCAGCACTTATTCCTGTAGTTCAGGTGGTGGAGGAGGTGTGTACCATAGTTTGAAACACCCTTCGATGCAACTCCTGAGGATCATTAGCATAGGCAAGTAATATGAGAGAATGCAGAGGCATGGGGTGCTGGATATCTGGTTTTCCGTGGCTTTTATTTGAAAAGGAAATTAAACGTGGAAAACCCTAAGAAGGGGACGCTGTGGTGTAAACCTTGAAGACGTCATCGTGTATTTGCTGCTCTATGGGAGACATGCCTGGTGTGGCGCATAGGACAAGCAGAGACTGGGCAAGGCTCTGGGGAGGTAAGAGTGCACTTTTGTGTGGAAGCCGTGACCTGGAACCCAAGAGCAGGCTCGCACCATCGGGAGCAACGCTTGACTAATTCTGGCAGTTCCTGCTCTCTCTATGATTTGCTTTGTGGCTTTAGTGTTACATTAACTCCTCCTTAGTGTTACATTAATTCAGGGCAGACAAGTTCCTTAGGTTTCTTGTTGAGCTCCCAAATGGACATGTTCATCAAAGCCAGGATAACTTTCTGTGCATACCTCGCTTTTGCTGTATTCTTTTGCATGAATTTATACTGCACATAAGTCTGAAAATAATGTGTTTCAGGATTTTTGTTTCCTTATTTTAATACCTATCACTGTAAGTACTATACTGAGGGGTTAGCTAGGGAAGTTTGTTTGCACTACACTAGTGATGGTCAATTCACGTGAGTTTAAATCCAAGGACTGAAACAACAACATCATTATTCTTATTCTTATTCTTATTCTTATTCTTATTCTTATTCTTATTTAGTCTTAGTCTTAGTCTTAGTCTTAGTCTTTTTATTCTTTTGCCCCTTGTCTGGTCCAGAGCAGAACTGCCTCTGAAAGTGCAGAGGAGGTATTCTTTGAGAGGAGACTGGCACTCTGTTACAAAGGTTGCCCAGTGCCAGGTCCAGAACTCCACTACGACATTTCTTGCCCATGTTGGTTCTGCTGACTTTGTTTCAATCTCTTAATTGGTTTTTATAAGCTTTGAATCAGAGCAAGCAAGAGCAATATTCCTCTCATAAAAATGGTAGTAAAACTTCCTGCAGCTTCTGAAGTGAATTTCTGTGTGTCCTCATCCTAGCAGGTCTGTCAGTAAACCGACATGCAGTGTAGCCAGGAGGAAACTTTTCAGGTAGAACTTTTCCTAAGCAGATGAAAATACGAGTCTGTTGTTCTCAATCTCCAAGTCTAGTTTATGTGAAATCTCAGATGCCTTGTAATAGCTACAAGTCTGTTGATGCAAAATTGCGAGTATTTTTCTTGTGTGTAGTTTGTCAATATTACTGGAGGTACCAAAACAGAAAAAGTAGAAAGAAAACTGTGCTCATCAAGGGGACAGTGCTGCTCTGCTTGATGCTTCTGGCAGAAATTGTGCTGTGTAGGACAGGAACAGGATCGATTTCAGATTTTTCATGTGTTTACCCTCTGATGCTTCCTGCTGAGCTACTCTTTTTTTTTCCCCAGTAGCCTGAAACACATTCCAGAAATGTCTGTGTGAGGTAGAAGAGTGCCAAGGCAGCTGATGAATAAGAGACTTTGTGATGAATCTAGTAAAATTGGACCTTTTCATTCAGAGAATGGTTCTCCATTACTGAGTCTTTTGTTGCCTTCTTTCGAATTGCCGGGGAGAGGAGGAGATGTTAAGTGTTGTCCTGCAACACTTCCCTCTAGCGTGAATTGCTAGAGGTTAGAGGTAGAACAATTGAGAAGGGTGAATTGCTTTGACAGAGAGGGGGGTGGGTGGGGGAAAATGCAGAGGAAGTTGGCTCAGTTTGTTAAATCTGAAGATGCAGCAATGGTATTACCTCACTTCTAACACTACCCAGCTTTGGGATATTTAAATTTATCTTGGAAGTTTGATTTTGAGCTTGCTGATTCAAGCTGAGAGATGATAATAAAACTTTCAGCTTTAAAACCACAATTTTTAAACAGATGTTCAGGTCTTACTGACTTCCAGTTACTTGGAATAAATCTGTAAGTTGAATTTTCTTTTCCCCCGAGTTCTAAACTATTTTGCAACAATACTATTATTCTAAGATTTGGTTTATTTGTTGATACTTCAACTTGGAGCTTCCTACAAAGAGAATTTGGATTGCATGTATATTTTATCCAAGTTATGTTAGAATCCCAAACATACCTTTTTTTCCTGCATAAAGTGCTCCTGTAGCAACAGCGGGAGAACTATTGCAGTTTGTATCTTAACAAGGTGGTGTGCAGTGTGTGGTCAGGGCTGCAGCAGCTGTGTTCTAGGAGTGCACCTTGGTGAAGTCATGCTTCAGATGGTACTATCTGATTAGTAATAGGCAACAGTATATGGAAACATAGATGTGGGAGCTGTCACTTCAGGAAGGGGCACTTGATGCAGTGGAGGAACTGCCTTGTAGTTTGACAGGAGTCCTTGCCTGTAAATGCTTGCAGTTAGCAGAACTGAGTCTCATAGACTCATCTCTAAAACCTTAGTTCTTCGTTAGGTCTGACAGGCTATCACACAAATGTCTTTGAAATTAATCCATTATTTGAAATTCCTGTGGTGTTTTTTAACTTGAACACCTTGAGAGAGAGAGAAGTGTCTTTAAATATTTCAATATTTTCGCCTTCAATTATTGTAGGATCTCCTGTTCTCTCCATTTGCAATTTTTCCTTCTCTCCCAAGTTGAAGTGGGCAGCTCTGTTGCAGCTTCACTGTAGCATCCTTTTAGCATTGCTGCTAGAACCATCAGTTTCCAGCTTTGAGGGAGCTGCCCTGTCTCCACAGATTCTTCCAGTTTTTTGTGTTGGCTGCTGGTGCATTGGCTTGGCAGCCACTGTTGTCTGGGAGAGCTTTTTAGAGACTCCAATGCTTATTTTGTATGAAAATCTTCTGGACAAAATGTCTAACTCAGGAGGAAGGCAGCTGCTTTCCATGCTGCGCCCAAGTTCTGTGTTTCACTTCTTTATTATGTACAGGGGGTTTGGCTGGGAAGACTGTCCTCCCTCTCCGTGCTGCTTGTTCTTCTGAGCAGTTGCAGCAGCCAGCCTCCCTTCAGATCTCAGGGGGAGACCTTGGAATGCAGTGGCAAACATCCAGATCTTTTCAGTGCTGGGGAAATGCCCTGGCAGGGCGCTTGTTGAGGAGCACTGCAAGATATCTGGCTAGATGGGGCTACTTCCCTCCACCACCACGCAAGAAAGGAGAGAAACCAGAAGTGGGTACAACAAGTTGCAAGAGCAAGGCAGCCTCTTCTCCCCATACCTGTGAGGGAACCACCCCAATAGCCCATGCCGCCAGCTGCAGAAAATAAAGCTGTGGACACATTGGTTCCCTGCAAGTGTGCTGAGATACCCTTTCCTCTTGTGCCAGCAGGTGACAGTCTCCCCTCCCAGCAAAGGGACTTCCTCGGTCTTAACTCTTTAACATTCCTGTAAAAGTGAGGCTCTGATCTTAAGGCAAGATGGAGGAGCTGGTATCCTCAGTTTTCTTCAGACATTTCCTGTTTTTTTTAATGGGCTCATAGAAGCTACTGATCCAAGTCAGAAAATACTGGATATTGTAAAAATTGTAATGAACACCTGTCCAAGAGAATTTGTGACTGTATATTACACTTTCTGCAGAGTGGCATGGAGATGAGGAGCTTTCTGCCTATTCTGAAGGTTTGGGTGTTGTTTTTTTTTTTTTAAACCAAAAAAACAGGTTGTTGCCTAGTGTTGTTGCTACAGATCTCCAAGACGTAGCATCCAGGACTGAACATGTTTTGCAAGATGTCTGCTCTCTTGTTGCTGCCCTCCTCACCCTAACTCCAGCTTGCTACTTCCTCATTCATTTAATGAAGACAGAGGGCTCTTTATTGTATGATAGTCAAAATGTAATATGATAGTGTTGCAGGAGAGCTAGTAGAGTGGTCATAACCAGGTGTTTGGCATTTTCTGTTTCAGAGAGATCTGTAACTGTAAGAATGGCTTCTGTCTTACTCAGTCCCTAAGCAGGAAGGGAAGGCAGGTTTGGATTGCTTTGTTGTGTGGCAGCATCTGTGCAGCCACGAGCCTTTCCAGGGGCTGCAAGTCGATTTGGACGGTGGTGTGAGTTAGGTGTCTCTTAACCTCCTGAGGAGGAAAATGCCAGCTCCTCTAACAGAGGTAAATGTGGAGCTGGGTCTCACCACATGTGAAAACCTCTGAGTTGGCAAACCAGATAGATGTGAAAACCAATACAGAATCTCCAAAACACCAAATTTTGGATCACATGTTTTCATGAGGGAGAGCAGATCTGTTTTTAAAAAAAGACATCGGGATTCTTTTGTACCTGGCTTCCCATGAAAGAAGCAGCTGAGGTTTCCCTATAGAATGTGCTTTAGTTTGCTGGTCAGATCATCGGTTGTAGATATTCCTGCTGTTTCTGTTTCACCTTCTGTTGTACTTCAAGTGAGCCAGCACACATTACAGTACTGTGTTTCCTGAGCGTAAAGCAGGACTGATAAATTGTTGTTTTAGAACTGCTTCTTGAAAGACATATCCATCATTTTGTGGACAAGTTTAATAACCAGAACATGCTTTCTTCATTTTTGAACATGTATCTCTTGAAATATGTTATCTTCCATGTCATCCCACAAACACATTGTTTCTTGGAAGTAATATGCTGTAAGTTACTGTGCTTACAAGTGCAGAGTGAAAGTCTCTGACAAAGAGAACTTGCATAGCTTACATGGAAAAGTAGCTTAATTCTTCTGTCTTTAAAGATTAGTTTCATTTTGGAGCTTCTGTCCTAACAATATATTTAAAATAAGACACCGCCAATAGTTGTCTTGGACAGTTTAGCCATTAAGGCAGTATCAAAATCAGTTAATAGCTGTAGCAGCCTCCTGTTCTCTCAGAGAATGATGTGTGACTTTTTCTTCTATCTAAATTGTATATAGGTATTTAAAAAAGGCTTACTGTAAATATTCCATTGCTAAAGGAGTATTCAACCCACCACTGGATGCAATTATATTCCTATATGAAACCATCCTTTGACCCACTAGTATCTTGTATTTCTTTTGGCAAGTAGAATACATGCAACATAAACCCTGAAACTGAATTCTTACTACAGTCATTGTACAAATTAATTTATTTTAAAAGTGGCAAAATCTTTTCATATTGCCCCAGTATATATGCTGATTAGTATCTTCTCACTTCATTCATACCACATAATAGTTGGGTTTGGATGGGATGCCTAGAGATCTGTGGAAACCTCACAGATACTTCATGTACTGGAACAGTGCTTTAAAAACAGATACACAGTACTTTGTGTACTGGAACAGTGCTTTAAAAACCTGAAGGAAACTAAATCAGGTCCTCATACACAGTGCTTTCCTAATTGAAGATGAAACCACTTTGGCTCGGTAGCTTTCAATTGTACTGCTGATCTCCCAACAGTAGCGCACTGCTATTGATTTCATCTCTAGTAATCATTTCTCAGCTGCCCTTACATCATTGCCATGTTTTTGTCCTTTACCCTTGACTGAGCTTTTGAGCAGTGAGCATCTGGTGAAGGTAATGACAATGATGAAAATATAACCATTCAGAAAAAAAAAGCAGGCAAGGACGTCTGCACCAAGAGGTTTATGTTGGGTGTTCAGCTTCAGAGGTGTAGCAGTGAGATCCTGTTGGGAGGTCATTTATTCTGACAGTGATTGGACAGGGCATTGCAAGTTTTGATCTCATATTTTGAAGAGTGGTCATGCTGGTCAAAATTTCAAGCTAGTAATAAATAATTTCTTGATTTTTGTTTAAAAAGAGATCAGCATCTCTTGGTGCCACAAAACTAGCCTCCAAAAAGAGAACCTCTCTTCCACCTTTTCTCTGATTACTGTATTTAAGTTGGTGATAGACTATCCTGATGATCCTGCACTTGTCTCTCTTTTCTTCATGGCAAACTTGCAGTCTGTATATATTTGATGCTGTGTTAGGTGTTGAGTCTCTGCAGGCATTCCCTCCTCTCTTGCCTTAGTTTGTTACCTGCCAAATCACTAGTGGTCAGATGCTTAAGGAATGAGTGAATTAGTTCTTGATGGATTTTAAAGACAGCCCACTGACTTCTGGTGCAGGGTCCAGTATCAGACAGCAGACCAATGGCTCATTTCTAAGTAACAGAACAGTAACAAATACAGATTGGTAGTACAATTACTCAGGTTCAAATGACAGCAAATCTCATAACTCACCAATACTGGGCTAAGCTTAATGTCCAGGTGCACAAAGACTTACATGACCATAGTGACCAGGCAGACCAGCAGGAAGCTGGGAATGGTGCTTCTTCAGGTGAGGAGTGCATTAGGTTTGCACAGCCAGGTTTTGGTAGCAGGTGGGCTACAGGGATTGCTTCTCTGAGAAGCTGCCAGAAGCTTTCTCTTTGTTCTGTACAGGCAATGCCAGCTGGCTCCAAGATGGAGCCTCCACTGGGCAAGGCCGAGCCCATCACTGATGGCGGTAGTGTCTCTGGGATATCAGAGTTAAAAAGGGGAGAAGGTTACTGCACACAGACAAATTGCAGCCAGAGAAGAGAGGAGTGAGAATATGTGAAAGAGAGTTCTGTGGACACCAAGATCAGTGAGGAAAGAAGGGAAGGAGGTACTCCAGGAGCCAAAGCTGAGATTCCCTTGCAGCCTGTGGTGAAGCAGCTGTGTCTCTGCAGCCCAAAAGGTCCATGGAGGAGCGGAGATCCACCTGTATCCCATGGTGGACCCCACACCATAGCTGGTGGATGCCCAAAGAAAGCTGTGATCCTGTGGGAAGACGGCACTGGAAAAGCCCCCTGGCAGGACTTGTGACCCCACAGGGGACCCACGCTGTAGCTGCCTGTTCCTGAAGGACTGCACCCCATGGGAGGGACCCACACCTGAGCAGTTTGTGAGGATCTGCAGCCTGTGGGACAGACTCACATTGGAGGAGTTTGTGGAGGACTGTCTCCTGTGGAAGGGACCCCAGGCTGGAGCAGAGGAAGAGTGTGAGGAGTCCTTCCCTGATCCTGGTCCTCCAGAGGAGGAAGGCAGAGAATCAGGAATTCAGTTAAGCCCAGGAAGGAGGGAGAGGTGAGGGGATAGTGCTTTTAAGATTTGGTTTTACTTCTCCTTATCCTACCCTGATTTGATTGGTAATGAGTTCAAGTTGAGTCTGTTTTGCCTGTGATGGTAACTGGTGAGTGATGTCTCCCTGTCCTTAGCTTGACCCATGAGCCTTTCATTATATTTTCTCACCCCTGTCTAGTTGAGGAGGAGAACAACAGAACAGCTTTGGTGGGTGCTTGGCATCCAGCTATGATTAAACCACTGTAAGGAACAACTTGGACCAGCCAGGGAGCTCAAGAAATGCCGAGTTCTCCAATTAGACAATTTTTTTACTGCTGAGCTGTGCAGAAGCACTGCCTGGACTTGTTAATCAGTGACCATGTCCCACCTCCACTCCCCATCTTTGACAGTTCTGTCCTTGGTGTGC
The DNA here is from genome assembly GCA_024500445.1 of Entomyzon cyanotis. NCBI lineage: Eukaryota > Metazoa > Chordata > Aves > Passeriformes > Meliphagidae > Entomyzon > Entomyzon cyanotis. The sequence continues at coordinate 38,722,550 of JAKEPQ010000871.1, read as the reverse complement.
TCAGGTGAGGAAATACTGCATAAGGCAGTACTAGTCCTGCACTTACACGTCTGTCAGCATCAGCTGGGAGCTGATTATTCTGTTTTTGGAAGGTATTGGTGGTGATGTTGGAGGCAGATGTTTCCCCAGTGTCAGAGTTAAGCTCTGCTCCCATGGCAGTTGGTGGTTGTAATGGATGATCTTTGTCTTTACTGTTCATAGAGATTTATTTTATGTGAGTGTATTCAGTTTTCTTACTTTCCATTTGTATACTGAAAGGAAGGCAAGCTTTCATTTCCTAATATTTTTAAGGAAAAAAAAAGTGGGATAGTAAAGTGGGTCATTCAGTCAGTCATGGAAGCTGGGAACAGCAGTAGGGTGGCCACAGGGAGCAAGCCATCTCTAGATAGCCATTTTTTTCTCAGAAGTGCTTATGACTGTGCTCATGTGTTTTATTTCATGAGTTTTTAATGTTAGTATTTTAAAGGTTAGGGCATAAAGATAAATTTGTTACAACTTCCTTAAACTAGAAGGGGATCAAATTTAGGATTCCCCTTCTCCTCACTTGCCCTTACAGGAAATGTTTTCGTGCATTTGTGGCTTTCCAAAATGGACAAGGAGAGGGGAGTACCTACTCATGAGGGTTGCTGTAACTTCATTACTGATTCTACAGCCTGTCCTATGTATTTCTTTACCTACTGTATGCTGACATCATCTGGATCCAGCTGTTGCTGAAATAAAAGGCCATTTTGCTATGTTCACCTGCCTAAAAAGCTACTGTAAGCAGAGAAGAAAGAGAGAAATACTTTGAATCCATCTGTTAGGATTGGACTAACTGCCAAATTAGGAGGGCTGTTTGGCCCCATGGTAATCTTTGCTGTGGGCATGTGAGAACTGAAATAATAATTGTAATAGTCTGGTTTCTTTTACAGCCCCTCAAGTCAAATGTTTGTGATTATTTGCTGTAAGATACAAATCAGAAGCAATATGTGCATTAGGATTTGGAAACCATCGCATTACCCTAGTGTAGGAGGAGAAAAAAGAGCCTGGGTGAATTTGCTCATGCTAAGGGATATACTTGCAACACCCATTATCTGCAGCATAAATATCACAAGCAATTTAAAAAAGATACCTCTTGAAAACAAATCGCTGAATATCCACTTCTAGTTGATGGATCACAAGGCCATTACCCTCTTGTACAGCTTTTGCTCCAGTATCCTGCACAGTGCTTTATCCTGCGTAGTCATTTTGCTCAGCAGCGGAAGGCACAGGAGGGAAGAGGGTCACTGCATGCTCTGAAACCTCTCCTGCAGCCCTGTATTAATAGGCTCCTTTTTTCTGGCCTGTGTAATACCTGTTAGCTGCCCCTTGTGGCATGTTTGCACAAAGGTCATTCCTGCAGTGTGTTTGGCCTCAGTTTGTGCTGCAGCTGAATGAGATCAACCTAAACCCATATGTAACACTTTTCCCACCTGGTTAGATTGACCTTGGGAGTAAATCTGTTCCCTGGGGCTAAGTCTGGTTTTATGTATGTGCTGGGTCAAGGTATTAACTGTTAGTCAAAGTTGGTGGCTTGTTCACGGTTCATTAAAAATAAAGCAGACAAGCTAACACTGCTCTAAAGCTGTGCTAATGTTTTCCTTCCTGACACAGGTGAGGAGCTGACCTCTTTCCTCTTACCGGTGGTTCTGTATGCAAGAAGCTTAACTTGTCTTTGAAATCTCTCTTGCCAGTGAAAACAGCTGTGTTATGAAATAAGAAAGCTCGTCTCATCTGGTAAAGAAAAATGCTCTTTTACCCTATTACACAACACATAACAGGGCAATGTGGAAATGCAATCCCTCTGCATAACATAAATGAGTAAGTCAACTCTGAAATTCTTTGTTGCTGTAATTTACTGACCCTTGGTACCTTTCTCACCTCCTGAGCATGTCCCCTAGGCAGCTGGGGAACTGCTCAGTGCATTAAAGGACACCTGAGATGCTTTGTGTTCCCAGTTAATGCAGCTACTTTTGTGGATGCAGTGAGAGCTGTACTCCAGTTTTAGAGCTCCCTTTTATCCTGCGAGTGTAACAGCAGCTTTTGGTGCTGATCCTGAGCACCTACAGCTGTGAGTTCCTTCCAGCCTTGCCTCTTCACTTCTATTCAGAAGTGGTGGCACCACTCTGTAAGTCAGATGGTGGGTTGTGAGGATTCCTTATGGAGGTTGCATCTGCTCTGTAACTCCTCTACCCAGAGCAGCACAACTTCTTGTGACTGCTATGCTCTGCTTTTGTCACAGTGGTCCTTGCTGTGCCAGAAAACATCCAAATGAGACCTTCCACCCTTCTTTGGCTTCCTCAGGGTAGATGAAGTGCACGCTTGAGAGCAGTAATAAATGTGAATTTGAATGTTGCTTTTCAACTTTTATATTCTTTCCTCAGTGTTTCGATTAAGGCAAATTAAAAATGAATCACACAGCTGCCTATATTCCAAGGTCATTCAAGTTAGCAATTTAAATTTATTATGTATGATCGAGGCATAAAGACAAAATGAAAGGCTTCAGGGGGTCTTACAATACTAATTCATTAGAGATGATCAAAATAACAGAGTGAGATTTGCTAGACTCAGAGGGATCCCGGGATAATCAAACCATCCACAGGTCTGGAATCCCGTATGCTGAGATCCTAGATAAACATCCAGACTTGTAGACTGTTAGATCATCCATATTACATTGTCATTTCTTTGTCAGTGCAAAAAAACCAACAAAACACCCACTACCCCAATGGGGACAACATGTGGTGTATGACCATAGCTGCTGTAAGTTTCCTGTGCTTGTTTTAATTCTGGCTGGATATTTGTCTCTGGTTTCACCCTCTGGAAGCTGGGATATTGGCACCACCAAATACCTTTTGGTACAGCTAAACTAAATGTTACCTTTTTCGAAAAAAGATTAAGGCAGTCAGTCATCTTCTTATAAAATACATTATCATTATTATTAAAGTATCTTACATAATTTTCTAAAATCAAAGCACTGGGGCCTAAATAGCCGAGGTTCATTAGGCAGATGAAATTAAAGAAGAGAAGCATCTGGCAGAAGAATGGAGGACAGTGTAAAAATAGAGGCATATGGTAGTTTGAGTAGCATTAGTAATTTCTGAAATTACATTGCTTATGAACCTCTGCTCCATTCAAAGTAGAAGGCTGAGCCAACAAAGCTAATTTTCAGGAGACTCACACAGTGTTCCTTTCTTCCTGAAAATAAGAGGCTGAAGCTTGGGGAAATCAGAAGTACCTTTTGGCCAGCAGAAATTTTTGCTATAGGGACAATTTGATAATGTACCCTAAATAAGTCTTCAGAAAGCAGATCAGTAATTTTTAATATTTTTTTTAAGATGCTGTTTTCCCAGAACATGAGTCCTGATTCATTGTGATCAGTCAGTATAAGGATCCTGGAGAATATTCCTTGAATAAACACACCTCTTATTTGTACATATTTATTTGTATAGACTGTACAAAGAGGTTGGCTGGCTTTGTGCTGGGTTGTATTGTTTTTGCCATAACATGACTTAATGGAAACCTGTATTTCAGAAACATTAATGATTTTTCCAGTTTTTCATCTTAAAAAGGAGATTGGAAGATATTAAAGAGTCAGTTCCAATTTCTGTTGTAAACTTCTTGTTTCCAGGGTTTTTTGTTTGTTATTTGGTTGGGGTTTTTTTATTTGTTTGTTGCATTCCTCTTCATTTTTTCCTTTTCCTCCCTTACAATATTTTCCCATACTCTCTATTTTCATCTTTTATGTTCATTCTAAGAAACTTAGCTGGGTGTAAATGGTAGTACATTACTTCTTGCAGTATCACTGCATGTCACAGTAAGTCTGGAATCAGTGTCTCTATAGCTTGTAAAAGAGAAGTACAGGAAAATCAAATTACTCTGTCAGACCTGGGACTGGAATTTAGATAGGTGTTCTGGTCACATCACTGGACCCAGATACCTCTAATTGTTGCTTATTCGTCTGTCTGACTTTTTTCTCTTCTCATTGCTCTCTTAATTTGAGTTCTTCTCAAATGGTCTAGGTTACTCCAGGCGTGGTCACTCTGGAACTGCTTTGGTGTACATGCTCACCAGGCTCTCCATAACACCATCATGGTAGTAACACAGGCAGGACATGGCTTCTTTCGGTATCATAAATATGCTCAATAATAATATGGTGGCATATGGATATAGTGTTTATTAAGAATGACTGCAGAGCATATATACTGCTGTTATCTATGGGAAATAGGGTTTTCAGGATCATTTCCGATTTATAGAATTGTGGACACCTTTATATTTAGAGATTGAATGTTTCCTGAAGCAGAGAAAGTCTTTTTGACAGTTCGTTGAAAATTCCCTGGTGTCTCTGACTGTACTGTACCAGTAACGTGGTGTAGTCAGTAGGGGGTTATGTTAAATGGGAAATGCACATTTTGCTTTAATAGTCAAAGTGCAAGAGCATCTTATTCCACTGTAAGAAGGATGGCAATTGACAGCTTGTTAAAGGAGGTTATCATATTTTAAGATTTTAATAGTGATAAATACAAAGATCCTTTTTGCTGAATGCTTCTAATTGTGAAATAAAAGGAGCACAAAAATCAGTTTTCCCTCATAAAGGTGGCTGAAATTTATTTCTGAAATGACAAAGCTGTTTAGCTCTGTAGAAAGTGGTGAGACCTGTGCTGGTGTAGAGTTAACACTGGAGAGGTTCAGCTTTGGGACTGTTTTTCTTCACTCAGTTTTCAAAGAGCAGCTGCAAGTGCTCAGCTTTTCATGCACATTTTTAAACCAATTTGATTAGTAAACATGAGATGATGTAGAAGTTGCTTTTCTCAGAAAACCCTCTGGTGAGTTTTACTGTAATTTAGTGTGGTCTAGTGGTCACATTCAAGTGAAAAATAACTGTTATCAGTGTTCATACTTCACTTAGTCCCATTTTTGAGGTGAAGAGATCTGGAGAAACATGAGCAACTTTGATAAGTAGCCTAAGATTTCTTTATCAAGCTATGCTAAATTAATTAAACACAGGCTGCTTTACATCAACATCACTTAATTTTCTGTGTAATTTAAAAAAAAGTTAGTTTTAAATCACAGTCCAAGTCACACTGGCATATATTATTCACACAGAAGAACCTCTGCATTTTTCTGCCTTTACCTACTAAAATCAACAGTTCTCTAGCCAGTACCAACATGTCCAGCCTGAGAGGTATCTTTTATCCTTCAGCATTGTATTCTTTATTTCCGTTTAGGTTTTGGTTCACTGTGTGTCTCAGGTGGTTTCCTCCAGTACTGCTGCTTAGTCAGTTCGTTCCTATTTTTGCATTTGTAGACTTGATTATTCCTATCTAAATGCGGAACTTTGCACTTTATTGATTGCACCCTCTTTATTCCAGACCATTTCTGCAATTTGAAATGACTGAAAAGTCTTGATCTGCCTCTCTCTCAAGGACTTGGAACTTTACCCATAGTGATGTTAGAGACAGATTTCACAAGTGTCATCTCTGTTCCCTTGATTTGAAATGGGACTTTTGAACAAAACTGGACCCAGCATATACATATACAGGAGCCTATTAGAAATTGCAGGACAGTTTGATAAGGAAACTGTCAGAGATAACTACTGAGCTGTTGATTTTCTAAACCACTTGGGCACCTAGCTTGCACCCATAGGTTGTATATCCTTAGTTCATGAGTCGGTGTCAAAAGCCTTACTGAATTCAAGATGTATACACTGCTTTTCTTTTTGCCCAATGAGAGGTTACCCTCTTAAAGAGGAACATTACATGAGACACATTTTTTTATGAATTCTGTGTTGTTTGAGTTTTGTTAGCTTACTTCCATTCTTGTATTCGCCTTGTGGCTACGTAATTTATTTCTGGGTGGTAAGGGTGGGATGGCAGTTTGTGATTCTTTTAGTTTTTCTTCTTTTCACCTTTTCAATGACAGTCTTGACCTTCCTTTGTAGGATTCATGTTTTCACTCTTCTCAGCAAGTTTATAAATATGAACCTAAACAGGTGTAGGGACATCGGTTGAGCATTTTAATTGATAATATTTTGCAGCATATCCTGATCTCCCCTTTATTTTCTCTCATGGGCTTTCTTTTGTAGAACAAGACAAGGCAGGAAAATGAGCAGCTATACTGGCTTAGCTGGACCAAAAGCTCTTCTTGCCTCACAGAGTGGCCAGAAGTGTATGGCTAGGGAAGAGAAATAAGAAAACTCACATCTCCCTTGATTCCATATGAATCTTCAACATCTACAGCATCCTTTTTTGGATAAGATGGGATTGGATAACAGTGACCTAAGCTTGATTTCCTACATTTCATAAATGAATGTTTGTGTTAGTTTCTGAAGGTAAAACAGTTCTTTTGCTACAGCATAATTGTTGGTGGATATTTAATCAGACTATATTCACGTAATAAATGGTTATATCTTCATCAGAACTTTGTAGTAATTTTTCCTGATGTTACCCTATCACTGCTGGAGCTGCAGATACTGTGCTTTTATCCTAAACTGTGGCACAACTTTGGAAATGGTATCTGGCCTAGAATGTTAAGGCAGCTACTTACATATTGTGTGAGAATTGAATGACTGCAACATTATTTTTGGTATATGAACATGACTGATAAAAGGCTTATCTAAAATGTTCAAACAGCATTGTTTATATTTTAAATGCAAACAGTAAGCTGCTTTTAGGGAAGAGTGATGAGGATGGCAGACTCAAGTGAAACAGTAAAAGGAGAGAAATACAAGGTGTGGAATGCGCTTGGTACAGCTGAGTGAACATACTGAAGTCATGGTGCTTTGAGCTGAAGAGTTGTAAATTTGTATAGGTTTTAGAGATTAATGCATGAGATGTAAGTATCAGAGTTACTTGTGTGTTTCATGAAGCTGATAATTGGGAAGATTAAACTCTGCAAAGACCTCACCAGGTCTAGGAATCCCACCCACTGCTTCATTTGGTTGTAGTTCATCTGTGAAAGAAAGAAGAAAACAATATGATTTTTATTTCAATGTCTCATGCAGCAAGTCTGAAAGGGTCTGCTGTTTCTCTCGATTGCTTTACTTTTCATAATAGTAGTGCTTCAATCTTCTCTTAATGTGTTGGAGGTCTCCATGGAGGACCAGCATGGTCAGGATAGGCATGTATCCAACTCTAGGCTGCAGACTGGTACTATGCAGGAAACACTTTGGCAATTGTACTGAATGATGCATCTTCCTAAACATAATCCAAAACAAAGCAAAGTAACAGAAGGGATTTTTCCTTTTCTTTGGCACCTTTGCTGTGATGCTTACTCTGACATCATCTTTCCAGTCATTCATGTGGCATCCCAGGAGAGGCAAGACATGAATTTGTAATACAAGTAATAAACAGGAGCTTTCCTTCTCCTCACCTAAATGTGTAATTTAATATTGCAGGGGCAGAGGATATGTTTTCTTTGGCAGGTCATTTTTAAGAGTCTTCCACACAATTTTCATGCCAAAACACTTCACTTAAGTAATTCTGTTAGAGAGAGACATTAAGAAGCTCAGGCAAGAAAAGCAAGGTACATTTTCTCCTTGGGTTTGAAGCAAGTTAGAAAGTAGATGAGGAAGGGAGGTGTACAAAGGCTCTGCCAGATTCCCTAAGCAGGGAAATATTTTGCACCAGCAATGCATTTGGATGGGCGCAGAAGAGGCCTGTACTGCTTCAGCTAAGAGGCAGGAACATCCTTTAGGGAAGAGATGAGAGCAGGCTCCCAGCACAAGGCATGTGAAGGCAAGGCTCTGCCATAGAGCTGTGTAGACTCATGTTTTGTGATGCTCTGTCTCTGTCCTGCGTGGGTACCACCAGTCATGTGGGGAGCAGTGCTAGAAGAAAATGTGGCCTCATCTGTGGCTTGCAGATGAGGAACAAGTGCATTGGCCCATCATAGTGTTTAGTCTGTTTAAATTTGTTAATGCATAATAATGTGAGAATTTAGCAAGGAATCCCATTCCTTCCCACTTCCCTCTGCATTGAGGCTGCCTCTTGTATTGTTTCCTTTCTTCTTTTCCTTCTTTCTTTTCTAATGTTCACCAGAAATCTGGAATAATGGAGTTTTACACTGCTGCAGCAAGTGCAGCACCTGCCATGTGAAAACTCTCCTGTTCTATTTGAGTGAAAGCTTTGAGCAACACTTCTCTCAGACAGAGATTAAGGCCTCAGTATTGCTGTCTGGGCTGGACATTTGATTAATACAGGGTCCCTTTATTGTCAGCCTGCCTTTCTGCTCTTCCTCATTAGAAATCAGTGACTCTTCCCCAATTAATTCATGACACAGAGAAAAGAATCTCTAATGATACATATAGATAAAGAAAATATATAGCATGCATTTAGCTAGTTAAATGAGCTATTTTCCCACATGGAGAGGGGATTAGGCAGGCGGGCATTTGCCTCCTGCAGCTGCTGGTAGAAGCCTCTGACAGACGGCAGTGCAATATATATATGTGTGTGTATATATAAATATAGATATATATATACATATATATGCATGTATGTGCACACACACGTAGGAGAACTAAACACAGTTGCTGTTCATACGTAATTTTGTTTTGTGTTTATGTTTCAGTGAAGAAATGCAGTGGCCAGGAGTGGCGGGGGTTTTCCCTTTGAAGGTTGGAAATAGTTTTGCTCCTGCGAGCTACTGTTTCCATTAGCACTTGACAGCCCCGTTGGCAGGGAGAGGATTTATTTGCTGGGGATTATCCAGGAGGCATTGCAAAGAGGGGTGTGGGGGTGTGTTTTGGCCACAGCATGGTACTCTGGGGACATAATCCTTCCCGTAAGGAATTGCTCAATTTACAGAGATAGAAATGGGTATGTTGATAGTTTGCTGTAACCCTTTTAGCCCTTACATCCAGGGTTTTCTCCACTTTTTAGTGATGTTGTCCTTCCCGACACAGACAGTGTGAACATATGCATCAGTTCACCTGGGGTTAGAGTTCCACAAGTGCTCAAGTGCTTTTCTGCTGTCCTCTTCCTCCTGCCTCTTAGCTGAGCAGCTGCAGGTCATGTCAGGGCTGGTATTTGGGGCTTGCTGCAGTTCCCTTCAGCCTGGGTGGGAGCACAAGCACAAGACCTGCAGTGCAAAGCCAAGCCAAAACTAAGCTCTCTTGGGCACATGCTTATTCTGTTCCAGGGCAGGGAGGGACTGCTGATGCAAAGAGAGATGTGAGTTGCTCAGAGGAGATATCTCAGGTCCAGCTGTTACTGGAGGGGATTTGGTGGGGAGCAGAAGCTTCTTCTGCAATGACAGGAGGTTATGTGCAGTGTTGGTGGTGAGACCAGTGTGACCAAGGCTTGCCTTACCCCAGGGCAGAGGTGCTGGAGCTTGGGGCAGCAGGATTTGGAGCTGGCTAGAGCTTAGCTCTAGGGATACATGCCAAAGGTGCCTAGAGCAGGGTTACCAGGTTCAGTGTCATAGGTGGTGTTACAGAACAGAAAGAGAAGGGAAGACTCACCTTAGGTATTTATAAACCACAATATAGAGTATAGAAAGTAATGTGAATAAAAACATACATATAAAAATGTATTGGATATATACAAATATGTCAAATATATATATAAAATTGCTGTATATAAATATATTATGAGTGCAAGGAAGGTTTCAGTTTGCTCACCTTGTTGGTCTTCATGCTCAACCCTAGTGTCTTGCACTTTTGTCAGTCAAGTATCTGACAGAGGTAAGTGCTTCCTCAATGAAAGATGCTTTGTCTGTCCACTGATGTGGAGGTGTTCTGTCTTCAAAATGTACTGGATCTGCTCCAAACAATAACGTGGCTGTGGCGATAACGTGCCTTCCTTTATCTTTCAGTTAGTTTTACTTCTGTTTTTAATGTTTCAGCATAGTAAAGCTTTTATTATCCCAGCACCTCCCTGAGAAACTTAGTCTACTGCGGTATGAATTGACCTGGTTAATAACTCAGTTTCAGTATTAATTTTTTTTAAATGCATTGTTATGTGGGTACCTGAAACTGTCAACTTTCTTTGATGGTGGTGCTACAGGTCAAGAACCCAAAACTCAGACCTCATAAAGAGGGTATTTCCACAAGCACCTGTTTACTTTGTTTATGGAGATATGTCTCCAACACAGAATGAGCTTCATTCTTGCAGCTCTGGCAAATGAGCTGTGACATACTGATGCTGCTGCTGCAAGTAATCAGCTAGAGGTTACTTTCCTGTATGAAATACATTTAAATGGCAGGGAAGGAGAAGACTGTGATTTATTTTGATTGCTTTTCCCCATGATATTTGAATACTGCAGTGTCTAATATGAGCAGTTATATACAAAGATTTTTTTCTCCATATGACACCATAAATCAAGAGAGAGTTTAAAAAAACCCAAATTGCTTTTACTGACTTTGCCTTTTCCTTTGAAGAGCCCAGGAGCTTAGATCTGAATGCTTCAAATGAACATATTGTTCTATTTATGTTGAATAAAACAATACATTTTTGTGTTGTGTAATGTATCTCTGAGGCAAATATCATCACCTGAATGTAATAAACATTTAGAGTCAGCCTTCTTTGTTTATGTTTTCATTCCCAGCTCAGTGCTAAAGAAACAGTTATAAAACTGCTCATCAGAGGTTTCAATAAACATTTTTTTATAGTTGCTGGGTGATTAGGATGTAATAACATGTTTGAGATACATTTGAGGAATAAAGTGCTAAATAACCAAGCACTATACTAGCTGTCACAGAACAGCTGTGGGTTTTTTCTCCTTACCAAAGAGGTGGTAAATTAGGGTGTTTCACTGTGCAAACTCCATCCTTTTCTTAGGTTCAGCTTCTTTTAAATTGACAAGAATGTGAAAATAAATATGACAGAATTAGGTATAATTGCTCAAAATTCTTCATTAAGAGTGCTTGAATGTGAATTGGGGGCACAGAGGTCAGTTTGGAAAACGAGAACATAAGTTTACTCTGTAATCTGTGTGTAACAGGCTCAAATAATACCAGTTTTAAAAGTGAGAGGGCCTTTGAAGGAACTTAAGTGGGAGTAGAAGCACTCGCTCTCTTGCTGGCTTGTGCGCGCAGGCGTGTATGGCTGCTTGTTTTTCAGACAATTGTGCCAGTGCTGTAACAGCTCTTGTTTGGCACAACAACACTTCAGTGCACTGGGGCTGTGCTGCTTGTTTCATCCCAGCATCTGGTGAGATTAAGTATTAGTACTGCTGTTTAATGAACAGCGTGCGGATGTGCATGAGTATTTGGGATTGTTTTTGTTTCCTCTGCTTTGTAGCCGACAAAGCCATAAGGATGAACAAAGCCTTCCAGACTGCCTACTATATAGATTAATTTACAGCTGCCAGTTTATATTAGTTGTTCTATTTATTCTGCTTCGGTGCTTTTTTGAGGAAAGGAGTATTTCTTAGTCAATTGTCTGGCAAAGAGAAAGGAATTCAAGAAATGCGAAGCAAACAAATTCACGGTAATTAGACAAGCTTTTGGCAGCTGAGCTGTTTGCTCCCTTTTCTTATGATATTATGTTACACGGAAGGACTGAAGTTCGAAAACAGAATTTAGGTTGACGTCTGAACTTTGTCTTTACTCTCCTGTTCTCTGTGTTGGTGATGCCGAGGCTTGATGAATAGCAGCTATAACCACACTTCTTGTGTGCCTGCTTAGAAGCATAGCTCTACGGGAGGTTTCGACAAGCAGAGCAGCGTACGTCCCTTGCCTCTGCAGTTTTTATGCTGTAGGTTTATCAGGAACCTCTAATGCTCTTTATTTTTGTTTCCCTACAACTCTCCTCCTCTCTGTTTCAGTTTTCACTGAGTCCTGGTGCTGTCTGCTCCCTGATGCAGCCAGGGACTGCTGGCTCTTGATGCTGGAGATGTCCAAAGCTGTGCACAACCCTGCACACCCTGAGAGGCAACTCTGTGCATTAGGTAGTTATTAGTGAGGGCACAAAAGAAATGTCTGAGTTTATTCAAGAGCCTTATGGAAATGTCTGGATATGGATAATACAGAGTGGATGATGTCTTGTTCATCTTCTAAAATAATTGCTTTGGAGGACTCAAGTAGTTCAGACAGGGATTAGTTGGTTTACTTACAGCAAGATCAGGCACACTAGGGGATGTGCTCTTCTTCCCTACCCCCAGTGGAGCCAGTAATTTGTTGCCCAAATTACAGAGCATGGGATCAAACTGGGCTAAATATAATCTTGTATGATCCTTCAGAGAAGGTTCCTTCTCCCACTTCCCTCTGCTGGGTTGCAGGGTAGGGAATGCTGCACTGTGGTCCTCTATAGAAATCAAGTGGAAGGCAGGAAAACATGATACACTCGAGGTGGTAAGAAGAGGCCTTGCACGAACAGGACCCACTGCTCTCAGGACCCCACAGCATTTGGGGAACCCATTCTCCACCGAGGTGTCTCTGATGAACTGTCAGCTCTGAGGCGAGGCAAGGAAGTGACGTCTCTGTAATTCACTCGTAAACCTTGGCAGGTAGCAGTCTTGTGTACTTTGATGAAAGTGTCTAATGAGAGATCTATCATGCAGAGATAGATACAGAAGCATATGTGTAAATATTTTTTTTTGTCCTGGTGAGAAGGTGGTTTTGCTCCATAGTAGGTAATTAGTAGCAGGCATGACACAGGTACTATGATCTCTGCTTTCTTCCTGTCTTGATTGGACTTCGGCTTTGGAGCTTGCAGGTGTCTTTGACAATGGTGCAGGTGTTTGCTACACAATGTGAAGCTTCATTTGAGAAATGCTTTCTACTCCTCTTTTGATCTATATCCTTTTGAAGGTCTTTTAATTGATTTGGAAATACCCATTTAATGAATGTTATTCTCTTAACTGTTTTGTATCAGATGTTTCAAGTATATGTGTACTCCATTAATATGAACTTTATTTGTTGACTGTGTCAAAAGTTACTTAATATGTCCTATGTGAAAGATTTCAAAACCTTATTAGCTAAGCTTCTTGTTTTTAAGAGTGTGTGGCAAAATGGAGCTGGTACTGGATTTTTTCAAAGTATACTTTGACATACAGTGGGTACTTACAGTTAAAAATAAAAAAACCCTTCTAAATGTACCAAACCTCAAAACAGTCAATGGACTATCAAAAAGAAAAATGTTATATATGGGGTTTTTTGTATTGTAACCGTCTTTAAGGTATTTGGAATAATTAATAATACTATTTTAAACCCACTATTTTTCACCATTGTAATTGAAGTATCATTCCCTCTAAAAACAGCTCTGCACAATATTGAAAAGTAGCACTCATATTGTATAAAAAAAAATACCAAACAATTCACTCTTCTCTAATACTTTTCTTTGTACTGAATAGACATTTGTGAAAATACATTACCTTTTTGGTTAAAAAGTAGAACTGCCAATTTTTACTATAAGGTTTATATTTTCTTGCAAGTGATTGCGTCTTTGTCATCACCAGAGATGCCAAGCTTTCACATTTTTAAAATCACATGTAAAATTAGTTCTTAAAATTAAATCAGTTCCTTCCAATGCCTTACTTACATGCCAGTTGAGTCTGCTGCTTGAAAAAACTCTTAGGGAGTCTTCTTTTTGGACATAAAAGCTTGTTGGATCATCTTTCAGAAGGTGTAAAGCTGAGCAAAATGCATTTTTTTGTGTTGCAGTTGTGGGAGGTTTGATTCCTGGGTGTAAATGGCAAAACTTCAGCCCAGCCACGTGTCCATTTAGCTGCTGGTAGGGATTAGATGTTCAGAATGATTTGCTCTGCATCTGGGATGAGTTTACAGGTGCACTGCTTTGCTTTGGTCACATCCTATTCCTCTGCCATGGACTGCAGCTGGAGACAGCCTGGGTACCTGTTGGCTGCTGCACTTCTTCCTTCTTAGTGTGATGATATGACAGATATAGGATACCCTTGTGTAATACTTTCAGGCAGTATTTTCCTTCTTGTTTTTGATACAAACAAGATGACCAATCAAATGGTTTTTACCTTAATTTGTGAAAAATATATGAACATTTAAATTGCCTGCTATTAAATCACTGTTTTTTATTTATGGACTTACTTTCAGAAATTCCCGATGGCTCTCTTTGGTCAAGGAATTTTTTTTTTATTGTTTTTTATCATATGCATTGCTTTATGTTACAGCTGAATAAATAATTAAATTTCTTCCTTACTACATGCCATACAGCAATCCTGAGTAGATGAGAGAGATCTAGAGTATATCTCAGTACCCAGCTTCTTTATTCCATGAAGTTTGTGCTGCTTTGGTAGGCATTTAAAATCATTGCACTTTTTTTTACTGTTATCAGAAATCAAAAAGTCTGACAAAGAACTGCAGAGATACTTGATTTTTCTCTTTCATTCTGCAAAAACATTTATCTGTTGCTATCTATTAGATCATCGACATCAACAGAGGCTTCATCCTTGTCTGTGTGTGAAAGGGAAATTGCCCTCTTGTGCAGATGAGCAGGGAACAGGAATCAGACAGTATTTCTGTTAAGCTTCCTTAAACATTTAGTAAGAGTTTTAGAGTAAAACCTTTGACAAATGTTGTGGTTGAAGACCTTCATGTCAAAGGTGGTGTGGGTTTCCTGGTTTTCTTTCATGCATGCAAATGACTTAACAAAAATAATAATGGCTGTTGACTGTATTATAGAAATATACATTCGGAGCATACGTAATTAACAAGACCTTGTAAATTACTTGGTGTGTATAAAAACCCACAACCCCCCACAAAAATACTTTAAATTACATATATTATTTTCTTTTGAATGTTTTCCTTCCAACTCCTGACAATTTTTTTGTTGTTGTTGGTTTTGTTTTTGTTTGTTTGCTTCTGCTGTGTCTGCTGGAGCTTACTGGTTACTCTTAAGAACACAAATAAGGCAGAAAGTATTTGGGATATTTTTAGGGTTTTTTTGCAAATATCCAGGTTGTAGCTGTCCAGTTATGTAAGCTGATTTTGAACCTTTTCCCCTTTTTATTTGTGCCACAGATGGGAAGCAGGTGGGGTTCTGAGCAGGTATGCACTCACCAGCACAGCAAGCATGCCTTCTGACAGACCTGCCTGCCTGTCCAGATGTGTCTGTGCATCTGCTCAGAGTTGAATTCTTCTGGAACGAGTGGAAATGGTCAGTAGTGGCAGTACAGTGGGAACCACTGCCAAGGCTGAATCCCATGTTTGGGTTTCAATATCCAAAACAGAACTGGGACTAATCTAGTGCCTTCACATGCATACACAAAAATATGCATTTTAGTTTAAATTAGGTAAGGAAAAGTAGTTCCTGTATTTGCTAATATGTTTTAAACGTGATGATTTGGAATGAATGTGAGAAAGTAAACAGGTAATCTTGCAAAGTTTTTCAGGTGTTAATGAAACATTAGGCTATTCGAATTTAGACACTTGACTCTTAAACCAACCTGTCTGCCTGGGACTCGTTTTTAGTGAATGGAAACAGACTTTTTCTTCCAAAGCGATGTTTGGAATTTCCAAATTAAGTGCCTAGTATGGATTGCCTTCTATTTCTGTCTCCATAAGCATGCTCTGCAGTCAGTGGAGAGAATGGGTCTGGGCTACCTGTGTTTATGTATCCCCAGTCCCTTGTCTTTTGTGCAGGGTGATGGTGAGGGAGAGGGATGGGGCAGTGTGGACATCCGATTCTTCAAGGGAAAAAATTAACAGCCTGTTCATTTGCTTGAATTAATTCCTAGGCAGGGTGGTCCTAAAACTCCCCATCTTTTAGAGAAAGCTGAGTAAGTGACATTTCGTAGGCTGGCCGTTCTGTTATCTAAAGAGCTCTTCTGTTTTCATGTGGAGGGCACCTCATTCCCACGGTCACAGTGCTTCAGAGCCCTTTGTTCATCTTTGCCTCTCTTTTTGCCCCTTTTGGATGGAGGGGTATAAATCTTTTTGAAGCATCCAGCTAAAATGTCAGGGTACTTAATGAAACAGTGATGCAGCTACTTGTGTTCATCATAAAACATGTAAACAGAGAATAATAAACCGCCAGTAAGTTCATATGTATAAAGGTATGTTTTCCTGCAAGAACCGTAAAAGTTCTCTGGTGTCTGTGCTTTGCAGACTGTTACAGTACCTGGTTTTAATGAGTGTGCTTTACAGTGGCCTTGCAGGTAGCTCAATTGTCTTTCCTTTGGTATCCCTAACTTAAAGTGGACAAAGTTCTATTCGCTGAACTTCCCCTCTTGCTATTTCTCCCCTTTCTCATTTGATTTTCTTCTGAAAAGCAGTAAAGAAACAAGCAAAAGGGAGGGAAGTAAGATATAATGGAGAAATTCCATAATTCAGTTGAACGCATATTTGAACTAAGAACTGTCCCTTTTAAAATTTGTATTTTGGGGGTGTATCGCAGGGTGGCAATTCCTGTTTGGTTCAAGAACCTACATGGATTTTAATAACAAACATTACACCTAGCATAAAGAATTCTTCAGCATGCTGTGTTATAGAACAAGACCCACAAATTAAATGTTCCAAGATCCAAAAAATTGTTAGAGATTTAAAGCCATTTGTAAATATGAACAACTATAAGCCTTGTAGCTCTCTGGGTATCAGGAGTTGGATTGAAATCATCAAAGTTAACAGCAAATTCCCTGTGATACAATAGGGTCAAGGATCACACTTATTTTCTACTTAAGTTTTGCATATATAAGGTTAGATATGCTCAAGGTGCACGAGGAATGGCTTTGCTGCTTAAATGACAGAAAAACTAATGGTGGTTAAAAGGTGTTAAAGGGAATCCTGTTAGCCTCCTTATAGCTAAGGGCTATAATGACAATTCAGCAGACAGTCTAGAAACAACTTCTAGCCCTTTCTGTAAGATGGAAGCCTTGACTTAGCAAAATATTTTCTCTAAAGGATGGTCAGTTCGTTGTTACATATGGGGTTCACACCATCTAAGTTGACCTGTGTGAAAATTAGCAGTGAGGTCTGTTTGTGATCGGAGGAAGGGGCCAGAAAGAAGCTGGGACCCTCCTGTGCTTGCATTACAGTTGCTTCTCTTTCTCCATCAGACTGTAGAAGGAAATTTAACTAATCTAAACCAAAATTTTTTTAATACTTAAGTTATCCAGCAAAGTGCATTCAGCATGGTGACTATTGCAAAGCTTTGTGAGGGGTTTGTATGTTCAGTCATTAACTGCCAGTTAAGAGAAGGAAGTGGAGGGAATGACTAATGTATTGCCTGTAAATAGTGTAAAATTGAAATATAATGAGTGGGAGGAGCAGGGAATTGCAAAGAATTCACCAAAGTGTCCAAGGTTTTGTCTTTTCCCTTCCCCCTTGCACCTGGGTGGATCAACAGAAAGGGAGAGCAGTTGTGTAATGGCTTTTTTGCCCATCTCTGTGTGCTGTTAGTTTGACACATGCAATTTACTTGGAAAAGCTTAAGTAGCCTTAATAACAGAAAGTCCCAGCAGAGCTGACACTAATGGTCTCCCCCGTTGTCAGTCTCAACAGAGAGATTAAGAGCTGAATGAACAAAGAGACCCAATTACCATCTCCCCCTCTGGATGTTGCCGCATGAAAACAGGTATGAGCCATGACAGTGGGTCCGTGAACAGACTCTGTCTGTCTGCCGTGCCCTGGTGTGAAAGAGGGTTTTACTCTGCTTTCCATTTCGTGCCATTACTGAGGGCTGCTGCAACATCACCTAGTCCAGCTTTTTTGCACAAATGGTGAAGTCCAGTTATCTTGAAGGAAATTCAGTATATCATGCCCTGATAATGCACATTATTGAACACTCTTCAGACACCCACGATCCAATACACTGTGCTAAACCTAGACCAGCTAGGTCTAACATTTTTTTGATGCTGTTTTGCATAGCCAAATCATCTTTTCTTGGCCCAAGGTCTCAGGGAGGTGTCACAGTGCAGCTCTGCAGGGTGTGCAGCCAGAGATGGACGTGTCCCCAGCGCATTGGGTTGGACTTACAAAAAGGTCTCAAAGAAAATAGAACATATGTTTCTGCTTTCAGCCAGAGTTTGGAGCAAATTGGTAAATAGCAAAATATGAGCACCGTCTGTGGATGGCTACACACTACCCTTTATGAGTGCTGTTCCTCAAATTTATTATAAAGCACTGTGCCAGCTCTCTTTTGCCTCCCTTCTCTATGACAGGTTTGTACAATCAATCCAATATTTGGTTTAAAAAAATTGCTGCTGCATATGCTATAATTTTGTGTCTGTTTTTTATGGCTAATGTGTGAAAGGCTTTAATTGCAACTCATTTCTCAGTAAGACTGGCCTTTTTTCAGGAATGCTGCTCTTTTTCTGTTTCTCTAGCATGGCAGACCAAAGATTTCTCAGCATTAGGAAATAAAACAAATGTGTTTCAAGAGGGCTCTAGGTGGGCTTTACCAACGCAGGGTTTGATTGATGATGATTGGTTGATTGATTGATTGATTGAGAAAAGTAGGTACCCCAATTTATTCAGTCTCAGTATTGAGGAAAAACATCACCTTTAAGTGAACAGCTGATTTTCAAAGATACTGTCTGGTTGACAAACTGGTTGTTAAACCAAACCTGTCTCCCCTGGATTTAGATTAAAACCAAAATAGTAATTACAGCATCAGTATCAACATTGTCTAGCCTTGTCAGTCTTTGTTTTATGACTCACTGTATTTTCCAACATCACTTACAATACTTTGCCAGGTACAACAAGTGAATGTTGGAACTCAACATATTTATATTTCAAAGGTAGTGAAACAGATGCTTTGCATTTTATAAACACAATGTAAGTATATTAAGATACTTAACTGATGGTTCTATAGAGGAACAATTGCTTTTGTACAATACAATAACTAATATTTATGCTGCTAAAATTTATTTAATATGCATGAAAAATAATGGTTTTGGCTAAAACCAGGTTTGTACATTTTTCTTTGTGCATACAGCATATAAACAAAGTGCACATCAGATGAATGCAATATTTAATCCAAAGTGAAATTCTTAACATTCATAGCAGCAGTTCAAAGATGAGGACAGCTTTATTAGTGTTTTACAGTCATGCTTTCTTAAACTCTAATTCTTGTCTTACTGTGGATAATTTTTTTTTGTTGTTGATCTCCAGCAATTAAATTTTCTCCTTTATATATCACAGTTACAACATTGGTTTTTTTAAGTGATTTGTGCATCCATCAAAAAGGGGGGGAGGGTAAAAATATGAATGATCTTTATTAACAAAGACTTGCACGACTGATAAAAAAGACAGGAGTATATAAACTTTCTTTTCTCACCTAAAGAAAATCTGAAATACCGCCTTCTAAAAGGACTGGAGTGCGTTTTAGGAAATACCTATGTGTTTCTTAAATCATGTGCATTAAGCAAATATGGTGGTTTATAAAAAAGTAGTAATTTATTATAAATATTTACTCTTCAAAGTAAGGTTTTTGACAGCATGGGCTTGTCCCTGGGAGATTCCCATTTTCCTCCCTGGAACTCAGCAATTGTTTTGAGGACAATACCGGCTAAAGAAGCTTTTTCATTGCTTGTGCTCTCATCTCCTTTCTCTCAAGCCTTTCATTCTTCAGCAGAAGTTCTTTGCTTGCCCTCCTTTGCTAACCCCTCCACTTGCCCTGATGGTACAATCTTAAACCATTTCACTGCTTTTTCATTTCTTCTCTTAGTATTCACCCTCATGTCTCATTCCTCTGGTTTTGCAAGCAGCATAAGCTCATCTGAACCTCTTCCAGCATGAAAAAAAGACTAGACCATCACTAGTTACATTTGCACTTCTGGATACCTTCTGCAATTCTTTTCCCCCCCCTTATGCTCAGTGTGCTGTCGGTTGTTGTTGGTGGCACCAGTGCCTTTTCCAGTCCAGCTTTGCACATTTCATCTTGGGCAGCATCTTTCCTGACCTCTTCCTCATCAAAGGTTACAATGTGGACATCCTCCTCAGCCTCATGTCAGCTGTTATCTGTCTGCAGTCCCCAGTGTTCTTAAGATCTGCCCATGCTTTTGTTCTCTGATCTTACCTTATACATGGGTAACATGCCTGGGCTCTTAAACAGTTCACAGCATTGCTGCTGGATCCCTCCTACACTGTCTGCTTCTCTGTCCAATTGCTGCCACTTGGTTTTCCTCACAAATACAGAACATTGCTCTATTTCAACTTTCAGACCCTTTTATTTGAACTGAGTTTCAGCTTGTGAGTAGTCTTTAACAATCAGTGTGTAAACTAGCAGCATGTTGTGTTAATTTCATACTGTAGATACTGTTTGACAGATAAACTGTTTGTGTAGATATAGAGTTACTTCTGTTAGTATACAGTTCTCAAAGAATACAGATAAGAGATAAGATACCCAAGTGAAATCACTGTAGCTGTGTTCCTGATGAACCTGGTGAGGTGAACAGAATGATATGGCTAATCAAATTATCTTGAATTAGGCTTAATCCTGTTCCTGCAATAATGTTTCTGGTTTGTTTGTTTGTTTGTTTGTTTGCTTTAAAGATCCTTCTATTTTTCCAGTTCCTATGTGCAATAGTATCAGCGCATAACCTATGGAACTTGTACCACCTCTGAGAAGTTTTAGGAAGCTGTTTTCAGAGTACACCATATATTCCTATATAGAAGTAGTGTATAAGTTCATCCAAGTTCTAAGAAGGGATAAGATGAGCTCTGGAGATGTCTTTCCAATTTCTGTTTCTTGGTTCTAACTTTAGGCTATGACTTTTTTGCGCATCATCTTGAGAACGACTGTTAATTGTCTACCTGTAGTTTAAATACCATTTATTTATTTGGATCTTTATATTTCAATTGGTACTTCCAATTAAAATGAAACAGAAAGGTGTATTCACAAGAAAATGGCATTGTTATTGACAACATAGTCAGCAAAACAGTACCAAAAGGTCAAGTCACAGACATAACTAGTGCTTAGTTTTCCAATGTCTTTATATATAATCAGGTGGTTTTTGTACTTAAACACATCTGCTGATCTGAATGCATTAGGAAAAAGGACAGCAAAAGCAGCTAAATTATGTGGTGATTTTAATTAGTAGGAAAGAAGGATGGTAAGGTCTTCCAACAGCATTTTCTAATTGAAGTCACTGAACTGGCATTTCTGCAATGATTTCTGCTTCAGAGATCAAGAGAGATTATTTATCCTTAGTGGTTTTCAGCTCTCAAAAGTTCATGCAGGCCAAGTGACTTCCATCATTCATGAATATGGTTGTGAACTTGTCCATTTCCTGATTTTATCTGTTTGTCACATGATTTCTGGGAAGATAAGAAGGTCTCTGTTGCATTTTCCTTGTCCTTACAAAGCAGTGAGAGCTGCACAGTTTTATTTTCAGAGGTCAGTTAGTGGTAACCAGACTGGAGAGCCATGGTTGGAACTTGTTTATAGTGGGAAGTGGGTGTGTAAACCTCAGGAGGAAATGTCTGTGTTTGCCCAGGTGTATGCAGGCAGCTGAATGCTGCAGAAAGCACTGGTATTAAATTTCTGTGTTTCTCCATCTGCTGTGATGCTCCACATATGATGTGTTTCTCCTCACCCAGGAGCAGTGAACCACCCTGTGGTACAGAGACTCACTGTTGTTGTCAACACTGGGAAAGACTGAAACTGGCATCCCCACTGTCCTTCCCCAGAGGTTGCCTTGCAGGACACAGCTGTAAAATGTTCATCAGAAAAACCAGAAAGGGAGATCCTTAAGAGTGAGTAAAAAACAAATAAAACATTTCGAAATGTTTTATCTGAAATGTATACAAATAATGCCATGCAGATTTGCATTCTAGAAATGCATTCCAGTTCCTGGGTAATTTGGGATTGGGAAGCACTTGGAGTTATACCTGTGGCACTGGGTTATGGAATTTATGTCACACTGCTGTGTTCTTTGGGGTATGCAGTTCCTCGCCTCCTCTGCTGTCCTTGTACACCTCTGTTGAGCTGCATTTTCAAGGACCAGTGGCTTGAGGAATGTCAAACATTCCACTGAAATGGGTTTTCCCTAAGCAAGAGGCTAGCTTAGCTAGCTTGGATTCTTCAAGACAAAGTCACAGACTGTCCCCCTAGGAAGCTCCATCCTCAGCACAAGGAGGGGCTTTCCATGGGCTAAAGTGTTTAATTCTTTCTGGAAAATGAGGCAGTCTCATTGCTGCAGGACTAGCTGGGCTTGTGGGATCATTGATCAGGGCTTAGAAAATTAGACTCGAGAGTGTGGTGTGATTTCTAGAGTCCATACAGGAGATAAGTAATTACTGAGATTTGCTGATACTTTCTGCACCAGTTCATTTTTGCATTTCTTTTCCAATCTGAGTGTTTTCCCGTGGTAAGTTGGAGTGCTTACTTCAGGTGGTTATTCCAGCCCTTTGGTCCTACTGTCCTCAGCTTTCATGATGGACATTTCTGATTGAAGACCTGTGAGTGAGTTGAGAACTATTAGCTGTCAGTGTCTAAGGAGAGTCATTTCCTTCTTAAAACATCCCTCATTATCATGCTATCACCAGTGCACCTTCTGGTCTTGCCAGAGGTTTTTCCATTGAGATAAACCTTGCACAGCTATCTACTGTCACCCTTGCAAGCCAACATGAAAGCAAGATCAGCCATGCCATCAGCATTAAGAGATCTTCAAGTTAATACTGCAATACAGTAAAGCAGCAAAGAATGTAATCCAATGTGATGCATACATATAGCCCATAGAATGTGTGCAAAACACTTTGTGTTTCCAGTTTTATTTTAAAAGTTATTTTTATCCCCTGAACTTGTTTTTCACAAAGATTTGGCTTATTTAAATATTTTGTATTCATTAAGCAGTTGTGGGGTGCTTCTAATGAAAGAAATTGTTTTTAGTCCTGAGGGGACTGCAGCATGTTATCAAACAGGATGTAACAGTCCTTTAACACAGTATAAAAGGGTTTCCAGGTAGATGTATTCTCTGTTGCTGCCTGAAATCTTAGTGGGTTTTGGTTCTTCAAGTTACTACTGCTTCTGCCCCTCCTGCTTGTGTGACTACAGAGAAATGAGTGTTAAAACAGGCCCGTTGGGCTCCTCACCCCCGAATGTGTTCTTCTTGGTGCCCCCAGCTTATGAAAAATAGAAACAGCATTTAACCTTTAATTGACAAATGGAGTGGTGGGACAGAAAGGACCTGTAAGCAGGAAGGTGGAATAGGGAGGAAATGCAGGAACTTCAAAAGGAGAGGAAATCCCTGGGGATTTAGCTCCACTGGGTCCAAAATCAAGAGCATTAAACTCTGCTGAGTGCCAAGCACTGCACTGTAAGAATGGATCTCTGATTCCTACAAGGTAGGGAATTACTGTTTAAGCTGTAGAAATATCTGAGAATTTGGAGTATGCTGGGAAGTGAATTTGATCTGTCTGATGCTGTTGCAAGAAAAGGCAAGCCCAGCTTCAGGGCTCTGGGATGCAGAAATGGATCTGTAGAGGAGATCAGAGGGAATTATTAACTGGGTGGTTGTCATGACCTGAAGGATTAACTGGCCTGTGGGAGTAAGGAGATTTCAACCATGATGGGTTTCAGGGATTCTGTAATACAGAAGTGATCCTAGGGGAAGACCTGTAAAGTAACAGGCAGAGTCTCATGTCAATGTTGAGCTTTGTCACGAAGCTGCGAGTCAGCCAGACATCCCTAATGAGGGTCCAAGAGTTTGTCTAGTAGATCTTTTGGAAAGTTTATGCAGGGGGCTCAACCTGTGTAGGAAAACTAAAAAGCAGTGCAGGAAATTCTCAGAGGCTAAAGCTCCAGTTTGGGTAAATTTAAGTCCTTTCTATAGCACAGAGACAATAAGAGGGTGTAGGACACATTCCTTCAACAGCCAAGAGGTGCTCTTAATTTCTGTTTTTCATCTGGGAGAACCACTAGATGATGACAATTTCTTATATATCAGACCAACTTTTGTTTTCTAGACTGTTTCCTGTTCTTTCAGTTAGAAAAGCCAGTGACAGTTACTGAACCTCATGTTCTCAGGATGTTTTCCCCTTTTTCTACCTTTTCCACTTTTTTCACCTTTTCAGATGGTACATTCCTTTGTTTTGTACTTACTGATGGTATCTCAGGATGCCTCTGGTTTCTAGACATCCAGCTGCCCTTCAAAGATGCTGACTGCACTTCTCAAGGATGCTGCTGGTTCCCAAACTCGCAGTCCAGCAGGTATTTCCTCTCTCAGTATTTCAACAGACACATTCTGCTCAGTACTTCTCTCCTTGCAACCAGATTGTCTTTAGACCTGCTCACATCAAGAGTCCTCTGCAAATGCTCTGCCTAGTTTTAAGTACCAAGCCTCAAAAGAACTGCATCAGGGGATGAACAAGCTGAACGCTGGAGTAAGTGATCTAGAGACAAAAAAAATCCCATGTTTTTTGTAGACAAGAAAGCAGTGAAAGAAATGGAAGGGAAGGGGAAAGGGATCCTATAGAGTGATCTTCCATGCTTCATTTTGTTTGTCAATATAGTAGAAAAATATTAGGTATCATTTTGATAAACCATCTTATTTTGTGGGGAAGAGAGTGTTCTAACTGTCTGTGGTACAACACTGACAGTATTGAAATCTCTGTTCATTCCCCAGTTTCTGTGCCATTACATGCCTTCACTTGGTAGTCCTGTTTATTTGCTGAGACTGCTGACAAATGTATGTATATGACATATGTGTTGGAATCTTTTTGTAATTTATGAACACCTTTGCACTAGAATTGGAGTGGAGACCTTCTTTGGGTATTGTGTAGGATCCTGCACAGCCATGAAACAGCAGTTTTGGTAGTTGACCTGGCTACCAAAGTAGAATTGAGCCCATGGTCTCAAGAGGAAAGGCTTTGTCCCCTTCAGCTTCTGCTGCGTAACGCAAAACACTGAGCACCATAGGAAGCATGGAGGATTTGTGCAGAACATCAGGAGAGTCTTTGCTGTCTTTGGCCCAAACTCATGCATAGGATAGGATAGAGTCCCTAAACGCACACTTTTCTCTCCCTACTAGGATCTCTTCAGAGATGCTTTAAAGTTGCTCTCCAGTTCTTTCAGGGCCCTTCTGAAGTCTGCTGAGGTCATAGGGAGCCCTCTGACAGACTCAGAAGGTTTGGGACCTTTCCTAAAGCCTGTGGGAATCAGGTGCAGCTAATTTTAGTTCATCAGTTATGTTTTTTTCTTGGGAGTTACTGCCAGCTTCTAACCAGCAGCACTGGGGGATCAGTGTATGGGTTTAGGAAATAAGAATTTCAGTCCCAGCTATGCTGACTGGTGGGGTGATTCTATGCAACAAAATGTGACCTCCATGTTTGCTTCCCTGCTGTGCTCAGTTTCTCTCACTTGCTCATTTTCCAGGGTGTGCCAAATCCCTGGATATTTGTGTTTCCTCTTGCTGTTGCAGTAGCCTGTGGTGGGAGGCAACCGGAAAAATCATGATCCCTTGATGGTAACAGTGTGCACCATAACAGGGTCACACACCTCTCTGGGGGTTCGGGTGGACATACTCAGCACTTCCACCCATGCTTGTCTGAATATATCTCTCTCCCACCCTGGCAACTCCATCCCTAGGATTTCATCCCCTGACTTTCAGCTTGAGCCTTGTTAAGCTTTTAATTGACGCACTGCCTGCCAGACTCTTGCTCTCGTGCCAGAAGCCTAGCAATACTGAGGAATATTGTGCCAATACCCAAACATCTCAGGTACCCACATTGTCTCCATGGTTCAGTGCTGAACTGGGTGTCACTGGTCCATCTACCTCACTGCATCTCCTGGTGCTCTCCTGAGATAGCAGCTGTGAGGGTACAGGAGGGCCTGCATCATTGCTGCTGGCAGCTCCTAAGTCATATTTTTCTTGAAGAAGAAGAACATCTCCAGTGCTCTTTTGCCAGCTGAAAAATGTGTTGAAGCTGGTAAATTGTGTTTTTTCTTTCTCTGCTTTGTCAGCCAGAGCATTTCCTGATCACTGCCTGAATGCACATCTTTATTAATGTGTATAAAAGATAGGATCTAGCTCAAATAGGAGTTCGTGCCTTGGTGCTGGTTGGCATTATGTTGTTGTAGTGATGTTTTCTGACCTTGAAAAAAAAAATCTAAAAATGTAGGAATTTTTTTTCTTGAAATTTTCTAGTGTCTTTTACAGTATTAACCTGAGTTACTATTATGTGCTGTCTGGGAGAGTGTGGGGCTGCTTGTGCTAGCAGGGAAGAGGGTTCAGGTCATACATGAGCTGAAGGAGAGCTCTTCACCCCCACTCTGACACGGCAGCAGCAGGGTCCCCAAACTGAATGACAGATACTGTCCATGCTAAAGGTAATCTGAACCCTGGCAGCAGAGGACATGCTTTGGCGGTAAGAAAGGAGGGAAGAACAGTAAAGAAGAGGGAGTTGGTTCTGAAAGGATTATGGCACTTTGTGCTCACAGTGAGGTCCTGTAGTCGTTTTAATTGGCTCCTGCACAGAAGGTGAAATGAGGGACAGTTCTCCCATCCAGAAGCCCCACTGAGTGTGAGGGTAACATAAACCCCCACTCTCCCATGAGCACAGCTATGTGTCTGCTTCGTTCCCAAGGTTGGGCTCTGGCACTTCTGTTAAACAGCAGTCAGCTGGAAAGATCTCCTAACTGGTTTTATGCAAATGGGAGCGGATATGTCATCATGTGTGTTTGCACACTGGCACTGTCCCCTGTCAAACAATAGATATTGTTTTGTCATGTAAATAGTGCTCAACTGACAGGGCTTGCTGAGAGCTGAGCTCATTTGTATTGAGTGGTTTTGACATGTTTGTGTGTACGCAGGTGTTGAAAGAGAGAGAGGGGGAGTAACAAAGCTGTGAAACTTCAGTGAGATAAGCCAAATAAACCCCCCAAATCATGTTATATGGAAAGTGTAGATATATAACCTATGTGTTGCGTAAGGGAGGTCAGGGTTACTTGGCAAAAAGGTAAGTAGGAGGGGAGAAAAACAGTTGTTTTCGTACAAGGAGACCAGTTATGTCTAAGCAACGTCTTGAAACTGCCTCTGATCTTCATCATTGGTCTCCACGTGTCCATGCCTCTCTCCAGGAGCATTCTGCCTGGCAGGTGCAACTCTGGAGGTTGGTTTTGATGGTACCAAGACATCGCCTGAGAGCTGCCAGGCCGCTGAGGATTTACATTCAGTGCAGCCAGCAGTGGAGGCCAGGCAACGGAGATGGACTGGACAAAGCAGTTGGGGAAGCTGTGGTCGCTGTCTCCCCATGTTCGTCGCCAAGCGGGGCTGGCGGTCGGTCCGGCTGCAGGCGGCCACCTGCAGTGGAGCAGTGACATCAATCAGTCTGCTCTGGTTGTGGTGGGAAGCCTGATGAGCAACTGTCATGCAGATGCTCCCTGGGAGGCTGCTAAATAGTCATTGTTGGAGTAATTAATAGCAACAAGTGAAAAAAAAAAAAAAAAAAAGCCCTGAAACTGTTTTCACTGTTATCAGATGTCCCAGACAGTGGTGATACTTAGGGTGATGTATATGTAACTGTCCATATGAAAAGTGAGTAATTGTACTTGCCACAATAAAATACATAATGAAAACAGTAGAAAAACCCCAGAGACCAATATATAATCGACTAAAAATCTGTGTAGGTGTCCAGTGTATTTGTATAAAACCTAACTCCAAAAATTATATTGATGACATTGTAAACAAAAGAAGAAAAGTATGAATCAAAAGCATATTGTTCTCAGCCTGGTGGGGGGCTTTGCTGTTTTCCAGATAAAGCTGCTGCTGGTTTTCACAATTACACCTCTGACTGATTTTTAACTGTCTTTTGGGGCAGGAAGGGGTCAGAGGCAATGTACTCCATTTAGCAAAATATACAGATATTTTTCTTGAGTAGTTTATACTGGATCCATGGTGGAACTAGGAAAAATCACTGAAAGGGAAGTAGTGCTGCATGTCTTGGACAAAGCCTTTTAAAAGTCAGCTGACAGAAATGGCAGATATATCAGCATCCTGCAGCAAATGATAAATGAGTTCCAGGAAACTCACTCTTTCTAATGCAATAATCCGCTCTGCTGAATAATGCTGTTATTCTAAAGTGAATACAATCTTAGTGTTTACGTCATATTTTATGTATGACAAACTGCTTTGCAAAGAGGCTGGATAAGAAAAAGAGCAATTTACAGATTTTATACTTTTATGTGCTAATAAAAAAAGAAACCCATTTTGTTCTGCAAGTTAAGCAAAAAGAGATGAGTGGTATTTAGGTGTAGGAAATTTTCTTAGAAAACTGTTTTCTTATTATAAAATAGTAGCTATTATGTACCCTCCCATAACAAAGTGGTCTGTCTCCATATCTTAATATTGGGGTACTCTGAAATAATTTAGACTAATTTTATCCCATTGTTTATGTTGAATAAAGTAAAGCTACCAGCTGCTGAGAGTTTTGCTTGGACTACAGAATTCCCAGGGAAGTGGTCACAGCCTCAAGCCTGCCAGAGTTCAAGAAACATTTGGACAATGCTCTCATGCACATGGTGGGATTTTTGGGGCCATCCTGTTCAGGACCAGGAATTGGACTCGGTGATCTTTGTGGATCCCTTCCAATTCAGGAAATTCTATTATTCTGTGATTCTATTCAGCATAATTTCTGCTGATAAACTAAAACAGAGAATTTGGTGTCCCTTGCAGAAAACTGCAGTCCTTTCTTCTTTTTTTCCACTTCCATCTTGCACCTCAACACACAGAGAAACTTTCTGTTAGCTATGTAAGCATTCTTCTATTCAAATACTAATTTAACTTAGTGATTGCATTGAGAGTGACCTGTACTCTGGCATGTCATCTTTTCCATTTAGCACAAGGGACTTCTTAAAATTGATTAGCTCATAGCTCCTAAATCTTTCATCGTTTTGGCTTTTTTCTCTTCCCTCAGGGAAGAAGCTGTTGATTTTAACCCTTTCCCTGAATTTAGAAGAGTCTATTGCCTAGCCTCTCAGTATCTGTGATGTTTGATGTGTCCTGGACTGTCCTTTGGCTTTCGAAAATCATCATTCCTGTGCTTTTTTTGTTACTGACGTGTAGGCACTATGGCCACTGAAACAGCCTGGCAGCAGTTTGGAGGGGAGGGAGCTAGGGAGGGGGAAGGTGCAGAGAGTGTTTTTTGCCAGCTCTGCCAGTTGCATGGGAGAGAGGATGGAGCTGGGAGCTTTACAACCCTGCCACCAAGCAGCCAGCTGCCCACCCACACCGTGCTGTGCCACCCCAGACAGACATCTCCTGCAGCATCCTTAGGGCAGTGTGGCTCACTGAGCTGAGGGTACAGTCAATGGGGACGCAGCTGGACCTCAGTGCCTGGGGACAGTGCCTCGCTGGTGCCAGTCGGGAATACTAATCCACAGTCAGCCTGTCCTTTTCCACACTCCACCGATGGGGTGAGCATGGTATCCTCGGGGCTGAGCAGGTTATCCTTGGAAGGGATTGACCCACAACAGAGCAACTGAGCCTGTGGGCATCACATCTGGCCAGTTTCCTTGGAGAGACTTGGGAAGTAAGTGTTGCTTTCCCAGCCTGCCCCAGGTAAGTAATTGGATCTTAAACAAAGAAGCACAGAGATGCCTGTTTTTCATTTATAGATATGTTAAAGCAAAATAATTTTTTGTTGTTGTTTTGAAGGCATAAGGTTCGAATACTCTCATGCTCTGTGCCTCCCCTGAGCTTCTGGATCTTGAGGGTGATAATGAGGGATTTAATTCTGGGCAGCAGGTGCTGGCAGCAGGGATGCAATGCAGTGCCTGTAATCGTGTTGTTGGCTTCATTTTATACCATCTGGGTGTGAAAGGAGCAGTCAAGCTTTTAATTGCAGTCCTTGGGCATCTGTTACCTTCCTCCTGCTGCTAGGGGTGCAGACATGGTTAAGGAAAAACGCTCTGTGTGTCTGAGGCACGTAGAGAGTTAAAGCTGGGGGGAGCAATGCCACTGCCAGTGTAGCCACTGTGCTGGGGGTGGGTCCCTGGGGAGGGGAATGAAAAGCTTGTTCCCACTTCCACTGTTCACCCATCACCTTCTTCTGCAGCTCAGGAGAAAAGGAAAGTTGTCTTTCAGTTGTCTGGGCTTCTTATTCTGACTGGACACACTTTTCTGAATTGCAAGTAATCCAAGCTGGGGAGATGTAAAGCAGATGTTGTGTGGAATGTGACCTGTTGTGCAAGCAGCAGCCAGGCTTGTGCCGCGACTGCCCTCTGGGAGCAGGACCGACACCTGCTGGAGACTTGGGCAAAGTGGGAGATACCTGTAAAAGACTGAGAGCTGCATCAACTCCTTGCTATGCTTATGTGTATGATTCAAGTGGTGGAAAAGGCAAGAAGGCAAACTCCATGATAGCAGTGACGCTGTCACAGTCCATCACTCCAGTGTGGCAGGGCATGGCAGGAGGGCATGCATGATCTTCATGTCCTGCAGCAATGGGAAGGCAGCATGAGAAAGGGAGAACAGTCAAACTGGGGAGTATGATTTCCAGCATTTACCTTGCATAGGTTATCCAGACTTTTCCAGCCATACATTGTTGAGGTATTAATGTGTCTTTCTAGTGGTGTGGCTGTGCTGAGCATCTAAGGTTTCTGCAAACTTGTTCAGAAATGTCAGCGTGTCAGGAAAATGTCTCCACTGAGACTGAGATTTTTGTAGTGAATATGCAAATCTGTCAGTGACAATGATGCCACTGTATTGTTTAGGTTTTTCTTTTTAATTTAAGAGGTAAGGAAACCAAGCGGGATCTGACAACAGATGTTTTAATATGCACACGACTCCAGCCAAAGTATTGGCAGCCAGCTTAGGGGTAAGGATGGGGAAAAACAAGTCATGGCACAGTTCACCTGGAAACTACCGCAGCACCGGCAGGGGCTGGCACAGAAACACACTATCCCTCTGCCTGAAAAGCTCCCTGTTGTAAGGTGTGCCCTGCACTTTGTACTGGTCATGGAGGGCAGGTGTGGGGTGTTGATCCTGGGTTATGGAAGCACAGCTTTGGGATCTGATGGGAGGGTTAGGGATGTGTTGGGAGCAGGGGGCCAGGATCATGGGTGGGTGGTGGGGGGTGGGGAGGGAGCGTGGGTGTTCAGCTTGCTTCGGAAGCACAAGTCATTGGAAATGAAATACTTGAGGAGGTAAGAATGAAACTTACAAAGAAACTTACTTACAAAGATCAAATTGCCAAGTGTGAGCCATCTGTATTTCTTGGCGCTTTTTAAATGGTTTGTACTACAACATGTACAGCACAGTGCCAGAGGAGCAGGGTATGATGTGCTAGTGAAGAACATGAGGGGTTTTTCTTCCATCTTCCATGTTTTCCATGCTACCAGGGGTATACAAACTGTATACAAACCGTCACATTGAGGATGTGGGTGAGACCAGTCCAGTGGCACAGGGTACGGCACCATTCCTCTGTTGTCCTATGTTACACTGACTTAGAGGCCCAGAAACTCTTTGTCTCATTTCTCTGAATAAATATGCAGTTATTTTCATGTTGCGTAAAACATGTTTGCACTTAAAAAAGAAGAGAAAGGTGATGAAAAGCTAACCCGAATCTTTTACCTGGAAATAGTGTTGCCTAATGCTTATACTTAGAACTCAAGAGTCAGTTATCTGGAGTTTTTACTGGCTTTGGCTTAACTTTCTATTGACCTCAGAGAAATCAGTAACTTTTCTATGCTTTTAAGGGCCTTTTTCTAAAATGCATGTAATATTCTTCCGCATATTATTCACCTCAAAGGGTGTTATAAGATTTAAAGCTCATAAAGCATCCTAAGATTTGTTAATATCAATTACCATAGGAGCGCAAATTAAATTCTGCTATTACCATCTACTATTACAAATGACCCTCAGTTTTAGTTATTGCTGTTTTGAGATGGATTCAAAGGGATAGCATAAGGGTGAAAGACATTGTATTCCACTATCGATCTCCAAGACCATCTAGACCCTGTGCCTATTACTCTTTGACTATGCAGAGTGTGTAGTACTGGTGGCTGTTAAGCAGCAGTGCAGTGATATTTCAAGAGAGGAAGACAAATTTAATTTGTAAATACACTGAATATCTTGAAGGTGTTTTTCCTGTACTGAAACAATTGAATGCCAAAGTAGGAAAAGCACAAATAAAGCTGAAATCTTCCCAGACTGGGCAGGTTCTGGATCCCACAGCTCAAAGTGATCTGTGGATACATTTTCAGTAATTATATCAGAAAGCTCTTTTCAGCCCTTCTGGCTCATTGGATGGGTCAGTGGAGCCCGGGCAGACAAACATTCTCACAGTTTTCATGATAAGTGCTAAATCTAAATTGTTTCTGGGGTCAGTGGGGCGTGATGTCGGCTCTGTGGGGAGAACATAATTTCTCAGTGACAGCAAAGATGAGTGTTTCCCTACAGTAGGTTGTGATCTCTCCCAGTGGTGTCCTTGGGATGGTTCAGGGGAGGCTGTGAAGCATTTTATACTCGTGAGGGAACAGTCAGCTGCATTTAATTGCTGACTGCACTCAATCCTTCCAGGGCAGAGGTTTGTATATTCATATCAGCTGCCAGTAAGTATTACCTATTCTCATTCCTTTGGCCAACAGTAGTTAACTCATCCTTGGCTAATTAAAGACCGGGAATCCAGAGACGGGAGAAGAGGATGAAAGGGGACCACACAAGGGGAGGTTCGGCCAAAAGAGAGTTAAGCTCTCAGAAAGTTGAAGGATTTTTGTCCCAACCAAGGGGAACTGGGGGCACATTGAAAATGTGCTACTAGCTACATTGCCTTAGAAAAGAAGTGCAATGTCTTCAGGAGGTTCTGAGTTTTTGTGATCCCCTCCTAAACCAATGCCAAGATGAACACTGAGGGAGGAGCTGCCATAGTGCTGTTTCTGAAAGCTTGCTGACAGCAGTGTTGTTTTCTGATCCATAGGTCCAGAGGATGGCATAGCAATAACATCACTGTCCAGGGAACTGGAGTCCTTCCTCGCCTGCCTGCATGCTGCTTGAACTGATCCCAAGCCTTTGTTTTTGGACTGAAGAAACCTGAAAACCTTTCTCTCCTAATTCATGAGCCAGCAGGATGTGGTCGCCGTGCTTTCAGAACGCCTGCTTGTAGCCGCCTACAAAGGCCAAGTGGAGAATGTGGTGCAGCTTATCAACAGGGGTGCCAAGGTAGCAGTTACCAAGGTAACGAGAGAAAAACGCTTTGCGAAAGCCCTGGGAACTAATGTCACTCTTCTAGACCATTGTCTGTGAAAATGCCCTCCTAGCTTTACCAGTCTGAATGTGACTGAGGTTAGTGTTCAGATTTCCTTAAAGTTTGCAGAAAATAGCGCATGCAAATTTACAATATAGTGCACGTCTTGTATTTATACCCTTGGCAGTGGGCGCAGCTGTGATGAACACTTAGTCCTTGGAAACACAGTGTGTGGACAGAGGGGAGCAACATTTTTCAAAGTGTGCATTGACTTTTGAACACTGTGTGACATGATGAATGGAGCAATTCATCACTGTTGAGGGAAGGCAGCTCAGGGCACCCATCTCCCCAGTGAGGGGATGGGGAAAAGCCACCTCTTGTGGCAGGGTAAAGGGATGCAGAACGTGTTTCTTGCTGCTTAAGTCTCTTGGTGCAGCAGCCTTGCTTGTACCAAACATCTTCATTGATTTGTTCTGTGTAGTCCCTTGGTCAGTTCCAAACTTGGGGGGTGCAAATTGTGTTCCCCATATTTCGAGATAAAGTCAAAGTCAAAGGATTTCTGCTTAGATACCAGAGAGTTCAAACTGCTGTTCACTTATTCCTAATTCTCAATATATTATAAGTAATACTATCTTAGAAAAGATGAGATGTAATTGTCTGTTGCAGAGAAGGTTTGATCAGCAAAAAACCTGAACAAGAACTAGGTAGGTTAAATCTTTAGAGCTGTGACATAAAATTTGGGGCCTGCTGTTTTGATGAACTGTTGTTCTCCATCCTATCTACTTTTATTTGTGTTTCCATATTGGTTTTGAACATTGTCTATGTATGGGAACTAATATTTACAGAAATAAAGTACATTTGATAAAAAGAGGAAAAGACAGAATACTTATCTGTCAGTGACAGTTGTTTTGAGTCCCTTCACAGTGTTTGAGTTGTAGATAATATTTATTTTGAAAGCTGGAGTGATCCAGGGACAGCCTGTGTTTATAAATTTTGTTTGCCAAAATAAGTAGCCTCTTGTTGGTAGGTACAAAGCACAGATGTAATAACCATGAATAGTCTCATGTAGATGCTTGTTTGCTTCTGTTGTCCAAGCAGCTCTGGAGCTGATGAAGAGCTATTAAAGGTAGGCAGTAATAGACCAGGAAATACTGACATACAGATACGTGAATGGTAGCTCAGGGTTTTGTGGTTGTGTTTTCTTCTATTTGGGTTTTTTGGTGGGTTTTTTTTTTTAAGATTATGAGCTTTCAGGGTGCTGAGGGACCTATGCTAATTACAGTAAGAAAGAAATAGCATAGATTTGACTTTGAAACACAAAATCGGGTTAATTTGATACAATGAAGATTTCCTAGAACTGACACTTTTTTCTTTCCTATGCAACATAGGTGGCTCCCTTGCTTTGTTTTTCTGCCCTGTGTGGAAAACCAAAACAAAGCTCATTTGGCAGCAAAACTGCGGCCAGGTGCAAAGTGTTGGTGTTTCTGTTGGAGAGCTGTGCTTGCCAACAGTGCTGGAAAGCTGTGAGCTCTGAGGCCATCCCTGTAGCTCACCCTGTGCTACAGCATTGTAGCCATTCTTTCCTAGAAGTTGTGGGTAATCCCCGTGGAGCCCAGAGAGGGAAGATGATAAAAGCTGTCCCTGTTGTCATTCTGGATGCATTCCAGCGCACCAACAGACAGTACAATTGAGCTACTTGGGTAGCCTGGTGACAAGCTACATCAGAAGAGATGAAGTCAGATCTGCAAGACTGTGGAGGAGTGCACAGAGATGCTCTCAGAGCAGCAGCCAAGGCTGTGTGTATGGAGTGTTTTGGAGGCGCACACACTCTTACTCCTCCCACACTGGGAGCCATAGAGAGCTCAGCTCGATGGGAAGCAAGAGGTGTGAGACCAACCTGCTGCCCTCACCAAAGCCAATGCGTTCAGGCTCCGTGATGTCCTGTCCAGGTGTACACAGCGTGCACTTTGCATCTGGCTCTCCCCCAGCCAGCCAGCTGTATCAGGAGAGCATGTGCATATTTGCCTACAAAAGGCTATATAAACATACTCTGGAAGAGCTTGGCTTGCTAATCTGATGACACACAAAGGCTGGAAGGAGAAAGAGCTGTTTAAAGTCAAGGACAAGGTTGTCACAAGAGCAAGGATGTATAAATTAGACTCAAGTATATTTAAACTGGAAATTTGAAGGGATTTTTTAGCCATCACAGCAACAGGTTCTTGTGCAGTCTTCCAATAAGCAGAACAATCACAAAATAAGAACAACTTTAAGGATACGGGTTCTTAATTTTAGAATGGAAATTAGATGGCAGGCTTGTTGTAACGCAGTAAAATAGACCAAGCTTTCAGATAAATTCAAACCCAGAACCCTCTTCTCCCCCAAGATAAAACTCATTACACAACGAAGCATAAAAGTAAATTTACCCATGTGCAGGCCTTAGTTCTCTTTTATCTGTGTGTTTTCTGCTTTTATTCATAGTTTTTAGTTTGTTCTTTCTAATTATATATTATAGGGGTTTGCTTAAAAAAAAAAAGATTTGGTACTGAATTCTATGGGTTTTATTGGAGGAAGACACGTGGAGACAAAGGTCTTTGGAGAGAGAGAAAAAGTTTCCATATCACAGTAGGCTTTAAATGTATTTCTGATCTGCATCAGTAAGCACAGACTAATTGTTGTGAAAAACACCAAAGAGCTAGAGCTTAAAGTTCCCAGGATCTAGAGATAAATGCTAGAGTTCTTTATTCAAAAAGGATTAATTGAGCATAGCTCAAGAAAAATGAAGGATATTTTCTGTAACAAACCAAGTATTAGTAAATGCCTTATAGCTGACTTGTCGAGTTCTATTTTTGTCCTGTATGGAAGGTCATATGATATGGTTAATTGTTGCTTCAGTAAACAATTCAGCTGCAAAACAGTACTTCATTTTTGTCACTTCTGAGTAGATGATTTCAGAAAAAAGAGGAAGAATATGAAAGAAACAAAATCCAATAGAGAATACACATGTCCAGATGCTCACTTCAGCCTTATGTTGGGGATGCACTTGTTTCATTTTGGCAGCATTACTGGCAAGGCATCTCTGCAGGTGAAGTCAATGTGGAAATGTGCACCTCCTCTGTCTCCAGTGAAGGACACTTGGGCTCATTCCAGATTTGGGGCCTTTTAAAATATGTAAAGAGCTGATGGCCACTAGGTCACACTGCTGCTGGTAATCTGACATCAGGGAGCCCACAGTGGGACAGGGCTGGTGGCACTGTGTGGCATGTGCATTGAGCACTTGTCATGGTGCCGGACCTCTGCCACCAGCCACGTGGGGTTGTGGCCCAGGGTGGATGTGGTGCTCAGCAGAAACTTCATGTCTCTGCTCTTTTCAAAGAGCACCTGCTCAGTCAGGGTGCTCTGCCGCTGCTCTGCCTGATAGGACAAAGAGATAATTTCCATTTTTATGCCTTTTTGTCTGACATTCTTCACAGGCGTGAAATGTATAGCTGGTTCCTTTATGAAAAGGGCAAAAAATACCCTGAACAACTGGTCATACATACTGGTTGATCCAACAAGCAGGTGCCCTTATCAAGTACTTTGGTGAATAAGCTGCAAAAACTGGAAAACTGAGAACTTAAGCCTTTTCTTCCAAGCAAGAAAGCTGGTCCCTTCTTTCAGTTCTTTTGTAGTAGAGCTCTCTTTCAGTGAAATTATTGACAGCTGCATCTTTGGCACAAAAGCTCTGAGACTCTTGCTGAGCTGATGTGCCTTGCTGTCCTCCCAGGATGTTGTTGTCCTTTTCCTGGGGGTATTGGGTTTGCATGGCCAGATTTTGGTAGCAGGAGTGGCTTCTGTGAGAAGCTGCCAAAAGCTTACCCATGTCTTGCAGAGCCACTGCCAGGTGGCTCCAAGATGGATGTGCTGCTGGTCAAGGCTGGGCCAACCAGAAATGGTGGTAGCACCTCTGAGTTAACATATTTAAGAAGGAGAAAAAAAGTTATAGAGAAGATGTAATTATGGCCAGGGCACAGCAGAGTGAGAACATGTGAGAGGAACAACTTTGCAGACACCAAGGTCAGTGGAGGAAGGGGGAGGACTTGCTCCGCACAGGGGAGCTGGGATTCTCCTGCAGCCCCTGGTGCAGGCCCTGGTGAGGCAGCTGTCCCTGTGCAGCCCATGGAGGTCCATGGGGATTCAGAGATCCACCTGTAGCCCGTGGAGGGAGACCCACACCAGAGCAGGTGGGTGCCTGAAAGAGAGCAGTGAATCCATGAGAAACTTGTGCTGGAGCAGGCTCCTTCGTTAAGATTATAGCTATAAAATTGAATTCTGCAGAGAATGGATGATAATACCAAAAAAACAAGCAAACAAACAAACAAAAAAACCCCACAAAACAAAACAAAAACCCAAAGAAATGCAAAAGGTAGTGCTTCTATTTTGATTCAGTAATTGTTTGATTTAATTTCTGAGCTAGTCATGTTATGAACACAGCATATGGCAGCACTATTGTAATGCTGGAGTACCTTAAGTCTCAGCTTCAGAGCATGTTGAATTCTTTAAAGCAGTCTCTCTTTTTCTTTTTTAAGCTAAGACAGAAACAAAAAACCATTTCGGTGCTTTCATTTTTTTGCACTCCTTCAGTTTGAAAAGCTATTTGTGTCTGTTTTAAACAATAAATAAAGATAAATTAAAAGGGACTAACAAACGCTTAGGAACTTGCTGAATGCCTGTTGAGGTCAATGAGAAGCTTTCTGCTGACTTGAGTGAGCAGGTTATTCATGGAGAACAGTCTAACAAATCATCAGTGTGAACAATGTGACAGAACTTGGATTTTGCTTTCAGGCTTTTCAATAAAATGTGAACAGGCGTGTTTTTTATGAGTGCAGAATGGATGAATAAATAACAGTCCTTGTGCATCACAGGGACAAGGTGAGATAGAGAACTGAATGTACCTGCATAAAAGTACCAACACATACATACAGACAGGGAAAAATCACGGAGCTTATGGTGCTAAGGCCCCCCTGTATGGATTTGGTTGTGGAGTGCATATACATGGGCAGCGATGCTAAGAGGATTCTGCTTTTAAATGCTGTATATCGATGGCTGCCTGTCAGTGTCTGGGATTTAGAGCACAGATTTAATGCAAACAAAAACCTACCCTTACATTTTACTGCAGAAGTTCATGTGGCTGTTTACAGTGTTTGGCTGCAACCCGATACACCCCACAGCTACAGAAGTGTGTCATGGTGGTTGGAGGTTGCAGCCTTAGTCCAGTAGGTCCCATTTATTTTGTCAATAAGTCCGTGACACAGGACCATTTATATGATTTGTTGCCTGATGAAGCAATTGTTTACATTTGAATAGAAGTCCAAATTGCTTTTTTTTTTTAACGTATGAATGACTGCTTTATTGGTTCATTAATCCCAAGCTGTAGCAGTCTCTCATTTGTATTTGTAATAACCCCCAAATCATTACAGGTCCTATTTGGCAATGCTCAAAAGTTTCTAAGTCAGTAATCTGCATATTGAAGAGTCCATGGGTTTGGTGTTGTCTCCTTGCAGTGAGCATCTAGGAGATACTCTTGTTTGTATGTTTTTGTTCCCCGTAGGGATACTTGTGTGTATTCAGGTAAACCCCCTCTTTGCTGCTCCATTGAGTGCAGAATATCTTTATGGAGGACATACACAGAGGGAGTTTTGTCTGTCTGCCTTGTTCTCTCTGCCCCGTATATATTTTGGTTAGGATGAATTGCTGTGAGAGAAAAACTTTGTGGGCTGTTGGTTTGACTTAAAGACATGAAGGCAAGAGCAGCCCTGACTGTTGCTGCTGTGGCATGGACTTGTTCAGTGTCTCTCTCCAAAGCTTGCTGTGCTTCAAGTTTGTCATCACAGCACGAGGGGCACCCAAATTGCCTTGTCTATTCTTCACAGTTTGTTCTGGATTGGTGTGTACATGTGTATGTCCATTCATACCTGTGTGTATGTGTATTTGTGTGGGGAGATGTTTGCCCAATGTTTGCAATGCCTGCACTGGAACAGTGTCTAGCTGCACCACCTATCTCTGCTCTCATTTTGATGTTGCCGGGAAGAAAAAGAAAATCTGGCATTGCTGGTTCTTGCAGGGTTGTGATTAATCTTGAAATGATCAGTGCTCTTCCAAAAGCCTGAGCCTCTAATCAATGTAATATGCTGGAACTGGTCCTCCTTCCCAGTCTCCTCTCCTGGTTATGGTTAATGTCATAGTTTTTGTTTATAGTGCCCCTTTAAAGTCGGAAGAACTCAAGGACTGCATGTATGAAGAAGCTCTGGTTCCTGAAGGCCTCTCTAGGGCTTTGCAGTAGGTGAGATGCCTCTGAACATGTGTTTCTGGATAGAGAGCATGAAACACACAAAAGCTCTGGAATAATCCTTTTAGTCTTTCAACTCAACTGTGCCAGCAGGCATGATCTGCATGGCAATTGCCCAGGAGGGTGTGTTGGGTGAGGAAAACATGTCCCTTCTATTCAAACAAATTCCTATTCTGCTTTCATAGCTTACTTTTAACACAGTACCTTTGACTGCATGTCAGCATTTTTTCAGTGGTTACAGCTGGTTATCTTATCAGAAAGTTTCCCTGCTGGAATATATATTCATGTTGTTAACACTTTCCTTTTAAAGCATGTGAGCAAGCTTCAAGTTGGGTTCGTTTGGGATTTTTCCTGCTCCATGCACAGATTGCTATAAATTGTTTTCATGGTGTTTGTTTCCCCAGACTGCTGGGAAGTGAGATAGATGCCTGGATTAGGTGATTTACTTATTGGCATTAAGGAATGCCAATAGAAAGTCAGGACCTGTAAATCCTGTAAATCTGAATGTGCTGGAGCACATACTCATAATCCAAACATATTATTCATGGACAGAAATGATTTGTCAATTTGTTTGTTGTTTTTTAATTTTCTTTTTGTCTTTTGTCTTTCTTTCTTTTTTTTCTTTCCCCCCTGTGTTACCTGGGGATTTTATGCCTCCTGCTATTGAGTTAGCTGGAACAGCAACATAGCCCTGGGTGTCCTCCAGGCTAATGGAGAAGAAAGTGTGGTCAGTACAGCTCAGTGCCCTTCAATATAGGGACAGGCTTTTAGGGGCCTGTGGCCAGATCGAGCCAGAGGCGCCCAGGCAGGAGGCTGGATGGTGCCCAGGGGCATTGGTGACTTCAAAAATGAGCCCTTCCCATGCCAGCAGCAGGGCAGGAATGGAAATTTCTCACATGGGAACCAACTGCTGCTGCCAGCAGCAGACAGCCTGTGGATTTTGAGAGACCTACGTGTCATAGTGGGTGCGGACTTTATGGTCAGATCTGCCCTGTGAAATCAATAATGTAGGACAATTAATCAACACTTAACACTTCTGAAGCACAGCACAACTAATCAGTAATGACACAGACATTTTGCCCTCAGTAGTTCTGTTGATTTCAACTGTATTTTTCCTTTTTCCCCTGAAGAGGTTAACAAGTCTTTACCAGCTGGGTGGGTATGGGCTTTGCTGTATGAAAATAGTCTTGTCTTGAGCTTGGCTTATTATTTACTTAAAGTAGTTTTCTCACTGAAGAAGTTGTTTAAAACCTCAGAGAACTGATGGTTGCCTTCTGCATACTTCAAGCCACTAGTCAAACAGCTCTTGAAGTGTTTGCTCCTTCTGTTGTTGATATATTAGGGCTGTTTATCTTCCTTTGCAGGGTAAATAATTGGAAAAATAGACCATAGCACTGGTAATGAAGGAAAAGATATATAATAGATACAGGTGAGCAGTAATGTGACTTTTAATGTGATGCTCCCAAAATGCCTAGTGAAGAAAACAGCATTGCTTGTGAAGATACTTTGTGAATTTAGCAATTGCTGGAATCCTGTTGCCTTTATTGCCATTAACTAATCTGCAGTGAACAGTTTTAGAGTGCTGCTGCTTCACAGATCTTCAGGTGTTTCACTTTGAGATTTTAGAGAGAAAGAGAGAGGTAAAAATAAGTATTGTCTAAAAAACCTGGCAGATCTTTACCAAAATGAAGTAGATTGTCATGTAATTGAAGTCACTTGGAGTGACTACAAATCTTCCACTCCTTTTCAGGGGAGCATCTGTCACGTGCAGCAGTTCAGTAATTCTTATCTCTATTGCAAAGACAGTGCCCATTACAATATATTAATTAGGCAGCTATTGCAACTTGGCTGTACAGAGGGAAGTGAAGCAGTTGACAGTTCTGTGCTCCAGAGGGACAGAAACAAAAGGGT
The DNA here is from genome assembly GCA_024500445.1 of Entomyzon cyanotis. Taxonomy (NCBI): domain Eukaryota; kingdom Metazoa; phylum Chordata; class Aves; order Passeriformes; family Meliphagidae; genus Entomyzon; species Entomyzon cyanotis. The sequence goes on along the minus strand of JAKEPQ010000871.1, from coordinate 38,681,262 downwards.
CATGAATTCTGCTTAGGCATGGACACAGAGCCGGATCCGAATTTGTGAGGAAGTACCCTTATGTGAATATAATACCCTTTTTGTAGATTGTCATTGGGATAAAATAAAATGTTACAGAAGGTGCAGGAGGAGTTTTCAGCTTTCACAAATGTAAAGCATTTGTCACACTAATACATGTCAGTTGCTACTATTGCAGGCTTCAGAGAGTGAGGTACAAACAGAAGAATGATGAAAAGCAGATAAAATTCTATTCAACTACTATGCACAAAAATTCACCTTAAGGTATTACTATTTTCTTCTCATTCATAGCATGGCCGGACCCCCCTGCATCTTGCTGCCCACAAGGGTCATCTCCACGTTGTCCAGGTTTTGTTGAAGGCAGGTTGTGATCTGGATATTCAGGATGACGTAAGTAGATACAACCTTTTTACTCGGGCTGGAGCGGAAAAGGTGATTGGCAAATAACCATAGACCTTCACCTCTTTGAAGCAGGATTAAATGGAAACAAAATCTGTCTATTTTCCAGTTCAGAGATGTAACATCTAATTTGGAGATGCAAAAATGCATGGAAAACAATGTAAAATGTGGTGGTTTTCAGTGAATAGCTTGGTCCTCTTGCTCAAGCTGCAGAGCTTTATAAGACCTCTGCTTGTGCCAGGCAGGTGTGAGAGTCATCACCTGTCATTTCTTGTAGAAATGCACTAGGAGTTCATTTTGGGAACCTACTGGAGGACACCAGGTAGGGGACACAACTCAGTGTGATGTTTGCCTGAAGTGGGAGATGCTTTTTGAGTAGACACATCCCTCAGCATCCAGAGCAGCTGCCCATAGCACAGTGCTGTGCCATGGGCAGATCGTCCTGATGGCACCATGCGTCCTGGGGGGGGTGGTCACATCTCTCAGGTTATTGTGTGGTGAGGCATCAGCACAAAGACAGCTTTGAATTTAGCAAATGGTAGTTTATTTTCTTTTGGTAAAATACATAAGTTACTATAAATTTCTTGGGTTTCTGTAAGAGTAGTTCTAATCTTAGACTGGGCTTTAGGGTGCTTTGGAGTGACAAGAAATACAGTTTTAGTTCGCTCACTCTGGTGAAAAAAGGTGTGGGCTGAAATGTGCAGCAGCAGTTGAATAACCATGATTTCTTCAAATTAGTTGCTAACTTCTGATGGCACGCTTGTATGACTAGTAGGACACTAGAAATGTCTAGGTGCCTTTTGAAAATGCCCATGGGCATTTGTTTGCATCTAGAAAGTTAAATGTGCGTAGCAATTGGAAAACTGGTTTCTTTCTCTGCATGTGTAGCTGATTCCCTGTGGGATGTGAGCAGTCTGCCTGACAAGCTTGGGGCTGGGGTACTGATACGGCCAGCTTTCTACAGAGAAACTTGTTTTTCCAGGGAGAAAATTTGCTTCCTGCACTCTTTAGGCTTTCCCTGTGCCCATCTGTGAAATGGAGCAGATTTGCAAGTGCAATGGGTGAATCAGTTTATTCAGATGTATCCTGGGTATGCTTTTTGACTTCTCCCAGCAGAAATGATTCATTAGGTATTTAAGACAAAATTGCAGATACTTTACAAATGCAGTCAGTCTTCCTGAGAAAACTCCTGCTTTAAGAAAGCAGTAGCTTCCACTGACTTGGTCAAATTGTGTTTCCGTGGAAACTGATTTTTGAGTAAGTCTGGTCTATTTGTTTTAATCCTCTAGGAATAAAGTCTAGGCTGTTTATATGTAAACATGATAGCCATAATGGAAAAAACAGTAAATCAGTGTTTAGCATCATTTCGGTTCAATGAAGAGTCTTGCACTTGTAGAACCACTCAGCTCATAGAAGACCTATTGTCTTGTGAGCTTCTCAGGGGCTTTGGATACTGCTTCTAAATGTGGTGGTTAATAGGAGCAGGACAGATGCATGCTGGATTCATAGATACTGTTTCTTTAAAATGTATTTTGATTTGTAGCTCTGTATTTAGTAGTAGTAATTTGGTTGGGATTGAGGAGAGCCTCAGGAGTTGCTGAATCTCAAAGGGTATATTTGGATTTGTCTTGGAGGAGGAGGAAGACTAAAACTCCAAATGAAGATTTTTGCTTGTGATAGGTATTAACTAAAATATTTCTGCTTTCCTTTTACATAGGTCTTCAAAGAAGGTTCTCTGTTTATGGCTTCTCCTTGTAAAATTAATTTTTACAGTTTATGCCCCACAGAATATGTTTCTAGTGTCTTTTCTTTGGAATCTGTTGATTTAGCCTTCTGTCACTTTCACTGTGTGCTTATGTGGAAGTGAAGGCATCTTAGTCTCAACTGTTGATTAACATCTGTATGTTTCATTACTGTTTTTCAGGAACACAGATTTAGGTTGAGATATGAAAATGCCTGTGAGAGTGGGGAGTATTATATTTAATTGAAAAGCAAATTATTTTGGTGATTTTGATCTATGGCATTGTTGTGATAGCACAAAAAAAAAAAAAAAGATGACCTACATTTTATTTTCCTAAATTACAAGAGAAACTTAAACACTTTATTCTAGATTTTGATCAAACTCAAGACTAAGTTTTAATTTGCCAGATAATAAGCAGAAACTTAAAAGCTGCTAAATGTTGTGGAGAGATTAAAATGCTCCCTTCATGTTCTACAGATATATTCTCTAGAACGGTAAGAGCCATAAGAATTAGTTGAAGAATGACCTCCAGTGGCTTGGAGTGGGATTATTATGAATTTCAGCCGGTGGAGTCCAGCTCTGTAGAATACGCCACTCCGGGAGCTGACTCCTTCCTTCTCCCTGCCAATACTGACAACTCTTACTGGGATCCCAATGCCATCTCTGAGTGGTCAATGAGTGTCCATACAGCACACACCTCAGAAATAGTCCAGGAGAAAGTTGTCCCGGTGAAGGAAATCAAGGATGAAAAAAATAAGAGAAACCAGAAGAGAAAGGCTAGGAAGGAACCTAGAAGATCAGAAAGAGAGAAGGAGGTTAGAACTCTTGTGCATCTCCCCTGCCCTGCCTGTCGCCTCTCCCGGTGCATGCTGCAATCCCTGGTGCGGTGCTCCGGCATGGCCGAGCTCCCTGCGCTGCATGGCTGCATGGCCTGCTCGGCGCTCCATGCTCTGCATACAGTTTCCTGTCCTGTCTGCACCCTTCAGAGTCTAACTGGGAAAACAAGTTGATTTAAAACAAAGGCCAGAGGCCCTGAAACTTCCCTTCTGGAAGCTCCAGTTTAAGCAGCAGAAAATTAGTTTCAAATGGAACAATAGCCCAGGGTTCATAATAATTTCTAGCTGAATGAAAATGTGCAAAGTATCTTATACCTGTGGTGCCATTTCATTTAAGCTGTAATTTGTTTTGTTCATGATTATTTTTCATGCCTTGATCACTTCTGCTGATCATGCATCGTCATTTATTGGTGCAGGGTGAAGTTGTTCTTAGCTCTGTATCATGACTGCCTCTCTGTAGCAAAAGAGGAGGAGAGCAGCACAGAGGCATTGAGAAACGTGAGAGCATATTCAGTTCCCATTGTGTACAGCTGCTTCAGGATATCCACATATGCTTGTATGCTCCTGCAAGTATTTAACACTTGGTTGTATTTTAACTTTAGAATATTTTGAGACTTCTACTGTGAATTTAGTGCATTGATTTTATATTATATGACTTTACAAGCACCATGCAGCACTTTGTATCAGGGATTGAAGCTGTGAGTTTTTGCTTATTTTGGTTGTTTATTTTTTGGTTGGTCGAAGTTGTGGATGCTCCATCCCTGGAAATGTTCAAGGCCAGGCTGGATGGAGCAACCTGGTCTAGTGGAAAAGGTGTCCCTCTCCTATGGCAGGGGAGTTAGAACTAGATGATCTTTAGGGTCCCTTCCAACCCAAACCATTCTATGATTTTGGTGTAATTCTCTTGTAGCAAGATAGCCTGTTGATTTCTGCAAACATAGAAGGACAGTGAGGAGGCAAAGCACGACATGGGAGAAGGGCTTTAAAGGAGATTGTACTGTTGGATACTCTGGAGAATAGGAATGTGTGGGAAAAAATATGGTGGTTATAGGCTGGGTTCTTTAAATCAGAGAAAGGAAAAAGTAGCATGTATTGCAAACTAATGTAACTCAAATCTCATTAGTTTGAGTCAGTAGACTCTATAACAGAGACCCCAGTAACCCAGGAGAGCTGTCAGCAGGCTACCTGAGATGGTATTGGAATTCACTTGTGTCATTTCCTTTCCCTTGGGGTGAACTTCAGATGCAAATAGATGCCTGCCCAATTTCCAAGTGCCTGCTCCCCGTGGTTGCATCCACTGTTTTAAGTTAGTCAGCACATGAGGAAGCTCAGGGAGATAGTTGCAAACACCGGGACACCGAGCAAATGCCACCAGCCATGCCAACACAGAAGTGCTAAAGAAAGGGTAATGTTGAAGTCCATGGGAAAAATCAAGATTTAGGTGTTTGCCGTTCTTTAGGACTCCCAGCCTGTAAGGCTCTTGTAGTGGTTTTGATTGGCCCAAAACATCAGTAAAGTATTTTTTAACATCTAGGAGAAATTTGGACCCCTCAGAAGCTGTTGTGGTAGGCCTGGGGAGGTGTCTGAGGGGTGGGGAGTGACACAAAGATGGCTCCTGTGTGTCCTGAGTGAAAGTTCTGGCAGTTTTTACATCAAGTCCAGCAGAGCCAATCTCTGATAGCTCTGAGAGTGATGGACATGCTGCCGGCCAAGTTTAGGCCAACTAGAGGTGCTAGTTACGCCTCGGTGAAAACATATTTAATAAATCAAAACAAGGTAGGCACAGACTTCTTTGTAGTTGGAGGAGGAGGAGGAGGTGGAGGCAAAAATATGTGAGGGAGAACAGCATGGAGACGCCAAGGTCAGTGAAGAAGGTGGGGGAGGAGGTGCTCCCAGTGCTGGAGCTGAAAACCCTCTGCTAGCTGTGGTGAAGGCCATGGTGGGAGCAGGAGGTTCCCCCTGCAGCCCATGGAGTCCACAAGGATGCAGAAATTCACCCACAGCCCACGCCAGAGGAGCAGGTGGATGCCTGGAGAAAGCTGTGATCCAGTTTGGAGTCTCATTGAATGAGTTAAAACTGCAAAGGCCTTGCAAAGGAGAGAAAGGCCTTGCTCCTGGCATGGAAGCAGCCTGGCCTCGGCTCAGAAGAGTCTGCACAGCACCCTATGGACAAAAGAACTCGTGTTGCAGCAGAATTCGGGTGGGATGTTGCTCGTGGGAGGGACCCCATGGCTAAGTAGAGAACCCCTCTCCCTGATAGACTGATCAGAGAACCGCTCAACCTGCCCCCTGCCTGTGTTGCTGGTTTGGAAAGAGGGAAGGGGGTGAGCGGAGAGACTGCTTCTTAAGAGGGAGGGGGTGAGAGCAGGAAAACTGTCTGGAGAGAGAGAGAGATAAGTAGAGATAAAGAGTATTTGCAGTAGAAGAATTGTGGTGAAGAATAGATTTATGGACCTGCTCTGTGGACTGAGAAAATACCCCACACCCTGCCCCCCTACCCGAGCTTGTTGGTTAAAAAGAGGAAAGGGGGTGAATAAAAATGGGTTCGTAAGAGGGAGGGGGTGAGTGAACAAAATAGTGTATGAAAAGTTTATTTTTCCCTTGCATTTATCCTCCAACTCTGTGTCGGGGTTTGACACTGACTAAATGCCAGGCACCTCAACTCTCTCTTGCTGCAAAAAAAAACCCTGTAAAAACACACACCAATTTAATGAGTTAAGTGAGATAGGACATTGGTAGGAGGATGCACAGAAGAAAGGGCAGACAGGCTCTAAACTTAAAGTTGCAAAGAGTGATTTAATTACCTAACAGAGCTGGAGGATAAATGCAAGGCAAAAATAAACTTTTTCCTGGAAGCAAGTGTTTAAGCCCTCTGTAAAGAGCATGGTTTCCCCCTCTGTACATGTACCTGCTGCTGGGCAGGGGCCCTGTTATAGGTAGAGCTCTCAGGTATGCAGTCCTGCATCCTCTGCATCAGGGCATGCAGATTTCTGTCGTAATTCCCCAGTGTCAGCCTCCTACTACCCCAGTGAATACTGAGATTTTTTCCTAAAAGTGGAGAACTTTCAACACTGCAGTGCTGTCCTGGCAACACAAACTGGGCAAGTACCGGTACCTCTGGGCTCTTGTGGAAGAGCCAGTGCACTGGCCTTATTTTGAAGGGTGGTGGCTGTACCTGCAATGGAGTTTCTTCCAGAAAATGGGTGATGAGGGCACTCACAGGGCCAGAGAGAGGAAGAGAACTGCCTGCATTAGAGCTGTGCAGGGCCAGGGGGTGTCATGCCACTGCAACACAGTGCCCTGTACCCACCTTGCAGGCTGACAGGTCCAGGGTGTTGGAGTGGAATCTCCTGAGTTTCAGTTGCCTTCAGGCTAGGCAGAGTGTGAGAAAGGGGGCATAAGATTCACCTATGTAGTTTACTATTCACTTAGTGCCTTACTTCTGTTGAGCCTCACCTAAGTCTTTTTGGCTTTGGGCCCACTCTGCATTTAGGCAGACTGTTGTTTCTGTCAAGGTCATGTTTCTGTAACACAGCACTGGAGTTGTGTCTCTTCATTCTGCAGTCTGTTCCTACGGCATAAATCTCTTGCAAATAGGATCATAAATTGTGCCCAACATAATAGTCTGGACAGTTAATACACATTTACCGGTGTAATTGCTCTCTGAGCCTCTGCAACAGACCCCTAATGCTTTGCTAAAGGCAGAATTCTAGTGAGTGCTTTCAGAAACAGTTATTTTATCAATTAATAAAAGATACACAAGTCAGTGATTACACTGTCTGAAAATTCATGCTGTGAAAAAAACACAACTCATCTCTGTTCTCTGACTCCATGAAAGGCAAGGCAGGGATTTGCCCTGCTGCCGAGGGGGAGGCAGGGCAGTTAAAAGGCAGTGGTGCAGGCACTGTTATTTATAGGATGGCTGTGCCCTCCATGGCTGGGTTGCTCAGTGACTGTCACACAGAAGCCATCACAACCTGGTGGTTCAGCTTCCACAGCACTTTAAGCAGTTTAAGGTTAATGTTTATGCTGAGGTATAAGGGAACAGCTGACTTAAGTCCTGCCCTGTCCTGCTGGTTGAGGGGCCTGGTGGTGGTAGGGACAGACCCTCACCAGGACATGGATATGTGCCTTCTCTTCACTGGGAGGCACCGCAGTCAGTGAAACAAGGTCTGAGATATCCCTTGACATTCCCTGTTACATGGATGAAGCATTTATTTTGTCCAGTCAGGGTGTGGGTTGGACCTTACTCTTGGATGCCTGTGCAGGGAAGGTGTTAGCACCAAAGACCATACCTTGTGCAGGAGGCACCTGAGCCTGCCATTTGCAGAACTTGAGTCCCTTCACCTCTGTAGGCTTCCATTTCAGAATATATTCTGGGATAAAGCTTAGGCATGTCTGAAGCTGTCCCAGTGCTGCTCTGCATTCCCAGTGTATGGCTTCCCAGCACACAGGTTGGGTGGACCAGGGGAGATCTGGTCTTGCAGCAGTGAGGTGTGCTATGTCCTTTCCAAACAGACAAATGTGTTTGTTTTAAATTAAAATGAAATGCTATTAGAAGTAGCTGTCATACCAACAAAGCCCCAAAAGCTGAATAGTCTTTGATCTCACTGTAGTTACTGTGATGGGTACAGGAACAGTATTGATTTAAACTGTCCCAGTAAGAAGACCCTTAATTATAAACTAAATCCTGTACAATCCATTCTTGCCCCCAATCTGGTCTTCTCCACAATAATTTTCCCGACTGTAAAGCAGTAGGAACCAACCATTCATTGTTCAAATTCCATCCACTGCAATGGCAGTTGCCATTTTGTTTTAGTCTGTTTCATGGTACCTTGTGTAGGTTTGCGGGTGCATCAATACCACTTGGCGGGGGTAGGTTGGCAGATTACTTTCCATTTCATGATGGTCAGATAAAATTACTTTTGCACTGTCCCACATTACTCACTACTGCAGTAACACTAGCTATGCCATTATCAAAAATCAGATATCAAGTTGTTCCTCAGTTTGTTGGTGAGCAGATTTCCTTGTAGTCATAGTAACCGGTAACTATTTGACATTTATACTTGTGAGATGGTATAATTTGGACATTTTCCATAACATTTTGGTTGTCTTTGAATTTGGAACAAATACAAAAGTTCAGAGCATTTACAGTGCTGTAAATTTTCCAATACTTTTTGTTTTTATGGAAATCCCACTTCCTGGAAGCATTACTGTCTTTGTTTGAAATCTCTTAAAATACATTTCTAGTCGCAAGAACAAAGGTAAAAATACATAACCTTTAGAAACAAACAAAATAAATAGCAGGTTTTTAAAAAGCACCTTCAACGCGATTCTTTAAAATCAACTACATGATTATAAGGCAATTTAGTGATTTACTGGTAGGGATCACTGAAAGGTTGTGTTTGGCAATGTTAATTTTTTATAAATTAATAACTTTTTATGTCATTAGCACAAAAGAACCCCACCAAGAGCAATTTTTAAGTCAGCTGCTAATTGCCTTTGAGAACAAATTGTTCAAATAAGCCACTTATCTAAAGACTTAGACACTGTAGAACAGAAAATTCAAAAATTCCTCTAGCTATAGTATTTAATATAATATGCTATTATCTGATAAAGACTTGTAGCAGAGAAATTTTGTATCTATTTAGGGCTTGCTTCCCGCAAGATTTTTTCTTTAGGACACATGGCATATCTCTGCCCTGCATGTGTTTGTGGTAACCACTATCTAGATAAGCAGAAATGGATTGGATTCTCAACCTGTTTATTCACCCCAGAAAAGTCTGTGTGCAGCTTTGAAGCCTGTCTTTTTTCCTGGACTCAGACTGTGCTTCAGCATTGCTGGTTCAAAGCAATTTCAAAGGAAAGCCAAGACTGCTTGTTGTGGCAGCAGTGGAGCTACTGCAGCTCATTTTCCCATTGATACCTGTCTTACATCCCTACTCACTGCTTCATAAATCCTTCTCTTGCCCCTTTTTTATCAGGTGCTCATCAACATGTACATAAAAATATATAGATAACTCCTGACGAGGAGGGACAGTGGTTTAAGTCTCCCTAGTCTTCAGTTTCTGGAAGGATTACAGAAAACTAAACTTGGGCTCTCTAGCTCAGCAAATAAGTTCAGCAGTTGCTAGAGAGGAGCTAGATGGGCAGTCAGACAAGATGACCACATCGGCATTATTTCTTTTGGAAACTTGGCCATAAAGGAAATGAACTGAAGTAAGAGACTTGCTTGTTGCTGCTACATGGCAGGTCAACGAGAAATGAAATTCATTTGGACCTCAAGATTGCTCAGTTGGTGGAGTGAAACAAGTAGATGGTCCTGCAGTTGTGATTTTCATCATAAAGTTGCCTCCACTCTTAGCACTAATTGGTAAATTCATCAGAGGTGCTGAAGAGACCAATCTCATCTCATGCTCCTTATCCTAAGCAGGTCTGATGGAGCAATCAGAGCCAGAACAGGAGAGCCTTATCCAGTTAGTGTAAGTCCTGGAGGATCATTATGATGAATTACGACAGCCTGTAATTCCCTTTAGTTCCCTACAGATACTGTTGACTGTTAGACACATAGAGCCAAATGTGTTCAATTCACTGCCTTCTAATACTGCCATGTTTTTGGAATGCTTCAGCGCTGTATACGGGATTGTGATGACTTGCAAAATTCTGTGAATGGTTTGTAGCTCTCTAATACTTTCAATAACTTCATTAATCTTGGAAACTTTAATGGTAGTTATTTATGGGGACTGTTTTCAAAAGCAGCTAGGATTTAAACAGTATGTGTGTCGAAGATGCAGCCCCTCTGTGTGTTGTCTGCATTTCCATTGAGTAAAAATGAGGTGGGAATTGTACCAATTACAAATTTCCTTCTTTTTGCAGGGTGACCAGACAGCATTGCACCGGGCTGCAGTTGTAGGGAACACTGATATAATAGCAACTCTGATTCAAGAGGGCTGTGCTTTGGACAGACAAGACAAGGTAACAGACAAAACCAAAGCTCTGTGGGATGACAGCCTTGCCAGTCAGTAATGTTAAGGTCTCAGAAAGTTAGAGTTTATACTCCTTAGTAAGTGTCTGATGCTTTGAGAGTAATTGGAACAATTCCTTTGAGCAAAGCTGTACCGTCTCTTTAATACAAATTACTGATTTAGTTATGCTTTTATATTAGGCTGGTAGTTTCTGATTTAAGAGTCTGTTCTCAGCTCATTAAGGGATGAATTAAAGGAATGTACAGCCATACTACGCCCTACACAAAACACTGCTCAGTTCCCATGATTATCCCAGAAACTTGAGAATCCCAGGCTGTAAGTTTAATTTAGGAGTAAGTATAACTAATTCCAAGTTCCAGACAAATAATGATATTTTTACCCTCTTCTAAAAATAAAATAGAAAGCAAGATAGTAGGAAATGAAAATATTTTTTAAAAGAGTTTGTTGGTTATGATTGTTGGTTAAGATTGTTGGTTATGCACCGAGCCTTCTCCTCTTGTGTGTGTGCTCTTCAGGATGGGAACACTGCTCTTCATGAAGCTTGTTGGCATGGATTCAGTCAGTCTGCCAAAGTGCTTGTTAAAGCAGGAGCCAACGTTCTTGCCAAGAACAAGGTGAGACCCGTGGAGGAGGAGCTTTCAGTTCTGGTCTAAGGTGGCTGATTCTCAGAACTGGAGATTTCTGGTCACAGCATTTCTCAGCAGGTGGGAGACCAGCTCTTAGTGGGATTTTTTCTTCTTTTTCTTTTCATTTATCACGCCTGGATGGTTCATCCACAGGCATTAGGAAATTCATATTTTGACAGCTGACGCAGGAGAAACTCAATAACGCGTTGAATGATACATTAATTACAGCTGAGGAGCACTGCCATTCCTGTGGAAATCTCCATGGTGCTCTAATTTATACTGAGGAGATTCATTGTGATTGGTGTTATTTAAAATGGAAATGAATTGTACTAATAAGAAAATGGTATTGAAAATCTGGTTTTTTCTAGAAATTAAACAGCCAAAGGAATGTAAGCCACACAGGGAAACAAAACAAAGTACCTCTTACGAAGTTCTTCCTAATATATTAGCATAGTCTCTTCCCAGAGTCTTGTAATGAACCTGGATTATGTTCTGTTTGGTATTTATAATACCTTAAGAGCCGTTTAGAGGAAAGAATAACAAAGGAAAGTGTTTTAGTTCCACTCTAATTGTTATAACTGTGGGGCACTTCAATTCAGTAATTCAGAAGTTAATGGAATAGTCTAGGGAATGGTGGTAGCACCCCATGGTGTGAGCAGAGTCAGGGTTTGGATGACTGTGCTGCTGGGTTTGCCAGATCACACGGCTGGCATTGTGCCCTGCGTTACAGGGAGAAGGCTTTGGGATGGCTTTAGGGGATCTCTGAGCATTTTTTGTAAATATGTCTCTAAAACAACAACTGAAAGGGTCTGGGGAAGAAAGGAGAGAGCTGGTCAAAGTCTAAGATTTAGAGTAAAAAGGCAAGTTGCCTGGGCACAGTGTTTCTGTATGTGCACGTGTATATATGCACTATGGAAGCATATGTTTGTACAATTGTGGTGACTTTGTGATCTGTAATTACATCATCTTCAATATTATTCTATGTGTATTCCTTCTTTTATATTATTGTAACTATCAATTTTTATTTTCTGTAATTACTTTTGCTGTAATGTCCACCTAGATTTTTATCAAGGGTACTTTAGAAAACTTCCCATGCTTGCCTATAAAGTCTTGTGAACCATTATGCTTCTATCCCTGGATACCCTTGTCTGTGTATACACATCCACTTCTGTACAAAGGTGTGGGCTTAAGATGCAAGTCTGGTTATCCTGCGTGCTTGGGTGCCTTAGGGAATTAGAAGATTTAGCTTACAATCCAGTGTATGTCAATTGGAGGCAACCTCTCTGGGAAGGTATGTGCAGCAGGGTTGGTGGCTGAAAAAAAATCGCTCAGCAGGGTTGGTGGCTGAAATATGACTAGCAAACTTAAATACTGCTTGAGCAGTCCTGTGCTGGTATTTGATGTCTTACCCACAGAGTCCTCTCCCTTTGCATTTCACTCTTTGGGTGGTTTTTAGTGGACAAGATACTTTCTCAGGAGCTGCTGAAAAATGTGGGAAACATACATGCTTGCACGTGCTTTTACTGCTTTTGTTTTCAAGAAAAATTAAGAGCTTAAGTCTACTTAATCCCCAAATGGTTCCTCTGTTCTCTCAGCTTTTTGTGTTACTGATGACAAGGCATTACCATTCTGACAGCTTTTCTGGCAGCCAGGGTTGAGTGCCATGTACAGCAGCATCCCACAGGCTGTTGACTTACACCTGGGAATTGTGTGATTTTGGATGGATGGGACAGATATGGGCTGCTAGATTTGCCAAACCTGTGAAGCAGCAGAAGATGGAAAGGATTTGACACTGTGTTTCAGGTAGCTGTAGACTTCCTGTAAAGCAATCGCCCTGGAGATGCAGTTTATTTTCAGTCAAGTTGGCTTAATAAAACCTCTTCCGCTGTGATAGATCATCCAGTGAGATCAGTTGTAGCCTTCTTTTCCTATTCTCCATCAGTCTGTACATTTCAGTGAAGATTCCCAGACTGATACAACTGGGACCCTCTCTCTGTCTCTGAAGTTGGTGAGATTTGTCACCCCACGGGACACGAGCCAGATGAGCCAATCTCTGAGCTCTGACTGTTGGCACTGTGATTCTTTCGGGACTGAGGTCCTCACCTGCTGCAAAGTACCTCTGCCTTCCAATCAGGGCCAACCTGCTAAACAGCAAATGACAAAGGCATTGCAGAGGCTTTTCAGAGATATACCCAGGAGGGAAAAAATGGACAGTTAAATGCAATTTAGCTGAGAAGAAAAATGTTCATGTCTGCCCCAACTTAGAGACTGCATTCAGGTCTGTAATGTGGAACTGAAGACCTAAGACCATATCTAAGAGTTGGCCTTTTGTAATTCAAACTGCGTAGCTTTGATCTGTGTCTTGAAAGCAAGGGGGACAAATTAAAGGACATAATCAAGGTGAACAGGCAGTGTAGTAAGCCTGGGAAACCCTTTTACCTGAGGTGATTTAATTTCTAGCTCCCAGGAGCCAAAAACCCTGAATGTTTTCAGGCCAACAAAAGCCAAATGCTGCCAGAAAAACTTGTGAGACCAATAAAATTGTTCACCGTGTTAGAAAGGCAATACACAAGCCAACACTTCTTTGATTTCTGTCCATCTCCGCATATTCACTTCTTTGAGGAGCCATAGCATGTGATTCTCTGGGGCTTGGGTGGCTTTTTGCCCTCCCTTGTCATCTTGGATCGAGACTGGTGTGCCTCCTGAACATCAAAGCTTCTTGGTAGCCTAAAATCTGCCCCTGCCCTGGGAGAGCACCTACAGACCCAGCCAGACTTCAAGCTGGTTTGTGTTGCAATTGTAAGGAGACAGGAGCTGCTGTGACCCTGGTCTGCCCAATACCCTACAGCAGTCGTGGCTGGGATCAAAGATCAAAGATCCTGTGCCATGGCAGTTTGGTTTTTTGTATCAGTGCATGGCAAAAACCTGAAACACAAGAATTACAGTTCTTAAATACTTAATATTGTTGTTTAATATTAATGAATGAGACAGTTTCTAGTGTTCTTTCTTCCTGCAAGCAGATGTGACCAATGCAGGTATCATTATACTGTTCAATTTCTGCCTTTATTATATCCCAGGTAAGCCATTGCCAGAATGAAGAGGCGATTTCAGTCTCTGGGTTCAATCAGCTCATATCTTTGGGAAAATAAGAGTTTC